>JAVBJF010000002.1:2062646-2687423 GCA_033439095.1 Pseudococcus viburni | reverse complement strand
AAAATAAATCTCAATTAAAGGAAACGTGAATAGTGTCAATGTGTTATGCATATATCCAGTGTCTAAGAACGAGCAACCGAATTACGTTACCCCCACTCCTGTACTTCTGAGCACGTGCGGAAGTTGGAGACTCACAGTCCATTATTTTGCTTGCACATATAAGGTACCTTCAAAGGTATCTAGTTCGCAGTAAAATCAGTGACGTACCGATAGGGGGGAGGGGGGAGCTTCCCCCCCTGAGGAAATTTTTTACTTATGAGTTGGGAAAATTGAACATTTCAACACATCAGTTGGGAAAATTGGACAGTTGGGATTAATTTTTTTGATGAAAAATAATAAATAAAATAGTTATTTCAAAAGTTGGAAATCAACAAAATTTTCACTTGTTCCAACTCAAAATTGGTAATTTTCCCAACTCGAAAATGGTAATTTTCCCAACTCGAAAATGGTAATTTTCCCAACTCGAAAATGGTAATTTTCCCAACCCGAAAATGGTAAATTTCCCAACTCGAAAATGGTAAATTTTCCAACTCGAAATTGGTAATTTTCCCAATTCAAAATTGGTAATTTTCACAACTCAAAAATGGTTATTTTTCCAACTCAAAATTGGTCATTCTCCCAAGTGACGAGTAAAAATGTCAGTTGGGACGATTAATATTTATTTTTTAAATGAAAAATGAATAAATAAAATGGTTACCTATTTTAACAGTCGGAAATCAACAAAATTTTTACTTTTTAGTTGGGAAAATTAGTCATTTTCCCAACCTTTTCCAACTGAAAATTTATCATTTTCCCAGCGAATAATTATTAAACCGTTGTAATAAATGCTTTTTTGGGAAAAAAATTATTAATTACCTTGCAATTTGAAAATTTTCACTCGTCAACCAAAAAATTTTTATAGTTGTACTTGTAATTTAAAAGAGATTTTTTCGCTTTTTTCTTCAAAATTATTCTAATTAATTTCATTGTTCTTATTCTCCTTAAAACTTATTTTTGATATTTGAAAATCCAATTTTTCAAAAGCTTCGGCCTCGCTACGCTCGGCCATGATATATGTATTTCTGCTTTAATCATTTCAAAGTAGAGGCAGTCGATTTTTGATTAAAGTTTATTTTTCCAAAACATTATTTTATTGCACATTCAATTTGAGGTTTTCTAAAATTTTCGCCCTCGCTTCGCTCGGGCCAAATCCATCTCCCTATTCTTTACATTGAAATTACAAAATTTTATTGATGTAAAATTATAATTTTTCTTCAAAACTCCACCCTTTCTTCGCTGAAGGCAAATAAACTATTTCGTATGTTTTTTCAACTACAATGACATTGCTTGTAGGTTTAAAAAAAATTTGTTTGGAGCACCTAACCAATGAAAAATTTATTCAGATTTCTTATCTCAAAAAGGGTCTTATAGTAATGGGTTGTAAAAACTTCAAAAGTTCGCAAAAATGACGAAAACGAGTAAAAAAAATCAAAAAACTTCGCGACTTGGGGAAAAATCAGTACCTACATGTAAATTTTAAGAAATCAGTCGGGAAAGTTTGAAAAAAATTGGATTGTGATTCGCAAATTTGAATTTTACACCCCCCCCCCCCCCGAATTCTGACATCGGCTATATGTAGTTGGGAATTTTGAGAATTTGAGTTGGGATTTTCACCTCTTCTCCCCCCCCCCCTCCTGGAAAATGCCTTCGGTACGCCACTGAGTAAAATCGACGGATTTTGGATTTTAATTAGTGAAAAATATGCATCAAAGTGAGTACTTTTCAGTGGCGTATTCAGTTTTGGGCTATCATGAGCCATAATTTAATTACGCTAAGTTTAAGATGCATGTATTTTTGGGATTTTTGCAATATAAATTAGAATAAAACTATGAGTGTCACGCCTCAGCACGCGAAATGTTATACGTTAAGTGGTAGTTTTAAGTGCCCCGAACACGATTTTCTCATTAGTTTTTGCGTCCGCTTGCGTCCCTGTTATTCATAAGCAATAATGTGCATTTTTTTCGATGATTTTTTGTGTTTTTAGTGAGTTTTTTTCCATTATTGTCATTATACACATACCGGCATAATGAAAACAAAAGTGGATAAAAAAATAGTGTACGTACAGTTTTTTTGCTCGTAGATTACGAATCTGACAAAAAAATTTGATTCGGGGCAATGGGGAGGGGGTAGGGAGGTGCTGAAATCGAAATTCACCTAAAATATTGTGTAATATATCGAAATCTAGGTTTTCGAGGTCGTAGATTAAGAATATGACGATAAAAAATTTTTTAGAGGTCATGAGAGGGGGTGGGGAGTGCTCAAATCAAAATTCACCATAATATCGAGTAGCATGTCGAAATCTAGGGTTTCGAGGTCGTAGGTTACGAATCCGACAAACATTTTTTGTGAAAGTAAGGGGGAAAGGGTGGGGGTGCTAAAATTGGAGTTAAACTAAAATATCGTGTAGTAGATCGAAACCATAAGGTATTTTTGCGATTTTAGTAATATAAAATAGACCAAAAGTATAAGTACCACGCCTCAGCACGAAAAATGTTATAGGTAAAGTGGTAGTTTCAAGTACCCTGAACACGATTTTCCAAATAGTTTTTGCGTCTGTCTGCGTCCGTGCGCATTATAAGCAAAAATGTGTCTTTTTTCAATGATTTTCCGTTTTTAGTGTTATTTTTAATCTGTCAGTGTCATTATTTACATGCCGGGAATGTAAAGGGTTTGTAAATAATGACAATGCTGGAAAAAAATTACTAAAAATGAGAAAAAATCGTTGAAAAAGGCATATTTTTGCTTATAATGCATACTGACGCAGACGGACGCAAAAACTATTTGGAAAATCGTGTTCAGGGCACTTGAAACTACCACTTTACCTATAACATTTTTCGTGCTGAGGCGTGGCACTTATACTTTTGGTCTAATTTATATTACTAAAATCGCAAAAATACCTTAGGTTTCGATCTACTACACAATATTTTAGTTTAACTCCAATTTTAGCACCCCCACCCTTTCCCCCTTACTTTCACAAAAAATGTTTGTCGGATTCGTAACCTACGACCTCGAAACCCTAGATTTCGACATGCTACTCGATATTATGGTGAATTTTGATTTGAGCACTCCCCACCCCCTCCCATGACCTCTAAAAAATTTTTTATCGTCATATTCTTAATCTACGACCTCGAAAACCTAGATTTCGATATATTACACAATATTTTAGGTGAATTTCGATTTCAGCACCTCCCTACCCCCTCCCCATTGCCCCGAGTCAATTTTTTTTTGTCAGATTCGTAATCTACGACCAAAAAAACTATACGTACGCTATTTTTTACCCACTTTTATTGCTCTTTTTTTTGTGATACTGAATTTCTCGCGTTTTGAGGGGTCTCCTGGACCACTGTGCGTGTGCAAATTACACTCGTTTGTGTGCAATTTACTTTCTTCCATAAAAACGAGACAACCGACACGCTGAATATTTCCAGTGCGTCGGTTGGCGATCGTTTTCATTACGCAAAATTTATGAAAGTCGAGCTGAAATTTGTCCAAAAAATGACCTTTCTGAAATTTTATTATTTTTCAACATATATGCTATTGCACTGGTCAATCCACGAAAGGTTAGATTAAATTTCAGACACCAAATTTGGACATTTTCTGTAACTTTTTGTTGTTTTGTTAGACGTTTGAAAACTTGAAAAAAATTTGACCAATCGATATACCTAGGTACTTGATGACTTTTTGTTGGCCTTTTTTGTCGGACTTCTATATAAACTAACGTTAGATAAAAACCAATATTCTTATGAAATTTAATGTTTATCAATGTTTTAAAAATGATTAACATATCCATGATCAAAAATGGTTGCCCTTAAGCTACATGTCTGTACTTTTTTTCAATATTTCAGTCTCCAGGGAGGTGTCGATATTTTGACCCTCCTTTCCTCCCCTAAAACCTCCTTTTAGAAAGTTTTTCGTTCATGTAGGTACCTATGTTTTATAAATTGATTTTTTTTCAACAGTTTTAAAAACGAGATTTGAACGAGAAAAAATTGAAAAATTGAATAATTTTTCAAAATGCAAAATTTAGGTATACAGTTCTCGAGTGAAGCAGAGGCGAATTTTTTTTTGAAAAACTGTATTACGAAAGGTGAATTGGGCTGTTTTTCGAACCGTTTACAAAATATTCTAAGTAAAAATTATCTTACAAAGGGAGGTATTTCAACTCAAAGTAAAATTTTGAGCTTAAACAAAAATAAATCGAAAGAAAATTATAAAATAAGCCATAGGAATCCAAAATTTCAGGTGCTGAAGTTCATTTTCCGAATATTGGCGAATTTTTGAAATTTCAAAATTGCATTGTCGCCTTGCAAAATACAAAAGCTGAAATTTGGTATATACCCTATTTTCTATCTCCTAAATCAATTGGAAGCGGTTTCAATACGTTTCGGAGCCACCAGAAAATTTTGGAATTTTCCAGTGTTGGAGAAAAGCCCATAAAAATGGTCCATATGAACTTCAGCACCTATAATCACGGTTGACGCATATTGGTGACCTATTTGATCGATTAAAGCACAATTTTCTGACATTCGTAACTTAAGAGTTCAAATTCACATTTTTGGGCAGGAAATCTTTCTATGGAGAAAATTGAAAAATACGCCCACAACGCACACATCGAGCTAAAAATCTGAAATTTGGTAGATACCCTATTTTGTATATACTGAATCGATTGGAAGCGATTTCGAGACTTTTTGGAGCCTTCAAAAAATTGTGTTAGTCTCTTACTTTCAGCTTTCTGCCCAAAATTATGAGTTTGAACTCAAGTTACGGATTTCGGAAAATTGTGCTTTAATCGATCAAATAGATCACCGATGTCCGTAAACCGCGATTATAGGTGCTGAAGTTTATATGGACCATTTTTATGGGCTTTTCTCCAGCACTGGAAAATTTCAATATTTTCTAGTGGCTCCGAAACGTCTCAAAACCCGCTTCCAACCGATTCAGCGCGTCAAAATTAGGGCGTATATATGTACCAAATTTCAGTTTTTTTCGATTAAATTTTCATATTTTTCAGGGCGATGAGATAATTTTGAAATTTCAAAAAATTCGCCAAAATTCGAGAAATGAA
This sequence comes from Pseudococcus viburni, assembly GCA_033439095.1. Classification (NCBI taxonomy): domain Eukaryota; kingdom Metazoa; phylum Arthropoda; class Insecta; order Hemiptera; family Pseudococcidae; genus Pseudococcus; species Pseudococcus viburni. Next base: position 2,682,319 of record JAVBJF010000002.1, on the reverse strand, counting down.
CTTCAACATTTGAAATTTTGGATATGAGATTCTTTTATGATGTACTTTCGATTTATTTTTGTTTGGGCTCACAATTTTCGTTTGAGTTGGGATACCTTCCTTGTTGGATGAAATAGGTACTGAAAAAAAATCCAAAAGTTTATGAGGATAAAATTACACCCTCTGCGATTCTCTTGAATACGCCCAAGGATGTTATCAAAAGGGGATGTCGTTTGGATTGTAAAGAAGAACGAATCGGTATTTTCATCTTAAGGATATTGAATTTCTCAATTTTTTTTCTATAATAAACCAAGTGCAGTATTTTGCTGCGTCAGCCAACTACGCGACGCTATTGAATTTGAACTGTGCAGGTAATCTTCTCAGTATCTAGCTAGTATAGGTATGTAGATGGTACCTAAGCTATGTAGTAGGGAAAAAATTACGCAAATACGAGTCCAACTGTAAATGATTTTTCTTTTTTTTTCAACTTTTCACATAGATACCGATTATTTAAAAAAAAATCCCTCCAAAAAAAGAAATTACTTACTTATCAAAAGAACATCAAAACGAAAACAAAGCGTCGGCTGAAAATTTATGATTCCTCGCTTAAAGAAGTAGGGAAAAAAAGCGCAGAGCATACCGAGCACCCGAAAAGTTTTTTATTACGAAAAAAACAACATTATTTCAAAACGTTCTACAAAAGCCGCAGAAAAAAATTAAATAAAAAGTTTTCCTAAGGAATTCGGTTTTTCAACTTTTTTCACCCAGAAACAATGTTTATAGCAATTTGTGAAATTTTCAACTTCTAGATTTTCGCCTGGAAGGCTCTAAGGGGCCGGAATTCGCGATTTGCGAATTACAAGCGTAATAACACGAAACTTTGATGTTTGAATTTAATTTGTTCCGCTTTTCCCCTCCCCCTTGATTTAGTTGTCTGGCGTAATAAGAGCGGAAATACGTCTACCGAGTGAAAGGATACAGAAGAGAGGTGAGGTGTGGCGTGACCGGGGGAGGGGGAGATTTCTGCTAAGAGAAAATAGTCGGAAAAAAGGAAATCTATTCATTTCTATGTTGTTTATTGGAAACAATTGTACGTAGCGAATCTGCATATTTTTATAGATAAGTATACTTACATTTATCCTCTTATAAAGATACCTGCATAAGAACTTGGGAATTATTGTTTCGTTCAGTAGAGGATGCGCGTTTCAAGTGCGTGAGTTGAAGTACGAGAAGTACATCGATCTAGATCAGTAGTAGATACGCGTATGTATGTTGACGTACTTTTACATTCAGTCGTGGAAAAATCTTGACATAAATTTTCTCGCATTATTCCTGGAATCTGGATTCAATACGATGATTGAAGAAACGAGTTTAGACTTCGGAATTATCGTTTCTTTTCTAATTTCTCGAGCTTTATTTCAGAAAAAGAAGTTGTGACGTTATCGGATCGGCGCGGTGCGGTACGGCACGGTGTGGCGGAGACGGACGCGGCTGCGACTGCGGCACGCTGCCACACCCTATCGTCGACAAGGACTGATGGTAAAGTTTTCTTAAACTAAAGATGAGAGAGAAAAGAGAAAAGGGCGTACGGGCGTAGAAAAAAGCAAAAGGCTACGATGCGAAGGCTTGAGCAGCGTGCGGTGTGGCGCGGAGCGGCGTAGCGCGGCGTCGACGTGTTTTTCACGTAACATAAATTAAGGATTCAAATTAGTTACATGAGCAATAGGTAATTTCAGCTCACGACAGAACGGTTCGGCGTTTAATTTTATAACTGGCAATTTCGCGCGAATAAATTGAAAATCACGTTTCAAGGCGGCGTAAACGGCGGTGACGGCGGCGGCGACCGGTATTATTGATTAAATCATCGAAAAACATGATATACTCGCCGAGGGCACAGTGAAAGTGACGCGCAGGAGGTTTACTCCTAGTACGTGGTTAGTTACTAGGAACTTGGGAGTTGGGAAGCAGCAAAGTGCCGATGCCGGACGGCGACAAATTAACTCGAAGCGACTCCATGTCGCGTCCTTTTCCATACAGCTACAGAAGAAAAATCCAACAAATTAACCATCTACCATACCATCTCGCGTTGGCAATCAAAACAAATACGTTTATTGAAAAATCAGGTTCTACGGCCAACTTGGTCGAATCGTAGCTATGTGAGGCAACCTGGGGCATGATGCATCAAGGAGCAGGATGCCAATCGGCCTATTGTCGTCTGTGATGAATTTTCATTTTAGAGTTTCGAAATACAAAATTGGGTAATTTTTTTTTTGTAGACTGCATTCAATTACCTTTCGAATGGTTTATTAGGTTGGCACTTTCCCTCACACTTATTTTCAGTACATCGCGTTAAAAAACCGTAGTTCCAGTGGAGCAAGTTGCAAACATTGTTTTTAAATACGAATTTCTTGAAAAAGTCAAAAATGCAGTACTAACACGCTTCAATTGATATTATTGCGATATTTTTTCCAGGATATTATATATTTTTTGCTTTAATTTTGAGATAAAGTATCAAAAATTCATCCAAAAAATCGTAAAATCAACTAAGTTTAGGAAAATAAGAGAAAAAATGTACCAAACCGATTTTGGGTACCTTCAGCTTCGTAATTTCGATTATTTCAAAAAATACTGTAAGAATTGGAAAAATAGGTGTTTTTTATCCTTAATTTTTGGCCAAAGAAATGGATGTTTTTGAAAAAAAAAAAAAATGAACAGGAAATTACACGTAGAACATGATTGTTAATAATCATTTTGCAATTTTGAGGCTTATTTGAGAAGATATTCACGAAAAACGGGTTTTCAGCAAGCATTTACCCCTCCCCCGGGAGTTGTGGAGGGTTCCTGGGGTGCCCATTTTAGTATGTTGTTTAGTGGACCGTTACGAACATAAAATATGAAAAAAAAAATCAGATTGAATTTTTGGGAGGTTAAATCCTGAAATGACTGGGCTTCTAAGGCAACTGAAAGTTTGATTACCTACTCTCTAAATTTGAATCAGTCAAATTGACTGATTTAAATCGACGCAATCATGTCACTATAAAATCAGTAAAAAAATTTACTGATTCAATCAGTAAATTTTCATTTTTGAATCAGTAAAAATTAAAATTCACTGTTTGAATCAGTAATTAATTACTGATTGAATCAGTAAATTTTGACTGATTTCAATCAGTCAAATAATTTTTACCGATTCAATAATGAAAATTCACTAATTGAATCGGTAATTTTTCACCGATTGGCAGTAGAATGTCACTGATTAACTGAAGAATCAGTGGAATTTGACTGATAATCAGTGACATGATCCAGACTATTTCATCAGCCAATTTTGGCATTTTTGACTGATTCAGATTTAGAGAGTACGTAGGTTTTAGAACTCCTATTTTTTCCAGAAGTCTAAACCCAGGGAAGGGTGGGGGAGGGGGAATTACACTTTTATTGAAATCTGTGGTATCTACCTTAAATGTACTCAAGTAAATTTCATTTTTAAAAAAAATGATTTTTCATGATGGCTTTACTGTTTGGGTCTTGTCCTATGGCATTTCACATCTCACCCCACCCATGGGACGAGATGCAGAAAAATTGAAAAAAATTCTGTCGAAATGAAGTACACATCAAAAAGGGATTTTTCAACGAAATGAAAGGAAAGTGTTTGAACTTGAATTTGCTGAAAAAATCAGACGATTGAAAGAAATTTAAAAAAATATGGATTTGAAAAAAATTTCAAGAAATCAAGTTGGAAAATTTTTTAATTTATACTAAAATGTTTTTCAACTAGACAATCATTTTTTTTTTTTTAATTCAAATTTACTCAAATTTTTTTCAAATTCACATTTCTTGGAATTTCTCCTGATTCGAAAACTTTTTCAATAATTTTAAAATTTTTCTCAATTTTTTTAAACTTTGAATAATTGAAAAAAAAAAGGAAACACATCAAAATTGGAAAAATGTGAAGAAAAGTTCAAAATCATTTTACTGATGGAAAAATTTAAAATTGGAAATAAGATACAATTTTGAAAAAAATTATAAATAAAGTGATTAAAGTTTAGAGTTGAAAAAAATTTGAACTCAGAGATAAGAATAAATTTGGGCTTGGATCGTTGAAATCCCGTTTTTGACGAAATAGGAACTATTAAGAAATGAAATTTTTTAAAGTTCAAAAGTCTAAAGAATGGTACCGGAAAAAAATTTTCCATAAATCGAAAAAACAAAACAAAATCTCGTGTGAGTCTTTAAAGTTGACTGATCATTGGATGTGCACTGAGTGAGTCTCTGGCCGTATGTTTGCCTATTTTTCTGAATACTTTACCGAAAAATTGGCATTTAAAAAAATCGATGGAAGTCTGACTTCCCTAACTTCCCTTAGAAAATCGCCTCTGGTGTACGCAGAGAATATTCTGGAATCGTACCCTCTGATAATCGTAATATTATGTCAGCTTCGAAAAAGTACGTAATATACGTTCTTGATGGTTAAAATTGTTTACATTCCGTTAAATTATGTAACATGTAGCTAAAACTTCCAGTATAGATAGGTAGTACCAAAAGTAGTCGTTGAAAACTCATCAGGAAAATTGTTGATGAATGATGATTACATGTTCGGTTTAAAATTCCTGCCATATTTATGAGCATATATTTTTGTAAGTAGATAAGATAATTTTTCACAATTTTCCGAGGGGAATTTAAAAATAGAAAAATGTGATCTTTTTGCGATTCTTCGAAAAAAGAAACGAAGGGGAAAAATGAACGGGTGTTCAAAATTTTGAGACTGTAAAAATTAAACCTACCTATTCCAACTTTTAATTCGATGAAAAATAACGAGAGAGCTCGAATATCAATTTTTTACAGCTATCTTTTAAGGCTGATGCATAACTTTTTTTTCGATTTCTCTGTCTAAAAAAATAGACCTATTTTTTTAATACTTAGGTACCTCGGTATCTCTACAACGAATGAGCTTTTCACAGACAGGATCATTGTGGTCGACATTTATAATGAAAATGTTAATTTTACGTAACAAGTGGAAATCTCCTATTTTCGAATTCAACCAAAAAAATTATTATTTTTTGCTTTCGATACTCCCTCCTCTGCTCCACTCCGTCGCGTCGTTCTTTTCTCATTTTCTTGTCAAAGTGTCGCGAAGGAAAACTGAAATCCGTTCGTTTGACTATGACCGGAAAATTGAAGATATAAGATCTTTTTAGCTTTACAGCAGCGTATTCTGTTCAGTTCTCAATTGCTCATCTCCTTCCCGCTTACGCTTTTCCATCGCTCGTCGCATAGATATACTGAGACTGACAATAACGAAAGCTATCATCATTTACCGCCGCGCCGCGGATATTTTTCGCGTCTTTTGTAGGTACTTCGCGGATTCTTAATTTACTTAACTTATACTTCTTCTCGAGATACTTAATTGATTTTTCTCGACTCGGTGATAGCGCGTTGAACTTCTCAATTCCATCTTTATTTTGAAAATTTCTCGTATAATTTTTTCTTCATTTTCTGTTCTTTTTTTCCCATCTTATTGTGAGCTAAAACGCGAAGTGTTTTTTGCTGAGGGAATTATTTTAACCACTCGAGCGAGCAACCCATAGCATTTTATATTTAATTAAATACGCGAGGGAAATATAGGTACCTATCTGGCAATTTGGTTTTCACATTTTGACCTAAAAACCAGCTTGTAGACGTAGGTAAGCTATGTACTAGCTGATTGGCTGGCTAATTGTCCTAACTGAGTAATTGTTGATTTGAATAATTTTTTTATGCACCTTATCGTCGCGTCGCGGATTCGGCATCGGCATATCTACATCACAGGCATGCCACAGAGTCACCTTTTTTAGTGACTTGTCTCCTATTTTCAGGGTTGGTCACTAAAAGTCCCTTTTTTGGCCAAAAGTCACTATTAGTCCGTTTTTTCACTCTAAAGTCACTTTTTTCATTCGAACGGCCTTCCGCTCTTGCATAAAATTTAAAAAAATACTTAGTTTATTTTTTAAAACTCGTAATTTTTAGATGCAGAATATTACGATTTTTTTCAGCAAAAACTTATTTATAAAACAAGTTTATTCTTTTTTTCAGTTACTTGAAGCATATTTTTAAACTCGTAGCTTCAATTAAAGATTTATCAAGGGTAAAATGTCCTAATCTCGACCGCTTTCTAATTTCGACCACCGGCCGATTTTGGCCGCTATAGACGCAATCTACCGGGAAAAAAAATTTTCGTGCTCCTTTTTCACAGATAAACAATTTGAGACCAAAATGACAACTCTACAGGCAAAACTAGCGGAGAAAATTGAAAGAAACGAAATAGTATAGGTAGTAGTACAGTCATTTTACGTTTTGATCCCCAAAAAAAATTAGCAGAAAGGGGAAGTTTCGTTGTAGGGTATGTATTTTAAGATTCCTGAACTTCCCTAAAATTGGTGCATAATTTAGTTCTCCTTTTGGGGAGTAAGGGAGTTCAAATGTTGTTTTTTTGTCGATAACTTTCGAAATTACGCACTGATGAAAAAATAGTTGAAACAAAAGTTGTAGAGCATTAAAAAACGAACAATTTTGTCATTTACCATTTTCTCTCAGGATGTCATGGGGAGGAGCTAGGGCCTGCAGAAAAAAATCAATTTTGAAAATTTTCCATTACCTCAAATAATTACCAATAATTGGGTTAATCGAGTTTTAGGAGCGGTTTTTTTACATCCTATTACTAAGTAGAATAAAAAAAATGTACAACCGACCCCTCATCTGAAATGGGGGGGAGCTGGAGGTCGAAATTAGGAACCCAAAATTTCGATAATCAATTTTTGAATTCCCTCAGAAAAAAAATCACAAAAAATGATCATATCGGCTCAGAATTTTAGGGGATGGTGGAGGAAGGATCAATGTATTTTTTTAAGCCATTTCTGACGTTTTTACCTCCATAAGTCTTTGATTGGTGGAAGTTTGAAAAAAAGTGGTCGAAATATGGCACCCTTACCCTTGGTAAAAACATTTTTCAGAAAAAAAGTATTTTCAGCACTACTGCAGAGAGAAATACAGTTTGAGTTATGATTTTTTTTGGGGGGGGGTGTATTTATTTATGAAAAAAAAAATGAAAAATTTGTCACTTTTTCGAAAAATACGCCACTTTTTGCCTCATAAAAAGTCACAAAAGTCACTATTTTCCCCCAAAATCTGTCTGGCATGCCTGACATCACTGGGATATGGGTCATTGCCGTCATTGGACCGGGGACATGGGACAAGGTGGACTGTGTAGTGTTGAAAAAAAAACTACGCGAGATAATACGAGTGGTGGTTATTCCTTATTCTTGGCAATCATACTTTATGAATATTTTAAATTCATCTGAAGTCGCCCATAAAACGCGTAAATGTTTAGGTACTAAAAAATAGATGCGAGTGTAACTTGAAAGTATACTTACTCTTTGTTTACTAGATCTTTCAGCTGCATGAGCCGATACGTAACGTATTTGTGCGCGATGCGGTGCGGTACGGTACTCGTACACTATTATATGGCCTTACCGGCAAGTACTTATTCGCTGTGTGAGATTCAAAATTAATTTCGATTTTGCATCGACGACGCAACGCGACGTCGAATATTGAAAAGCGTATCTACTTTGGTTTCGATTAGAATCGATTTTCATTTTTCAATTCGAGTTTACCATTCAAATGTCGATACGTCCATTATTTCGAAGAAATGAAAACACAATTCTAAGATTTTAATTTCGCGTCTGGAAGTCGTCGCGTTGCGTCGCTTGAAAAACGATTTTCTTTTTTCATAAAACTTGATAATTTGTGGTTAGAAGTATACACACTACACACGCACGTGTAGAATTGGATTGGAATTTGCTGTGAGTGACGTGACGTGGGTAGGGTATTAGGTAAAGGTATGTACTCGCGTACTGTAAGATCACAAAGTTTAGAGTTTGGACGCGAACGAAACGTACGCTTTGAAGGGGAAACTCGGTGGCGCGAGGGTCGTCGCGGAAAATGAAAAAAAATCAATCAATTTGCGAAACTTTGCTGCCGTAGTCGTATGGTACGGACAGGAATTTAATACGAAGTCGCGCCTGAACTGATTGAAATTTAAACTTATTTACTCGTAGTGTCTAGTATTTGCTATATACCGGCGCCGCGGCGCGCCGCCGTGCCGACCATCTTCTCTCGTTGACAATTCTTTTCGGCAGGTATTGCGTTAATTTTCAGGGTGTCCATTCTCTGGAAAACCAAGAAAACCGAGAAAAGTCAGGGAATTTTGGAATTTTCTCTGGAATTTTTCAAAAATCCAAAAAATACTTATTTTATTATAAATTTTTCAAAAAATTTCACACTCACTCCGCTCGGGCCAAATTATTACATCTTTTATCCGATTTTTCCCCAGTAAAATTTATATTATGTCTTTGTCCATTATGAATTATCCAAAAAAAAATTCACTCTCTACGCTCGGGGTAATTTACACTCTTTCTTTCTACAGAATTGATTTAAAATACTAGTTTTTTTGGAAACTTACTTTTTAATGAGCTGTGATGAGAAAGAAATGCCATGATGCCCTTGACCACGATATTGAAAAAAAAGGGGAGGGAATGGAACAGAATTCGAAATTATTGGTCATATTTTGGAAAACATGAATGAAGGAAAAGTGGTGAATTTTCATCTGTTGAAAATCTTTTTTCGCAAAAATTTTTGTCCTTGTTTCGTTCAGGCTCAACACGTTTATCTATTTCCATAAAATGGTTTATATTTTACTTCTTCATTGACTTTTTTATTTATTGGTATGAACTAGAAAATTTCAGGGGATTGTGTGAATTTATAAAGAGGCTTGTATTTTTCATTGGGAGGGGAGGGGAGAGGAGGGGAGGGGAGGGGGGGGTGAAGACATTTTGAATTTTCAGCCCAGAAAAATTCGAGTTTTCATTCGCTTGATTTGGTAGACACTCTGGCATCATTTTTATTTAATTTTTCAAAACTTAGTTTTTCGTTAGATTTTCCTTTTTTTTTGAATTTTTTTTTGTAGGTAAAAAATTTAAAATTTTCAAATATTTGTGATGAAGGGTAGTTGGGTGGGTTCGATAATTTTCATAATTGAATTTGAATCTTTTTTTTGGCCAGAGAAGTGCATCTAAAGATCTTGTAAAAGGTTTTTAGTGATTTTTGAAAGAAAAATCGTCAGACCCCATGCATGTGATATTATTCTTACGCAGAATTCCGGGATGTAAGTCATCAGATGAAAAATTATCCCCCTCCCCTCCTTCATTGGTTTACGAATATCATATTCAAAAGGTTTGGAAAAATTCGAAAAATTAGTCGGGAAAACCTGGAAAAGTCAGGGAAAATCATTTCTGAAATATAGTGGACACCCTGATTTTTGTCACGCTGCTTAACGAGCATTTCGATTTTAATTACAAACGTTTATAGTACCTATTTCGAACGAGTGTTTTTTTCTCGACCTTTCGCAGTACGAGCGAATGTACTCGCAAAAATGTGCGAGTTACGTGTATCGATGTAAATGTAGGTGTAGGTTTCGTACGAACTACGAATGCAACACGAAATCAGTCAACATCAGTGAACGCGAACGTATGACCGCAATTATATGCAACGTTTATACCTATTATACCTACATATAAAGTACATATGAAACGCAGATTTGGCCATTTTATTAAGTGGGTACGTAGAACGCGACATGACGTACGAGTATGATCTGTATTCGTCGTAATGCCATTTTACGTACATAATGTAGGTTCATAATACGAATACATAATATTTACAGCGAGCCACTAAAGTCTTCGTACACCCAATATTTTTTTCTTTTTTCTATCTAAGGGGAAGTTCTCGAAAAAATAAAAAATTGTGGTTGGTAAAACGTAAAAAAGAGGAAAAGAGTGAAAATCAGTCGAGAGAAACGAAATCGCCTCAATGAGCAAAATGCAGGAGTTAAAAAAAGAAAAACAGCCGGCCAAAAAAGTATTCGTACACTAGCTATTTGGGCTCCATTTCAGACGTCTCGCCCATTCGGGGGGGGGAGAGTGACCTTAATCGATTGTGCTCGGTTTTGTGCTGTCATATGCTGGCATTATTTTCATTTGTGCTCCCTCCCTTCTATGAGCGGCGCATCAGAAATTCTTTCTGAGAAACCTGAAAAATAAATCTTGATAAAAATGATCACAGCACCAATCGTTTGTGCTACGCACAGAGAGGTTTGTGCAATTTTTTATTTAAAAAAATATCACATTTTGGCCCCTTCTTTGATCCGCTCAGATTTTAACCATCACATCTGATCAGATCTAAAAATTTGTCATCGGAAGCTTAAACTAAAATAATATCAGCACAAAAGAGCACAAACCAAGCACAATCGATTGACCCCACTCTCACCCCAGAATCTCTGATGGGTGAGACACAATTTCTGATGCCCCGCCCATAACAGGGAGGGAGCACAAACGAAAATAATATCAGCTCAAAAGACCTCAAACCGAGCACAATTGATTGACCCCGCTCCCACTCCTCAATCTTTGATGGGCGGGCCACTATTTGTAATGCCCCGCCCTAACCCATATTCATTTTCAACATTTTCAGGGGAATGGGGTGAGCACAAATGAAAGTGATACTAGCATACGAGAGCACAAACTGAGCACAATCGATTAAGGCCACTTTCAAGCCCTCCCTTGAATGGGCGGGATATCTGTTTATCTTTAGAAATTAAAAAATTCGTGAAATCATAAAAAAAATTGCAGCATAATAGGTATGTGTCATTTCAAGGTAAAAGGTCCCACTTTGACAAAATGGAGTTAACACCGTCATGTTGTAGAGGATAAAATTCCCTATCATTTGAGACCTCAACCAGCTCAAATGAATGATTTTTGCTCAAGTTAGAGCCTCCGAAAGTTTGAAAGTTCAAAAAACAAGTTTTTGAAAAATGAGCTTTGAACTTTTTGATACAAAATTACTCATTTTGAAAAATATTTCAGCGAAAGTACAAAATTTATTTTCAAAAAACTGAAAAAATACACATTTGATGACATACTCCATGGTAAACTTCAACGCAGTAGTTCACCGACTTCCTGCGAGGGGCGCGCCTTGGAATTTTTCCGGGTGATACAGCAGATGTTCTAGTACCCCGAACCATCAATAATTAAAAAGGTCCCACTTTGAAAAATTTCGACATAAAATCCATTTTTCTCGAAATCCTGAAATGTCAAAGTGGGACCTTTACCTTGAGAGGACACATATGCAGAAGAGAATGTAAAGAAGACGTAATGCATTTTCGGTAGGTACCCTCTCTTCTACACAATTCAACAATTTTTTTCTGTTTCCACAAATTTTCGAATTTTTAGAGCTAAAATGTATGAAAACTTCGATGGTAGTGTACGAATACTTTTGTGACCGGCTGTTTCTCTTCTTTTGACTCCCTCATTTTTCTCAATGAGGCGATTTCGTTTCTCTCGACTAATTTTCACTCTTTATCCCCTCTTCTATCTAGCATAATTTTTTCAATTTTTTTTTGAGAACTTCCTGCTTCCCTAGACAGAAAAAAAAAGAAAAAAGATGTGTGTACGAAGACTTTTGTACATAGGTTGATTAGGTACATCGTACATTGGTACATGTATGACATGTTGATGTATCAAACACGCGCACGTTTGCTGTAACACATCTAATGCTAATGGTCAATTTTCAGAGTCCGGACAATATTTGACATGTAAAAACCCCAACGGTCGAACAACAAATAGTAATTATTTTAACGCTCACACAAAAAGCTTTTCCCCTTTCTTTCAGATGTTACGAGTATCTATATCGGTATAACTCTCTCTGTCTCTGTCTCTCTTTCTGTGTGTGTGCGTTTTGTGTTTTTTTTTTGTATTTTACTCAATGCATTATAAATGATGGGAATGAGGTTGGAAAATATGAGAGTACACATTAGTTCATACTATTTAGTTATGTAGTAGATACCTACTGTATGCGAAGTACATAGAAAATTGGTTCGCTTTCCTCTGGCGAGGTGAAATCTCCAGCTTTTTACATCAAGAAAAATATATTAAAATTAGCTCGATATGTTCATCTCCAGTGAAAATTAAACGTTGAAAAATGATCCCCCCTCCCTAAAAATTACTATTTTTCAATTTTTAGCGTTCGTCTCGCTATGAAACATGGCATCGATGCATGTAAAAGTTGAATACTTGAAAAATTTTTAATTGGAAAATAACCTAAATTTTCATCTCAGGCATGCCACATAGTCACCTTTTTAGTGACTTGTCCCCTATTTTCAGGGTTGGTCACTAAAAGTCCCTTTTTTGGCCAAAAGTCACTATTAGTCCGTTTTTTCATTCAAACGGCCTTTCGCTCTTGCATAAAATTTAAAGAAATACTAGTTTATTTTTTAGGACTCGTAATTTTTAGATGCAGAATATTACGATTTTTGTCAGTAAAAACTTATTTTAGACGGAAGTTATAAAAAATTAGCAGAAAAGGGAAGTTTCGTAGTAGGGTATGTATTTTAAGATTCCTGAACTTCCCTAAAATTGGTGCATAATTTAGTCCTCCTTTTGGGGAGTAAGGGGGTTCAAATTTTGTTTTTTCGTCGATAACTTTCGAAATTACGCACTAATGAAAAAATAGTTGAAACAAAAGTTGTAGAGCATTAAAAAACGAACAATTTTGTCATTTACCATTTTCTCTCAGGATGTCATGGGGAGGAGCTAGGGCCTGCAGAAAAAAATCAATTTTGAAAATTTTCCATTACCTCAAATAATTACCAATAATTGGGTTAATCGAGTTCTAGGAGCGGTTTTTTTTTACATCCTATTACTAAGTAGAATAAGAAAAATGTACAACCGACCCCTCATCTCAAAATGGGGGGGGGGCTGGAGGTCGAAATTAGGAACCCAAAATTTCGATAATCAATTTTTGAATTCCCTCAGAAAAAAAACACAAAAAGTGATCGTATCTGCTCAGAATTTTAAGGGGTGGAGGAGGAAGGATCAATGTATTTTTTAAGCCATTTCTGACGTTTTTACCTCCATAAGTCTTTGATTGGTGGAAGTTTGAAAATGTGGTCAAAATAGGCACCCTTACCCTTGATGAAAACAATTTTCAGAAAAAAAGTATTTTCAGCACTATTGCAGAGAGAAATATAGTTTGAGTTATGATTTTTTTTTGGGGGGGGGGGGTGTATTTATTTATGAAAAAAAATGAAAAATTTGTCACTTTTTTCGAAAAATAGGTCACTTTGCCTCATAAAAAGTCACTGAAGTCACTATTTTCCCCAAAAATATAGAATATGCCATTCTATATTTTTTCCTACTAAATTCGTATACGAGCTAATCAGTGGTCTGCAGGGGGTGAAGAGGTCGCGAGGATAGTTAGTTGGTGGTATTGGGTTATCGAAGATGTAGTAGATATAGTTAAAAGTAAATTATGCACGGCAAACTGGTTATGCAATTTTATTAACGCCAATGAAACGCATCGCCCAGTATGTAGGCAGGGTTGAAAAATTCCTTTTCAGAAATGAAACAAACTCCGCGAATGCATTCTGACAAACTTTAATGTGCCAGAACTTCTGTACCTATCTGTTTTATGAAGGGGGAAAAAACGTTCTGTTATAACAGACCACAGTGAGAGCGCAAATCAGCAAAAAAAAAAAAAATGAATACCTACGTAATTTAAATAACGAATTTAAAAAAAAAAAACTTGGAAAAATCACACATACGTGTTTATCAGAGGTAATTGTAAAAACTTTTCTGCTGCTAATGCTCTAAAATTACCCAGCTAGAGAAATAAATTTTCAAAACCCCCGCATTCTTATATTTTCAGCATTGGGAATTACTGTACATCGGTAATGGGCGAAATTCTAAAATTTTTATTTGTGGAAGTGTTCGAATTAATTTGAAGGAGATTCTAATCAATTTTTCAATGATTTGCGATTCGAAAATTTAAATGATTCGTATTCATAATTAGTTCATTTTTTGGAAAAATAAAAATTGCGCCCCCGATTTTTTAAAACTAACCTTTTTGCACTTGACTCGTTTGAGTGAAAGGGTGACATTTTTATCGGATCGTTTTGAGGGCCGGACACGACGTTCTTACTACCTTCACCCATTCGAATTTCAAAAAAAGAAGCAAAACGACCACCCTAGTAAGGCACACGTATAAAATGAAAAAATTTCATTTCTGCTGTTCTCTATCATTCGTCGAGGTGAATTCGCTTATTTTCGAAAGACTGATTCAGTTTTCGGATGAATTATTCTCCAACTACGAGTTCGCGCCTGCACGTTTGTAGCGCATTGATATTCTATTTTGACGTATAAATTTGCTTTGTAAATTGGTACGAATAAATCTGCAGACTGCCAGCATCAAACATTTCAAATATACGAGCCTGCGGCGTCTTTAAAATTGAATTTTGGTGAAATATTGTACACTTCATACAAATACGAGTACATAATGTCGGATAACTGATAAGTCTGCGCGTTGATACCTCTACGTTTACACATACGTTTACTTACGCACGTAATAACGTACGAGTACCTACACTGTAGCTTTTGTCTAAAAAAAATTCCAAACGATGCGTGAATCATGTTGCCTGAGTATTGATTCGTGGAAATTTTAGTCTTAAGTGCAATACGACCAGTCGAGCACGCAGGCAGCCATCCAGGCACTATGGTAGTAGGTAGACTGGATGTACTAGGTGCATAAGGGGCGGAGCGGCAGTAGGTTATTAGTCTGGCAGGGGACAATAGGATATCCTGCACTCCCTCGCCGATCTTCTGGGACCTGTTTTAACTTGAAGGGACATCCTAAGGAACATTTTAATTATGGTTTGCCAAAAAAAAGTTGGCCCTAGATACAAAATGGCGGCCATTTTGATTAACGGGTCCGCTCAAATTTTATATTTCGCCCTGTAACTCGAAAACTAAAGGTCTTACGATAAAATTTGTAATGACCAAAAATTTTCTACACAAAATTTTCTACATTTTTTGTCATTACGTCAATTCGTGAAACCGCCGCGTTCGCGAGATACACGCGCGTGAAGTTGCGCGAAGTCATTTTCAACGAATGATATTGGTTCCATTGAGTTTTATACATATACCGGGTTATTTTATCATGCATCAACGATTTTGCTATAAAAGAAATAATTTCTTCACCAGACATCAAATGGAAAATGGGGAGGAGAGTTCTTTATTCATTTTTGCAGTCTCGTATGATTTTCCCACACTTTGAAATCTGATCATTGTGACTGGTATAACATGAAAATCTTATTGTACTTCAATAGCGAATTTATTTTAAAACTGAAATTTGAGCTTTTTCATGAAAAGCTTAACTTTCAAACATTTCACAAAAGCTAAAAGAACCTCATTGAAATATTGAAATCAGGGAAAAAATACCAATAACCTTTACCATGGAGAATGTTATTTTCAATAATTTGCATTTTGAAATCTCTGTACTCTAGGGAATCACAATTAAAAACCCCTAAACCCCCTCTATCCAATGAACTTTAGGGACAGAAATTTTGGGTATGGAAGTTTCTTGTGATGCTCTTCAAGCCTGTCAAAAATTCTTGTTTTTGGGGTGTAGGACCTCGGTTAGGTTCCTTATAAATTAATTTTCAAATCCGGCGCGGTTGCTCAAAAAGCGTGGCAAACAATACCTATGCTACAAAAAATATTCAATTTATTTGAACTTTGCCCACAATTTTATGTGGGGGGAGGGGGGAAGAGGTGGCACCGATTATGACTCCCTAGAGTGCAGAGATTTCAAAATGCAAATTATTGATAATAACCTTCTCCATGGTAAAGGTTATTGTTATTTTTTCTGTTATTATCAAAAATTTGCATTTTGAAATCTCTGGAAAATTCCAGAAAATGAATGATTTATCGACAAAACTACTTCCAAGGCGTCCATTCTCTGGAAACCCGGGAAAAATCAGGGAATTTTGGTGGTCTGGAAAAGTCAGGTAATTTTGGAATTTTCTCTGGGATTCTTCGAAAATCCCAAAAAAAAGGATAAATCAATTAAAAAAGTGTTTCTTTGCTTATTTTATTCTAAATTTTTCAAAAAATTTCGCCCTCGCTCCGCTCGGGTCAAATTATTTCATCTTTGTATATGATTTTTTTATTCATAATTTTTTGTTGATCATATTGTACCATTTATTTGATATTCAAAATGCATGACTTTGTCCATCACTCTTTCATTTGAGTTTCTTTCTACACAATTTGTTCAAAAATTAAAATCTCAAGTTTTTTGGAAACTTCTTGATGAGCTGTGATGAGAAAATGTTGAAAAAAAGGAAGGGAATGGAATAGAATTCGAATTTATTGATCATGTTTTGGAAAACACGAATGAGAAAAAAGTGGTGAATTTTTATCTTTTGATGATCTTTTTTTGCAAAAAATTTCGCCCTCGCTTCGCTTGGGCTCAATCCGATTTTTATATTTCCATACACTGATTTATATTTCACCCTCTCATTGACTTTTTTATTTATTGGTATAAACTAAAAAATTTTCGGAGATTGTGTAAATTTATAAATTTGAGGCACGTGTTTCTCTTTTGGGGGAGGGGGGAGAAATTTTTGAATTTTCAGCCCAGAAAAATCCGAATTTTCATTCACTTGATTTGGTAGACATCCTGGCATAATTTATTTCATTTTCAAAACTTAATTTTGCGTTGGAACTTTAGGTAATGAATTCGAATTTTCAAATTTTTGTGGTGAGGGGGAGTTGGATGGGTTCAAAAATTTTCAGAATTGAATTTGAATCTTTTTTTTTTGGTCCAAAGAGGAGCATCCAAAAATTTCGTAAAAAGTTCCTAGTGATTTAAAAAAAAAAATTGATGTATTTTGTATCATTCTTATGCAAGATTCGGAATGTAAGTACATTACGTGAAAAATTACCCCTCCCCCTCTCCCCGGTTCACGAATATCATATTTAAAAGGTCTGGAAAAATTCGAAAAATTAGCCTGGAAAACCTGGAAAAGTCAGGGGAAATGATTCCTGAGGTATAGTGGACACCCTGACTTCCTAAAAAAGTTACACGACTGAAGTGAAATTACCTTTGGCTCAAAATTCTACACAATTCTGAGCTTTTATTTTTTGATTTTTTATAACGATGGAAAAAATTCGGATTTTGATTTTTGGGAAAGTGATGAAAAGGTGTTTTTTTGCCTTGAAAAGCTCAACTTTTTTTTTGATTTTCAAGGCTAAAAAGCGCCATTTCATCACTTTCCCAAATTCTACTTCATTTTTATTTACAGTGTGCAAATAATAAGTATATAGATT
The DNA here is from genome assembly GCA_033439095.1 of Pseudococcus viburni. Taxonomy (NCBI): domain Eukaryota; kingdom Metazoa; phylum Arthropoda; class Insecta; order Hemiptera; family Pseudococcidae; genus Pseudococcus; species Pseudococcus viburni. The sequence goes on along the minus strand of JAVBJF010000002.1, from coordinate 2,665,100 downwards.
CGGAGAACACAGATACTTCATTTTTGGGCAGTCTGTGATTATGGTGTACTCAGTGAAGCCAGAGTTCGAAATTTTTCCATTGCTACCAAAAATTGAAAAATAAATGCTCAGAATAGAAAAACGCTGTTCATTTTTTTCATTTGTAAATTGTACTGTACCTAGGAAACGTTTTACGTTCGACATTTAAGGCGAAATTATCCGATAATTTCAGATTTTATTGATGTGCGTGAGGTTATAACTACAAGTACATTAAATGATACCTGTAGTACGCAAAGCTACAAGTACAAGTACATACATCTTATGTTCCTGTATTTATGAGGAATTTTCTCGACATATTCGCATTGTTGAAAATGATGTGTTTTCTCTACGGCATTCTTTACGTCGTATAGTTTAACAATAGATATACGTAGTAGAAAATTTAATAAACTATCGTAATCGTATAGTTCGTAAAAGCTGCACCGAAGCTACCTACATATTTGTTCGCCGTCGCTGTTATCGAGCAACAGAAATACAAAGTATCACTCGGTTCTGATTTAATAAAAACTACGTACCCGGTACCCGAAAGAATGTAAAAATGTTCACCGTCGTCGGTATTTTCGAATGAAATTCGATTCGACGCGCGTATATAGAGGGGCATTTTTCGGCAGAAGAATGCGATACGAATCGTGAATTCAGGTGGCGGCGCGGTGACCCCACCACCCGGCCAGTAGCCTTTAATTAATAATATAAAAATATCCTCGAGAAAACATTTGCTCGGCTTCTGCGATTTCTTTTCTGGTGAAATATTCATCGAAACGCGAAACCTTTTTAAAACGGTTCGGCGGATTATTTTTGTAAAAGATTTCAAATTGTGTGAGAAACGTATTGAGAGGGAGAAAAAAAATCAGCGTCGAAATTTCAGCGCGATCGTTACGGCGCGGCGGTAATTAAATACACCGACTATTAAACTAGAAAATTAAATTTATAAATTACCGAACGGTCTTTCAATATCCTACGGGGTTCTCCATTTCATTCGAGGGTTTTTTGCTTTTTTTTCAAAAAGTTTGCCAGGGAAGGTGAAGTGAAGAGGGAAAGAGAGAGGTGTTTTCTCTACTCGTACTCTTTCTCTTTTTTCTCCACTCCTGACGAACCACATCACAACTTTTTCGTACTTGAGGGGTTTCGATGATTTTAGTCCTACTGTATGCAGATGCCAGTTTTTATATCTATATACCTACCGCCTATTTTTTTTTTCAAAACAAACTTCGACAATGAAAAAATGTATCCTTTGACGTTTGAATTTTTGTTTAATATTTTTCATCGCTTATTTAGTAGTTACGTCAGTGGTCGATGTGAATTGTGAACGAAATAGCGGCGAGAAAAAATTAATTTTGGGGTAGAATCGTCGCTTCGTCAGGAATGTCAGTATTGAGCTTCCAAAATAGTAATTCCATTACAGTTTTCACCCTCTTAGCCACTTTTAGCAGAAGGAGATTTAGCCTTAGAATAAGTTTTTAAATTCATTAGCTCGGAGTAAAGTATTACGTAATGTTCGTTTGACTCTCTGATAGAAATAGTTTTTGTTTTATTTAGTATTCTTAATCAATTTTATGGCGTCGTTTTTTTTTTTTTTTTGGAGAGAAAGAGGCTATTTTAAATTCGGTGCTTACGTCATATCATCATGTCTGATTTTCTAATTTTTTTCCAAAATAGGTAGCCTATTGTTTTCATTTATTTCATTATGCAAATTATGTGATTCAATACCTTTCTCAATTTTATTTTTTTCTTAGCGTTTATACTTATTTACCTATAATATGCAGTTTGAACCATCATTTAAAAAAGGGGGGAAAGATGGCCGCGTATTTCGTCATAAGTTCCGAATATTTTGCCCGAAAATTCTACTATTTCGCTCAAAAAAATGAAAAATGTTTTAAAAAAATGAATTTTATTAAAAAATATAATAACGAGTCACCATTCAATTAATTACAGTAAAATTTATTAATCTACTTGATAAATTTTACCAATTATCGTGATAAATAGTATCATTTTCAGAATAAATTTTCCTTTTTTGAATGGTGCTTCGTTATTATTTTTTTGGATAAAATTTATTATTATGTTTTTTCAGTGATGAATTAAGCAAATGTATAATGATTTGCCGACTCTCAATCAGAATGGAAGAAGCAAATCATGAAGCTGTATCTAAAAATGTTGATTTTCAATGATCCGCGCAGTTCGCAAAATGCGACTCATTTTGTAGAACAGTGAAATTTTTTACAAGATGGGTCATATATAAGATATAGATGTGAACACTAGTTGCCTGAGGTCAACATTGAAAGCAATACAAAATTTGTGAATTGTCAAATTTCTGTAGCTGCTTCAAATATTCAAGTTAGGACGAAACATCGAATTTTTAGAAAAGTTTTATTCGAAATTACGTTCTCATTGAATTTTGTCTTTCTATCGGACGAATTCGACGATTAGTAAAACGTGAAAAAGTATATACTTGCGAGTTTATGAATTTTTCCTTTTGATTTTGAAGGTTGGCAAATCTTCATACAGATGTTCAATTTGGATTGTTGCGTTTTCAGGCGAAATATTAGGAATCCTCGAAAGAACGCTAAATAAAATATGAGTAATACAGGTAGTGAATATTTCAATCGAGTACTTTTTTTTGTTAATTGAATTTCGTTCTATTTTTACTTTGGATATGTCTGTAGTTAGAATGTACGTAATTACCCTATCCTGATTTCTGCGCCAGGAGGATTCTCCTCTTACTTGGTTTCGATCGATGTTGCCAACGAATCGTATAAATTTTAAGAGACGGAATTTTTCGTTATAAAATTAACCCAAAATCGGAAGAGGGAATGGAAAACGACGCTAAATCATTTCAAGTCCTTCGCGATTTTCCTGTCCACCAAATGTTGATAACATTTTTTGTTTGTTCGGAAATCACTTTTTGGGATTTACCATAAGTACCTTATTAGGAGTGATCGTTTTACACTTTTTGTCGAAAATTGGAAAAGGGGATTGTTAGGAAGTTGTGCCCAGAACTCAAAACGATGCCGACGTGGTAAAATTTTCACCATCTTGACTCCACATTTACTAATTTTTACCGAACGCTAAAATTTTACCAACTATGCTCAAAATTTTTTACAAAATTTAAAAAAGAACGATTAAAAAAAATGGTTTTATCCAAAAATACTTCTGGCACCCATTTTTCATCATCGACCTTTTTTTCAGTGGTTCTTAAAAAGTATCATTAAAATTTTTTTCCAACAGTTGGCAAAAAAACAAAAAAAAAATGGTTGAGAAATTTCCTCAAAGTGGTGCCGTTATGTGACGCTACTTGAATGGACGTTTTTCATTCGTTTAGTACCGCCTGGTGGCCAGAAATCGAAATTTTTTCCGAATGAACCAGTTCTACCAAGTAGAAGAACCTCTAATTGAATTATTTTCATGACCCCCTTCCCCTCATCAGAAATGTCAACGAAGCAGTATGGCTTGAAGAATCACACGTTTTAAAAAGCTCAACTTTTAAGCTTAACGAACTTTAATTTCAAAAATCGGGTCTCGATTCTAAAAATCGTAAAATATTTTTTAATAATAGTCTGGACAATTATTCATCGAAATACTCGAAAATTTTCAAGTTTTCATGAAACGGCAACCCTGCTACAGACGTTTTTTTAATATAAGTAATTCAAAAAACTTGTTTTTTGTTACAATTCTACAATTTTTACCAATGTTTTAAGCTTTTTAATGGTCATAATTTTGGATAAAATTTTAAAAACGCGTTTTTCGCAATTTTTTTTTGAATTTATTGTCCATAAGTCGCATAAATATGAGCTATTTTTTCGAAATTTTGGATAATTCTAAATTGAACGTGTCACAGCAAAAAGGTCGTATAGAAAAAAATGACGTGTTTGGGAAATCGCGATTGAAGTTTGAGTATACTTTTTTTAATACTAAATTAAGGAATTGAGCTGAGGAAAAAATTTTACCTTAAAATTTCATCTTTTTGCTACAAGAAAACAGCTCGCCCATCACTTGATATATTTTCTATTTTTTTCTATATTGAAAACAAAAGGTTGAGTTATATGTCCTTTTTGTTGTGACGAAATTTAATTTCGACCCTTCTACGTTTGATGGCGTATAATTTTTTCGGAAGTGAAAATAAAAAAAAAAATCTTCATACAAAAGTTGAAGAGAATGAAAAAAGGAAAATTTCCGTGAAAAAATTTCAAATTATCTCTTCTGGGAGCGGATATATCGCACTTTGAAAAATTACAACTTTTTTTTCATTTTCTTGGTTACAAAAAAATGCTAAAAATACATTTTGGACGAATTTTATTATTTTTTCAAATTTATGACAAAAAATTAACTTAAAAAACACTTTATTAAAATTTTAAAATTTTACAATCATCTGCACAGTGAAAAAATTAAACATTACGCAAATTCTCGAAAATCAAACATGTAATGTAGGTACCGAAATTGCGAACTTTGTATTTTAAAAACGCCATAACTCTTCGAGGAAAACATATTGGAAGGTGGGAGGGGGCTCATTGGATAGAGAAAACTTCAGAGATACGAATCGCTTGTCGCATCAAAAAGGACATATGCTAAGTGATGCCCTTTTTGTTGGGACACATTCAATTCTAATTAAGAGATGCTCATTCAGGTAACCTCAGGTTCAAAAACGTCAGCCTATTATAAGAATTTAGTGTTCAAACTTTCTTTTTCGATAAAATACACCTCGCTGTATGAATGCAAAAAAAATTGTTGGACTGAGAAGGTAAAGGGCAGGACGAGCCACAGGTTTGTAACAACCATATTTTTGAAAATTTATTGCAAAAAATGGTGGGAGAGAAAATAATTGTAGACAAAAATTTTCAAAACCGTTCAAATAAGTAACCTCACATTACAGTGTCACTTTTTTAGTGCGAATATTTTAATCCATGAAAATCACCAGGGTCGATTTTCCACACTTTTTGCAATCTTTGAAAAAAAACATGTACAGTGCATTTTTCCTCATTTTGAAAAAATAAACTGAACAGGATACATAACGGGAATCAGATTTTAATGGTGGAAAATCTTCACTGATGATGTGATGGGTTAAAATATTAATACTTACCACATTACTATTTTTTCAATTTTCTTTTTCGATTTTTTGCTAAATATTGAAAAACCTGGAAAAATCATAAATGTTAAGAGGGACCTCTGAAAAATTGGATGCTGATGATGATTATGATGGAGAAATGACTGCCATGTAGGCATTTTTGTATAAGGGCATCCATTCCATACTAAGATCATATTTTCTTTGAAAAAATTTCAATTTTTTTCAATTTCTCAGAATTCTTTCAACTCAGACAGATATATGGGTTCGGTGAAGAGGAGTAAATATGTAATAGCGAGGAGGAGGGGCCTTTACCATGTTGTTTTCAGTTCCAGGTAAATTTTTCTAGCTATAGTATCCTATTCTTCAACTTACGAAAAAAAAACTAGTATCTGTACTACCTATTTACTTATTCAATTACTCATTTATTTACACGATGAAATAAGTATAATTTCATATTATTTTACCAAATTGAAGGTATCATACAAATCACAGTTCACATTCCTTTGAAAATTTGCGAATCGAATATTATTAGCACTAGGAGAGAGAAAAGTGTTAGATGTGAATTGATATAAATAGGTATCAAGGTAAGAAAGGTTTCTAATGTTGTTTTGTCACGAATCTTGGCCAAGTCAGAGAATATATCCTTAACGGCCAGAACGAAAAGTTCGAAGAAAAAGTAATAACGATGAATTAAATTCCAGTCGTAAATGAAGACGCTTGTGTAGATATTTTGGTACTTATCGTCGTGTCTAGTCGAATGATTTTTTCGCTTACCTATCTACTAACATTAAACGCGAAGAAAATTTCGACGACGAATTTTAAAATAGGTGCTTAAACAATGTATTTATTTATTTTTAATGTACCTCTATCTCCTTTCACTTCTCGTATCGAGTCAAACATCCTATACGAAGGGAAACGCGAAATTTCGCAAAATTTCCAATCACAGCTTAACAACGACAAATGATAAGCGGCGGATTTAGCAATGGAATGCACGTTGTCGACATTAACTGTACGCTGTGCGCGTACAAGCGGAGAGAAATTTTTTCGTTCGCGTCTATATAGTTAATCCTGTTTATTAATCGGATTTAATAAATTAGCCGGACGCATGATGAATGTAAACTTTGACAGAGCTTAGGCAAGAGGTGTTACACGACACGTTGAATGTTTTTTTTTTTTTGCGGGGAAAAATTAATCATTTCATCGAAATATGTATTTTGCGAAGTTAACGCGTTTCGTTTCACGCGCAGAAAGGGAGCAAAGACTATAGGCAGCCAGCAGGGGGCAGTTTAAGTTAGGTAAGGTGTATAGGTAATCGCGTAATTTTTCGAAAAGAACGTAAGCGTCGACGACGACGGGCGGCGATAATGATACGAGTGGGAGCTTTAATCACGCATCGTGCTTTCTCAGGTGGATAAAGCTCTAAGCTGTACGTTACGACGTTACGTACGGTACGGTGCGGCGCGGCGCGGCGACGCGACGGCGACGAGCTTAATTGCTTCGTAAAAATGGTGTACTTTTTCCGTCATAGATGGCGCTAGCGTTTGCGAGCCAATTTTTTTCTCGTCTCGAATTTAAAAGAAGAAAGAATTCTGCGGTCAACGAGATTTTCTTTTCAACCAACTCGAACGAAATTTGGCTTTATTTATGTAGGTGTCGGTGTATTTACGTACAAATCGAGTTTTTACCACTCTGTAGTGAGTAGGCCTACGAATGTGTACTCGTGATCAAAGAGAGGTGGATCACCATCGATTGAACAAATTATCGGAATGGTTGCTGCGTGGATTGAAAAAAATAATTAATTTAATCCAGACGACAAATATTTAGCCCATCAAACGACGCGACGAAATAGAACGTAGCAGAATTCTTCGAAATCATCGTTTACCTGTCTATTGTCCATACTCGTAGAATGGCATTTCGCTCGTAGAATTTCAATTTGGCGACCGGTGGGAGGGGGGTGAAGGAGGAGAGAGGCTTTAGCGTTTAGCCTTTTCTCGTTATACGTCGCAATTAATTAACGCCCGAGTTACATTCGATAAAATTAAACAATTTTGCCGTGTTCGCTGTTCGGCCGTTTTAAAAATTCCTCGTTTGGGACGTGACCTGTGTACATATTGTGTATCTAGACCTACTACCTAGCATCTAGCTGTAGTTATTGCTATCTGTAGGTAAAATCGTATCGGCAGCTTCGAGCTTGTGCATTTTACCAGAATCTGCTCTGCGTTTGAGTATCCGGGTATGTTTTTTATTCGACGTATCGATGTTTTTTTTTCGTTGTTGTTTTGTTTTGATTTTTTATCGATTTTTTTCGATTTCAACGGTAAAAATGCAAAATAACTAAGCAAATTGGAAAGCTCAACCTATATGTACTGTACATAGATACATACCTCTGCTCCTATGCAATTATTCAACCACTGTGAAACACACTGACACATGCTCATACACACGTATCCGCCTAAAACATCTCGCATATTTCCATATTTGGATAATTTATGAACTCGTAATAGAAGTCGATGTAGGTATAAGGATTTTGTATGTTTACGACGCGACGAGTTCGTTAGCACGTGAAAAAAAATGAGAAATTGGCAAATCGCCTTGTAGTATAGTCGCATTATGTAAAAAAAAGAGTTCCGCTCGATCGGAATGTTAAAAGTAATCTGATGATTGATCCTTAATCTAGACTGTATAATGAACGAATTTAGCTCGGGTGCCATTTTTTTAACCCCCTTCCCTCCCAAGGATCCATCCCCTTTTCTTAAAATCATTCTAACTCCGGATGATTTTATCCGATTTCGATTTTTTTCGACTCTAATAATAGCTAAAAGAGCTCTGGACATTTTTTGTTATTACAAAAATTTCGAAAACCCGAGTACCGGGTCGTCAAATTTCCAAAAACAGCCATAAATTATGTTCAAATTTTCATTTTTTGCAATTTTCATCAAAAATAAACGAAATACAATGAAACTTGTTATAAGAAATCAAAGTTGTTTAGAATGGTAAAATGAGTGAGTATGTGTGAGGTGTTTTTTGAAAAACTGCTCCCCTCCTCTCAAGGTTCATCCCCCTTTTCAAAAATCGTTGTAACTCGGGCTCATCTTATCTGATTCCAATTATTCAAATTCCAAATGATGGCCGAAAGGGGTTCACGCATTTTTTGTTATTATGAAAATTTCAAAAAATGATCTTCCAGGTTGTCAACTTTTAAATAACAGTCAAAAACGTTTTTCGCAATTTTTATTAAGGGGGGGGGGGGAGTTTCGGAAGATGATAAAATCAATTTTTTAGAGAATGCGCAGAGAATCCGTCCTGCATAGATAAAAATGTCAAACCGATAATTATCTCAATTTCAGTCAACCAATCGTCCAACAAAATTGGAGATTCCAGAAAATAAATTATTTCAAATAATTTCTTGACAAACGTACTTACTTCCTAAAAAAGTTACGACTGAGGAGAATTTTTTTGTAATACTTATTCACCTTCGGGTCTCAATTCTACCCAACTTTGAGTATTTATTTTTTGACTCTTGGTAACAATAGAATAAGTTTGAATTTTAACAACTGAGTATCTACAGCAAAACCAGACACAGTCAAAAAATGAAATTTCCACGTTCTTGGAAACTATACTGTAGGTAAATACACTTCTTTTTTGAATAAAGTGAAAAAAAAAGTAAAATATGGGAAAAGTGATAAAAAATCGTTTTTTAACCTTGAAATTTTGAACTTTTTTGAAAGGTTAATCAATGAGAGCTTCAGGGACATTCCAACTTTATCCCAAAAATTTCGTCAATTCATTCAAAATCAGTACAGTAAATCAATTAAATGCAAAACCACAAAAAGTTGACACATCTAAAAATCCTCCGGTTAAATTGCAAAGAAAACTTTTCTGAAGATGATAAAATGAAAAAAAAAAAAATTGATCAGGTATTATTGAAAAAAATGGGACAAAAACATGAAAAAATAAACTTTCAGGATACAAACTTTTAAACAAAGAAATTTCAATGTCCAATAAAGTTGTGCATTCTCAAGGCTACAGAACACATTTTCATCACTTTTCCCACATTTTACCATAAATTATATTTTACTGGGAGCGAATGATAAGTGTATTAGGTTCCGAAAACATGGAAACTTAGTTTTGGGCAGTTTCTAATATACTGTAAGTACTCAGTGAAGTTGAAATTCGAAAATCAAAAAATGAATGCTCGAATTTGGGTACCATTTGACCCGAAGGTAAATCATCGCCGTATTCGGGGCTTCGGGGTCGCGTCCCCTTACAGGGGGTGTGTACATTTGTTGCCTATATTTGTCGTCTCCTTGAACGAAAAAATCGTTCCTCAGTCGTAACATTTTTAGGAAATACTTACTTTTGTCAAGAAATTATTTGAAAAAATTTATTTTCTGGAATCTCCAGTTTTTTTGGGCAATTGGTTGACTGAAATCGGTTTGACATTTATCTATGCAGGACGGATTCTCTGTGCATTCTCTGAAAAATTGATTTTATCATCACCCGAAACTTAACCCCCCCCCCCTCAATAAAAATCGCGAAAAACGTTTTTGACTGTTATTTAAAATTTGACAACCTGCAGGTTGTCAAATATGATCTTCCATGGAAGATCATTTTTTGAAATTTTCATAATAACAAAAAATGCGTGAACCCCTTTCGGCCATCATTTGGAATTTTAATAATTGAAATCAGATAAGATGAGCCCGAGTTACAAGGATTTTTGAAAAGGGGGATGAAATCTAAGAGGAGAGGAGGAGTTTTTCAAAAAAAAACTCACACATACTCACTCATTTTACCATTCTAAACAACTTTTATTACTTATAACAAGTTTCATTGTATTTCGTTTATTTTTGATGAAAATTGCAAAAAATGAGAACATAATTTATGGCTGTTTTGGAAATTTGACGACCTGGTACTCGGGTTTTCGAAATTTTTGTTATAACAAAAAATGTCCAGAGCTCTTTTAGCTATTATTAGAGTCGAAAAAAATCGAAATCGGATAAAATCATCCGGAGTTAGAACGATTTTAAGAAAAGGGTTGTTGGATCCTCGGGAGGGGAGGGGATTAAAAAAATGGCACCCAAGCTAAATTTCATTATACAGTCTAGATTAAGGATCAATCATCAGATTGCTTTCAACATTCCGATCGAGCGGAATTCACTATGCGACTACACTATTGTCGGACGGCAGCGTGCCCCGAACGCGGTGATTTTTATCCAGTAGTATAGTAAGCGACCGACGATAATATATACCCAAATCTAACAATTTGATAGTTCGTATAATTATACGTTTTTAATCGACACTTAAATAAACGCCTGCGCCAGCGCTGCGCTGCGTAACGCTCGTCCTCAATTCGCGCGAGTTATTGTTTTTCAAACGAAATTACGACGTTGCGAAATTTTTCAGTTGTGAATAACGAGGTAGAAAAGTTTTCTTCGACGGAATGTCTTTTTAAGCGAGACGCGCATCACTCTTTGTTTTCGAAAAGACTTCCCAAGTTCCATCGTTGCTCATTCTTTGTGTAAAACATTATCTGTACGTGTACCCAGTATCTACACCTACGCATACCTTACACCGAGAGTTAGAAAAGGTCGACGAATTTCGCTCGCATTTTAGTGTAAAATAGAAGAGGTGAAGTACGAAATGTCAAATTTTAGAGAATTGCGATAATTATTCAAATTTTTTTCCCAAATTAGTATATCTAAAAAAACTTGTGTAGTCTGCATAACTGCCAGTTCAATCATTTCATGCTAATGTACTTAAGAAATTGTACGACTGGTCGTCGTTTTTTTCTTTCTTCGGGCATCGTAGTTGGTTACTTTTAAAGTGACTTGGTCATTTTTTTCATCAACAAGTCACTTTTAATCACTTTTTTGATTTTTTTTTTCAAAATTGAAAAAAATCACAAAAATTAATATTTTTTTATTGAAAAAAAACCAAGAGCACTTGAAGAATTATCAATGTTTGACGTTTTTTTCGCAAAAATTTTCGCCCTCGTTTCGCTTGAACTCAACACATCAATATAATATTTCAACAAAATAATTGTATTTTACTCATAATCAATTTTTCATTTATTGAGGTAAGCCGAAAAGTTTGCAAGGGCTTGCGTGGAATTCATAAATTTGAAACACATGTTTTTTTGGAGGGGAAGAGGAGCAATGAGTTGAAATAGGTAGTATATTATGCAACTAGGGAGATAAAGGGATTTTCGACGAGTTTTGAGATTTATTGTCCGAGCGAAGTGAGGAAAATAACTCCAACTCGTTGAAAATCATTATCTTCCTTGTTGGATGAGATATTTTTCGTTAACGAGAGAGATAAATGTTTGTTTGTACTGCTGTGCGATCAGCGAGAGGGAGCGAGTAACGAAAATGAATTCTAAAATTTTAAGCCCGGAAAACTCTGAATTTTTATTCGCATGATTTGGTAGACACCCTGACATTTATATATTTCATTTTTCAAAACTTTATAATTTTTCTTTAAAATGAAGACTTTTTTTTTATTTGAAATTTTTTCTGTAGTTAAATCAAATCCTCAAATTTTTATGTGAGGGATCGAGGGGAGTCAAAATTTTTAGAATTAAATTTGAGTCGTTTTTGTGGCTGGAGAAGGGCATATAAAAATCTCGTGAAAAATGAGTAGTGGTTTTGGAAAAAAAAATTGTTAAACACCGCACATTTCAAAATCATAATTCTATACAATTTCGGGTTCTAAACGTGAAAAATACCTTCCTCCCCATCTAGAAAACTTCAAAATTCATGAAAAGTGGTCACTGTTTGGTCATTTTTTTTACTTCCAAAAGTCACTAAAGTTACTTTTTTATGGAAAATGTTGGCTACGATGCCTGCTTTCCTTCTTTTTTTTGCATATATGCCGAATGCCATGAACTGACGTTCTTCAGTCGGTTTCTGGTAGAGATGGAAGTATTCAAATTTCGCTATTCCAGGGTTTGGTCACTGGCAAGTTCAAAAGTTCAGAAATTTAGGGTTTCGATATTTATCAGACCGAGCTTTTTTATTTCAATAATTCAAGTTTCCATCTTTTTTGATTATAGAAATTCCCCTTAAATTATGAAAAATGGAATTTATGATCATAATTGACGCTGCCGTATGTGCATTGTACATGCAGTGTAGATATTTTTTAGGTGATTTATTTTCAAGTTTGAATGATTTTATTTTTATTTTTCAAGTTTCTTTATGGAATTCTTTTAACGCAAGACCGTTGTCCCTTGCCACAGGACAGTTGTCCTTTACTACAGAACTTTTGTTGACCTAAGCCACTTGTTCCTTGCCATAGGACACTTGTCCCTTGCCACGGTACTTCATTTTTTCAATCGATTTGAAACATTTTTAAAAGACCTTTGAATTTGAACCTTCATCGAAAACACAATTTTCTTACACTTTTCTTTCGATCAATTTACGTGCCCAAAATTGTAAAATTATCCGATTGTTTTATTTTAAATTCCAGTAAAAATTCCTCAACATCGTTACGTGCATTGATTTTTCTTATATAGTTTGAGAAATTCTGCTTTAGGCAGTTGGGCACATTTTAGTCGGTACCTCCTCCAATCGTTTGTATTAATGAATAAAATCATTGGTAGTTTGTATAGTTAGCTATCTATGCTGAAAATCAAGTCAAATATTGCGAAAATTGTAAGAAAAAGTGTGAATAATACAAATATTCAAAGTAACAAAAAATATTAACAAATTTAAAAATATTTCATTTGTTTTACGAATTCTCGTGTTAGTCTGGGAGAAATATGTAAAAAAAGGAGATTTATTCCAACTAATTCCTACATGAAATTTTTTTGCGGGATTCTGTAGTGAAAGAGGTCCTTCTCAACATGCTATAAAGTCTACCTCCAAATCACGCTTGCGTTGCGCGTGCGGGCGTGAAATATGTACCGCCGCGGCGTTTTTTGCTATTATCTCACGAAATGTTGCGTTTTTCGACAAAGTAGTTATTACAAAAAATATTCCTCGTCAAATTTGCAATCGAAATGGTCATTATGATTTTTTTCATAAAACTCGTTTTTACCCCATAAAACTATGATTTTTGTGAGGTAATATTTCACGCGCCGCCACAATCGTGCATCATCAAAATATACGTTTTCTGGGCTGTAGAACTCGATTATGACAATATTTTTTTGTTGGAGGTGAGGGTGTGATAGCTGTTTTCATGAATCATAGGTAGAAACACATTTGCTTAAGGGTGATTTGGTCTAAAAATCAGGTTTTGATTTCCTAAATGAGGATTTGTGATTCTATCCCTGATTCATTTGTCAGAATCGAGTTCTACAACCTAGAAAACGTATATTTTGATGATGCACCCATATCACATGTTCATATGCATGAGTTTGTTGATACTCCCCTACGCCTCGCTCCCTTAAAATACAAAACTTTTATGAAATTTTGAAGTTAAAAAGTCATCTCTATCTATTCTTGAGTAATGCTTAGAACCATTTATAACCCCCTTTCAAGCCAAATATGCGACTTTTATTAGAATTTTACCAAAAATCTGTGAATTTTTCCAGTTTTCTCCCTTTTAACCCAGTCGGCCAACCCTTCGGCAGCACTTAGGAGTCAGCAGACCTACATATTCCGATTCAGAGCAAAATATCCTGTAATTTGATACCTATTTCGACCATAAATGTTTTCAGCCAAAAGTACATAAAAATTGTGAACTTTCGAGTTTTTTCTGTGCTTAAAAGCAGCAGCTGCGGATCGGCAGACTGGTAGTTTTCGAAATTTAAGGGTTCATATACCAATTGTTGGAAGAGGTCCCAGCTTTTTCAATTATTTCGGCCCATTTTCGGTAGATTTGGCTCCCCGACTACACAATACAGTTGCAGCAGCCTAAATGATCGATTGTGGCGGCGCGTGAAATATTACCTCACAAAAATCATAGTTTTATGGGGTAAAAACGAGTTTTATGAAAAAAATCATAATGACCATTTCGATTGCATAACTACTTTGTCGAAAAACGCGACATTTCGTGAGATAATAGCAAAAAACGCCGCGGCGGTACATATTTCACGCCCGCACGCGCAACGCAAGCGTGATTTGGAGGTAGACTTTATAGCATGTTGAGAAGGACCTCTTTCACTACAGAATCCCGCAAAAAAATTTCATGTAGGAATTAGTTGGAATAAAAAACATATCCCTCCCAGGCTATGTTATTTTGAACAAACCGCGTGATTCGACTTTTTTCATGTTATGCCACTTCGAAAATTTTCAAAGATATAATGAATGATCTTGAAAATTGATGTAGTTTAAAATGAAAATGAAAATTCAATTTACTTTTTTCCCCTCGACTACGATAATAAGTGTAAGTACTAAGTACCTAGTTTCATTCTTTACGAAATCGACTGATTTAATTTCAAAAATGAAAAATAAAAATTAATTCACTCGCACGATTTTCGCAATTTGCAAGGTAGATGATTTTTGGCTATCTCTTCTGATACAATTTTACCACTTTTGATGGCACTCGTACGTTAGTATTTTTAAATTTTTGCTCGTTACCAAATTCGTAGCAGATTGCCAGCGCGATGCTTTTTTGCAGTGGATAAAGGGTTTGATACGTTCGCGGTCGCGCTATACTTATAGACGTTAATCGAGCACTCTCGAGCGTTTTGCCGCGCATTCAACCATTTTTCACAATTTGAAAAATGCTCGAAACACTTATACGTACCTAAGTATTATAAATCTGCGATGTTGCGCGTGGGAAAGATTTTTAAAAAAGGGGTATGTAAGACGCGGAACAGAAATGGGGGATTAAATTTATTAATACAAATATCTTCTCGTTTCAAAGGCGCTACAAGCCGACAAAGATACCACTGTCGTTGCCAAACAAGTGTCACAATGCGGCGACGATAAGACGCGAAAAAATGGTAGAAAAAAACGAAACAACAAAAAAATGCGCGTTAAATTTCGCGGTTGTAGGTATTAAAATTATACGAATAGGATTTCGCGTTTCGCCGTTGCTCTGCGAAATGATATGTAGTTCTAGAACAAACACTACTTTTTGGCACGGGCACGGACTTTTGTAGCTTGCAGCGTAGAGGGTGTTCATTCACGTATTCAATACGCATAAATATATGTGTTAAATATTCGAAATTCGTAATTTTATTACTGCGTTACACAGCTGCAGTGGCATACCCAACAGGGGAGGGTGATGGGGTTTCATCCCCCCTCCACCCCCACCCCTCCCAAGGGCCAGTGAGAAGGAGACACGAAAGATGCATTTGCACCGAGTCCGCATTTTCTAAAGAACTAGTGTTGGACCCAAAATTTCAATGTGACATCTTATTTTGAAAAAATTTGCTAAAAAATAACAAAACATTTTCTTTTTTTTGCTAAGGTTTCAATTTTTCAATTTTTTTTTTCTTAAAAGGAGCAAACGAGTAAAACCAACCAGATTTACGAAAGGGAATTGAAAAAAATAATTCAACATTTGAGGGAGAGGAGGGGGGCCCGCAAATTATTATTGCACTGGGCCCCCATTCGCTCTCGCTGACTCTGCTCCCCCGCCCCCCTTCCATGAAGTTGAAAATGTCTCGATAAATGACGATTTTTGCATTTCAAACATGATTTTTTGTAAAAATTCTCGTCCTCGCATCCTTCGGGTAATAAATGTCTTTGTCTTATTTTACGTAAATTGACCGTAAATTTTGGAAATTTTTGTAAGAAATCACGCCATTTTTCTATTTTTCTTCATTTGAGTCTCATTTTTGTGATTTCTCCACATGCCCGGCAAAGTCATCTACATGGCTTGCCCCCTTCATGAGAAAATCCTGGGTACGTGTTTGGCACTGCGTTAAATTTAATTACGAGAATACTCACTCGTACGACCAATTTAAGTACCTACATAGAATGGATATATGTGCTAGATGTAGATACCATTTATAGACAAAAACGTGAAACAATTCCGTTGTCATGATTTTCTCCCATTAAAATATCATTTACGAAAGATGGAGTTTTTCGAAAAATCTCAACTTGTTCTGTTTTGATTTCTGCTAGTAGGTATATAGCCCAGTAATCGCAATTTTATTGCGGAAAAAGCTTCTATATGATGTCCACAGTCTGTGATAAAGTCGCACCGTCCCAGCCCCTATTGCTTTTTGAGGGGGTGGACCCCTTATGGGAGAGAAAATTGTTTTGCACCGATTTCGCTCAAATTCACGTGGAGGGTTATTTAGATGTAGAAGTACTCCCTAAATTTTTTTTAGCCCCCTCGACCTCAGGGGGCTGAGCCATTGCTTTCCAAAGTTAGACATTTTTGACTTAAATGAGTTTTTTGTCATTTTTCACAAAACTGTCAGATTATGGGAAGCAATGACTCTCCCGCAAGTCGCGGAACCTTGAAACTTCAGGGAATATTTCTACACCCAATTAACCCCCCCCTCCCACCCCCTTTGAGAATCTGAGGAAAATCGATGTTTGCAAAAATCTATTTTTTAAGACTGTCCTCTCGGCCCCATCACCCTTATAAAGGACCTGGGTAGGGGCGGTACATTTTCAGCACACACTATGGACATCATATGGAACATTTTATATCAAAAATTTTTTAATTTCTCGTGATATTTGTAATCTTTTACAAAACTGCTCAACATGGCTCCGCCCCCTGAGGTCGAGGGTTGCTGAAATTTTTTTAGGGAGTTCTTCTACACTTAAATAACTCTCTACGTGAATTTGAGCGAAATCGGTAACAATTATTTTTCGAAATTGGCTCCCTTAACCTCACTCCCCTTCAGAAGGCACGAGGGGTAGGGGCGGTGTGTTTTCACCACACCCTATGGGCATCATATGAAACATTTTATGGTAAAAAATTTTCACTTTCTCGCGAAATTTGTATTTTTTCACAAACTGCTCAACTTTGGAAAACAATGGCTCGGCTCTCTGATGTGTGGGGGGACTGAAATTTTTTTGGGGAATACTACTTTACCTAACCTACCTTGTAAATTTGAACAAAATTGAAGCGAAAATTAATTTTTTGAAACGAGTCCCCTCCGTTTCACCCCTCTTCGGAAAGCACGAGGGGTAGGAGCGGTGCGTTTTCACCACTCACTACGGACGTCATATGGAACATTTTAAATCACAAAATTTTCACTTTCACGCGAAATAAAAAACCACGATCTGTACTCTTTCAAGGGGGGGGGGGGGGCTTCGAACGAAACAGTTGATAGGCTAGTCGGATTCGTCATCTCAAAATGTATAGGAAATACGCAATTTTTCAAAATTAAAATTTTGGGCGGTTTTATAATCGAAAAACTCGGTTTTTTGTCATTTTATTCAAAAATGTCCTACTTTGGGAAGCGATGGCTCAATCCCCTGAGGTCGAGGGGGCTAAAATTTTTTTAGGGAGTACTTCTACACCTAAATAACCCTCCACCTGAATTTGAGCGAAATCGGTGCAAAACAATTTTCTCCCCATAAAGGGTCCACCCCCTCAAAAAGCAATAGGAGCTGGGGCGGTGCGACTTTATCACAGACTCTGGACATCATATAGAAGCCTTTTCCGCAATAAAATTGCGATTAACATTTTTTTTCTTTTTTAAGCACTTTTTCGATGCTATTACTCTTACTCCTGGGTTAATACGTAGATCACCAAGAAAGAGATCACTGGTTTTGAGGCTGCTCCATACCAACTCGAACCAAAAATGAATTCGGGTCTTCCGATTTCTCTTAATTTTTTTTAGCAGTTTCCCTTGATGGTATATTCATGTAACCACGATCATTTCCATTCTAACCCTCAAGAGAGCTGAGGGGGGGGGGCCGCCTTGTAATTTTTATGCAGTTGTGATTTTTTGCCAAATTACCTAACTTTGAAGGGTCATATCTCGAAATTGGTTGAACTTGAGGGAAAGTTATTTGCGGGGTTTGAAAGAGAATTGATAGAGAATTCAAAAGCAAATAATCACATTTTGAAAAACTCAAAGTTGAACTTTAATGATGAAAGCTCAACTTTCATGATGAGTACAAAAGTTGAACGCTATCATTTAAAAATCTGAAAAAATTATAGTAGGTAGCCCTTTTTACCCCTTTTTTAATCAACAAATTTCAAAATGTGATTTCTACACCCCTGCAGGGTGCAGGGCCCACAACTTTGACCAAAATTCAAAAAAATGTAACATATTGATTTCTACTAATTCAAAAACGCTGAGTTCGAATATGTATTCGGTTTTTTCATCCGACCCTTCTGAACCCCCCCTCCCCCCTATTAGCCCCTTTTATAAGGGCAGAATTGAAAAAAATGAAAAATAACGTGTGACTTGTTGTTTGTTGTGTTTGTGAGATCACTGAGTTCGAATATTTTTGGATTTGACCCTTTAGTGCCCCATAGACCCCCCCAACTTTGGCGAAAAGTTTGTTGAGAAATGAAAGTAGCGCGTTACATATCGATTATCACTAATGTGAAGGCGTAGAATTCGAATATAGACTTATTTTTCGATCCTACCCCCTCCCTCGTGCTCTGACCTTCTTTTATTAAATAATGTTCCGTGATTATAACCCGCTTTGGGGTTTTATTTTTACGTTGCACACATATTACACGCACATAGAGGATGTTTGTTCAAAATTTTTTGAAATATTCTTTTTCTCATTACTTGCACGGATCAGTATTTAAAAGTAAATGAGTGATAAAATATGATCTTGTGGTGAGGGGGTAGGATCAAAAAGTAAGTCGATATTCGAATTCTACACCTAAGAGTTCTTTGGCGAGATGTAAGAAAGTTGTAGGTACTTAGCTACTGGCTAGTACAGTACCTACCACCTAGTACTTACTACTTAGTACCTAATACCTACCCAATTTAGACGATCGTTGTACTAACGCAGATGTTACCTATTTTGTGTTTTCGCAGGCGGTGGCAGAAAATTGACGACATTTAAAGCAAATAAGCGCCTCAATGCGAATCGATGATCGTAGCAGCCTAATCGTAATAGCATTCGTATTGGTGAAGAAGAAAATTTACAAGAAGCTCGTGAGGAAGAGAAAATCGCGAGGAGGCGGCGGCGCTGCGGTGGAAAAGAAGCAGAAGAAAAAACAAGTTATCATTTCGCCGTAATTAAACCGGCGTAGTGGGGGGTGCCGTGTGCAAAGGTAATTGTTGCTGCTGCCGCCGATGCGCAGAGCAGCTGCAGTCGCGAGATTCGTCCTCGTCGTCGTCGTCGTCGCATAACGACGGCGCCCGTACCCGCGCCCGCGCCGCAACCAATCTAACATCGCAACCGAGATCGGGGCAAGCAGGACCGAATCCGGCCGCCAACTGCAGCTCGTCGGCTTCCGGGTCCGCTGCTTCCGGCGCCCACGCCGCCCACGTCGCCGCCGCCGCTGCCGCAGCGCACGCGTCCGCGTCCAATTCGAAATCGTCGTCAACGGTACCGCCGGCTTCCGCGAATCCGTCCGGCAAAGGTAGCGGTTTCGCAGATCCGCGCCCGGAGGATGCAGCTTGCTGGGACGGTGCCGGCGCCGAACAGGTGGCTGGAGGTGGCGGTCAGACCGCGTGTCTGAACAACTACCTGACCATCAAGGAGCTGCACGATATCGAAGAGGAGGACGACCAGCTCGAAGAGGATCCCATATCCGAAAGTTCCAACTCGTTGATTTTAAACAAAGTGAAAACGTCTCTGTCAGCGCTGTCCACGTCCGGCGCTTATCAGCAGCATCCGCCGTTGCAGAAGTGCGAAAGCCGCAAGAAGAAACGTAATTTGAGGACTCGTTCGGCGACCAGTAGCAGCACTAGCTCGGATAATACATGCGGAAGCGCCGGTATCTCCAGCGTCGCCTTAAACAGAATGCAGGCCGAGCAGGGAAGCATCGGTGATTTACATAAATACCACAATCGATATCTACGCAGCCGTCGACATACCTTGGCCAATGTTAGGTAAGATTCTATTACGATTACCTAGTACATACCTTAGTACCTTAGACCTACCTAGGTAGTAGGTAGCTAGATACCTAGTTATTTTATTTCATCTACATCTACGAGATTAACCCATACGGCCTAAAAAGGCAAACACGGCCATCTTTTGCGAATATTTGACCAAACAAGGCCATCGCTGTCTCCTTAAAAATGCTAAAGCGGACACCTACATTCACATTTCTACAGCCGAGGTTACGTAGACCGAAAAAGGTCTTCTATTCGAAGAGGTATAGGTATAGGTATTAGGGTGGATCGAAAAAAAACCATATCACGGATTTTGATCAAATTTGGTGGGGTGATTTACATTGAGTGGGAGACTTCACAAAAAAAATTTAAGCCCCCGAGGGCAAGGGGAGGGGAGCAGGAGGGGCTCAAAGTGCACCTCCTTTTGAAAAAACTGCTGTTTTTTGCATTTTTTAGCCAATCAAAATTGTGTGAGAAGCCTTCGTAGTACTTGAAAGATGCAATTTGAGTTTCTACATCTTCCTAAACCATTGTCATCCTTCTCCGATCAAAACTCAGACTGCTACCAGGGAGTTGAAAAGTTGCAGATTGCAATATTTCAATAATATGAAATGTTCACTAAGCTGGAATGATTTTTTTTCATCGAGTAAGCGAACAAAAAATTTTTTCAACCACTGAAAGTGAATTTTGAAAAGAAATTGAACATTTTATACAGACACCAGTGCAGCCAACAGCAAATCATAAAATTCCAAAATACGGAATTTATATCGACTTCGAATTGATTATTTTTCGCCTGAAAATATTATGTATTTTTTTTCCATCACTGAAAGTATCAATTTTTTATTTCTGATGATTGAAAACAAAATTATTGTGAATTTTTCAAACGATAAAAAAATTAATTCGAGGTCACTGTAAATTCCGTAGTGTAGCATATCACGATTTTTAATTGGCTGCACTGATATACAAAATTTTTGAAAAGAATTTTCGAAATATACTTTCAGTGATTGAAAAAAAAATTACATAATATTTTCAGGCGAAAAATAATCAATTCGAAGTAGATATAAATTCCGTATTTTGGAATTTTATGATTTGCTGTTGGCTGCACTGGTGTCTGTATAAAATGTTCAATTTCTTTTCAAAATTCACTTTCAGTGGTTGAAAAAATTTTTTGTTCGCTTACTCGATGAAAAAAAATCATTCCAGCTTAGTGAACATTTCATATTATTGAAATATTGCAATCTGCAACTTTTCAACTCCCTGGTAGCAGTCTGAGTTTTGATCGGAGAAGGATGACAATGGTTTAGGAAGATGTAGAAACTCAAATTGCATCTTTCAAGTGCTACGAAGGCTTCTCACACAATTTTGATTGACTAAAAAATGCAAAAAACAGCGTTTTTTTCAAAAGGAAGTGCACTTTGATCACCTCCTGCTCCCCTCCCCTTGCCCCTCGAGAGCTCAAAATTTTTTTGTGAAGTCTCCCACTCAATGTAAATCATCCCACCAAATTTGGTCAATATCCAAGATATGTTTTTTTTTTCGATCCTCCCTAATAGCAATAGGTATAGGTACTTAGGTAGCTACGTAAACTCAGTTACTCATTCGTTGCTTCGATACCGCCAAAATGATTAATACGGTTGTTTTTCTTGCGTTTCGGCAGATATTATTATGTACGTTTACGTAGGTACCTCTCTATCTCCACCTATTGCCAATTAGCCATTTATGTAGTGCATACGTGTACCTCTACGTGTGTGGTATAGCGTATAAGCCTCACCGTAGGGATGCGAACGAAAAGCCGAAATCCATTTTACGGATATTACGAAAACGTTGAATCGAACGATTGTTTGTTCAATTTAAGAACCAACTTCTCGAGTGTTATGTTTTTAAATTTTTAATTCTCCGCCAAATTGTGCGATGCGCTCCCTTCACTTTCCTCATCTTTTTCACACAACATACCATGTATTTCCACATCTAGCTAGGTACGTATAGTTACCTTCTTAATACCTATCTACCTATATGTACTCCAATTATAAACTTGAGCTGAATAGCTTAACTTGAATGGAGATATCAGAGACGAGAATATTGTAACACATAACACATATGACATGACATAACACATTCGTAGCTATTGTGCGAATACGAATAACGCATGTTTATTGTGGTGTAGGTGAAAATGAAACCATTTTTAGCCAGCAAAGCTTTTATTACGGAAAACTGTCGAGGTGGTCCCCTGAATAGCCCCTGAGAGTTATCGTTTCCGGGACCCTTTTCTTAATTTCTTACGGGGGTTTCATTCTCCCCCTCTCCCCTTAAAAAGGGGATTTCTCCTTTACCTCCGATGGATTTGATTTTACGGTAAAAATATCTCACACTGGAGGTATCCCAACTCGAAAATAAAATTTTGAGTTAAAACAAAAATTAATCGAAAGTACATCAGAAAAAAACCCCATATCCAAAATTTCAAAAGCTGAAGTTCATTTCTCGAATTTTGGTAAATTTTTAAAATTTCAAAATTACCTATCTCATCACCCTGCAAAATATGAAAATTTGATCTAATCAACGAAAAAATCTGAAATTTGGTAATATATACTATTTTTGACCTGCCGAATCGATTGGAAGCGGTTTCGAGACGTTTTGGAGCCATCAGAAAATTTCGGAATTTTCCAGCACTAAAGAAAATCCCATAAAAATGGTCCATATGACCTTCAGCACCTATAATCGCGGATTATTCATATTGGTGATCTATTTTGATTAATAAAGAACAATTTTCCAAAATTCATAATTTTGAGTTCAAATTCACATTTTTGGATAGAAGATTTTAAAGTTGGAAAATTACAAAATTTTCTGGTGGCTCCGAAACGTCTCGAAGCCGCTTCCATTCGATTCGGTAAATCAAAAATGTAGTACATATATACAAACTTTCAGGTTTTTACCTCGATGCGTGCGCAGTGAGCGCATTTTTAAATTTTTTCCAGAAAAATTTCTTGCCTAAAAATGTAAATTCAAACTTAAAGTTACGAATTTCGGAAAATTCTGCTTTAATCGATCAAATAGGTCACCAATATGGGTAATTCGCGATTTTAGGTGCTAAAGCTCATATGGACCATTTTTATGCACTTTCTTCCAGTGCTGGAAAATTTCAAAATTTTCTGGTGGCTCCGAAACGTCTCTAAACCACTTCCAATCGATTCGGCAGGTCAAAAATAGGGTATATACCAAATTTCAGCTTTTTTCGTTCGTTAGATCAAATTTTCTTGTTTTGCAGGGCGATGAGGTACCATAATTCTGAAATTTCAAAAATTTGCCAAAATTCGAGAAATGAACTTCAGCACTTGATATTTTGGATTCGGGGTTTTTTATGATGTACTTTCGATTAATTTTTGTTTGGGATCAAAATTTTGCTTTGAGTTGGGAACTTGGGATACCTCTCTTGTTAGTATCTACTTTTTTGTTCTACATTCAATTTCCAATATTCTTTGTATGTACTTAATCACTACTAAAATGCATGCTGTGAGCATGAAAACAGTAATGCCTATTTAACGTTTATGATTACTTCACTCTTCGGTTACTTATTAGGTAGGTACCTATTTCAAATTTGAAAATTTTTCTCGAATTCATCATCATCATCATTATAATATTTTATTTCTAACCAATTTTCAACGGTTTTCTATCGAAACTAACGATAGTTAATGAATTAATATTCTTAATTGTAATATTGTAGGAATTTATGATCCTTAATATTGGTTCGAAATAAAACACGCAAAAGAACAGGTACCTGATGCGAAGCTCTAAGTAGGCTACTCAAACTCATTTATGGAATGGAAAATAAAACGCCACAGTAATCAGCAGCATTTGTGTCGCTATACCTTTGGTACCTAATTAGCCTTAGCCAAGCCAGCTCGAAACAATATTCGAATAATAACGATTCGATGCATAGTGAAGCATTAATCAAACGCGTTAAGTTGATTGATTACCTATGTAGCATCTAGGACCTATCTAGTGCCTGCCTCGCTCTGTCTACTAAAGAGATACGCGTATACTCTACACTGGAAATTTTTTGTCCCCGGTTTGAAAAATTACATAGTAGGTACTAGGTAGCTAGTTAGTAGACACTACCATGATCGTACCCAATTGAACTGTGCAGACAGAGAACGTCGTTAAAATGGATGGTAGTCGACTTTATTAGCCAAATAATGTTAGGCGCTAATTTTAAATTTGAAAAGTGAATAATATTATTTTATCAGTTTGCCAAGGCGAATTTTTTTTGAAGGTTGAAGGGGATAGTCAAGTAGTTTTTTTCATTAATAAAACCTTAAATTGATCTGATGAACCCACCCCACCCCTCCACCACCTTTTTCGTTTCTTTGATCTTACGATTAATCAATTTTCTTCAAAACTAGGCTACTCAAAAAAAATTGAAAAATAGTCAATTTTTGAAAACATTTTACTTACAGTCTATTGAAGTAGAATGTTTTTACTCAAGAATGTCTTTGGTACTCATTTTTCACGTTCACCCAATTTTTTGAGAGTGCCTAGAAACTATTGCTTTTATCATCTTTTTCTCTGGTAGGTAGTTAGTTAGATTTTTTAGATTTTTTACGTGAAAAAAATTTGAAAAATATAAAGAGATAATTATTTATAAAAAGATACCTCTTTCGTATCTATCTGACAGAAATGAGCAAAATGTGAATAGCAAGCAGCAATGTCATTTTTTCTTAAACTACGAGTTGAAATTTTGATGTCATACGCTTTAGGTAGTGGGTGGGTGGGTATCTACTACCTACTGAAAATTATAATAACGATTGTGTAGTCCATACTGCATAATATTTTAAAACAAACAAAAACAACAATTTTCTTAAAATTGGATATTAATGGAGTGGAGTGAAAAAAAAAGTATGATTATCCTAAATTTGAAAAAAATTGGCGAGATAGTTTATTTTGAGTGGAGGACTTTTTCATAAAATTTGCGGTTTCATATCAAAGGAGTACAAAGCCTGGGGACCTCATAGAAAGGTCGCCGGTCGTATGAAAATTTCATCAAAAATTATTCTAATAAGTGACCCAAAAAAATTTTGTCTACATTTTGAAGTGCTCGAGTGAGTGATTTGAATTTTATGAAAAAAAATCCTCATAATCGCGATTTGCAATTATTCATTCCGGTGGTAAAAAGCTAAAAGTGTAGATATCTAATTTCAAGGTTTATGATTCAGGAAGTTATTTTCAAAATTGCTCAAAAAAATTTCGGTCAACATTTCCAAATTTTTGGTGAAATTTTACCTCAATTTCATAGGTCATACGTCAATTTTTTGAAATTACTTGAAAATTTACTCAATTTTGGGCTCAAAATTGCTGGAAAATACTCAAATTACATTTTCACCAATATATTTGTGCTGCTCGTGAAATTTTAACCCATTTTGATAGGTCGCAACCCCAGTTTCCGAAATTTTTTCGGTAATTCAGTTTTGACGAAAGGAGGCGAAAATGATGCGTTTTCTCAACTTTAAAAATTCGCCACGACCTATAGTGCCGACCGTTTTCCATAAAAATTGGCTTAATAGGTGTGAAATGAATCCATGCATGCGTGTGTTGAGGTGGTTTTTTTTCCCTCGCAGACCATTTGACGCCTATGGAACCATTATTGAGCCAAAAATGGCCAAATTTCTCAAAAAATCAAAAAATTGGACATTAGGGGCTCTGGCACTCCATTGTGCACGTTGCCCAAGGAAGCAGACGTATATTTGGAGTCAGGGGAGTGTCCGCTACCAGTCTGTGAAAATTTTTTTTGCCCTCGATCAAATTTTAAAAATGAGAAAAAGTGGGGGTTTTAAGCTCCAGCCCCCTATTGTGCAAGGGAAAAAATCCAAAATACGTGTTTTCGGGTCTATGGGACCCATACACATAAAAAGCCGACTGTTTTTTGTCCCACAAAAAAGCAAGCTGATTTCGATTTCAAGAGCACTTTTTGCCGGTTGGACTGTAGACTAAAATGTTTCGACGAAATTGTCTCCTCAAGACTGTTTACGGTAAGATTACGACGCGACGTAGAGTTTTTTTTAGGGGAGACAAACAAAAATTAACGAGTGCAAGTACGCAAAAATGAAGGTAACACTGTAACAGTGCAGGGTGAGTAATAGATGCAGAAATATACATATAAAATACAAGTGTAAAGAATGAATTGAAGATTCGAGTTGCGACGCGACGAGTTGTGCGAACGTGAACTTGAAAATGGCAAGTTTTCGTTTTCATCGTATGATTTTATCATCATAATCGATAGAATGCGTGACGAACAATTTCATCTTATATACATTCTACATGCTACATACATTATACGTTAGTTGTTCTTTACTTGTTAATATTACGCGATATGCGTGATGACTTGATGCGTTTATTACCTACGAACTCGCGGGTTAATGTTTAAAATTACACATATCAACAAGACGACCGTCAGTTGCCACCTTGCCAGTGACCATTTGCCACTCACACACACACTCACACCCCGCCGCGTCGCACAGGGAAGTCGATAATTTTGAATAATGTTATCGTATACGTCAGTGTAGTACGTACTACGTAGTACTTAGACGTACAGTATTTGCCATTTGCCTCTAGGTTGTCGTATAGTAGATTAGTAAGATGTACCAGGTTTGTACCGGGTGGGAATAAATAAGTACGGCGCGGCGTGGCGGCTAACAGATACGAATGTAAACTTTTCTGCGGCTCTTGGCAATTTCATACGAAATGAGCGAATTATAGTCAGGAAGTCAGTTCTCAATCGTACATCCGCGCGCTATTCCTGTCAAAATTGATTTTATGATTGATTCCTGTTCTAGACACTAAAACAAAAAAGTTAAGCCCGTATGCTCATTTTATCCCCTTCCACTTTCCTCAAGGTCCACCCCCAACATTTCAAATGCGTGTATCGCCTTATCTATGGGTCGTAATGGAAAAAAAATCCAAACAAAAATTGTTCTTCAAGGCCTAATCTACATTTTCATTTCTCATCAAAATCAATTTTGAAGCAACTCTTGCCCTCCAAATTTGAAAATAAAACATTTATGTTTTGAAAAGTCTTCAAAATCACATTTTCTTCATTTTAAACGAAAAGTTTCGGAGATACGGAAAAATTTGTAATCACCAAACGTGTTCAGAATTGAATTTCCTTTCCAATGAGTTTTATCACGTCCATTTTCACCAACTTTTCCCGACAGAGTGAACCTCTCCCCCTTCCCCGGTATCGCAAAAGTTAGACCCATGAACAATATTTGCTCCAAAATGAATTCCGATAGTGAATGAAATTATGCATTAAATTTTTTCGTGAGTCCAACTTTTGAGATAAGGGGGACGGGGAGAGGTCCACTCTGTCGGGAAAAGTTGGTGAAAATGGTCGTGATAAAGCTCATTGGAAAGGAAATTCAATTCTGAATACTTTTGGTGATTACAAATTTTGTCGTTTCTCCGAAACTTTTCGTTGAAAATGAAGAAAACGTAATTTTGAAGTTTTCTCAAAACATGTTTTATTTCCAAATTTGGGGGTCAGGAGTTGCTTCAAAATGGGTTTTGATAAGAAATGAAAATGTACATTAGGTGTTGAGGAACAACTTTTGTTTAACAATTTTTTCATTATGACCCTTAGATAAGGCGATACACGCGTTTGAAATGTTAGGGGTGAACCCTGGGGAAAGGGGAGGGGAAAAGGGCATACTGGCCAAATTTCTTTGTTTTGGGGTCCAGAACAAGAATCAATCATAAAATCAATTTGAACCGGAATATCGCGCGGAAGCCTTTTTTTGTTCGATTGAGACCTGACTATTACGTGAATTTCGTGGATTGGTCGATTGTCGAGTTGGAAAAATTTAGTGTACGAATAAGTCTAATAAAAAAGTACAACTTCCGACTTCTACATAATTTTTCTACCGATCGTAAGTAGGTACTTGGGTCCGAGGTACAGCAACACGTAGATACGTAATATACGTTTACGTACTGGTAGGCACCTAGCTAGTCTAGCCACCTACATTATGTACATGTGAGAGAATGTACGAACGAAAACGTATTCATCTGGCGCTGATTAATTATCGCCATTAAATAAATTTTTTCTTTTTATTGTTATTATTAAGCTAAGCGATAAATAGAAATGGCCTTTTTTCCTCTAATGAGCTCTGCGAAAAAAGATCCAACCAAATGCGTTTCATTGGTGAGATTAATGTTGGAAAATTATACGAGAAACTGTGTAGTTTTTTAATCACGCCAAAAGTGCTCCGCCGAGATGAATTAACGCCGCGCCGAACCGAGCCACAAAAAATTTTACTCGATAACATTTTACTGATATTTGAGGTTGAAAATTAAACGCTCTCGAGATCTTTTTATTCGCAAAATTGTAGTTTTACGTATTCGTTAGTTGTTTATTTTTTCTAGCGAATAAATTATTAGATACTTACTTGTGACGAGGGTCGCTCCTCGTTAGATGTACTCGTACGTACCTTACCTATCGCGTTTTTGTTTTTGTTTTCTGTTTTTTTAGTACTCCTAAAATGAGATACAAAATTTTAATGAATTAAGTACCGTATAACTTGTTCTATTTTTTCAAAAAACATTACGACGAATAATTGAAGAAAGGGTAGGTATACACTGAAAAAAATGTAAGGTACCTAATAGGTACATTAAAATAAGGTGAATTTGCTTTGAGGCGAATTTAGGATAATGAGCAGGCTTGGGTCGTTCGTGAACGCGTTCGCGTTCAGTTCGTTTTGAAAATCTCACTCATTCGTTCGTTCGTCGTTCAGTTCGTTTCTGAAAAATTCGTTCGTTCGTTTCCGTTCGTTCATCTGGCCCCTTCGTTCGTGAACGTGAACGAACGTGAACGAACGTGAACGACTGTGAACGGCCTTTTTTGTTCATTTTTTTACCACATTTTTGTTTTCCCCCTTAGGATCAGGTCATGTCAAGTGTTGTTCTGTTCTGTTGGTGTTAAAAATTATGAAGTATAGAAGAATTTTAATCAATCATTTTATTTTTCAAACATAAAAATCAAGATCCAAAGTCGAAATTAACAAGACGTTTTTAACGTTTTTATAAAAAAAATGAACGAAAAAACGAACGTTGGGAGCGTTTTGTTCGTTCATATTCGTTTTTTTTTTGGTCGTTCACTCGTTCACGTTCGTTCATTGTCGAAATACTCGTTCGTTCGTCTCCGTTCGTTCATTTTAGGCCTTCGTTCACGAACTTGAACGAACTTTTCGTTCGTTTTGTGAACGGCGACCCAAGCCTGATAATGAGTACAATAAATTTCACCATGAAAATTGGTTTTCAGCAATAAAAACCAATCGGCATGGTGAAATTTAATGTATTCATTAGGTACCTCAAGTTCGCCTCAAAGCAAATTTACCTTATTTTAATGTAATTTATTACCGTGCCCTTTTCTCAGTGTATAGCAGGATAAGTGTGGTGTTTTGGCCTTCGAAAGGGATTTTGACGAAGCCTACCCGAATAGATCATCCACAATGAGGAAAATTTCTGGCAAAAATTTTGGACCCCTAGTGACGGTATTTTCGAGGAGAGGGGCCAAAATGTGTTTTTCAAACTTTATTTTTTCGTTTTTCACCAAACGCAGATAAAAATTTCGTGTTTTTTTTATTTGATTGTAAAAAGTTAGAGGAACCCCAAATAATTATTATCAAAATTTTTGAGCCATTTTTCACCAAGTTATGGCGTTTTAAAAACTTTGAGCGGCCATTTTGTAACAAAGTTTCAGAGGTGCAGTCACAATTTTTTTTCTGAAAATGTGTGATTCCGTGTTGATTATACCACATAATTTTCAATGAGTTGGAGTTGATGCAACTGTGTCAAAAAAAATGATAACTGACCACCCTTCATGTTGAGACCGAACAGTGATGTCTATTTCCCACGGCGCCTCGTGGGAAGTGACATTCGTCGAGCATAGCGCGTGCGAACACTGTACTTTTCACGAGAGCGCCGTGGAAAATGGACATCATTGTTCAGGCTCAACATAACGGGTGGTCAGTTTTCTTTTTTTTTACACCGTTGCATTAACTCCAACTCCTTGAAACTTACGTGGTATAATTCACTCTAAATAACACATTTTCTTGGAAAAATTACGACGGTACCTCTGAAACTTTTTTGCAAAATGGCCGCTCAAAGTTTTTAAAACGCCATAACTTGGCGAAAAATGGCTCAAAAATTTTGATAACAATTTTTTGGGGCTCCTGTAACTTTCTACAATTAAATTAAAAAAAACACGAAATTTTTATCTGCGTTTGGTGAAAAACGAAAAAATAAAGTTTGAAAAACACATTTTGGCCCCTCTCCTCGAAAATACAGGCACTAGGGGTCCAAAATTTTTGCCAGAAATTTTCCTCATTGTGGATGATCTATTGGGGTAGGTTTCGTCAAAATCCTTTTGAAGAGGGGGGGGGGGGGAGCAAAACACCACACTTATCCTGTTATACTCTTTACTTTCAAGTTGGTAACGCCTGAATTAATGCATGTTTACGCAGATCTAGGTACCAAGACCAACTACCAAGTTCCAACACCTAACTACGAATATCTACCTACGTTTAAGCACCTAACTACTTGTTCGGCACGGTTTTGGTATCGCATTTCAAACATACTCGGTTCATTTATTCATTTTTTAAAAATAATCCTGTGCAATTTTGCCAATTTTAAAATTGGCGATATCAAACCTAAATACGTCAAATTTGTCGTAGACTCTGTCGACAACTTCGTTTTTTGAAAGTTAATGACAAAAATTCGCTCGTATTACTTCAAAATAACCCTTTTAAACCTCAAATCCGCAGCAACCTGGAAGCGGGAAATTTTTACGGCGATATATTTCGCTTTAGGCAGTTTAATAAACACTAATGAAAACAAACTAGTTGATTTCTTGTTCCTTTCGTTTAACGAAGAAATGGACAAAATTTTTAATTAATTTTCTCCGCCGCGCCGCGCGAAATAAATATCCGTTTAACAATACGACAAAATCTGGCGGATATATTCGCGCTTCTCGTTTTCTTTGAAATTTTCATCGCGATGCATTTATTTTGACACTAACGTGTTTACAGCTTTTGTTTTGCTGTATATACACTTATTACTTTTCTTCGTATATTTTAATTTGAAGTTTTCCGGTCTGCGAGAAAAAAAATAAATGACAGTCGGGTTAAATTTCGCGCGAATTTTAATTAAAAAATTTTCCCTCGCCGAGGTTTGGCACTTTTTGAATAGAATAGTCGAGGCTCGATGACGCGGGTAAATTCTTTATCGGAATGAAAGTCGCGAGCGAGCTTTTCAAGTAATTTACAAACTGACGGAATGAAATTTGAGAGATGGCGAGAGAAGATAGTCCGTGCAAAATTATTACTTCGTGCTGCGTCGTTGGTTCGACGATCTATAGGCTGAAGTACTTTAAAAATGTTCTACACGTTTGAAAATGAGGTTCGAAGTTGTAAAAAACGTTAAGTATCTAAAACGTACCTGTACCCGTCTATTTACGGATTTAAGAACTAATATCGAAGATTATGTATCAGAAGTAATTCAATTACTAAAATTGGGGTTGTGACTCGGCCACAATGCTAAGGACAAAAACTAAACGGATTCTGAAAGCTCAGGCATAAAAGAAAATGTGAATTTAAAAAAAAATTCCATCATTTATAGTGTTACTAGTGAATTTTAAAATCTTACTAAAGAGATACAAAAGGGAAGCTATCGAATTCGCAGCGTTCAATTTCTCAGGAGTTTTTCAAGTTGAATTTTTTTCGAAATTTTCCCACCTTCAGGGTATGAGCCGAAATAAATTGCAAACCACAACAAAAAAACATGAGGAAAAAAAACCCAAATAAAAATTATTCAAAGAAATTTTTAAAAATGGGTGAAGAGGGGGAGATGAGTTCCGAAGCTCCCAAGGAAATTTTTGCAGTTATTTTGACCTCAAATTCAAAATCAAATCTTCGGGGTTAGGAAGTGTAATTAAAATTGAAAATTTGCAAATTTATCGAGTGAGATATCTAAATCCATTTTTTTTCTATTCCTCTTGCTCCTTTGGATTCATTTCTTGGAATATTTCGACTTTAGATGAAAAATTGGACTCTCTGGGAGGCTGGGTGCGATTGAATTTGAAAAATTTACATTCCATCGATTAAAGGTACAGGGTGGCCCAAAAATGTTTCATGCTTTTCAAAAGCTTCAAATTCTTTGACAAATTGATGAAAAAAATGAATCCAACACTAAAAAAAAAAGAAATTTCATGTAAAATTTATTTCTTGAACGATATGCCTAACTGATAATTATTAATTACCATGCCTCTTATTACATTCAACTAACCTTTTTTGAAAATTCGCTATCACTTTCTTAAAAGTTGGCTTCTTAATTTTTAAGATTTCAGTCTTAATTACCAATTTCAGGGCTGCGATGGTTCTGGGGTTGTCCAAATACACCTTGCTTTTCAAATAGCCCTAAAGAAAAAAATTTAGTGATGTAAGGTCTGGGCTATGTGGTGGCCAGAAAACACCTGTATTCCTAGAAATCACCTGTTCGCCAAACGACTCTTTTAGCTGAGTCAAAACATCTGTTGTGATTTCGCACCTCCAGTGCAATAACACCATAAGTATTTCAAAATGAAAAATCATGAATGCAAAAACAACACATCTCAAAAAACTATCAAAAATAACATTTATGGCAAAAATCTGTTGCCACGATTGGAAAGTATGTGAAAAATTACAAAGGATCTCTACAAAAAAAATTGAATGTGAATTTTAATTTTTTTGAGATGTGTTGTTATTGCACTGAGCGTCACGCAGAGATGTGAGGTATTTTATTCATGTATAATGCGGCTATATTATATGTGTATAATACCGTATAATACAGAAATAAAATACCGTATAATACGGTATTTCTAGTATTTTTGGTATTTTACTAAATTTTGATGAAAATCACTCAAAAATCTGCATTTGCCCATTGAAATGTTGGAATTTTAAACAATTTTACCATTCAAGTCGGAATTAATTACCATTAAAATTTTGTATTGTACGGTATTATACGTATAATACCATCGTATTATACTGAAAAAATAAAATACCATATTTTTACATCTCTGTGAGAGTGCGATATGCGATTCCCTTTGCAGATAGAGCACACCACACAGTAACTTGAACGGAATGTAATGGTTTGGCATATGTGATTTTTAGATTTTTTTCTTTACAGCGTAGTACTGCATGTTTTGTTTATTCATATTACCATGTAAATCAAAATGTGCTTTATCACTAAAAAAAATCTTCCAAATCGATCGTTTCTTAGTTAATCATATCTAAAGTTTTCTCACAGAATTCCAGTCTTTTTGGCTGATCAGCTGGCTTCAACTAACTCTTGGGCTTTGACTATATAGAGAACATATATGGACCGAGCTAGCTGAGTAGGTAATAATGTTGTCGTCAGACATCCTACCGGGAAAGAACGCTTCTGATTGGTTGTTTTATTATCATGCAAAATGTGGAAAATCAGATCTCAGCAAGTTTTCATCGTAGAAAATTTGTTCATAGCTCAAATTGAAGTACTTCAAAAATAAACAACTTTTCAATTCTTGTGCTTTTTCTTTTAAACGAGTAATTTTCAAGCAATTTGCATCAGCGGCATACACTGCTACAACGAACGAGTGAGTGAGTCTAACGTTCGTCTCGTCGTTGTGGTTTATGCGTGTGGAGGTTGAGGAGAAGAGGATGGTGTGATTACCCAATCAGAAGCGTTCTTTCCCCATAGGATGTCTGAAGACGCCGTTCATACGGTTTATATATGTGACCTGGTCTACGAAAAGGGACCGCAAGCAAAAACCAACTTTTCGAGAAAAACACGTTTTAATAAAAAAAGTCGCGTTTGAAAGTTGAACTTTGAACTTTCGACTGAAGCTTAGTTTTCTAGAAAAAAACTAATTGCACACTACAGATTGGAAATTTGACGCTCTACAATTTATGTTCTATTCATTTTTTCCGTTGAGTCCTTCCTCTGCTCAAAAAATAGGCTTCAAGTGACAAAAGTTAACAAAAAGTGTTAAACAAATTTCAACAAAAAATTGGTAACTTTTGACACTTGAAGTCAATTTTCTGAGCAAAGAAAGGGTTCTACAGAAAAAATGAATAGAACATAAATTGTAGAGCGTCAAATTTCCTTTCTGCTATGAGCACTTAGTTTTATTCTAGAAAGCGATGCTTTCGAGATATATCAGCTGGAAGTTAAAATTCAGCCTTTATTGAAAATATGTCGAAAACTAAGCTTCCTAGTAGAAAACTGATTATTTACAGCAAATCTAAGAAGGTCTGGTGTTTGCGGGTTGTTTTATTGGAAGGAGCATACTTTTTTCTATCAAAATCTATCAAAAACGAAAACCTGATTTTTGTGACTATAGGTACCTTTCCGTAGTCCAGGTCACAATGTTGACTCAAAGTCCGAAATTGTACACATCACAGTTTGTACAGGTGATTTTGTACAAACCACGGAGTGTTCGTACAGCTCGTGAGCTATCGAACTTTGTACAACTTGTTTTGTACAATTCGCGATGTGTATGTTCAACACTGAACCAAACGTGAAGTGTACGGACAGTGCTGACACTCTGTACAACCATTCTGTACAAACTCCGAAATAAAAGCTGGAAAACAAAGCGCCGAAAAAAATTCATTTAATGGCACACTCCCTCGAAAAGGACTAAATTATAAAATCGGTGTATTCGACGATAATCTTTGCTGGTTTTATTTTTCTTTGTCTTCGCATCCAACACTTTCTTCACCAGCTTCTCGTACAACTCTTTGTTTTTAATGCTTGAAGAATTCACTCTACACTCCATCTCGTCCAAGTCCTTCTCAAAATTTTCTCAAAATTTATCCATAGCCGACAAAAAACTGTACAAGTCACAACGATTCAATACTTATTCTATCATAGGCAACGGTCATTCACTAACTAATAAGAGAATGAATTTACACTCACTGGTATCAAATATCTTATCTCAAGTACAGTTACATTAATGATTAAATACAGCTTGAAATCATACAAATAATTTCATGAATGGTCGTACCTAAACCTTTATTTCGGAGTTTGTACAGACTGGTTGTACAGAGTGTCAGCACTGTCCGTACACTCCGCGTTTGGTATAGTGTTGAACGTACACATCGCGAATTGTACAAAACAAGTTGTACAAAGTTCGATAGCTCACGAGCTGTACGAACACTCTGCGGTTTGTACAAAATCACCTGTACAAACTGCGGTGTGTACAATTTCGGACTTTGAGTCTAACATATACAACTAGCTCGGTCCATATATACTAGAGCTCTGCACGATACGATATTTTTCATCGTTATATCATATCGTTTTAAACGATGGCGATGTAGAATCGGCAATGCACTAACCGATTTAAAAAAAAACGATATGACATCGCATCGTATTGAATGATACGATTTAATATACATCGCATCGCATCGTAATAATACGATACGATATGATACGATACGATGTTATATGGTACGACATCGTTTCATCTGCACGAGTGTCTGTTTCCCGAAAATGCTCTGATGGAGGCCCATTTTTTTTCGTTTTTTTTTCAAGTCCATTATCTGAGACGTACAGAGGTTCAAATTTTTTTCCAATCGTAATTTTTTCACACCAAAATTTTTTTTCTCAACTAAATTTTTTTCAAAACGTAATTTTTACACACCAAAATTTTTTTCTCAACAAAAAATTTTTCAAAACGTTATTTTTTCACACCTAAATTTTTGTTGAGAAAAAATTTTAGGTGTGTGAAAATTACGTATTGAAAAAAAATTAGTTGAGAAAAAAATTTTGGTGTGAAAAAATTACGTTTCGAAAAAAATTTTGTTGAGAAAAAAATTTTAGGTGTGTGTTGTGTGAAAATTACGTTTTGAAAAAAATTTAGTTGAGAAAAAAATTTAGGTTCGTGAAAATTACGTTTTGAAAAAAATTTAGTTGAGAAAAAAAATTTAGGTGTGTGAAAATTACGTTTTGAAAAAAATTTAGTTTAGTAAAAAAATTTTGGTGTGAAAAAATTACGATTGGAAAAAAATTTGGACCTCTGAAGTCTGAACGTCTCAGATAATGGACTTTGAAAAAAAAAACGAAAAAAAAAAATGAGCCTCCACCAGAACATTTTTGGGAAACAGACACTTGTTGCTTTAAGGTCAGCCGCCTAAGTAAATTGCGCGGACGATAATCTTTTTCAATACGATAAATACGATTTCGGAATCGTTTAATCGTTTTTAATATGATGCGATACGATATCAAAATCGTTTATTCATTTTTAATACGATATGATGACATATCGGAATCGTTTAGTTCTCTTCAACCCGATACGATATGATATCGGAATCGTTTTTTCCTCCTCAATCCGATACGATATGACATCGTAATCGTTTTTTTTCCTTTAATACGATACGATACGATATTTAAGCGATGGAATATCGTATCGTGCAGAGCTCTGATATATACTCTATAGTCAAAGCTCTTGGGTCAACTGAATTTTATACGGATGTAAGTTCAGATCATCTGTAATGATTTGTCAAAGCGTGGTACAGGGAATTTTGAGGGCCTGTGAATGATGACTCACTAATTTTCTCGGGTTTTGTTGCATTGCAATGCACACTTTTTCCAACTATCTGCTGTGAAAATTTTTCAATTTAGATTGCTCTCCTATCCTTCAGGGTTGACTTCTACATTTAAGGTGAAAATCACCTCAGACATAAATTCAGGAAGTTGAAAACATGGATTCTGAAATCTTACTCGATGAAATGATGGAATTTTCAAATTCAAATGAATCATTCTTTACTTTGAGGAATCGTTTTTGTGATAGAAGATAAGTACAAAATTTCAGATTATTTGATGAAACATTTTTGGCTTTTGAAGAGATGAGATGATTATCCTCTTTGGTCCTCTCGGGATCTGATACGTTGAAGATCAACTAGGACACATTTTTGTCCAGTCCCTCTCCGCTTGTCATTTTTTTTTTTTTTTTTTTGAAAAAAATGGACTTGAAATTGCTTGTGTTTCAAAGTTTTACTTAAACGCTTGACACGACGCGACGTTACGGAGAGAATCTCGTTTTAGGCACGAACACGATAATTAATTTTCGCGTGTCGTCGAAACAACGAGCGTAGTGTGACGATGAGACGAAGGGGAGGGTTGGGTAAGTCTATGTGTATTATGTAGTGCAGTGTAGTGCTGTGGGTACGCGTCAATATAGGTTTACGTACATATAGGTATATTATTTTGTACACTATTTAAACTCTAACTACATATAAATGACGTAGCAGTGTGGTACAGCACAGAGGTACAGCGTGCCGCTGCCGTATGTCGTCGTCGTTGATGTATTCGAAATTGGATGTGCTCGTTTTCTCTATTTAATTAGACCACAACTAAGCGTACGCATCATATTTGTTGTGGTTTTCAGTTATGCTGTACTTATACATGTATATATTTCGTGGAATGGGGTGAACGGGCGTGGGGCGTGGGAGTGGGGTGCGAGGTATGGGACGTGAGATGTAAGTGTAACGTAACGTGACCGCTAAATTTGTTCGTGTCAGTCCGGTCCAGGCTTAGGGGTTGCGATTGCGAAAGCGCGGTCAAGTTAAGGACATCCGTCGTCACAACTACACGGAACACTGAAGCAGACCGGAGGACAAGCTAGTATGTAGATGTACGCGTACTGCCTAACTACCTATACGTGTGCAAAGCCGACGAAAGACGAAAGGATGGAAAATAGGCTACAGCAGATAGCGCACAGCGCGGCGCACGTACATAAAAGGTAATCGAGCGTCATCGGACGGGTAGGCAAATACCTGCTATCATCTACATAATGTAGGCATAGTCGAGAAAACCGTAGATGACGGGGACAGGGCAGCAAACACGAGGAACGGATAATGAGAAGAAAAAAGGCGCAGGCGGTAAAGCGAAAAAGAAAACTACGCAGTCACCGCGTAATAGTCGCAGAAGTTATACGCGACTACGCGATGAGCCAATTAGCCTTAGATGAGATGGATGGAAAAAGCGACGACGCGACGCACGAAGCGATTCGATCACACGCAACGTGTAATTGTTACTACATACTCGTACGTAATCACCGGCTCATCCAAGAATCGACGTCGCTGCTGGTGCATCTGGCGCCATGGGCCATGAGTCGGCCGTCGCGGTCGTGAGTCGTGATCACTAGTCAGCGAGTATGCAGTTGCGGCCTGCGGGATGCGGGATAGGTAATAGTGCAGTAGGTAGCTGGGTATAGGTACCACCGGATCCGCACCTGTACCTGTACCTGTACCTGTAGTGCGTCTAGTCGTCTACGTCTATCGAGCACGTCCAACACTCAATTTGGAATCTACACGTCGCTCGGTAGCTACTTTTTCTAGTTCGATTAGCGACGAGAAGGAGGAATTCGATACCTGTATTGAGATCCAGATTGGGAATTTGGCCACAGCAACGAGGAGGTATGCATGCACAATGACAAATACGCGGGTTGATCGTCGATTCACGTCTTGGGCGCGGGCGATGTCATGATCGGCTGTTTCGCTGTTTGGTTCTGATTTTTATTTTTTGTCATGTATCTGGCACATTGGCTGTTTATCTGAACTACTACCTAGTACATACCTGGTCTGCGATTGCGCATGTGGAATCGTTTAGGAGGGGTACGAGAATGAGGGTAAAAAATAGATTCGATTTATTCATTTGATGCGATTTACAGCACTACGCCCAATTGATCGATTTTTGCTATTATTGTCTCCAAAAAGTCACCGAAGTCCAGTTTTTTATCGATTTGTCGATATTGTCACCACAACCCAAAAAAAAATTTAATAAATTGAAAATTTCGATTTTTTTCAAAAATTGAAATTATTGCTACGATTTTTTGTACGGATGCAGTAGGTCAATCTGTAAAGTTTGCAGTACTAACACCTAACACGGATCGGTTACGTTAAATTTTCCACAAAAATGCTATCTGGATCATTTTTTTGTTCAAGTTACGAATTGAGTCCGCAAAAGTCCCAAGACCCCCTCCCCTCAATCATACGAAGAAGGCGTTTATTCAAAGTTGTGCCGTGACACGTGAATAGAGATAAGGTTTTATAATTTTCGAAATTTGATTCCTCTCATTTTTATTTTGAGACGGAGAAGTTATTTTACAATTTTTTGCTGGAGGGGGGGAGGGGGTCAACAGTAATTTCAAAGGGTGACTGAAAAGGAAATCAAAAAAAATTTCTGAGGTCATTCTGACTTCAATACAAAACTAGGAGCCACAGTGGTGAGGAGAGATCAAAATTAAAACATGTTCTGATAATATCACACGTGGGTGGTATCGAAATCCACGTTTTTTGACCCTCCGAAACCTTCATGAGGGCACTTCTTCGCGGTCTTAATAATGACAAAAAATTGCTTCCTTATTCGGTGGTAAAAATTAATTTTGAATCGGAAAAGTTCCAAAAGGTATGGCTCTTTTTTGAAAAATTTTCATTTTGAGTCGGAAAAATGGAAAACCTTCTATTCTAAGTTGGTAAAATGGGAGGAAAATTGGAATTTTTTGATTTTTATCCCTTCAATAATTCAACTTTGGTCCATCTCTGATTTCTGTTCTTACACACAAAATAGGTACTTGTTGGAATGCTTGATGCAACAGTTTAAAGATACGATTGCAACATGATATAGACTATAATGTAAATTATATTGTATTTGAACTCGAACAGAGGTGTGATAATTCCAATAGGTCTATGAGGAAAGTCCCTTAACTGTATACCAAAGGCCCCTTTCGATTTAAATGGGTAATCTACATTTGATTGGATAATTTTTTTAAAAACATAAACATATAAATATGTATAAAAAAAACAATTTGGACGCGAAATTCAATTTGGACAATAAACACAATTTTAACATTGTGTCCTCCCCCCCCCCAAAAAAAAAATTAGGACATATAGGATGGAAAAAATATAAAATGAAATCTGTCGATGCCCTTAAAAATGGAAAAATTGGGACATAATTGTTTCTGAGAAATCCTAATTTGGTTACAGTGTCCCAAAACCCTTGATTAGGACATTGTGTCCCAAACACCTTCAATCATGATACAATATTCCAAAACCCCTCAATTAGGACATTGTGACCGAAAAAACAAATTTGGACATAGTGTCCCCAAAAAAATCCCGTTGTAGATGGTGTTCAATTTAGGTATGAAGTCCCAAAAGAAAATTGAATTTGGCCAAGCGTTTAAAAATCTGAATTAGGGCATGTTTCCCTCTCTTCAATAAAACCAATTGGACATGTGTCCCAAAAAACAACAATTGGAACAGGGTGTCTTGGAAAACAAAATAATTGAATAAGTAGGTACAGTGTTCCAAAGAATCCCAAATTGAACGCAGTGTCTTGAAAAATAAAATAATTTAGACATGCTCTTCCCGAAAAATCCTAATTTGGATACAGTGTCCCAAAAACACTCAATTAGGACATTGTGTCCCTCAATTAGGTTATAATGTCCCAAAAACTCGGAATTATGATATTGTGACAGAAAAAACTAATTTGGACATAGAGTCCCAAAAGAAATCCCATTGTATATGATGTTCAATTTAGGTATGAAGTCCCAAAAGAAAATTCAATTTGGCCAAAGCGTTCAAAAGTCTGAATTAGAACATGTGTCCCTCTCTTCAATAAAAATAATTGGACATATGTCCCAAAAAACAGCAATTGGAACATGGTGCCCTGGAAAACAAAATAATTGAACACTGTGTTCCAAAAAATACCAACTTGGATGCAGTGTCCTAAAAAATAAAATAATTTGGACATATTGTTCCCGAAAAATCCTAATTTGGTTGCAGTGTCCCAAAAACACTCAATTAAGACATTATGTCCTCAAAACCCTCAATTAGGATATAATGTCCCAAAAACTCTCAGCTATGCCATTGTGACCAGAAAAACTAATTTGGACATAGTGTCCCAAAAAAATCCAATTGGACCTGTGGTGTTCAATTTAGGCATAAAGTCCCCAAAGAAAATTCATTGTGACCAAAGCGTTCAAAAACCCAAATTAGGACATAATGTTTCCCTCTCTCCAATAAAAACAATTGGACATATGTCCCAAAAAACAGCAATTAGGACATAGTGTCTTGGAAAACAAAATAATTGAACACTGTTCCAAAAAATCTCAACGTTCCTAGAAAATCAATTTAAACATAGACCGAGTGTCGCAATAAAAATCGGTTAGGACATAACGTTTCCAAAAAATCAATTGGGATAAATTGCCCTAAAGCACTCGATAAGAACAATGTTTCAGAAGACTTCACAAAAATATTTTGAGCCCCCGAGGGGCAAGGGGAGGGAAGAAGGAGGTGCTTAAAGTGCACCCCCTTTTGAAAAAAGCATTGTTTTTTGTGTGTTTTATGCAATCAAAATTTTGTGAGAAGATTTCGTAGCCTTTAAAAGATGCGATTTGAGTTTCTACATCTCCCTAAACCATCGCCATCCTTCTCCGATCAAAACTTAGACTACTACTAGGGGGTTGAAAAGTTGCAGATTGCAATATTTCAATAATATGAAATTTTTACTAAGCTGGAATGATTTTTTTTTCATTGAGTTAGTGAGTAAACAATTTTTTCAATCACTGAACGTGAATTTTGATAAAAAAATTGGAAATTTTAGAAAATTTTATACATCAGTGCAGCTAACAGCAAATCATAAAATTCCAGAATACGAAATTTATGCCTATCGATTTTGAATTGATTATTTTTTCACCTGAAAATATTATGTATTTTTATTTCAATCACTGAATAAAGTACCTATATTTCGATTTTTTTTCCGAAAATTTTGTATGTCAGTGCAAAGCGAATTTTCCGGAAAAAAATCACCAAATGAAAAAACCAATCCCATATGGGTTCTGCAGGTCAAAATACCCCGATTAACACCCTTTTTGCGATCGTTTTACTTGAAGCACTCGAAATTCACTTTTTTCGTCATGAAAGTCAGTGAAAAAAGTGAATTTTGGTGGACTGGAAAAGTCAGGGAATTTTGTAATTTTCTCTAATTTTTCGAAAATCCAAAAAAAGTATAAATCATTTAGAAAAGTGTTTCTTTGCTTATTTTATTACAAAATTTTCAAAAAATTTCGCCCTCGCTCCGCTCGAGCCAAATTATTACATCTTTTATCCAATATTATTGTTTTATTCATCATTTTTTGTCGGTCGTAATGTACAATAAAACTTGATATTCAAAATGCATGTCTTTGTTCATTGAATTATGAATTATCCAAAAAAAATTTCCCTCGCTACGCTCGGGGTAATTTACACTCTTTCTTTCTACAGAATTTATTTTTAATCCTAAGTTTTTTGGAAACTTACTTTTTAATGAGCTGTGATGAAAAAGGAATGCTGTGATGCCCTTGATCACGATGTTGAGAAAAAGGGGAGGGAATGGAACAGAATTCGAAATTAGTGGCCATGTTTTGGAGAACATGTATGAGGGAAAAGTGGTAAATTTTCATCTTTTGAAGATCTTTTTTCGCAAAAATTTTAGCCCTCGCTTCGCTCGGGCTATGTTTCCGTACAATAATTTGTATTTTGGCTCCTCATTGACTTTTTCATTTATTGGTACAAACTGAAAAATTGCAAGGGATTGCGTGAATTCACATGTATTTTTCATTTTTTTGGAGGGGGGGGGGGAGATAAGATATGAGGAAATTCTTGAATTTTCAGCCCAGAAAAATCCGAATTTTCATTCGCTTGATTTGATAGATACCCTGGCATAATTTATTTCATTTTTCAAAACTTAATTTTGTGTTGGAATGCTTAGTTTTTCCTTTTATTTAAAATTTTTTCTGTATGTAATGAATTCAAATTTTCAAATTTTTGTGGTGAGGGGGAACTTGGGTGTGCTCAAAATTTTTCAGAATTGAATTTAAATATTTTTTTGGCCCAAAAAGGAGCATCTAAAGATCTCGTAAAAATTATCTAGTGATTTTGAAAAAAAAAAATCGTTAGACCCCATGTATTTTATATCATTCTTACCGAAGAAAAATTTCGGGATGTAAGTACATCACGTGAAAAATTACTCCCATTTCCCCCTGTTTACGAATATCATATTTAAAAGGTCTGGAAAATTTTGAAAAATTGGCCTGGAAAACCTGGAAAAGTCAGGGAAAATCATTTCTGAAATATAGTGGACACCCTGATATTACCTCTATTTTATTATTTTATTCATTATTGCAATACATGTGTCATTCCGCTAGCAAAGGGCCCATATGGTCGAAATGGAGTTATTGCCATGGGACAATACTAGAGACCCTAAGTAGTCGAATAAAACCGATCCCAGCCCAAAAGGTCCAAAATTCGCCGAGATATCGCATTTTGAATTTTGAAAATAAGAATAGTCAAAATTTTAAAAAGTTGAGAAAAAACACTCAATCGACCAAATGGGCCCTTTTCAAAAAACTTTCGAACCTCAATTTATGTCACTTGAAGTGGGTTTTTGGCAAAATCCCCCTACCACACGATAATAGACACTCCAAGGAACAGGAATTCGCAAAAAGAAAAAAAATGATAGTTTTGACCACTTTTGCTAAAAATGCGATTTACTCGAAAACTGTGATCGACCAAATGGGCTCTTTGCTAGCGGAATGACACATATTTACATTTTT
The DNA here is from genome assembly GCA_033439095.1 of Pseudococcus viburni. NCBI lineage: Eukaryota > Metazoa > Arthropoda > Insecta > Hemiptera > Pseudococcidae > Pseudococcus > Pseudococcus viburni. The sequence goes on along the minus strand of JAVBJF010000002.1, from coordinate 2,621,477 downwards.
TTTTTGAGCCAGAAAGTACATTTCTTATGAATTTTGATGATTTATTCGGGTGAGGGGGAGGGGGGTAGGTTTTGAAATCAACAATATGAAAAATGGTTACTTTTTGCCTCGAAAAAGGTTACTAAAGTTACTATTTTTTCTCAAAATTCCGCGCCGATGCCTGCTCTTCGCTAATGTGGTGTTGTTTACGATTGAAAACTTCAAATAGTCGAAAAAACGCGAAGGAGTGCACCAAAATTGTTGAAAAAATTATCATAAATACACCCCTACGAGATGTAACTTTGTGCCAAAGCACAATAAATTTCCTTCACTTTCGCTGAAATGGAAAATCCTTAAAAATAATGCAATAAAATGGCCATAACTTCGAAAGGGAGGGGGGTTGGGGTCCAAAATTTTGTGAAAAATTATTTCTAGTCAGTATACACCACTTGAGGTGTTTAGGAGCCCAAACGCGCCTGGGACTAAATTCACCCCTTATCCGGCCATACCCTTTGATCAAAATAAAAGATATGTTTTTTTTTTCGATCCACCCTAATATCCCGGCTCACATATTGCTAACTTGCTGCAATCGTCTGCACTTTCGAGACTTGCGGATAGGATACGATGGATTTTCAACTTTCCAAGATGTACCTAGCCACCTACTTACCTGGATTCAATTCAAATACCGCGTATGGTACACGCGGAGATTAAGACTACAATAGGGTGGTAAGGTGTGGGTGGGAGAGAGGGAGAAAGACATTATAAGCGTATAATTAGCGTGCGCTCTGCGCTGTACTTCTATTACCCAGATAAAGATAACGTTCCTATAAGTAACTATTTGTGCATGCACCTCTACCTGAACCTGCAGTACCTAGACCTACAATACGACTCGTGTATGTAGTATGTACCACAAGTACGTACTGTACCTATATGTAATATGTAATGTACCGTGTACCTAGACCTAGTGCAGGACGTTGACGGCGGCGGCGGCGGGGGTGGGGGCGAAGTCTTTGGCGGGGGGTGGCGGAAGAACGTTTGATGGTGTGGCGCGGCGCGGCGGCGTATCCAAAGCCGGTGGGGGCGGGAAAAGAATGCACGAGTATGAGTATTACCGTCGTCGTGTATTGGCAGGCGGTTACCGACGACGGCTACGGGCTACGGCGACGACGACGACGACGACGGTAGCAGCGGTTTTCGGTATCAACTTTTTTTACTCGGCGCTGATCAGTATACAAGTTGCGCTTGTGTTTATTGAGTGTGATACGCGATGTAAACGGCGCCGCGCGTTCCCGTACTCGTTCCGCGTTGATGTGCTTTTTCCTTTGCGTTTAGTTTTCCGCTCCGAAGCGTCGTGCCTTTGTGAATTACGCGTACAACGAAAGCTCCAAGCTCGCCGACTCCGGTGCTGCGCTGCGCTGCGCTACGATGTGCCTGTGCCTGTGCTCTTCCGTGATGTGCCGTGATGTGCCGTGCTTCTGAAGCCGCGTTCACGGAAAAACCAGCTGAAAAAAACACCTTCCTGCCTACGAGTGTAACTCATGTACTTACTCACATTATAAGCTCACCTACGTAAACCACATCGATGTTTCTATGATAATACCTACGAATACGGATACGAATACGAATTAGCGTACTGGCATACGTATCGTAGACGACGCGACGTCTACGTACGTATAGTAGAAAATTTCGCGACGCGGTATGCGTTACGGTGTGTAGTCTTCTTCCCCTTTTTTTCCCGATATCGATGAGCACGTTGGAAGAGTGTGAAAAAAAATGCAACTCCTCGCAAAAGCCCATACCTCGGTTTCTCATCACGGACGAATTTTCCTCCTCCTCCTCCTCCTCATCCGTTGCCGCCGCCTCCTCTTCAGCTTCGTGCGACAATAAACAACCGGGCACCGGCACCGGTTCAACTGCCGAGTCGTTGCGATGGTCATCTTCGGTGCCGGTGTTCCAGAAAAATGATCCGGACAAGGAGTCGTGCCCGGGTATTCTCCTGGTACCTCGAAGCGCTCGATCGAGAAGGCATTCTTGGATTTGCGGGTAAGAGCGTGATTTTTAAAATTCGGTCGTTTCGCGAACCCCCCCTTCTTCTTCGCGTCATCTTGGTCATCGCCGTTGTCCAAGTTCTTACGTTATTAGAGACAGCAATCGGCTGTAGACGTAGACACGTGAATTGGAAATACATTATGTATTTAATGCAACTACCTGCTGCTGCCTTATTCATCTGCTGTAGGTATCGCGAATTAGTGTATTTTGCTAAGTTTTTTTTAGCAAAAATACCTAATTTTATCACGAATCGCGTCGTGTACCTCTAACTATACGCCAGCTGATAACTCATGTGTCGGCTTTTTATCGCTTAAAAACGTTATTTTCAAACATGTCGAGGCGCGCGCACGTGTAGGTGTACCTATACTGCATACGTTATGTGTACTGTGTGTGTGTATGTAATTTTGTTTTGTTTCGTTTTGTTTTTCCTTTTGCAAGTACATAGATAGATTATAGTGGCGTGACGTGAGTTTTGTCAGAGGGTGAGCGAAAGCGGGCCAGCCAAGGTGAAAAATTCATTGAAAAGTATACCTAAAACTGAGAGATTTTCATTTTTATGCCATCAATGAAAAAATATCTAATATCTACATAAATACATTCATACAATTTTTAAAATTCGCAATTTCTTCTATTTAGCAACACTGGCAGCACTGAAAATTGAAATATTCTTGGATTTTATCAATTTTATGAGTATTCAACTCTTTACTGATGCCCACGAAAGTGAAAATTTGAGAAGAAAATAGGTAAAAAGCACGTTTTCTGCTGAAAAATTGTGGGTGCCATTTAACTGCACGACAAAAATTAAGAAACTAACGACGAAATAATGGTACAAACGACGAAAGAAAGTTATCACATTAAAACAAATGATTGAACGACAGAGAATAAGATCACACGTCGAAATAATATATTCTAGCGACGAAACACAAAAATCACGGCAAAACAATTTAATGAACAATAAAAATAATTTTCTAACGACTACTTTTGTAACGACTGATAAAATGAAACCCACGACGAAATTAAAATGAAATTCACGACGACACTGTACTTAAAATAACATTGAACACCATGCCCATGGCAAAATTAGTTTCAGGACACCATGTCCAGTTGAGGTTTTTGAGGTAATTATGTCTAAATTGAGGTACATATTTGGAACATCCAGATGGAAAGTTTTTGGACATTGCCTTCAGATTAAGGCTTTAGATTGAGGGTTTTGAGACTCTATGTCCATTGTCCATTCCCAAAATTAGTTTTAGGACACTATGTCCCAATTCAGTTTTTCGGGATAATAAATACTTCTAAATTGAGGAATTCGAAACGTATAAATTTGAAGTTTTGGGACAATATATTCGTGTAAAAATTAGTTTTAGGACACTATGTCCCAGTCAAGTTTTTTGGGGATTTTATTGGTATTTGGGATGCCCAAATAAAAAGTTTTTAGGGTATTATGTCCAGATTGAGGGGTTTGGGACACTGTGTCCATGCCAAAATAAGTTCAGGACAATATGTCCTAGTTATTCAGATTGGGACTTTTGGAACTCCATGTCCAATGTCCATGTCTAAATTAATTTTAATACTTTTAGGTACATATCTCGTCGTGCAAAACTTCATTTTGTCGGGAAAACATGATTTCGTCGTAGAAAGAATTATTTTTATCTCTAAATTGTCGTTCATTCGCATTAATTCGTCGTTCATAGTTCGTAGTGCAATTCTCATTTTTTGTGTCGTGAATTCCCAGTATTTGGTCGTGATTCAGTTGCGCCAATCTCGTCGTGCAACCCCTTTTTTTTTGTCGTGCAGTTTTATATTCCCCAAAAATTTTCATCATTCGACATTTTTCTGTTGGATTTTTCATTTCATCTTCACTGACGAAAAAGTAATTCAGAAGGGCGATCGAGGCGTCTCAAAAAAATCATTAGAGGAATATTTTAATATGTGATAGAGTGATCCCCTTACAAATAGACCAAAAAACTTTTCAGTATATTGTGTGATTTCTACAGGGTGTTTCATAACTGACGAACCGCTTTCCATCCAGTGAGTGGGCAACTCATCCTGAGTCCAAGTTTTCTAGGCGATTGATCATTTTTGTACTGAACTGGGGTAGGTGTACCGCTATCAAATATTCAAAAAAATGTAAAAAGTTGACGATAACTGAAAAAGTTGTCTTGTTTTGGTACTATTATTACCGATGTTTCTCGAAAAAAAAAACGCCGGTCTTTCCTATGGCGAAAACCCCACTTGTCTATCTTGCTCGAATTGCCAGTTATGAGCGTTAAATTTCGAGAAAAATGTATCTTGGTGTCTACTGGCATGCAAAACATGAAAATAGCAAGAATTTCGGTTTAGTGGCATGAAAACATGAAAATATGAATTTTGATAATTTTACTACAAAAAACATAAATTTTCAACATTTCCCTGTTGAATTTTTCAGTTAAAAGATTTCTGTTAAATGATTTTCCAACTTGAATTTTTTATTAAAAAATGTTGCCCTCGCTTCGTTAGGTCAGGGTTTCTGTCTTCGTTTTCTTTGAAATATCTTTATTCGACTTTTTCAGCCAAAATCTCACAATTTTGATTTTTCTATCTGAAATCACCACTATAGTCGCCTTCTTGTTCAACTCCCTTCTTTAGGAAATCCTGACTACCATTTTCTAGCAGACTTCACAAGGAGAGACATTCTATAACTGTCTAGATTGGACTAGGTGAAACTCTTCAATTTTGTTAAAAGTTGATTAATTTTGTGCTTACCTAAAACATTTTCCATATTATTTTCCGGCAATACAATAGTCATGCTCGGCTCTTTTCTTCTGACTTTCAAAATTTTGATAAATTTATATGGATACAATTTTTATGAAATTCATTCTATCTATTTTTTGTTCTTTAAATCCCACTTTTCTGAAAATTTCTCTTTTTCGTCATTCCTGTTGAAAAATATTTTCCCCTAAAACTGAATATTGGTAAAAAAAATACATAAAATTTGTTCAAAAAGTACTTTTTTGGTATCTGAAAGTTTTATTTTTTAAATTTTCTGTCCTGTTTTGTTGAGGCCAAAATCATTGAAATACGACCTTTAGAAGAGGAGGAAGAGGAGATGATTAGAAAACAATTTAACGTCATCAGTTGAAAAAATGTGGAGAGTAGGGTGGAGGATATCCCCTGGGTAAAATTTCTGCAAATCTCGTTTAAAATGTCCTGCTAAAATCCTGCCTGTTGATTTAGAAAATTTGTTATACACCTTGAATGTTTTTATTTTGCTCGTTTTGTTGCATTTCTTACCTAATAAGTGATATCTCATCAGAATAAAATTGATAGAAAAATACTTGAAATTTCATTTAAAACAAGTATACGCAGGGTGGCGAGGGGGGATTTGGAGCCTGTCTCATTTAGTCCCAAATGTAGAAATTTCAAAAATTTTAAAAACCACAAAGTGAGATTTTCCGTACGGGTTTTTCAAAATTTAACGCAAACGTCAATTTTTTTCTCAAATATTTGATGTGTGGTACATCCATCCTAGTTCACCTACAAAAATTTTCCACGATATCTTGGTTGTCGAGTAGTACGATTGAAAGTGCGAAGCAGAATTCATAAAACAATTCTTACTGACTGTGAGAGCATAACTCAGTCCCTGCCGTTCGAAGGCTAGGCAATCATGCATACTTGGACTCAGGATGAATTGCCTACTCATTGATTGGAAGGAGGTTCATTAGCTATGGAACACTCTGTATAATTTACTAGAAAAACTATGTGAGGTAATGCAGGCTCAAGCGATTTTCGAATTGCTTACGAGCCACGTTGTTTTCATCAAGTTTATAGTGCACGTGTTTCGCTGTGGTAGTAAATCTTGAAGCGAGGGAGTACTTTAGTTTGTATGGCAAAATAAGCGATAATCTGATAGCTGCTTGGTCCATCCAGTTTTGTAACGAGTAAAACTGTAGTACGCCTTACGCCATGCAATGCGGTGGTTCGACGTATGAGCTGATGTATGATGAATTGATGATACGTCTGACGTGAGTTGAAATGATACCAGCAATAAGCGGAATTTGGATCGCTTTTTTCAGAAAAAACGTGTTTTACCGTGTTTCAAAATTAAAATGAAGTAAAATTAAAGTATAATTTTTTGATTTTATTCGGGTAAGCGCCTCTCTTCTCGCTTACCCAGTTACCCAGACAGACGGCACGCCATTGCCAATGATAAGAATGGTACCTAGACCTGCACCTAGCTATACTATGTACTTGAACCTATGCACCTTATTTTACGAGCTGCGCGCAAATAATTGGAAATGTGTAACGAGAAATAAGTATTAATGGAAACGTAATAATTATTGTTTTCATCCGCGTTATTAAATGACGATGACGTACCGTATCGTGTACGTATTGCATACATATGTATAGGTTAGGTACCTAATACATATTATGTAGATGTACCGACTTCGTCGTCGTCGTCGTGGTCGTCGTATACCGTACACATACATACATACATACATACATACATACCTAGAGTTCCTACATATGTTGATTTGGTATTTGGTAGCTCGGTACTAACACTAACCTATAAGTACGTCTACGTACTATGTACTTGCTACGTAAGTACCATAAGTATAAACGTCGCGTCGGTCGGGTCGTTCGTTCGCCTATTTTAGATATACTTACTTAGTTGTTTTTATTAGTCGCTATAAACACATTCGTAATTTCAGAAAAAAAAAAAAAAATACGAATACATAAATACTTAGTAGTTCGTCTACGTAGACGTACGTGCATACTAAATAATATACATACGGTACGGCGCGATGCGTATTTCGTACAAGTTCGTGCTTACTGCATATACTTAGACTTACTTACTTGGACTGCCTAGCAGATCATGCAAGTTATACATAAAAGGCATATAGATGCCATACCTTCAGATTTTGGGTCACTCAAATCGTGCAAAAAAATCATACTTTGGCCAAAAATTTATACTTCCTCCTGTTGACAAAAGAAAGGAAATTTTATTTCTGAAAATTACGCTTTTTCAAGTCTGAGCTCTCGCCTCGCTCGGACCTAAGGAGCTATTTCAATGGCGGGTTCAAAAGGTGGCAAAAAAGGTCATTTTCTGATTTTTAACCGCGATTTTTTGAGAGCGAAGTGAAGACAGTAGGTTTTTTCTACCTGTTGTCAATTTTTTTTAAAATCTTGATAACATGTCTTAAAGCGAGAAATTATACGTCCCACCGAAAATTTAAATGTTTTTGACGCGGAAGAAATCACCCTCCCACCTCTACCGCCGCTATCTTATTTTATTCGTTGCTTGAGAACGTAGTAAAAAGTTTTGAAAATTTGATAAAATTGGTCGGAAAAACTTGAGAAACATGTAGAAAATCATTTTTGAAAAAGTTTTCATTTTATTTCTGAGGCTAGAATTTTCAAGCGCTAGAAAACACGAAATAAGCCCTTAAAACATGCAGTGGAAACGAATAAAAAAGGAGGAAAAAAACTAAAAAAAACTACGTACTTATATTATATTATCACGATTGATATTGAATCAAACAAGAATAATGCAAAACGAAGTCAATTTTTTAGAAAAAAATAAAAAAGTATCGAAGAGACTGAAAATATTTTTTGTAGGTAACTTCGATTTTTTTACTCGACGAAAATTTTAAAATCGCCGAAATGTCGAATTTTCGAAATAAAGCTCGATTAAAACAATATTTGGCTACTTTTTAGATAAAAATATGTAGGTACGCATTTTAAATTATTTCTGACCAAAAAGTAGGTACTGTAAAAGGTGTAGCCGGTTAAGTATGGTGAATCTGCCCTTGAAACCGATTTTGACCGCTTCAACCCTAAAAGTTCAACTATTATGAGAAAACATTTCAACAAAAATTTCAGACCCCTAGCGCAAGTATTTTTGTAGAAGAGGGGCCAAAATGTGTTTTCTCCCTCAATTTTTTAGTTTTTTTTTTAATTTTTCACTAAATGTAGATGAAAATTTTGCGTTTTTTTTAGATAGATTCTAGAGAGTTAAAGAAACCCTAAAATATTTCTTTTAAAAATTTTGGGCCTATTTTTTGCCGAGTTATAGCGTTTTAAAAACTTTAAGTGGCCATTTTGTCTGGAATGGCCAAAGGTACCATGGAAATTTTTTTCCAAAAAATATGTTATTTATCCATAAAATGATGCGAAAATTTCAAAACCATCGGAGTGGTGGAACATTGTCAAAAAAAATTAAAACTGACCGCCCCTCGTATTAAGCCCGTACAGGTACGTCGAATTTCCCACGGCGCTCTCGTGGAAAGTATAGGTACATATGGCATCCACAGGCTCATGTTTTTTGCGTATACGTAAGCGAAAGAGAGAACGAAATAGCTCAGTTACATTAGGTCTGAACCTTGGGAAAATTGAGGTAAATCTAAATTTGAGGGAAAAACATATTTTGGCCCCTCCTCCCAAAAATACTTGCGCAGGGGTCTAAAATTTTTGTCGAAATGTTTTCTCATTATGGTTGACATTTTGGGGTAGGAGGGTTCAAAATCGGTTTCAAGGACAGATTCACCATTCTCCAACTTGACCAGTTCTACCTTTCCCACCGTTCGACTTGGAATGACCCGAATCGTAAATAAATCTAAAAATCTGTGAAATTCTTTGAATAATCAGTGAAAAATCACTGATTTTTCCTGTGCTGCAATTCTGACTGTTTATCAGTGATTTTTCACTGATTCGGAATGAGAGAGCATACTTCACCAGCTCTACCTTTCCCACCGTTCGACTTGGAATGACCCGAATCGTAAATAAATCTGACGAATACCGTACCTAGGTACTCCAGGCATCATAGCGGGTTACTTTTTGTAGGGTGTTTATCACTTTTTTCGACTTTAGTTACTTTTCGTTACTTTTCACGTCTAAATGGTCACTTTCGTTACTAGTTTCCCCTCAAAAGTTACTTTTTCTTCGCACCTCCAAGCAAAAATTCAAATTTTCACGCAGAAATTGCTATTTTTCAAACTTCTTTAAAGAAAAGAATTAAAAAAATAGATTTTTGCTAGTTTGTTTGTTGTTTTGACGAAGGAATTTAATAAATGAAATTATTCACGCCTTTTCAGTTAATTCATCTTTGAAATGTTTGCAGAAAACTACAAAAAAATTGCCCCTCGAAAAAAATTGAATTTTTGGTTACTTTTTGGTTACTTTTTGCTCAAAAAAAGTTACTGAAAGTTACTTTTTTCTTCAAAAATTTCGCTATGATGCCTGGTACTCTCTAAACCTGAATCAGTTAAAATATCACTGATTCAATTTGTAAAAGTAAATTATTTTTCAAACAACGGATTAATCAGTGATGTTTTGCAACATGCGTAATACAGTAGAATCGTTAAAATTTCAATTTTAAATGAATGAATCAGTAAAATATCACCGATTCATTTCGTACAATATAAAATTTACTCTTGAATTGATGAAATTTACTGAAGTTTTGGTAGTTTTTTAACTGATTTAAAAGTGTTTTTTTTGCTGGTTGAATCAGTGAAAAATTATTGAAGTTTTAGTAGTTTTTCAACTAATTCGGAGATTATTTTTTTTTTTTTACTGAATGAATCAGTGAAGTTCTACTGATTCGACAGTCCCTCAATTTTGTACATATATTTCAGTCAATCAGATTTTCAACTACAAACCAGTGAAAATTGACTGAACAATATTACAGTGGAAAAAAACACCAGTTGAATCCGTTAAATGAAAAAAAATTACCACTGAACGTGAACATTACTGAAATTTTGGCAGTTTTCCAACTGATCAGGAAATTTTTTTTTACTGGATGAATCAGTAAAGTTATATTTTTTACATTGAATTTGACATTAACATGATTCTGACGATTTCTTTCAATTCTGATTTCAGACCAGTGAAAATTAACTGATTCAAATTAAGAGAGTGTAGGGTATTGCAGAAATACCGGTATATAAAAAAAACATTTGCTTGAAAATCCTAGCGCTGTTAATTTTAAATAAGTGCGTACAAAAAAGTACGAATTTACAGGCATCATAGCAGGTCACTTTTTTAGGGTGTTGGTCACTTTTTTCATCCAAAGGTCACTAAAAGTCACTTTTTTCCTCTCAGTCACTTTTTTTCGCATTTTCAAGCAAAAATTCAAATTTTCACGTAAAAATTGCTATTTTTCAAAATTCTTCAAGGAAAAAAATTAGAAGTTGATGATGATTTTTCAAAAAAAAATTGCCCTCGCTTCGCTCCGGCAGTATTTGAATAATTATATTTCTAAATTTGTAAAAATTCGGTTTTTCTAAATCAGTAAAGTACATAATTGATTTTTTAATCATTTCCCTATTTGACGGAATAAATCAATATTTTTGACTAAAATAAATCAATTAAACAATTGAAATATCACAGATTTTCAAATAAATTCATTTTACTGATTCATTGACTGATTTAGATTTAGAGAGTAGATATAGGTCATATTGTTTGTTCCAAAAATCTCGTCATTTTTCAATTTTTCTTTGCTCAAATCTGTTAAATTAAATTAATTATGTATATCTGCCCCTTAAAGTGCCACTAAAAAAAAAATAGATTTTTAGATTACCTAATTTTTTCATTGAATTTTGACCCGCTCCTCTCATTTTTTCTGGAATTCTCAGCCCTCTTTTAACTGTAAAAAAATTCCCCCGAAAAAATCGAATTTTTGGTCACTTTTTTCTCAAAAAAGGTCACAAAAAATCACTTTTTTTCTTCGGAATTTCGCTATGTTGCCTGAATTTACGATTTCTGATTTCTGTACAAATTGTTCCTAATTTTGAAAAGTTCTGTCAAAAATCACGTTATTTTTTGAATTTTTATCGCACAAATTTCGTCTAAAAAAGTTTTAGAAAATTGGCATAAATTCGTCGTATGGATCCGCAGATGCAGCGGTTGTTACGAAAAAGTCATACAAAAATGGAAATTCAGTCATACCAAAGTCATATATTTCAGTTGATTAATGGTTTCGATTTTCTTAGACTACCTGTTATATCTTATCAAATCAAACCGAACCGTACTCAGATTATGGACTGACGAGGAGCGAGAGCGAGAGTGAGAGGGAGAGAGGCCCGCATTCGCATTCGATAAAGTTTACGCCAAAGCGTAGATTTCCAATGCACATTGCGTTTATTAAATGTTCACGAACGTGTATTCGCATGTATAGTCGTGTACCCTGCACGCGTAAGCGTAATAAAAGTACGTACAGTATCGAACCTACGTGTAATTTGTGAATTTTGTGATACACGACAACTGTGCATGATACGTAACGTACGTACTCGGTACATTATGTAGATGTAATGTACAAAGCTGAACTGATACCACGTGAGCAGCGAGTAGGTAGTACCTACTACCTACTACCCGAGTAACTTCCATCGCTCTTCATCGTGCCGATGCCGATGCTGATGCTGATGCCGATGCCATGTGGGCATGTGGCCTATGCAGAAGCTCTCTCGGGGAAATGACAGTTTTCCGGGTCATTGAGTTTATCTCATAGTCGACATTATATCCAACGCAACGCACTCCTATACTTGGACCCTGCCCTTCGTTACACGCTAATTTGTTTATGTTATTCCGCTCACCTCCTCCTGCCATCGGTTACGACCGACCGTGCTTCCACTGTAATGCCTTTTCATTTTCATCTCCCTCCCATCTCTGCCTTCTTGTTATAAATTTTGTTCGGTACGGTACGGTGCGGTCGATACGACCGCAATAGTTTGAGTCGGGATGTCGGGAACGTCGTGCGTGCGATAAATAATAGCGAACGGACAACAGAATAGGTGTACGGTGATAAAATCCTTTCATATATGGTACGGGTCCACCTCCACCATCACCTCTACCTTCCAGTTTCATGTATCAGGTGTGTTATGTATGTCTATGTACTATGTGTGACGTGTGCTGGGACGAGGGTGTAGGTTAGGTATACGAAGTACAAACATAAACGTCTTCAGCAGTCATCGCACTACATAGATAACTTTTAGGCAAGCACGATTAATACGGGTTCGGTTGGTTTTAGTTTATTACTTACGCACCTATGTAACCTTATTTCTACCCGAATGTTATCGTGGGTGAGAAAAACTTGCTGAATTGTCCTTATCCCTCGGATACTTCGGCAAGAGGAATAATTCGCCACCGAAGCGTTTACGAGCTATTGGACTGCCGAATTGCCATCTTCGGCAAAGAATCAAACTAACGTAAGTGGCATGTGTAATAGGGTGGGCCGAAAAACCGAAATTTTCGATTTTCAAAAAGTTACCTCCCGCAAAAGTTGTTGGCTGGGGAGACTAAAAAATAACAAAAATTTTTTAAATCGAATCACATCTTCCGATCGCGCAAGGCCTTCAATTCTTCAAAAATTGCCAAAAATTCAAAAGTTTCAAAAAATTCGAAAAAATTAAAAATTGATTAAACCTTATTTTTAGAGCTTATTTAGTGACTTTCTAAGCCAAAAAACACTTTTTTTTTGAAAAATTCAGTGTTTTATAACTTTTTTCAATTTTTCTTCATAAGTGCAAAACTATAAAAAATTTTTAAAAGCCATAAAACATGAATTTTTTCAAAGAAATTGTGTTTTTTGGTTTAAACGATCATACTTCCTAAAATCTGAATGAATTATAAGTATCTGGCGCCTGGTGAAATTCTACCTTCTTAAATCAACTGAAGATCATAATTTTTTTTACTAATTTTTTGGTCGATTCGTTGACTGTCAAAAAAATCGATTTTGTTTACTGAAAATCGTTGATTTTTAGTGAAAATTAATTTCATTAATTCAGAAATGGTGAATTTTACCATGTCTGATTGATTCAGATTTAGAGTATGCTGACTAGGGTGGCCCTTATTTATACTTGGTGGAAAAAAAATGTTGGAATTGTTTTTGGGACCCCCCCCCTAGTTTGGTGCCACTACATGAGAAAATGACGTACAAAAAATTTCAGCCCAATCGATGCATGTTAACCCAGTTTTGGGGTCATTTTGACTTCGAACTACCACTAGTACCCAAAGTGAGGGAAGGGGGGAGGATGAAAAAATATTTCGAGAAATTGAGTGTGGTATCAAAATCCATATTTTTTACTCGCGAAATCCGCTTCCGATTTTACTTTATCAAAACCCTCCAAAATGAACTCATGGGGGGGGGGCAGGGAAACACTAAAATAAAAACGTTTTCGAGTGTGGTATCAAAATTCACGTTTTTACTCAGAAAATCCGTTTCCGATTTTACTTTCATCAAAATCCCCAAAATAGGCCCATTGGGAAGGTATTGAGGAGGACCCAAATTGAAAATTTTACATAAATATGAAGTGGGGTGTCGAAATAAAAGGTGAATTTTGATACCACACTCGATTCTTATGAAAAGTTTTCGATTTGGCCTTTCCCTGACACCTCCCCAATGGCCCCAATTTGGTGCATTTGATAAAGTAACATCAGAAACGGACTCTCTGGGTAAAAAAAACGTGAATTTTGATACCACACTCGATTCATATGAAAAGTTTTCGATTTGGCCTTTCCCTGACACCTCCCCAATGGGTCCAATTCCCATTTTGGGGGTTCTGATGAAGAAATATCGGAAACTAACTCACTGGGTAAAAAAAAACGTGAATTTTGATACCACACTCGAAAACGTTTTTATTTTAGTGTTTCCCTGCCCCCCCTTCCAATGAGCCCATTTTGGAGGGTTTTGATAAAGTAAAATCGGAAGCGGATTTCGCGAGTAAAAAATATGGATTTTGATACCACACTCAATTCATCGAAATATTTTTTCATCCCCCCCCCCCTTCCCTCACTTTGGGTACTAGTGGTAGTTCGAAGTCAAAATGACCCCAAAACTGGGTTCGGATGCTCTGAATAACCCCTAGAATTAAATTTTCATTCTTTCCCCTCGAAAAATGTGTTTGAAATATTTTTATCAAATAATTTGATTTTTTCTGTTTAGTTGCACTTTGTAAACCCCTAGCGCTTTTCCTCCCGGGGGCGCAAAAAAATTGAAAATTAGCTTTTCCGATTCCAAATTTTATAAGGAATCGAATGCCGCAAACCAGAATATTCTATCTTCATTTCCATGCCTTTGGCGTGAATTTCAAGTCGTCGGGTCACTAGGGGTATTTTTAGCGTTTCGTTTCCGCGTGGCCGTAGTGGAATATTATCAGCTCGGGCGCGCTCCATCAATTTTTCATAATGGGCTTTGAGGGACGGGTTAACATGCATCGATTGGGCTGAAATTTTTTGTACGTCATTTTCTCATGTAGTGGCATCAAACTAGGGGGGGGGGTCCCGAAAAAAATGCCAACTTTTTTTTTAAGGGCCACTCTAATGCTGACCGATTCAACTGATAGCAGTCATGTCGATTACCTCTCAAATGCACACTGCTCTTTCATTCTGGATCATTGAAAAGTCTCTGATAAATTGTTAGCATTTCAGCACAGGAAAAATCAGCAAAATTCACTGATTTTCAGCGAATTTTTCCCGATTTTTCAAAAATTTTCACTGATTTTTCAGCAAATTTCATAAATTTTATTGACCTTTCAGTGAACATTCACTGATTTTCCAGTGATTTTTCTCATTGATTTCTTTTCAGTAAAGATTTTCACTGATTTTCTCCTACCCTGCAAGCTGTTTCTTAGTGATTTTCGGTAATTTTCACCAATTTATAATTGAGAGAGTGTACAGCGACGAGTCACACGAAATAGTGTAGGTTTCATAAATACGGATCACAAACATCAGAAAAACTCAGAAATACAACGAATTAAAAAAAGAAAACAAAACGAAACACATTAAAAACAACTTTAAAAGTTTGACGAATCGAATCGATTTTGACATTTTTTCTGATTTTTAGTGACTTTTCTCAAAAAAATTTTCGCGGATGACTTTTCGTAGATAAAATTTTTGACTTAACCCCTCCCCTACCCACCGACGAATCCATGTTGAAATATAACGTTACGACAAATTACTCTCTCTCTCTAATAATAACTGAAATTATGAGGAAATGGTGAAAAGTGAAATTTCATCTTCTGAAGATCTTTTTTCACTAAAATTTTCACCCTCGCGTCACTTGGACTCAATTCTCTACTTGATTCTTTATTACTGGAGCAGGAGAGAAATTACAGAGGCTTACTTACTTGGAAATTTTTTTTTTTTTTGGGGGGGGGGGGGTGATTTGAGTTTATTATTTTGAAAGTTTTGATGTGATGTGAAATTTTAAGATTTATAAGTATCGCAGTCGTGTCAAAATAAACGATTTTTTTTCATCAGGTAGATTCATGAGAAAAGTATACATAGATATGTATCTTTTATTCGTGAAAATGTGAAGTGGACTAGAAAAAACGATTTTTTAAGATCGAGTGAATTAGTTGCGTCGGAAAGTAGGGTATATGGGGTACATTATACCGCCCCAAATCGGCCGCTATGGTACAAAGTATCACATGTAACCTCCTCCTCCCCAAAAAATTACCTCTGATAGGGATTTTTGAAGCATTAAAACATGAAGAAATATCTTTCAGGGCATTCAAAATCCTATTTTTTCACAGCGTCGCTCAGACATGAACAATTTGAAGTGATAGTACGAAAAAAACTCCCTTTTACCCACTTTCCCTAAAATCCTTCTGGAATTCCTAGTCTCCGTACGCTGTTTGCACACCCCCCCTCCCCAAAAAACCTTCCCGACGCCACTGGAGTGAATTATTGTTCCTTGTTCCTATCTATGCGGTGCTTTTGTTACGTATAGGCTATAGAGCCGACTGTTTGTTCAACATCTAGGTATACAGATGTAATGAACGACGCGACATCGACGTCGAAGTCGATATACGAAATCTCGAAAGTCGCACAGCGCGCAGCGGTATAATTTGTCAATTTATGCGAAGCACGGCATCGCATCAGGATTTCAAGGAGAAGTATACGAGTATATGGAGCAGCGAATAAATTTCCCATCAAATTTCATAAATTGACGAAATACATGCCTACGTAGCGAAGTATTGGCGATGCGCGCAGCGACAATAAAGTTGATCTCATTCCTCATTCGATGAAAAAGGATAATATTGGGTGGGTGATGAGGCAGCTACTCGCGCTGGTATATAGAGGTTAGTTTTCGATGAAAATGAAATTCTCGTATCGAACGCAACGCAATGTAGCGCGCAATATACTTTGCGTATAGGCCCGTAATGTGCTCGTAAGTTCGTATGCAAAAAATAAGTATACCTACGTAAAAACTAGAAGTACGTTCAGTATACGAGATATTAAACCTTTATGTACCTATGCGTAGTTCTAGCTGGATATGTATTAGTCAAGTCAATAGAGCATTTTCTGGGGACAACCCCAAACATAAGAAGTAACAGCGATTTTTCTGGTGAACATAATCATAATATGTACTTCGTCCCCGGTGAGTTAAGGTATAATACCAGTTATGGATCACGTTTTCTTTGAATTCATGTCCTGACGTTATTCATGAACCAGTTTTGGTGTTTGTTTTTTTTTTTAAATAAACGTTGAACCCTCCTCTACAAAGTAGCACAGTTGAATTTTGAAAAAATTGATTTCGAGTATTTTGTATCTGGGCTTAAAAGACCTAGAAAAATTATGTCGTTTTTTGGGAGGGGGGGGGGGGGCGCTAACAAATACGGATCATCAGATGAAATTCAAGTTGTTAATTTTTTCTTCATTCTGGCTATATTTATAGCATTACAAAGATGATCTTCAAAGATTTTCATCATCAAACCGTTGGAAAACCAAAGTTGAAAAACTACCAATTGTGGATCGATCCATAATTGGTACCACAATTTTTGATCCACAATTGGTAATGGAAAAAAATGAGAAAAATTGCTACTTTAATGTCTTGTATTCGGACTTGCTTACTTCCATATATATACGGGGGGGGGGGGGTGATACAAAACTTTTCATCCTTGAAAAAAGTGCAAAAAATTTTTAAAACCAATTGTGGATCAAAATTTATTTTAAAAAACTGAAAACCAATTATGGATCACCTTCACTTTGAAATTTCACTGTAGGGATCTAAGAATGTTAATCACACAGAACATAAATACATGAAAAAATATCAGATTTAACAATTTTGATGAAGAAGGTGAACTTTTTTTTGTGTAAATTCACCTTTTTTTTTTTTTCATTGCTTAGCCAATGAATCTCAAAATTTGTGAAACAATTACTTGCTCTTTTCAACAACCATCATTCAAAACAACAGAAAAATTTGAATTAAATGTGACTCATTTTATTCATGAGTCAAGGCTCCTAAGAGGTTCGCTAGTGTCGCTGTCTGAAAAGGTAATATTGGAGAAAAACAACAAGCGATAACCAGGAGGGTGTTCAGATTTACTCTGGGAAGCAAAAACAACACAGAGAAAACCCAGAGTACTGTGACGTTGACCCCTGTGCCGATGAAGTTCTTGACACTGTCGGCGGTGGCAGCTCACGCCGGCTGGAACCTTTCAAAATTTTTTGAAAAATCATGTTTGAAAAACAAAAAAAAACACCTCTTTTTTCACATTTTCTAGATGAAAAATCTCCTTGCCGATCTTAAAGTTACAATATTAATAGTTGAAAACAAAACGGCTCGAGCTGAGACATTTATTGGTGGCAGCGGCGTTGGCGGCATGGCGCGGCGGCACATGGGTCTATTGTGACGTCATGTTTTACTGTGTGTTCCGTTTCATAAATGAACGATGTAACAAAAAACTACATATAGTATACTCAAACAAACACACTAACATATTATCAACATCCCCTACTCGTGTCAACACCTCTATCAACCAATCACATCACTCTGTGTTTATAATGCTGCAGTTCCCAGACCGGTGTAACCTCAGGGTTGCGATGTTTAAAACAGAATGTTTAAAACAAGTGTTTAAAACACGTTTAAAACAACGAGAAAAAAACAAAATTGTTTAAAACGTTTAAAATGTTTAAAATGTTTTTTTTGTTTTAAACAGTGTTTTTTTTTTCAGGCAATTTTTTTCAAAAAAAAACACATTTTTTTCAAAAAAAACACGTTTTTTTTCTTCAAAAATGAAAAATTCCAAGTCAATTGGTCATTTTTTATAAAATTTTTAAAAATAAATTGGTAGATTTCAAACATTGCGTCACTTATTGGTCCTTCAAAAAGTACCTCGCGTCATTATCACTGTAAAATTAAAATTAAAATGCCGGTAAACAATTACAATGCAACAGTGATGCACTTCTTCACGCATGAAAAACAATAAAAATGTGACTTTTTGTTTAAAACGTGTTTTAAACGTGTTTTAAACATGTTTTAAACACTGTTTTCTATTGATTGTTTTAAACAACGTTTAAAACAAAAAAAAACGTTTTAAACAAAAAAAAACGTTTTTTATGTTTTTTTTCAAAAAAAACAAAAAAAACGCAACCCTGTGTAACCTACATAGCGCAGAGTGTAATCTCAACATTTTTGAATGCAATGGGGTAAATGTGATTTCTTAACAGTTTACTCTGTGTAAATAACACAGTCTGTGTTGTTCTGTGTTATATCTGAACGCACTCCAGTAGTGTCGCAATATATGGCTACCTAAATAAAAGTTGAACCGGTCGAACAAACACGGTTGAAAGTAGCTGAGAGCACCCGGTTCCGTTCTAAACATCCCCATTGCTCCCCTTTTCTGCAGTTGCGCGAAATTCCACCAGACGCAACCACTTGTGCTTTGACTCGCGAATTCAAATGAGTTTACATGAGGTTTAATCACATGAAAAATGCATAGATCACAGATATTCTAGAAGATAAGAATTCAGGGTATAATATTATGTTGGTAACACTCCAAGCCGACAATTCTGGTGCTACATAGAGCGTGTCAAAAAAAATGATCCATAATTGGTGCTCTGATCCATAACTGGTATTATACCTTAAAGCTTTTCAAAATCAGTTTTTGGCTTCGGTTTCATTTTCTTTGCATTATTATGAAAAAAATACATCATCGACATTTTACCATCAAGTTGTCTATAAAATGAGCTATCAGCCATTTCTGCCATTTGAATAGAAATGAAGTAGGAAAAATGGGGATTTCGGAGGTCAACTTGGTATTTAGTACCTACCTAATGAAATGGTCATAAATCAACAGAATCATCGCATTTCTGGTGGCTTATGTTGAAATAGTAACGACTACCTGCTCATTCTTTCTTTCTACCGCTCTATAGAAGCCTTACCTCCTCCTACTGCTCAGTTAGGGACTTGGAAACTGGCCGATAAAATTATAATTAATCAACACAATTGCAGTTGTGGGGGCTTAGATTTATACCAAGTTGTCATCACATCCTTGCCCATCCTACATCCACCCCTACCCCTAGCTCCTTAGAAAGCAACATCATCCCCTTATATCACAAAATTTCTTCAAATTTTTCCATGAGAAGATTATAAATGAGCAGAATTTTAACATAAGCCAAAAAAGAAATGCTATTCTGTTGATTTATGATAATTTTTTTTAAGTAGGTACTAAATTTCAAGTCAACCTTTGAAACCCCCATTTTTCACGACCTCACTACTGGATTCCTATTCAAGTTACGGAAATGGTTGTTTGCTTATTTTGTAGGCAACTTGATGTTGAATAAAATGGCTGTGATGTACTTTTTCATAAAAATGCAAAAAAAAAAAAATGAAACAGAAGCCAAAAACTGTTGTGGAGGGCTTTAATCCACGTGGGGGGGGGCGAAGTATGTTGATTAGAGAACCATTTCCGACAATGTTCAGCAAAAAAAATCGCTGTTACCTCCTATGTTTGGGTTTGGCCTCTGAAAATGCGCTATTTTGACTGGACTATATAGATATTAGGTAAATCGAGATTCGAGAGGTAGGTCTAGGTATTATGTACTACGTGCAGATACATTGTACGTACTCGGACTGGCATGGCATGGCATGGCATACGGTGCTTCGTAATATCCGCAACGTTGCAATATTTGATTCAGTACTTTTTCAACCGGCAATGCAATCGAATTACATAGATTTCTTTTGATGTTCACAATGTCCAGTATGTCCGCTCCGCGGATTGGAAATTAATCTTGTTTACGAGACGAAGCAGGGTGGCATGGGGATGGCGGTCGTATACTACGTATATGTTCGCAAAATATACGGCGCGGCGCGGCGATATATGGCGCGCATTTAAGTCGAAGGACGTCATTGTTTTTACTCGTAGTCGTAGACAATGAATTCGGACTCGGCGAGAAGATGTTTCGGTTTTGGCGGCACGCGGCGCAACGGAGACGAGGAATCGCTAAATTTTATTTTGTCTTCGGCGGTCTCGGGAAAAATCCATTATTGCGATTTTTTGCGGCCAGCTTAATGCTCGCATGTTGTCGCTATCTTCGCCCTTGGCACGAAAGAAATAATATCGAAAAAAGAACCACGAAACCGCGATTCTATCTTTATATCGCTGAGTTATTTCAGCGGAAATAACGGTATGAAAAGCAAAATACCTATTTGTGACATGGAAAAATATTATAGTTTCGTATATAGACCGGAGATAAAGAGTAAAAAGACTTTCGTTATTAAAATACGTTGCTTTGAGGAATGGCATTTCCCATAATGAAACAGGGTACACTCACACCCGCATATCTACGTACTTACTTACTCACTGACGTATACCAGTACTATGGTACGTATATTCGTACGAAAAAGCAAAAAGAAAGGGCAAAAAAGCGAAAAAGAAATAGTTATATAAACACGAAAAATGGAAAAATGAGATATGCGACGAAACATTTGTGTGTTTTTTTTGTCGCACGTTGAAAGTACATAGAAGGAAAAGTCGTTTTGAACCGAACCATGATTGAGATTGAAGAAAAAATTAAAATTTTTCACCGAGTAAGTATCCACACATTAATGTGGATTGAAAATTCTGGATTTTGACGGAAATCAGTGAGATCGCTTATTACGAGTGAAAAACTTCTTATTTTTTCTGAGCTTTCACAGCACAAAAGAAAACGGAGCTAGAAAACCTTTCCGGGGGGGGGGGGGTAGTCATTTTCGAAAAAACACAATTTTTGCCATTTAGGTAGTGCCACTCAGTGGTGAAGTTGGCGTGTAAGCTTGTAATCTCACCTTACATCAAAATTTTGAACAAAAGTTGAAAATAAAATTTACTTTTATTAAAATTAAATAATTGCTGAATTTCAAACGATTCGCGAAAATCCGAAATCAGTTTTTCCGGGTTGCGATAAAGCTCTCTAAATTCAGCTTCAATATTGTAATTGGTTTGTGAATGTGGTTGTGCTTGTGCGGATGGAGCCACGTGGCACTGAAGAGTAAAGGGAATGCTGCGTTCGTAGCCGGTTGTTGTAAGTCAACTTCATGAAAATTTTCATGTCAAGTTCATGCAATTATTTTGAATTTTTGGAGCTTTTAAGACCATATTGATTTTCAGAGGAAAAGGATTAAAGGAGAGGAGACGAAAAAATTTTTTTAATACTTATTCAAAATGTTTCATAAAGTAATATGCATTTTTTAAATTAGAAATGTTGAATTCTAATCAACTGATTGATAATCTAAGTATATTTTGTTGTTTTTTTTTGTTTTAGGTGAGTACATATTTGTAGAATTCCTACGAAATAATGAAATCATGTACAAAATAAGTGAGTTATTCGAATATTTTACCATAATTTAATCGATTAATTATTTACGTCGTACCATCACTAAAATGTGTAGAATTTTCTATGTTCTCAAATTTACCCCCTTCTCCCTCCATAACTCTCTAGGGAAAAAGTTCTCAATTTTTTCGACCTAGATATATTATAGGTATTGTTCCAAATTTCTTTTGAAATGGTACAATATGTCTAATTAATCGTAGAAGTATAACTTGGATACTTATTATTCTAAGCAGAAAGGTGTTCCTAATTAAATGAGAAATCGTTGCATGCCTTTTACCCCTTAACGTTTTTTGAATTATGATAGCGTAAATTTTTCAACGCTTAGTTTACATTAGATTTCCCCCCAGCTTTGCTTCTGGTGCCACTTGCTGAAAACCTCGGTAACCCACTAGAAAAGTGCGATTCAAGTTTCTACATTTCTCTGGACCATTGAATTTAAAATTGAATACAGTGAATACCACTGAATTCAAACGTTGCGGATCGCAAAATTTGAATAATTTTGAATTTTCACCAAATTCGAATCGATGAAAATCGAGCTAATTTTTTTTGACCTTCTGAATAATTTGATGAAGTTTTTCAGAAAACTTTCTCGTAAATGTCCGGGTACCCTATTCATTTTTTTCGTAAAACCCTTCCTGTGGTCATGAAATCGAAATGAATTAAGGTGTAAAAAAAAGTCTACAAAAAATTCAAATCGGAAGAAACACTGGCGTGAAGGAGAAAAACTGAAATCATATTCGAATTCGTCACTTAAAAATAGATCACAACCAATCACCCATCAGGGTTGATAAGGCAGAAAAAATTTAAAAAAAAGGTAAACCTGCAAAGTTATTCTAGTTGGCCAATTTCTTTTAAAATCGATTTTGAGGTGTTTGAGTAAGCAATTTAAATGGTAAAAATCAGAAAGCTTTTTAAATTCGCGATTTGTAACATTGTAATTCCCTTGCAGAAGGAAAAATACGGTACTTACCTATTTAATTTTGAGGTTATTGGTTTAGGGAGACGTTGAAATTCAAACTGCACCAACCGAAGTTTCTTCTTCTCAACAGGTGGCACCTAAAAATGGTAAAAAACTGCGTTTTTTTCGAAAATGATTTTACTTTGAGATCCTCTAGCTGTGTCTCCCTTTGGGATGTGATCGGAATTTTTTTCGAAGGTCTTTCACTCAAATGATCCACCCCACCAATTTTCGTCGAAATTCGGGATATTTTTTCAATCAATCTATTTTACATGTGCAAAGTTGGTATTCTTTAAGTAAAAAAATTGAAAATTTTTGATTGGGATGACATTTTTTAAAAATTTTCTGATTCAAATTGTATAAGGTGTGTTTTTTCTTGATTATGCTTTTTCTCAATTTGTCGATTTGAACCTTTTTTTTTTTTACTATGAATGTGATTCTGTGATTATTGAAGGGTTGCTTCCTTCGTACCTCTTCCCTCCTCCGTTTAGTTTGGCTCTGAATCCAATACCTAACTAAATATGGATATACGAATGCCATTGGTAGTTTATATTTTGATGAATTTCGCCTCGGCCATTTACAGAATTTCTCATCCGATAGAAAATATTGCCATACTTAAAGAAACATTTTCATTGTTAAAATACCCGGATACCAATTAAGAAAACGCTTTTAAATTTCAACAGCGACGCGACGCGATGTGGTAATTGGCTAAAAAGCCAGATGCATCTGGAGTGGCGTGTTACTCTCAGCCGAGCGTGAAATGTGTTTTATTTTTACTAATTAGATTAGAATTTTGGCTAATTATCTGCGCGATCCGTTCTCCGCTCTCTCTTGGGAGAGACGCGATGTAGATACTGTATCCATTTGTTTTTCGGAATAGTTCGTTTACTTAACATCCTACTTATTTCGCACGCTGAAAATGTTGAAAAAAACTGTTGTTTTTTTCTCAACGTATTTGTATGTGTATCAACATTTTACGTTAGAATAATAATAATTCCACCTATATTTCTGTTGGCAAGTTAAAACGTTATGACTTATGAGTGAGAAACCTAAAAAATAACGAAGGATGTCGAGTACCTGGCCTACCTACCTAGTACCTCTGTAGGCAGTGCTGCCAGATGGAAAATGGCAAAATTCCCATAATTATTTTCTCAAAATCCTAAAAAATCACCAAAATCGCCAATTTTAAAAAAAAATTCAATTATGAGGCTGAAACGGTGAAACCATAGAAAGTCCTCCCCCCTCCCCTCCATTCAAAAAACTAATTAAACGTATGTTTTTTTTTTCATTGTATTTTATATTGAAAATATCCGAGTGACCTGCGCCATACGTGGCAAGTTGTTGAAAAATTGAATTTCCAAAAGTTGAAAAATACATTTTTCAAGCAATATAATCCAAAAAAATATTTTTCGGGGAAAATGTTGAGATTTAAAAAAATGTTGACTTTGGAATGAAAAGTCTAAACTTTCCCGAGTTTTCTCTGAATTTCCCACATTGCTATCAGAAAAAATTACGGAGAAGACGAGTATTTTGTAGAAATTTTTTATTTTAGCATTTTTAGCGGCGTTTAGAGTTGAATTATTAACTGAATTTTTATCGAGTAGTTCACATGCATACGACACTGCTAGAATTTTAGTGTTTTTTTGGCTTTCAAATTGAAGCAAAAAATCTTTGGTGAAAAATTTTAATCAATTTTCAATTTTTCAAACTGTTTTTGATGAGAAATTATGAAATTTGGTATTGTGAATGGAAATTGGAGCGAAAATTCACCAAATTCACCAATTTTTTGAAAATCACCGACCATTCACCACTGCAAAAATGAAAACAGGCAGAATCACCACTGTTGCTGACAAATCACCACATCTCGCAGCACTGTCTTTAGGACTGAAGGGAAAAATACTTGGATACTCGTGTGGTGTATGCAGCATATATCTACTCAGGCCATTTTTTAAGCAATTTTCACTGGGTGGGAAATTTTTTTGACGCCGGGGAGGGAGAGGGGGGTCCCACAGTAAATTTTTGCACTTCATTTTTTTCAAACACTATTTTTTTTTTAAATTTTCAACTCAATATTTTCTCAAAATTTGTATATTTGGAAGATATTGTTTCCTGTAGCATGCCGATCTCATTATCGAATAAAAAAAATTGTTTTTAATGTTTTGAAATAATGTTTTTTGTGGATGGGAAATTTTTTTGACGCCGGGGAGGGAGATGGGGGTCCCGCAGTAAATTTTTGCACTTCATTTTTTTCAAACACTATTTTTTTTTTTAAATTTTCAACTCAATATTTTCTCAAAATTTGTATATTTGGAAGATATTGTTTCCTGTAGCATGCCGATCTCATTATCGAATAAAAAAAAAATTGTTTTTAATGTTTTGAAATAATGTTTTTTGTAGAATGATATTTTAAAAAAATTCGAAGTTGATGGAAAAGCGATTAGAAAAAAAAAGTTAATAAATATCATCTGAGGAAATTTTAGATTAAAAAGAAAGTGAAGAGGTAGGAAATTTTTAAAGGAAAAATCAATGTTGGAAAGAATAGGTATTTCATTTGCAAAAATTTTAAGGTCTGAAGAAATTTTTAAAAAGTTCTGAGGTACATTCACTTTGGCTTTGAAAATAGGTTACACAAATTGAAATTATGTACTATACAATTTCAAATTTTCAACATGTGCAAATTCGTTCATTTCTGAAAATTTAAAGTTTACTGGTTGTGAAAATCGAAGTAAAATAAAAAATTATCAGTTGCTGAATTTTTAAAGAAAAAAGAGAGGTGGTATCGACAGCCAGATCCTAGTGTATATGCCAACCGAGATTTCGTGAGTAAATTTTTTCGAAAAAATGGAGGTTTTTAATTTGGTATTTAATTTTTGCTTTTTATTTTTTTTTAAAATGTTGTAGTTTTTTTTAAACTTTTTAGTTTTCAACTATAATGTATCAAAAAGTCAATTTTTTGTGTACTTTAACCATTTTTTTCATAATTTTAAGTTTAATTTTGCAAATATATCCAAATTCGTATTTTCTTTAGTTTTGAGGACTGGGGTAAATCAAAATGGCTGCTGGGGAAATTCGTTCTCACTGGGTGGGAAACGTCCAAGAACTTTATATAGGGTACTTAAAAAATGGACTGATCTACGTATACGTACATGTAATTGTAGGTGCATAATAAATATTAAAGATGATGTGTGGTAGTGGTACCTGTTATGTACGATGTTCAATGTGCTATGTAATAACTAATACTTAAATATGCAATTGGAAACTGCTGATAAAACGACGATGGTTAAGATAATTCCTCTTATACTGGGTACGGACTTGGACTGCAGGTTATGGTGGTGCAATATTTGTTTACTACGAAACGACTGTTGTGCGCGTATTTCGAAGACGCGAACACGAATATAAGTCCGCGCAGATATGCAGTCGATTGTCTGCGAGCAACTTGGCACAACTCGATTAGTACTCGTAGTTTGGTGTACCTTGGTAGTAGGTACCTACTACCTACTCGTAGACGTAGATTGTAATTACTTAATCGAAAAATCCCAATCGAGAAAAACATCAGCGAAACAAACTAACGTGAGCGAGTATGCGGTGTAAGATAACCCGACGCGACGTGACAAAAATTCAAATTAGTACGCGGACGTATTTTCCTCATCCTCGCCCCCGCCCTCACCTTCAACCATCTCTTTCCCTTGGTCGTCGATGAAAATTCATTTTGTCGCGGCTATGGCTGTAGCTGTACGGATCTGCTGCAAAGTTTATGTATACCTATTTGTAGGTAAAGTTTACCGTGAGCTGTGGGCTGTGGGCTGTGGGCTGTGAGCCGTGGACTTGTGCGCGCGAAAATGAAATGTAAATCGCAACGTTCCGTTCTTAGAACTCGTTACCTTTTAATTTGAAAAGCAAATTAACTTAATTGTCGAGTTTTATGAATTTTATATTAGGCGATGCTCGGTGGCGATGGTGCTAACTTTGGGAAAAAATCTCTCAATTCCGAATTCGGTTTTATTGTTGGGTTCGGGCTGAAATTTAAAAAGGGAGGGAAAAGAAACGAAGAACAAAAAAGCGTAACTTTCGTATTAAGGTCAAAAACAAAAAAGAAAACCAAGTTTATACCTACGCGTAGTTCAATCAAATCCCGAGAAAATTCTAGCCTGATTTTTTTTCGTGTTTTCTATTCATAAAGGTCCACTAAACAACATAATGGCATATGCATCTCAGGAAGCGTTCGGAACCCCCCCCCCCCCGAAGGAGGGATAAATGCTTGCTGAAAACTGGTTTTTCGTGAATGTCTTTTCAAATAAGTCTCACAGTTGTGAAATGGTCGAATAATTATGTTCTAGTGTAATTTCCTGTCAGAAAGGTTCATTTTTTTCTCAAAAATTTCCCTCTTTTTTGGTCAAAAAGGGTGAAAAACACTTGTTTTTCCAACATTTACAGTATTTTTTGAAACAATCGAAATTACGAAGCTAAAAGCACCCGAAATTTTTCAGAATGAATAATAATTAGGATGGAGGGGGGGTGGATCAATCTTGAGACCACAACTGTGAAACATTACCTTAAACAGGAAATAGAAAAATTCGAGCACGGACTCAAAATGCACTTTGATAACTTATTCTAAAAATAATCGCCAGTTTTGAGTCTTTCCCCTCCCACCACCGAGCCTCCATTCATTTTGAATCAAAATAATGCAAATCGAAATTCTGAGATTTGTCTCTGCTCTTCCAAAGTTCTTTTTCGTTTTTCGAAGAAAACAATTTCAAAATTGTATTCGGGGCTCCGAAAAGTCTGATTGTTGATACCAAACATGAAAATTTCAAAATGTTGTATTCCCTTTTCCCTCTCTGACTGACTATTCGATTTTGAATTCGTATACCTAACGTGATAAAATGATTCGTATCACTAATAATTAAATACATATTATAACGGTATGGACTGAAATTTTCTCTAAAATTTTTTAAAGATGTCCTACTAGTGTGTATAAAAAATAACATTTTAATGGCAAAATTTTGGCTATTTTCAGCTTCGTATAATTCGGATTATTTCGAAAAATACCTACTGTGAATGTTTGAGAAATAGGTGTTTTCACCCTTATAATTTTTTGCCAAAGAAGTGAAGTTTTTGAAAAAAAATGAACCTTTCAGATGGGAAATTACACGTGGAATATGATGATTCAACAGTTTTTCAAGTTTCAGGCTTTTCTTGAAAAGACATTCGCGAAAAACCGGTTTTTAACAGGTATTTACTCTTCCTCTGGGGGTTCAAAACGCTCTCTGAAGTGGACATCTTATTATATTATTTAGTGGAACTGTGGAAAATTATGAACAGAAGATAGGTAAGGAAAAAAAAACAGGCTAGAATTTTTTCGGGGTTAAATCCTAAAATTACTGGATTAGCGTCCGTTTGTCGTTTTCTCATAATCTAACCTGACCAACCGAGTGGGTATTCTAACCAGGGAGGAATCCCATCTCAAAGTAAAATTTTGAGCTTAAAGGCAAATAAATCAAAATTACATCATAAATAAGCGCCATATCCAAAATTTCAGGTGATGAAACTCATTTCTCGAATTTTGACAAATTTTTGAAATTTCAAAATTATACCTCATCGCACTGCAAAATATGAAAATTTGATCTAATCAATGAAAAAAGCGGAAATTTTTTATATACCCTAATTTTAACCTCTCAAATCGATTGGAAGCGGTTTCAAGATGTTTCAGAGCCTCCAGAAACTTTTGAAATTTTTCAGCGTTGGAGAAAAGCCCATAAAAGGGGTCCGTATGAACTTGAGCACTTATAATTGCGGGGGGTACCAATATTTATTAGTGGCCTACTTAATTGATTAAAATAGAATTTCCCGAAAATCGCAACTTTGAGTTCATATTCATATTTTTTAATTGACAATTTTCCTGAAAAAAAATCAATTTTTTGCTAAAAAATATGAATTTGAACTAAAAATTGCGAATTTTGGAAAATTTTGCTTCAATCGATCAAGTAGTTCACCAATATTGGTAATCCGCTATTATAGGTGCTGAAGTTCATATGAACTACTTTTATAGGGTTTTTTCCAACAGTAGAAAATTCCAAAATTTTTGGAGGCTTCGAAACGTCTTGAAACCGCTTCCAATCAATTCGGGAGGTCAAAAATAGGTTATGTACCAAATTTCAGCCTTTTTCGTTGATTAGATCAAATTTTCATGTTTTGCAGGGCGATAAGGTATAATATTGAAGTTTCAAAAATTCGTAAAAATTCGTGAAATGGCAGAGGTACACGGCTGCGAACTTCCACCATATAAATAACTACACGTGAATACGTAGGTGGTATATGTCGGTACTTTAGGTGAGTTAGCTTCCTCTACTAATGTAGCACCTAGCTACCTAATCATCTAACTAGCTTTTTTTCTCTTCACAACTTTTCATCAAGCTACGTCGAAAGTAGTACGTCTTGTCTTATATCTACGTATATTTCCTCAGAGGGTGACAAAGCTCGCGATTAAAATAAATACGAAGCGAATGACCTTATTAAAATTGTATGTAAATGCGCCAACCTCTTTTTTACCAAATGGGGTATTGAAGTTACGCGACTCCGCGTAAAGTTGAAAAAACACAACAGAGGAAAGGTTAAAGGTGTTCCTGGGGTACGCAGCTATAGCTGCTCTTCGTACTCGTACCTCGTGCGCGAAATTTAATTCACGTGAAAATTAACAATAGGTACGTACACGAGACTCGACGCTCCACGAGGTGTTGGTGAACACCTGAGCGAGCTGTATGAATCGAGAAATTTTCCTTCCCCGACGCGCTTACTCGCTAGTTACAGTCTTGAAAGGGCGTCCTTTGGGATGCAATTTCAATTAAGTATGCTTCTAGATGGAATTGCAGTTGCGCGATAACGCGTGTGAAATTCGCATCGTTACAAGTACCTAGCATGGCACATCTACTACTCCTCGTCATCTACCATATACTTACATAAATATGTAGCTAATAGTTATATATCTACGTGCGTATATTAGCGCAATCGACTCGAGAATTAACGAGAAAAAATTATTTTCCGGACGATTTCGTTGCTCTTTTATTAACTGCTATAGAAATGACTTGTGGAGAATTCGAATTCGAGCTTCATCGACGGTTTAAAATAAAATATGGAACGTGCCTACGAAAGAACTCAACTCTGACTGTACTCTTCGATTTGAACGGAAATTGGATAGGATAGAACTACGTGTCAAAAAACCTCCACCGGCCAGTTTTCAACTACTGAAGCAGGCATCTCACATAGGTCGATTTTCGGGGACCGAGGACTTGGTTCATTTTTTGACACGAGTCCCTTTTTCTCCGCATTGTTGATGTAAAATTCTCAACGTTTTTTTGGCGAGAGAAAAAAATTCACAAAAAAAACGAAATTCACTCACAATAAAAATCTTTTAAAAATAATTATGCAATTTTAAGCTTTGTTTTTAACGTTTTTTCGTTCTTTTTTTTTTACTCATTATCGATTATTTGAAGTTGAATTTTGTCTTGATTTTGGCAGAAATTTTTTTTAAAATAACAAAGTGTCGACGATATTCATATTCATTGATTCGGAGGGCAGGTTTGAACGAAGATCAGGATGACAGATTATCTTCCTGATGGTAAAATTTCATTTTTAGGTGAAAAGATTGAAGTTGAAATGGAATTTTTTGCAAAATTTATGATTTCTTTCTTGTTTTGATTTGAAAAAAATTGCAAATGCAAACATTGAAAAGGTTACATTTTCGACGTTCAAACCGGAGAAGTTCTATGGAAATCAAAGTCAGATGTGTTCTAATTTTTTTTATAGACACTGATACTCCCTTCCTCAAAATTCTCAACTCCGATTCTTCCTGGAGCAGAAAAATAAACATGAGAGTAGGTTTTAGTTGCATTCCTTTCAGGTGTATTGATGTTCAGTTTTTTCATAAAAAATTATGGAAAATTCAATATCTTTTCGAGAGTTAAAGTATTTAAAATCGACAAAAATACCTCGAAAATTTTCCATTCATTTGAATTCGTTTTTGAAGAAAATTTGGGCTGATCGTAATTAAAAATTAGAAATAGAAGGTTCGTTTCGAAAAATTTAAAATTAGATTTTTGTCTCAAATATAATCGGAAATATTACGAGGGATATGCTGTGCGAATTTTATAGTTTAGATTTAAATTTCAAAAAGTTTACTAAACGGGTTTTAAGAAGGAAGGAGGGGGTATTGATCTATAACCTAAAAAACCCCTTCAAGTTTGTAAATTCAAAATACTAATTTAACTTCCTAAACATCACAAGTGCTCAAAATCTCAATTTTTCAATTAAAAAAAAATGTATTTTCATATTCGGGAGCTCTAAAAGTTGGAAAAGGTCAGTAGGGGCAATGGCATGCAGAAGGGCCAAGAGGTCGTGCCAATGCATGATCTACCTTAAAAGTGGGTGGCGGGTATTGGGCCATCGGAGAAGTAGTAAAATTGACGCTGAATGAATAACGATTTTTTTTACGGCAAACTGGTTATGCAATTTTATTAACGTCAATGAAAAGGATCGTTTAATACATGTAGGGGTTGAACGATTCGATTGCAGAAATTAAACGAACTTCACGAATTTATTCTAATGACCTTTGTGAGAGGCTATCAACTGTAAAATATGTACTTTCTGCAATTAGATAAAAATGTAAATAAATTTTTTTAAAAAAGTTCACACTTTACCCTTGATTGACGGGGCATCTTAAAATAAGTTGTAACATTTGTTTTTTCAGTTGAATTTTTTCGATTTTTGGCCAATAATTTTTAAAATTTTATTGGGATGAGAGTATTGAAAAAAAAACTTATCAACTTTATCAAGAAAACTTTTGACCTGAGATCAACTTTCAATACTATTACTCAAATTCAATAGTGCGATCAGAAAATGAATTTTTTTCATTGCTCGAAGGCGAAGCCTATCTCATTATTAGAAAATGAGAGAATATGATGAAAAATTGTTTTTTGACCGGACTCGTGGGTTCGGAAGCAGAGATACTGTATAACAGAGGAGATGATGTTTTCAAACGTAATGCCTTCTTTTGGTGTATCTGGATGTAAAACGCGTCAGATTTAGACAGATTACCGAAACGAGCCATCATAGTCATTCTCGAACTGAAAAAGGAAATGCGGAATCGACTGATTGTAAAACTTTATGTATTAGGTAATTGGAAACGTTACGCTGAGAATAAGACGAATGGTTTTTTAAATGTCCTGTCCTGTCTGCGTGGTTAAATCTATTTGTAAAACAAAAAGCAGCGAAAGGAGAAAAAAAAGTCGAAGTGATTTATCAATTCTACCAAAAGGCTCGCATGATATGCACGCTGTATTGCGGAGATATATAGAGAGAACAGACCGTACAGTAATTTATTTACCATTTTCGGTGTACGAGATGATTGCGATAAAGCTGAAAAATGGAAATTTCTACCAGCAGCAGCGCCAGAGCATTTCGGTAGAAGAGGCTGGCACGAGTACGGATGGAGTGAAAGGCTCGCAATTTTCCCCAACTGATTTATGGCGAATTCGTATTTTTAAAAAATTGAGACCAAGATTGAGAATTAATATTTCTCCACTGCAGCGAAACGGTTAACATTTTGAAACAATTGTAATTTGAAATGAGAAATGTTGATAATTTTCTTCGCTATTCCTATATTTTTATAATTCGTTTCTTAGGGAGGTAAAAATTATTGAAAATTTCGGTGGTAATAATACTACCTATGTATTTGCTGCGGTCAGGTCACCTTGCCTGTATACTGTACTAATACGAATTATATCCAGTTCTAAGTTTTTGCTATACAGTGGGCGAGCACACCTGGACATTTAGGCATCCATTATCTAAATATCTAAACCTATAAACGTTGTCGTGATTTCGCACAGACGAGTATTAATCGATCCAATTTGATAATTTTGAATATGGGAATTGGTCTTCTCCACGTCGCTCGGGCCGCGCCGACAAATTGTCAACTCCGGTCGTCGCTGCCGATATAAATTAGTCATTAAGTCTCAAAGGCGTAAACGTAACGACGCCTTGAATACGTGATTATTCAATTA
This sequence comes from Pseudococcus viburni, assembly GCA_033439095.1. Taxonomy (NCBI): domain Eukaryota; kingdom Metazoa; phylum Arthropoda; class Insecta; order Hemiptera; family Pseudococcidae; genus Pseudococcus; species Pseudococcus viburni. The sequence goes on along the minus strand of JAVBJF010000002.1, from coordinate 2,588,867 downwards.
GAATGCCTACTTGCGTATCTACGGTGGACTATCCCACCATCTACCGTACGAATTTACGCTCACCGAGCGTATAGAGAAAGTAATTTACGATTTTATTTAAATTTCAACGGTCAGCCGGAAACGCAGCTCCGTTTTCCTATTTCATATTTCGGCGTAAATTTTCCTTTCAGTTCTTTCTCGTATTCGTACACTATGAATTTGTCCTTTAAAACGTGCACTTACTTAATGAGTTTTGGTTCTCGAGTTTCGTTTCTATCATTTGACATTTTTCACTGAAGCAGGAACGCGTGTTATTATTATGTAGTTGTATTATTCGACTTTGTACGAATAAAATTATATTGGTGCATTGCACGAAGATGAAATTACGCTGGGATTTATCGTTTTTATACGACTTGATAAAAAATTAAACCCAGTTTTTTTCGCGCTATCAAACGTTTCAATATAAATTGTAAACATTGCCGAGTATTCGCGTGCTTCTAGTTGCCTCGACTTTTATTCAACTGCAATGTAACGTCGTTTCGTAATTTCGCAATATCACGTATACAGTCAAAGCGTCTTAATAAATCGCGAAAGTAATGATCTTGATAATGGGTAGTGAAAGTAGTTGGTCAAAATTTCAATGAAAGTGGTGAAAAAATACAAAAATACTGTAAATTGTTCTCTCTGATAACTGAAACGATGGGGAAGGATTAACGCGGTTTTTCCTTTAAGATGAAAACCTTAGATCATGGATACGAGTATGTTCAAAAATACTTACTTTAGAGATGAGGCAATGTTTCTTATTTGCATGCAAAGAGACAAAACTTCATAAATTTTTATTAAAATGTCAATGCACTTGATTTTTTTCAATTTTTTTCTTATTTTTTTCAGCTTTTTTACAAACTTTTCCAGGTTTTTATTTTTTAAAATGAGGTCGATTCCTCGGGAACACGAAACTTTTGATTGAATAACAAAAAAAAATTCGACACTCAGATACATTTATGATCCATATATTTAAGGTAGTGGGTGAATTTCTAAATTGTAAGGATTTTGTGAGGGGAGCATTTTTTCTAAATTTTTCTTTTTGGAGAATAATTACAGACGATTCTCTCAATTTTGAGGATTTTTAGAGTCTAAAAATTGAAATTCTTAATTGTGAGGATTTTGTGAGGCGTGAGGACAGCATTAATTTTCAATTTTTCTCATTTTGTTACTAATTAGACATGTTTTTCTATCCATGTGAGGATTATGTGAGGGTAGTGGGTGAATTTCTGAATTGTGAGGATTTTGTAAGGGTAGCATTTTTTCTAAATTTTTCTCTTTTGAAACTTTACAGACAATTTTCTTGATATTATGAGGATTTTGGGAGGCTAAGAATTGATTTTCTAAATGATGAGGATTTTGTGACGGTAGGATTAATTTTCAATTTTTCTCAGGCGATTTTGTGAGGGGAGCATTTTTTCTAAATTTTTCTCTTTGGAAAATAGTTACAGACGATTCGCTCAATTTGTGAGGATTTCGAGAGGCTAAAAATTGAAATTCTTAATTGTGAGGATTCAGTACAAGCATTTACAACTTTGTGGCTGATTTGTCAATCGTCTTCCAAATTTTTCATCGAGTCCAACACAATGTCATTATGTCAGTAGTGGAAAAAATTTGACCTAAATGCTTCGATTTCCTAGCACTTTCTTGAGGTTGTAGAACACACTTTTTGCTATGCCAATTCGTGTTTTAATCTCCTTCTGATCTCTCCTGTCGTTGTTTATCAGCGCTCCTAAATACCGGAATTCGTTTACATTCTTTATTTTTTGTGTTCCGAGCTTGATATGTACCTCTCCACCATCGTTTTTTGTAAACTTCATGACTTTAGTCTTGCCTGCATTTATTTTCATTCCATTATTTCAATCCAGCACTGTTAATCTAGTCAATCATCCTCTGTATCTACGCTTTTGTTTCTGCGATTGTTACCTTGTCATTTGCGTAGCTTATTTCATTTATTCTTTCTCCATTGATCTTCAATCCCATTTTTCCTATTTGCGCTTCTTTCATGATCTCTTCAGAGTACACATTGAACAACCTTGGTGAGAGAGGTCAGCCTTGCCGCACTCCTTTCTTTATACTGCTTTTATTCTTCGAGTACTGCTTCCCGATCTTGAAGTTTGCGTTTTGGTTCCAGTAGCCAGTACAGATTTTGGATTACTCGCAGGTCTTTGTCATCAATATTGCATTTTAGAGATGGGCAATATCGATAGTTTTTGACTATCGATAGTTTCCGACCATTGATAGTCAAAAACTATCGAAAACTAAAACTATCGATAGTTTTCGATAGTTTTTTTGTTGTTTTTTCAAGGCGGTTATGAACTTAAGACGTATTATTTTTGGATTTACTTGATCGGATTGGTGTAAAAAATCCTCTACACAAAGTTTCTACTCGAAAAATTGAAAAAAAAACTAGGGGTAGAGCTAATCATTCAAAGCAGGAAAGCGATCCCCCTCCCCCTCCCCCTCATAAACAAAATTGTGTACTCATTTGGGAAATTTGTTAAATTGATGACCTTTTTTTTGGAAAATATATTCTATAAGTTGAGAAAACAAGAAAAAATTGAATTTTGAGTTCAAAATTGGCAAAAATGGAAGCATTTCAGAATTTTTAAACTATCAAAAACTATCGATAGTTTTCAAAAACTATCGGTAGTAATAAATTATCGATAGTTTTCAAAAATATCGATAATAGGAAAATGCACTACCGATAGTACTATCGATAGCGCCCATCTCTATTGTATTTCTTCAGGATTTCCATCAACTTCTCATGGTTGACACAATCAAATGCTTTTTCATAGTCTTTGAAACACGCTAGGGTAGGTAGATAATAGGTATTCCTTTTTATTTGAAATTTTTTCAGTAATGAATTTAATTTCTCAATTTTTTTACGCAAGATAAGTAATTTTTGTAGATCGGGTAGTGAAAAAAGGTAGTAATGAAGTATTCCATTCGACACCCGTGTAAAATGGAGCGAAGCGAGCGTGACTTCCTAATACCTACACTTGAACCGATGATAGTGTAGCGAAATACCCCAACCCCGAAGGGCGAATCAGGTTCGACGTTCGAGGTATCGAAGCGGGAAAGAAACGAATTTGCGAATTGTATCGTCTTAATGAAGCGTATACTATTGCTACGCGAGCGAGTAGCGATAGAGTTAATTACAGAGTATTTTTTGCGGAATAATACGCGAGTTGGTAAACAAACACAGAACTATGTGGGGGAGGGACGCGGAGCAGGGTAGCACAGCGTATTCCATCGAATGCGCTGCTCCAAATTCAATGCGAATAGCGAATACGAAATTCAACGCTGATGCGCTATTATGTTGAGGCGAATTCTATTTAGCTTTGATAAACACTAATTCCTGCGGGAAATTAAAAATAATCAGCTTTAAACGATAGTAATAGATTGGTTCGGAGTGGTCGGCCGTCGCGTCACCTCCTCTCGGAGCTATGCAAGCGTTATACTTTAGACTTTACAGTCTAGGCGCTGGTATACAAGTATCTAGTACATAGTACTACATAGTACATACACGGCACGTGCGTAAAAAATTATTTACGTATTTTTTTCTCCCCGTGGAACCTCGGTTTCATTTTATATGTGTGGCAGCCATCAGCGGAACTTATCCTACCTACCTAGGAACGGGAGCTCCATCAGCTACAGCTGCAGTTATCTAGTATCTAATTACCTAGCAGTCTTTCCAGGCAAAATATACGATAATTAAAATCTCGAGCCGCAGGATTTTTACGCGATTTGTTCGTACCGCGCTGCGTCGCGCACAAATCCGAAAATATTCGAAACCATAAATCTAATAAAAAATATTAATTCGTCGGGGATGGCTATGGCCGGGCGCTGAAGGGGAGGCGTTCAAGCGTTAAGCGAACTTGGCTGCAAATACGAGTTTCATTTTCCTTGTCGATAATTGAAGCTTAGAGAGGTTTTTTTTCGTCCGATCCTTCGTAGGTATATCGATACGATAGCGGTATATACTTACATATTTACCTCGCTCCGGGGCCCGCACCTTTTTCTCGCTCCGACAATTTAAAAATGAGTTCGATTTGAAACGAGAAATGAGTGCTGAATATTCGTACATTGTCGATTCGTCGTTTATCGCGTCGACTGACTTGCCAACATTAATGCACGGTGGTGGCGGCAATTAGCCCGACCGCGGATGGTGGAGTAGGTCGGGGTACCGGTGAGGGATAATTTTTTCATCGAGTCGAGTCGGTTGTGTTTGAAGTTAAAGTCGATGCGAAGGACCATCAACGAGTTCGATTCATCTCGCGCAAATAGCTTTTTTTTTCTCTTCTACTTCTTTTTATGTTCGGCCTGAAATTGTGTACCAACACTTAACCTATATCGTAGGCGTCCTCTTCAAATAGCAATTTACTAGCGGCGTTAAAAAATGCCCGAGAGCTGAGATACGTCAAAATAAACACTGTTGCTCTCGCGTACCCTCGTATGTCTATGTACGAGTACGATGTGCCAAGCCGCACTATCGCCATTCCGACCACATTCATCTAACTAATCAGCCTGTTCGTTCATACCTTCCAAAAAAAATTCTTAGCTTACCAGCCCAAAGGGGGATGATGTTGGAAGATTTCGAAGCGAGGTCATTTTCGAAAAAAAAAGGGTCTTCGCCAATTTTTGGTTGTACCATCAACCGGGAACCATGGTCGCCTCCAAAAAGTGCATTTTGGACCATTGACCTTTGAATTGAATGTCTACCTACCACGTTTTGGGAGTTGAGAAGTAAAATTCGAAGATTTTTTGATTTTTACTCAAATTCAAATTGCTCACTCAAACAACTCAAAGAAAAGCTCGTTTTTTTTGGTCACCTAGAATAGCTGAGCATTTTTAATTTTTTTTTTCAATTTCATGGCAGTACTACCAACTGCATTTTGATTCAGACAATTTTCATAAAATTCAAATTGTTCATTCGGTGGCTTGAAAAATAAACAATTTTTTTGGCCATCCAATTATACTAAAATTCAAGCCATTTTCATGAGGAGAATATTAGTTGACGATGTGACGAATTTCAGCAGCATCAAATGGTTAGGTTTTTTTTGGAAGAGCAAATAGTCGGATATTTTTGAGTTTTGACAAATAATTTTTTTTCAGCTCAGTATCAGTGTGTAGATAAATAAGAAACAGTAATTCATATTTTTCATTTTTTTTTTTCAATACTTACTTACTCGAAAATATTAGAATAATTTTTCATCATTTCTTGCATACTTATAATCTAGGGATAGAATCCGTTTAATTCATTAGGTAATTATTATGGACAGTTTTAGGATTAGGCAGACCTGTGCCGAGAGGGAGGAACGGAGGGTTTCCCCGGGCCCGAGTTTAATGGGGGGGGGGAAGAACTAAAAAACATCCTGTGTTCACCGTGAGGGCTCTCTCACACAAAAAATTTGGCTTAGCACGTACACGTCACACAAGTACACTCGTAGGTTTGCTTTGAATTGTTTTATAATTTTAGTTGTGTAATATGATGGGCGGAAAACTCAAAATTTTTGATTGTTGAGTTCTAGTCGTTCAATACTGAGCAAAAAACGAGGGCTAGGGCAACTAGAAAATTATATTTGAAAAATTCAAAATCGATTAATTTATGTTACAATGGCGCAAGAGCCTTCAATTCTTAAAATATTGTCGAAAATCCCATATTTTCAAAAAATTTAGAAGTTATTTAAACCAGTTTTAGAGATTATAGCGACTGCGTGTAGTTTTACAAGTTTGATCAAAGGGATGGGGGAGAGAGGACAGATTTTTTTAATTTATTAAATTTTGGGCCGAAATCAAAATATATCGAAAGTGCGTTGTATAAAATACCCTAATATCCAAAACTCCAAATATCAAGGTTATCAAATTCTCCATTGTGGTGCAAAATTTTGAAATTTGATCTAATCAACGACAAAAAATAAAATTCGATGTACATCCTATTTTCGATCCCCCGAATCGATTAAAATTGGTTTCAAAACGTTTCAGAGCCTTTGGAAAATTTTGGAATTTCCCAGCATTGAAAAAAAGTTCGTTCTGTCAATTGTCAAAAATTTGAACCGACAGGTACGAATTTTGGAGAATTGTGCTGTAATTGATCAAATAGGTACCTAATAGGAGTGATCTGCGTTTTGAGTTGCTGAAGTTCATAAAATGAGCAATTTTTATAGGATCTTTTCCAAGGCTGAAAAATCTTTACATTTTCTGGAGGCTTTGAAACGTCTCGAAACCGCCTCTAAATCGATTCTAGAGGTCAAAAATAGGTTATGTACAAAATTTGTCTTTGCAAGTCATTTGATCAAATTTTCATGTTTTGCGAGGTCATGAGTGAGATATTACTTGAATTTGGAAAAAATTAAAATCTTCAAATTTTCCATCAGTACATACCTTTTCAACTCCTTTGTAAACGATAAAATTGGTATCCGAGATGAGTGGTTCAGGGAGGTGTATAAACTCAAAAATTGCACGTTTTATGGTAGGGGGTAATCAAGATTCCCAGCTGGTGGCACTCTACCCAAAAGAGGTAAAAAATCGTGTTTTGTCGAAAATCTCTCCGCGCTTTGAGGTTTTCTACCTTCGTTTCCTGGGTTGAGTGGAGGAGGCTCTTTATTGGAAGTCTCCCACTCGAAGTAAACCACCACACCAATTTTTGTTTTATCTTTTGTTATTTTTTTGTATTTTTGTCTGAATCCAGAATATTTTTTGTTATTTTTTGTTTGTTTTTAAAAAATTGAAAAATCTCTATTTTATTTCCTAGTGACGCAAGTGGCTAAGAATGATATAGATATGGTCACTCAAATCTATCAAATCGAACTGATTTTAAATTAGACAAAATCGAGAAATCAATTATTAATTATATTTCTCCTTTCGTTTCTGAGATGAACCAATTTTGAGCACTTGTAACTCTGTACTTTTTCTTCGACCTTTAGCGACTGCGGGGGTGCCATTGAATTTCATATATCACGCGGCGTTGGCGGGTTTTCAATCCGATGTAAAAATTACATAGCTCCGGGGGTAGAATCAAAATTTTCGACTCGACGTCTCATTTTTTTAAGCTCATCCCAGCATAAACACATATAAACGCGTATTCACTACCAAATTTGTTATATAGGTACGCCTATAACGAGACAGCTGTTCATTTATTGCTCCATTTTCGCCAATATGAAGGCGAAGCGAACCGAGACGATGGTGCGCTATTGCGTTTTTGGCAAATTAGAAATCTCGCTTTTGCGGTGTATAGTATACAAATAAGTTTATTCTCGATACGGCGCGACGCGACGGGACGGTTAAAGAGGGAAACGTAATTAATTTAAAAGTTTCACGCTGGTTTTGGTATACTATAAAAGCGCAAAGTAGTCGCGTAATTTTGCGAATACAATTTTGGCCGAGAAAACGGCTGAATCGGTGAGTAAAGGGCATGGCGGTGCAGTGCGGCGTATATCATTCCAAAAACGTTGTAAAGATTTGCGATTGATAAACTTGAAACAACTCTTGTCTTTTTCTTTTTCACTCCGCACCATCAACCACCCTTTCGTCTTGATAAGTACTTAATTGATAGTTTGTGTCATGAGGAATCACTGCTATTTTGTGTTATAAAATTCAAAAATACCTAAGTCGTAAATTAGAATTCTTACTAGATTAGAAATCTTTGATCAAATTTCGCAGATAGGCAACCCCATGACGTTGACGTCGCCACCCTAATTGAAACAGCATTTAAACTCGTCCGAGTTTTAAAGAAACGAAATTTTTATTTGTGTAATCTTGCGCACTTGGCTAAAATAAAGCCTTCAGTAAATTTTATTCAATCAGAACTCCACCGGGAATTTATTGATTTTTGATTTTCTTAGGCTTACTATGTGTGTTTTGGGAAATCGAAAAATTTTTGTTTAATTTTAAAAAAATTCAAGTTGTTTATTCAGTTGGCCTAAAGAGCAAACCGAAAATTTTTAGAACCGTAAAAATGATGTTTTCAATCCACACAATTGTACATTAGATTAGAGAGCAACATTTAGCAATTTTTGCGAATTATAAATGAGAAATGGCTAACTTAAGCTGTGTTTCTTTAAATGATTAAATCTGAAAAATTCATGATGAAAATTCCAACTTCCCGATTCAGCCCTTATCCTTCACCCAATCATCCTTAAAATTCGGCCACATTCAAAGAAATTGAAAAATTGAAAAAAAATATTGACTTTTGTAAAAGAAATGGTACTTAGTGAATAATATAAAATGATGATTTCACCCAAAAATACTATTAGACTTCACTTTTCACCTTCAACTGATTTTTCAGGAGTACCTGATTGGGAAAAAAATCACTTTTTTGTGTCTTCAAAATTTTATTGCGAAAATTGTAAAAAGTTTTCAAAAAAAATTTCTTGAAATGGTTTTTGAAAAATTCATCGACTGCGATTTTCTTTCATTCCCTCAATTTTTAGAAAAAGACGTAGATACAACAATGTATTTTTATTCATTTTTGAAAAATGGCCAAAATGAGGGAGCATGGTGATTTGTTGGGTAAAAGTATAATGTAATTCGCATCTTTTGCGCATTTACTGTAAAAAATGTTCAAAATAGTTTTTTTTTTCAATTTTTTAGGTACCTACAGGAAATTTTAAAAAACACGAAAAATGTGATTTTTTCTAACAAAAAGAGGCATCGCAACTCAAACCAAATAAAAATATAATGAAAGTACATCATAAAAAAAAACATATCCTAAATTTCAGTAGCTAAAGTTCATTTTCTCGAATTTTGGCGAATTTTTGAAATTTCAAAATTACTTCATCGCCTTGCAAAATATAAAAATTTGATCTAATCAACAAAAAGGGCTTAAATTTGGTATAATATGCCCTATTTTTGACCTGCCGAATCGATTAGAAGCGGTTTCGAGAAGTTGTGAAGTCACCAGAAAAATTTGGAATTCTCCAGCGCTGGAGAAAAGCCCATAAAAATGGTTTGTATGAACTTCAGCACCTGTAATCGCAGATTACCCATATTGGTGACCTATTTGATTGATTAAAGCACAATTTTTCAAAATTCGTAAATTTGAGTTCGAATTCACATTTTTGAACAGAAAATTTTCTATAGAAAAAATTTTAAAATACGCCCTCTGCGCACCTATTGAGGTAAAAAGCTGAAAGTTGGAGACTTCCGCAATTTTCTAGTCTCCGAAAAATTCCGAAACCGCTTTCAATCGATTCAGCAAGTCGAAAATAGGGTATCTAGATCTACCAACTTTCAGTTTTTTACCTCGATCCGTGCCCAGGGGGCGTATTTTTAAATTTCTTCCAGAAAAATTTCCTGCCTAAAAAAGTGAATTTGAACTTGAAGTTACGCATTTTTGAAAATTGTATTTTTTCGATCAAATAGGTCATCAGTATGGGCAATCCGCGATTATAGGTGCTGAAGTTCATATGGACCATTTCTATGGTTTTTTTTTCTAGCGCTGGAAAAGTTCAAAATCTTTTGGTGGCTCCGAAACATTCTAAAACCGCTTCCAATCCATTCGGCGTGTCGAAAATAGGGGAATATACCAAATCGTTGATTAAATTTTCATATTTTTCAGGGCAATGAGGTAATTTTGAAATTTCAAAAATCCGCCAAAATTCGAGAAATGCACTTCAGCACCTGAAATTTTGGATAAGGGATTTTTCAATGATTTACTTTTGATTTATTTTTATTTTGGTTCAAAATTTTACTTTGAGTTGTGATATTTCCGGTGAAATGTTATTTTTGGGTAAAGACAGCTATATTAATGGCATTTTTAAAAAATCCAAAAATATGTGTTTCTTTCAATTTTTTTTAATTTGTGAATTATGTGTAGTTTTTTTACCTTGTGTTTTTTTAGTTCCAAGCGCAATGTTTCATCTATTTCCCTACCGTTTTCAAAATTCAAAATAATTTTCAAAACGATTTTCTCTATTGTGTATATATGTGTAGGTAGCTGTACCTATTTTTTTACCCGGCACGTATTAAGTTACGTATATATTTGTATAGGTAATAGGTAGTTGAAAACCTAAACCTATGCAACTTCAATTCTGTATTTATCTACATGTATCCTGGTACGGTTAGTATCGGATCGTTTTGATTTAAATTATAATTACCGATTCGTCGGAATCTGAGAAATCTAGTTTTCTTCCGCGTTAACGCGATGCTACTTCGATATTATGATTTAGAACGTTTTCACGGTCATGTTGCGGAGGAAAAAACCACTAAAAAATGTTATCCCGATTAACATATTTTTTATCAAATTAACCAGCCGCGTTGCGTAATAATTGACACGATGAATATATCCGCCAGGCGAATCAACGCTAAATCATGTACGATTAGTACCTAGTACGAGTATCTTACCTACTTCGAGTTCACTTGTACGTAATTTTGTTTTTCAGCTACATAATTTCTGTTTATCACTTTTTTTTTCAAATTCAATCGCGTGTAGTGGTATTGGTATCGGTGGTGGTGGTGTATTTATCTGAATAACATCTAATCGAAAACGCCCGGAGTAAATAAATAAGCGCGTCGTACTTGTGCAGAATTTTTTCTTGCCGGAAACTCGTGTAGCTACTTGGAAACGTTTTAAAAATTCTGCGAAAATTGCAATATACTTCCCAGATTTCGAATCTTATCGTAATGTGGCCGTGAAATAGGTAAGGGTAGTTGATACATCACAGGTATTTGTTGGGATTTTAATGATTTCGAAGCCTACGGAAAAAGGGGTTATTAGCTTATTAATTACAATCTTATAATATGGTTAAATTTTGAAAAAAAAATCGATTAAAAAACACTATAACGAATTCGTGCAAAGCATGTGGTTTGGATTAAGGTTTGTTGCGTGTGTCGTGTTTGGTTTTCAATTTAAACTTTTACCGTATTTTTTTTACCGAGTAAATAGATGTATCTACATCTAGTAGGGTATAGCTTCCAAGAATACGACTATCTCAATATTAAACAAGTGCAAGTCGAACCTTAGCCTTGCTTGTCTCTTTTATGATTTATTGAATCGATGTCGAGAAATTGTAAGATTTCAAATTTATAGATATTATCATCGGAGGGGTCAATCCTTAGTGGTGAATAACCGAAGCCTATTTTTTTTTAGTCGTTAAGTAGTCCAGGCATTTTAGAATTTGACCCCTCAAAAATTAAAGCCTGATTTTTTTTCGGGTTTTACGTTCGTAATGGTCCATTACACAACATAGGTACTAAAATGGACACCCCATAACCCTCCGCTACCCCCAGGAGAGGGGTAAATGTCTGCTGAAAACCGGTTTTTCGTGAATATCTCCTCAAATAAGCCTCAAAATTGAAAAATAATAATGAACAATCTTGTTCTACGCGTAATTTCCTATCGGAAGGGTTTTTTTATTTTTCAAAAACACTCACTTCCTTGACCAAAAATTAAGGGTAAAAAACACCTATTTTTCAACAATTTACAACATTTTTGGAAAAAATCGAAACTTTTGGGAATATCTCCTCAAAAAAGCCTCAAAATGGAAAAATGGTTATGAACAATCATGTTCTACGTGTAATTTCCTATCAGACAGGTTCGTTTTTTTTCGAAAACACCCGCTTCTTTGCCCAAAAATTAAAAATGAAAAACGCCTATTTTTCCAACATTTACAGTATTTTTGGAAATTATGGAAAAACGAAGCTGAAAATATCGTTTTTGAATCCTTTCGACGCGAAGAAATGTTTCGTATCACCAATAATCGGCAATAAATCTCGTTTATAGTACTTTTTTTCCCACAGCTTCGATTTTTTAATTTGCAGTATTCAATTTCAATAACTTCCCTTATAATTAACGGTAGGGGTTGAAATTTTTACGGTGATTTTTTTTTGGAATACCCTACCAGCATGTATAAAAAAATACTCATTTTGGGTACTTTTAGCTTCGTATTTCCATAATTTCCAAAAATACTGTGAATAAGTATTGGAAAAATAGGTGTTTTCACCCTTAATTTTTGGGCAAAGAAGCGAGTGTTTTCGAAAAAAAACGAACCTGTCTGATAGGGAATTACACGTAGAACATGATTGTTCATTACCATTTTTCCATTTTGAGCCTTTTTTGAGAAGATATTCCCAAAAGTTTCGATTTTTTCCAAAAATGCTGTGAATTGTTGAAAAATAGGTGTTTTTTTACCCTTGATTTTTGGTCAAGGAAGTGAGTGTTTTTGAAAAAACAAAAACACTTTCCGATTGGAAATTACACGTAGAATAAGATTGTTCATACCTAGCTACTTTTCAATTTTGAAGCTTATTTGAGGAGATATTCACGAAAAACCGGTTTTCAGCGGAAGTTTACCCCTACCCTGGGGGTAGCGGAGGGTTGTGGGGTGTCCATTTTAGTATGTTGTGTAGTGGACCATTACGAAAGTAAAACGCGAAAAAAAATCAGGCTTTAATTTTCGGGGGTTTGGTACACTTTTTCTCTTATTTGCCTGGACTAAAGGTGATAAAACGCCTACGCCTGATGTGATAATTGTGAGCATCGGAGGATACTATGGCCATACATATGAAATCGTCCGAGTTTAACTAATTCATTCGCACGGAACGACTCGTATTTTTTCTGTATTGGAATTTTTTTTTCGGTTTCTTCCGCGTTTCTCATCGCTTTCTGGAAGATAAGAGTTGACATTTACCATGCCTAGGTATTTTCAGGAAATTTGTACCGTACTGTTGCGAGTAGGCATGCCTTCCGTTTTGTAGAATATAACACTCTGCGAACGCGTATAGATTTGTGAAATTATATTATTAAAGTATTGCCTGCACCTAATAAGTATTTACTTACGCCATACCACGTTTGAGGGAAAACTGTTGATAGGTACTCGTAAAAATACAAAATTATTACCCATCCTTGAGCCTTCAAAGAAACGTTGTCGCTACCGCTTGGTGATAATTGCGAAATTGGAAAGCATCGGGCGTATACTATGACGAAAACTGATCTACGAGATATTAATATTTATGATAGGCAGTTGTAACGTTCGCACGTTAAAGTTTCGCTTTGTTGATTTTTTTTAATACGTTTGCAGCTGTTCATGTAGAAAGGTGGATCGAAAAAATTGAAATTTCGTTTTGCGAATCGCAAAAGTGAGAAAAAATTGACTTTCTGAAAGACTAATCAAATTGAAAAGAAATAAAATCGAATGTGTTTCGATCACGCAAGAGCCTTCAATTCTTCAAAAATTGTCTAAAATTTAATATACTTCATCAAAAATGTCAAAAAAAAAATTCAAAATTTATTAAAATCAGTTTTAAAACTTATGGTACTTGGTGACTATCTATACTAAAAAGCACTTTTTTGGTTGAAAAAATCGATATTTTATAGCTTTTTTAAATTTATCTTATTTATTTGCGGAGAAAAATCCTAAAAAGTTACAAAACACTGTTTTTTTTTTCAAAAAAAATGTGATTTTCGGTCTAGGTATCTAATCTCTAAGTAAAATCTAGACTTTATTTTAATCAATTTTGGATTTTTTTGAAATTTGCAATTGGTATATCTCATTTTTGGAGATTTTTGGAGAATTGAAAGCTCTTACGCGATCAGAAGGCATTAATAGATTTGATTTATTAAAAATTATTTTGGTTAGTCAAGTCGTTCAGAGGGTCACCTTTTCTTCAGGACTATTTCATACAAACTCAAACCAAAAATGAAGTCGGGTCTTTCGATTTCGCTCTAATTTTTTTTTTACGAGTTCCCCTTGATGTTGTATTTACATAAACACGAACATTTCCTTTCTAACCCTCAAGGGGGCAGGAGGATGGGCCTCGTAATTTTTTTGCATTCGTGATTTTTTGCTAAATTACCCAACTTCGAAGGGTCTTAAGGCTCATATCTCAAGATCGGTTATACTTGAGGGAAAACTGTTTGCGGGGTTTGAAAGATAATTGATAGGAAATTCAAAATCGATAATCACATTTTGGCAAGCTCAAAAATGAACTTTGTTGATGAAAGCTCAACTTTTATGATAAGTACAAAAGATGAAAGCTACCATTTGAAAATCTGAAAAAATTACAGAAAGTAGCTCTTTTTACCTTTTTTTCAACCAAAAAATTTTCAAGATGGGATCTCTACACCCCTGGCAGTACAGGTGTCCACAATTTTTACAAAAATTCAAAAAAATCAAAAAAGTAAAGTAACACATTGATTTCTACTAATTAGAAGGCGCTGGGTTCGAATAAGTACTCAATTTTTCCATCCGAATTTTCTGAACCCCCATATCAGCCTCCTTCATGAGGTCAAAATTCAAAAAAATTAAAAAATAACGTAAGACCTGTCGTTTGTTAGGTTTTTGAGGGCACTGAGTTCGAATATTTGCCTATTTTTTGGATTTGATCTTTCAGTGCCCCCTAGCCCACCAATTTTGGGGAAACATAAGTTAAGAAATGAAAATAGCGTGTGACATATCGATTCTAACTAATTTGAGGGTGTGGAATTGGAATATCGACTTACTTTTTAATCCCACCCTTCCCCCGTGCTACAGACCCCCCAAAAAAATCGTGTTTTTTTTTAAATTCAGTCTTATTTCTTTTATTTAATAATGTTACGTGATGAGATCACCTAATTTTATTTTTACGTTGCATTCACATTACATCTCACAGAGGATGTTTGTTCAAATTTTTTTGAATTTTTCAATTCCGCGTTAATCGCTTAAGAGTGAGGGGGAGGGAGGCGGTTAGAGCATGGGATGAGTAGGTATTCAAACTCAGCGCCTTCGAATTGGTAGAAATTAATGTGTTACTTTGTGTACTTTTTCGATTTTTTTGTATTTTGGTCTAAATTGTGGACTCTTGTATTCCCAGGGGTGTAGAGATGCCATTTTGAAAATTTGTTGGTTGAAAAAAAGGTAAAAAGAGCTTTACTGTTGGCTGCACTGGTGTACAAAATTTTCATTTTTTTCCAAAATTCACTTTCAGTGGTTGAAAAAAATTTTTGTTCACTTACTCGATGAAAAAAAATCATTCCAGGTTAGTGATAATTTCATATTATTGAAATATTGCAATCTGCAACTTTTCAACCCCCTGGTAGCAGTCAGAGTTTTGATCGGAGAAGGATGGCGATGGTTTAGGGAGATGTAGAAACTCAAATCGCATCTTTCAAGTCCTACGAAGGCTTCTCACACAATTTTGCTTGGCTAAAAAAACGCAAAAAACAGTGTTTTTTTTCAAAAGGAGGTGCACTTTGATCACCTCCCGCTCCCCTTCCCTTGCCCCCGGGCTCAAAATTTTTTTGTGAAGTCTCTCACTCAAAATAAACCACCCCACCAAATTTGGTCAAAATCCAAGGTATGTTTTTTTTTTCGATCCATCCAAATGTACATACCTATCCAATTCCTGCCTACAAATTTCTATATACCTACGTAGCAGTTGATACTGTTACAAGTTTCAGATAATAGGCAATTAGTTACTTTGATATTAGGTAATATATATTCTACTTGCTCTTGTACTAGTTGGGGAAAAAACTGTAGAAAATTATCGCAAAAGTATTATCTTTTTATATGTACTTAATTATCGACGGAAGATCGACACTGTGATTAATTTTTCGTAAAATAAATTACTACGAGAAAAAAATAACATAGCAGCAGGAAATTCGTTCGATGTAGGAGGTTTCCGAGATAATGGTTTGTTGTTTTTTTTGCGTTGCTGTAATCGATTACGCTTCATTTCGTATAACTTATAAAAATTTCATATCTTTTGAAACATCTTTCTACGAAAACGAGCGCAAAAAAGAGATGTAATTTAATTTTTTTTCCCTCGACGGACGTAACAAAATGCCCTTAGTATGAAAAATAAAAGTATATAAGATATAACGACGAATGAAAGAAAGGTAGATTAGATTTTTAATTTACATCGAAAAAAATTTTATCATTGGACATTTTCGTCCCTTATGAGTAAGATTTTTCGACTGAAAAATTCCGCTCGTTAAAAATTAAATGTTATTTCTTCAAAAAAAAAAAACAGTACCTATTCATTAAGTGAATGTAAATGCTGCGTTGTAAAATTTTTCTGTTGATACAGGGCGTGCATTGTATTTTATATTATTACTATTAATTTTTTTTTTTGCGAAGAAAAACTTTAGGTACACGAGTTGAAGGTACTCACTGCTCACTAACTTGTGGTGTTTTCAAACGTGAAAAGCTTTTTTTTCAAAATGGAAATTACGAATTGCGAAGTTCCGTTTTCGCGCGAGCGAATATAGTTTTACCTACTTTTAATATTTTTCTTTTGCTGTGCTATAACTATAGCAGGGTTGAAGTGAACCGATGTCGATGTATTGTTTCATTTTTCAAATTTTACGCTGGTCCTTAATGGCCGGGTGTAGATTGGGGGTCGGTCGTGGCGAACTGGCGTTATAGTTGGAGTTACGTTGCGTTGAGTGTTCGTTACAATGATAGATTTGTCGATTACGTAATCGAATAGCTGGGATAAGTTTGACGAATGGAAAAACGATAAGGTTTTGGACGATGTCATTCTTCAAACGCGTATCGATTACGTGCCATTTTTAGGAGCTATCAATCTTTCATTTTATCACCAGCAAAAGGTGTAGGACTATAGGTCGATACATAATGTACGTATAATTGTAAGTAAATATCGTGTTTTTTTTATTGTTGTGTGGAAGAGATCGTTTTTTAATACACAGTATGTGCTTAATGTATGCATTGGATGCCTATTACCTACATCTACATTATGTATGGAGATGGCCAAGTAGTCGTTTAAGTGACGCCGCGCCGCCGTTACGTGTACCAAGTCTTATAAGTATAAAAGCTATTTTTGATCAATTTCACCTGAATCTGATAGCGAGTTAGAGTAGGTATAAATTTTGTTGCGTTATCAAATGGCTAAATTATTATTAATTTCAAAAAGAATACTTCAGTTATGTCTATATACGTATTACGTACGTAGACGTACCTAACCTATGTAAGTATATTCAAGTACTTTAATGATCGAGTAGGTAATATGCAAGTAAGAAAAAAACGAACCGATGGTAATGGTTATCGTGACCTGTTGCCTTGGGCTGGCAGAGAAATATATTGAGTACCTAGCCCACTACCCAGCTACCTACCTCAGCATATCTATCTACAATAACTCGTAAATGACTGCGCATGTTTCGTAAAACTGCGATAATTTCGATGCTAAAATTGAGAGATATAATTTGCTATTTGCCTGCTGGATGAAAATTAGCGGAATAAATTCTCGTCGATAAGAAAAATCTTATTGGATGTGGCCAAATTATTAGTTTATTTTCGTCAGAGCTGAATCAAATATATGCAGCTCGTTTCAGCGTTAATTGTGCAGTTGGGTAATCAGGTAACCTTCCCGGCCTTAAAATTATTTGTTTTTGCGAAAAAGCAGTTTCTATCAAGTTTCAGACCCCGAAGTTGAGAAAAATCGAAGCCCTAAGGTTTCGCGTTCGAAAAAAATTAAAACTCGTCGACTCGAGATTTCAACATTTTCTAATCTAACCTCCCGAATCAATTATTTATGCTTCTTTTTTCTTTTCTAATTTTAAAAATTACTACAAAAAAAAGCTGACAAAATATTCTAAAAATGCTGCCCCTTCAAATAAGAAACGTCTAAAAAGTCACTTTGGTTACTTTTTACCCTTCAACAGGCACTTTTTATTCGCACTGCCAAAATTCAAATTTTTATGTAAAAATTGGTATTTTTCAAAATTCTTCAAGAAAAAAATGAAAAAATTAGTTTTTGCTAGTTTGTTTGTTGTTTTGACAAAGGAATTTAATAAATGAAATTATTCACGTCTTTTCAGTTGATTTATCTTTGAAATGTTTGCAGAAAACTATAAAAAAATCGCCCCCTTCCGAAAAAAATGAATTTTTGGTTACTTTTTGGTAATTTTTTGGTAATGTTTTGGTCACTTTTTGGTCACTTTTTGCTCTAAAAAAGTTACTGAGAGTTACTTTTTTCTTCAAAAGTTTCGCCATGATGCTTGTGTGCTGGAACCTTTTTTTTCTTTTTTTTAAAAAAAAAAGATGTCACGAATTTCTCCCCACCCCGACTCGATCCTTACCCCTCACTACTCACCCAACCGTTACCATGTAAATAAAAAAATAAGATTTTACCGCGTTTTCACTCACTTCCGATTCCAATTTTGAACTAACCCTGAAAAAGTTACTTCATCTGATCAATAAATATCTATTTGAAATTAAGTGATAGGAAATATTATAGATGTACAAATGATATTGTAAGTGCACCTTAGTTCGAAATTCGAATAATTTCCATCAAAAAATTTGTCCATCATAAAGCTTTTACAGAAACGTCATATTACATAATTATTTAGAAATGGATGTAGGTTAGGTATATCATGTTCAAAATAACGAGACTCCGCCTGATATTGTACAATTATGTGAATTTTCACTTTTTAGCCCAAAAAACGCGAATGAAAAATTGTAACGTCATGCGCATAGCTAAATTTTAAGGTCAATTGTGTGTACAAGGATAAGAGTTGATGATTCAGGTGAGTGACATTTTTACCAAGTTTTCTTGAGGTTTTACTTGACTTTCTGATTACCCCTCCCTCTCCCTTCTTCAATTTTCAAAAAATAAAAAAGGCAAAACGAACCATTCCAGTACACGCCACTTGTCCTTTTTTTTCGTAACTAAGAGGAAATGTAATGTAAATTATGTAGGTACGTGAACTGCATAAAATCATTTTCTCATGGAAACGAATAACTAAGTATGGTGTGTCGAAATGTTAACTTTTAAGAATTTGAAAAAAAAAGTTTGAATATGTCGAACAAGTTTTCAAAATTGGAAATTTGAAAGGAGGATTACTGAGTGAATTAGCGTTTGCGTGGGAGTCGACATCGACAGTCGAGTCGATCGAAGGTTTTTAAGATCTGTGAAATGGTTTGTGCTTCTGCGAGTCAAGGATAAAATAATATACGTTTATTGTACCGAAAGTACCGATATGATAAGTGGACTGTAGAAGCTCGCAAATCGAGCTCGCTCTAGCTCAGTATAACTAAATACTTAGCCTAGGCACCTAATTCTATTTATTGCCTTATGATAATTAGCAATAAACTAATCTACAATTTATATTGTTTTCTTTTGTTTCAGGTGAGTAAGAATTTCCTTCGTAAGAATAACAAATTAATCGAATAATTTTGTGCGACGTCATTGATTGATGAGTAGTGAAGTGCACTTACATTGACGGGTGAGTTGTATTTATTCGGTGAAAAGTTAAACTTTTACATTTCATCGCGGGTTCTATATATTATGTGCCCTTCGGCTTCCCCCCAAAACGCAGATTTACTATCTATCGTAAAATTTTTTAAGTACGTTAATCGAATTGTCAGAATTTGAAGCTGACGGGATTAGGTACATATTTGGGACGTTAGAAAATAGAAGTAAGGAAATACATAATTATGTATTACGTATATTTGACGGCGCATAGTAAAAGGGACCTTAGGGTAAGAAGGTCAATTTTTTTTTTGATTCCGATTGGAAATTTCCTTAAAATTTGAATGGAAGTGGGTCCCAGACCTCAAAAGTGATTTTTAAGCGAGTTACGCCAATTTTTCTTGAGTAAAGTAGAAAAAAAAATTGGAAATAAAAGGGATGTGAGGGTTTTTTGAAAAATAAAAGGGACCTTAGGGTTTTTTGGTGAAAATTTCGCAATTTTATTCATGTTCTGGAAAAAAATTACCAAAATTGTTTCAAAAATGGTCAAAATAACAGTCTTCAGCAATTTGTACCTCGAAAAATTTCAAAAGCTCAAAGTTCATGTTCATTTTAGTAAAAGGGGCCTTACGGTTGTTTGCTGAAAATTTCGCAATTTTATTTCCATTTTGGAAAAAAAATTACAACAATTGTTTCAAAAATGGTAAACTTTAAACGCGTTTTTCTCGAAAAGTGGTTTTTGGACCTAAGGTCCCTTTTATTGTGCGCCGTCACATATAGATGTATTCGTGAACCGAGATGCTCAGTGTTTGTATTCGTAGTTGGACGAGATGAGCCGAAAGTACAGTATCTGTATAGATGCGGTAATTATATGCTTACATTGGGTGTATGCGCGATTGGTTTTTTTTTTGAAGAAAAAAACGATAAAATTTTTTTTTACTTGCTCATAAAAACGTCCGAACGCTCGAAAAAAGAGTAAATTTAACGTACCTAACTCGCTACCTACCTAAATACCCAACCACCTAACTACTTTCTCGTAAAAAATGACGTGTAAATTTTTTCAAATTATCGTCTTTAAAATGTAATTAATTTCAATCCGGGGTAAAAAAATAACCCTCGAGTAAAGGTTGACTATGCGAAAACCTTGAACGATGATGGTAGCAATAATAATTGAACTTTTTTCTGCGAGGCGAAAAGATACTCGTAGCATCTCTATAGAGGAAAAAAACCCAACCCGATAATTTGGCGGCCCAATTTTCAAATCCTCGCGAACGGTAATTTATTTTTATGGCGCGATATTTTCGCGAAGACGTATTTATCGAAGCGTTTTCTGTTTTCACGGATTCGATGCTGGATACATTCGAGCGTAAATGTACGACGATTTTTTACGCGTGTGCAAAAAATTTACGACCGTTCTGTTTCCCGGGTGCGGTGAGGCGACGCGGTGGTAATCGTCTCGGCGAATTAGCATCTTTCGTGCATTATAGTGGCGTGCACATAAAGCCAAATAAGATACGTAGACGTAGACGTAGGGTAAATATTTGCCCGATATGCGATGGCGATATGCTGGCTAAGGCGAAGGCGAAGGCGATGGCGATGGCAGCTCATCGTCGCGTAGTCGGTTTAGTGTAATCATTTACGATGAAAGCACTACGAATACAACTAATACGATTACGAACTAAATTCGCAGTCTGTATACGACGTACGTAGCTGCTAGCTACGTACTCGTAGATATAATAAACTGATGCACATGTAAATGTATACCGAATGAGTAATGATAGGTACGCCTTTGTAACCTTACGTTTATGTACGTCCACGTACCCCTAATACCTATTTAAGTTTCAGTACACTGGCTTAAACAGGTATCTATAACGATTAGGTACTCACCAATTCAAACCGTATTTCAATAATCACAAGAGAGTAATTCAGAGGCGGTTTTCCAAGGGAAGTTAGGGAAGTCAGACTTCCATTGATTTTTTTCAAACTTGAGATTTTTTGTAATAGGTACCAATTTTTTGTAAAATGTATCCAGGAAAAATTTATTTTTCTGCCAAAAACGAGATTTCAACGATCTATGTCCAAATTTATTCCAATTTCTGAGTTCAATTTTTTTCAACTCTAATAAAAATGCCATCCGATTATTTAGTCAAAAGAAATTTTAAAAAACATGTAGTTGAAATTTTTTAAAAATTCTAAGGTCAACAAAAATTGAGGGCCAATTTTAAAATTATAAAAAAAATTCAAATTAGAAGAAATTTAAAAAAAGTTTAAATAAAAAATTTTGAGAAAATTTGAATTGAAAAAAATTACTTACAGTTGGAAAATAAATATTTCATAAGAAATTTAAAAAAATGATTAAAATATCAAAGTTTGAAAAATCTTGAGAAAATTTCACTGATGAAATCAATTCGGGATTTTCGGAGCAAAAGCGTAGATTTCAGTGGAGGATCAATATCGTTTATCGATCGAACATTATCCTTCACTACTCTTCCTCGTCATGAAAAATAACTTCAAATGACACAAAAGACATGAAATTCTTATTTCGAATGTTTTTGAAATAAATTCGTACCTACAAAAAATATTTTTTTAATGTTGAGTTTTTTGAATTTTCTGACATCCATTTGATACAACAGAAAAAAATTACAGATCTGGAGCATTGGTTGTCTATGAGTTATTATCTATAATGCGGTTTTACCTGATTTTCGAAAAATTCTTGAAATTTGATTTTTGTAAAATATAATGTTTTAAAGTTTTGGAAAAAAAATTCAGGTATTTTTTTTGTAATCTACATTCAATTACCTATCAAATGATGTATTTGAGGGGCTTGGTTCCAAAACTCACTTTTGCCAAAAAAATCGATTTCGTTTTTTTTGCGGATTCTGATTCAGTTTTTCATGCTCTACAACCCTACGATTTCCGTTTTCACGTTAATGTCTCGATTCCGCGAGAATCTGCGAACGAAAAGTGACTTCAGTTCCAAAACTCACTTTTGCCATTGGCAAAAGTGAGTTTTGATGCCAACTTTTTTTTTAAACGTATTTTTGAGCGGCACAATGATTGATAACATCAAATAATATGTGGTTAACAAAGTTGCAATGATCTTAACGGTAATATAATGGCAAACGGGCGAAGAAATACTACAAAAAGATTTCGACATCCGAATGAGTGGGAAAAAACGTTGTTAAAATTAACCGGTAAGGCATTGTTGTTTAGGGTCAAACTTTGTTCTTAGGTCATGAAAACCAATTTTCAACGTCATAATGTAATAAAAATTTGCAAAAATCATGAGTTGGAATCAAAACTCACTTTTGCCATAGGTAATTGTAACTTTAAAGCACAATGGCGGACTACTTTTGGTTTTTTTTCACATAAGCCTCTTCATATACACCAACTTCATCAATCTAGACCATAACTGGCATCGAAACATAAAACGCGCACTGTGTAATCGTTTTTCGTGGTTTTCTCAAAATGTACCTTGATGGCAAAAGTGAGTTTTGGAACCAAGCCCCTCATTTGGTTGTCACTTTCCCTTATATTTTCTTCCCAGTACATTGCGTTAAAGAAAAATAGTGCCAGTGGGGTAAGATGCAAATTGAAAATGGCACAGGATGCAAACATTGTTTTTAAATACGAATTTTTCGAAAAAGTCACATATGGTACTAAAGATGGTCCAATTGATATTTTTGTGATATTTTTTCCAGGATATCACATTTCTGCTTTTTT
This sequence comes from Pseudococcus viburni, assembly GCA_033439095.1. Taxonomy (NCBI): domain Eukaryota; kingdom Metazoa; phylum Arthropoda; class Insecta; order Hemiptera; family Pseudococcidae; genus Pseudococcus; species Pseudococcus viburni. The sequence goes on along the minus strand of JAVBJF010000002.1, from coordinate 2,565,992 downwards.
TTAGATAGAATATCAAAAATATCAAAAGTTTGCCTAAAAAATCATAAAATCAATTGAGGCTGCATAAATTATGAATACAAAGGTTTTAAAACTCCTCTTTTCAAAAATTATGCTTCTATTTAAATCTGTAGTATCCAATCAACCTCGAATGTACTTGAGTAAATTTTACAAAAAAATTCGCGATTTTTCACCTTTTTTTTCTAGTAATTAAAACTGCTCCTCCACTCTTCTGAATCTGAAATTTCGATTAGTGTACATAGTAAAAGGGCACCTGTAGCAGAATAAGTATGGTGTTTTGGCCCCTGAAATGGATTTTGACGAAACGTATCCCAAAAGATCAGCTATAATGAGGAAAAATTGTGACAAAAATGTTGGACTCCTAGCAACTGTATTGGAGGGGGGGGGGGGCAAAATGTGTTTTTCCAACAATTTTTTCGTTTTTCGCCAAACGCAGAAAAAATTTTGTGGTTTTTTATTTGATTGTAGGAAGTCAAAGGAACCCCGAAAATGGATTCTCTGAAAAAAAAAATGGCGACTGTACCAGGGTACCTCTGAAACTTTTTACAAAATGGTCGCTAAAAATATTAAAACTCGATAACTCGTCAAAAAATGGTTGAGAAATTTTGAATTTTGTGGGGTCCTTCTATTTCTCTGCAATCAAATGAAAAAAACCACGAAATTTTCATCGGCGTTAAGCGAAAAACGAAAAAATTAAGTTTGAAAAACACATTTTGGTCCTTCCCCTCGAAAATACAGGCGCTATGGTCCAAAATTTTCGTCAGAATTTTTCCTCATTATGACTAATCTTTTGGGGTAGGTTTCGTCAAAATCCCTTTCGGAGGCCAAAAACACCATACTGATCCTGCGATACCCTTTCTCTTGCATCAGTTGCATTCCTCTCCAGAGCTATTTTTTTGCAATTAAAAATTCTCCTCTCCTAATCTGAATTTTGCCATTTCAAAAATTCTCGCGCACCCTCTTCCAGGATTGCTGTAATGGGCAATTGAAAACTTCTCATGTACTCCTCCTCCCCCCTACAAGAAAAAAGTAAAAGGATGGAGTTAAAAGTGATACATGAAATGTCAAAAGGCAAAGGTTAAAAGGTAAAAATCAAAAGTTAACGACCAAAAGGCAAAGTTGAAGTTACTAGAGTTTTAAATTTTCTCCTGTATCCTTTCCAGAGCTGAATTTTATTTTCAATCTCTACTCTCTTCTCTATTTCAGCATTGAAAAGAATTATTCGCTGTTTCATTTTTTTGCACACTTGAAAATTTTTCAGCATATGTGAGTCTGGATATAGAAATCATCCTTAAGGTGTCAAAAATTGGTTTTGGAGTTGGGGTTCCTCCTTGATTCTACTGCTTCTGAAAAGCACGAAAATCAGTGTCAACTCAAAAATCAATTTTTGACACCTAAAAGTGGTTTTTAAATCCAGGCTCTAATATGAATTTTGTTGCAACTCCCGCCACGTTAAAAAAAAAAACAAAAAAAACAAAAGAAAATCACGAAAAAGTCACGAAAATTTGAATGGTTTTCTAGAAGGCAGTCTTGACACCCTGGAAAAAAAAGTTTTATAAAGAAATTTCTATTGACTAAAAATTTTCCTTAATGGATTCCTTTGTCCTTCTCCGACATGACATTTTTTCCAAGATTTTTGCAATCCTTAAGATACATAGGTACTGTACATTAAACTTCATAGATTTTTTCCAAGAAGCTACTTTACGTTTTGCTGAGTTGTACACATCCACTGTTTGAAAACGATATTTTCTCTTTGGTTTGTTCTTTTTAGAAAAATCGCAGTCAAGGCGAAACTTACTTCAATTTTTGAATAGACCATTTTATCAGGAATTTTTTTCAAGTTTTTAATCCGATTCTGAGATTCATTTTTTAATTTTTTTAGCTAATGTCATAGATTTTTCTCATTATTGTGTTAGAAGTTTAGAATTTTGGATTAGATAGGCTTTTAGATGTACATTGATAACAATTGAAAAGTTCGAAATGGGCCTGAAGAACACAATTTTCCCTATCGAAATTTTTTCCCACGCTAGTGTTCTTTCATTTTTTGAAAAAATTGAATACGTTAATCAATAATTTAAGTATCAATTTTATACAGTTCTTTTTCTATTTTTTTTGTTGCAATATTGATAAAATTTGTTAGTTGACTTCCGAATATTTCATCATCGTTTCAGCAAACTATTTCCCCATTTTCATTCGCACAACAACCGAATGAAAAAATGGGGTAAGCCTATTTTCCATTTTTATGATCAAATGGAAATATATTTTTTAAAACTGAAATATCAAATCCATCAAATTGGATGAAGGAGCGTGGATTAGTTTCGCCTGAAATGTTATCGTATTTTTGAAAATTAGCGAAATCTGAAACTTTGGATTTATCGCGATCCACCCTGATACCTACAGATACATACGTACGAGTAGTTGCGTACTTGTTTCACGAAAGAATGGCGAAGGTGTTTTCGATTCGTTATTGAATTAGTCGTCTCTCGTTTGTTAATTTCCTGTAATATTTGTAAGTACGGAATATCAATAAGTAGAGTACCTACGTTATTTCCGCGTCACTCTGCGCCTGCAAATGAAATTAAGAATACCTTCGCTACCTGCTACTTATTTAGTAGGTAGGTAGGTAGGTAGGTAGGTAGGTAGGTACGTCTACGTATCGTGGTATGCAGCGAGCACGAGAAGTGTGCCGCTACACGTATATTGTGTTTCAGTTTTCGAAGCTTTATATACTACCTACCTACCTATATCAATGGAAATTTTCAGCTCGGATAAAGTTTTGCGAGAAACTTTTTGTAGCTGTTGATGACGAGTTTGCGAACGCCTTGCTACATACGAATACCTAACTGTAGCCAGCTGCCTATACCCAGACCCACCACCTACAAAGAAGCTTATAAGTATGCGTAAATTTTGTCTATCTCGATTCTGAAATGACGAATGCGTATTCGCGATACAAGGCTTTAAAGCTTTTCAACTCTTTCTTAATTTTCTTACAACAAATGAAATCTCGTCGTAATCTTATTTATCGCTCGATTCGAGTGTAGGTATTATATTCGCGTGGAATTCTATTGTCGAGTTTTCGAAATGATGTCGAATTTGCGGGATTATTTTGTTTCAACGAGATTACTTTTCGATTCATCGTTCCGGTTCGTGACCTTGCATAACGGTTCGTTTCGGATGTTTTTACCGAAGTTATACTTACGTAACTTGCTAATCGTACGTATCCGAAAATTCGAGGGAAAACATTCCATTCGTTAATGGAAAGAGGAGCGAGAAAATCCGATTCTCTTTTCTATTTCCCCGTCGCTATTATCACTTCACCTATTCTTTATTATTTTCGAAATGTCGAGCCATCTGTCCTCCTTTTCTACGGAGCAGCGTAAGTTATTTCAACATTCGAACATTTTATTTTACAAGCAAAGACGCCCGAATCGTCTCGCTATCGCTGAATCGAGTGTAGAGTACGTGACATTGAAAATTTACTTTAAATCCGCAAAAACGCGAGTCTACCATAATGTTTTTCTATAACCAATACAATGTGGCGCCGCACCGTCGAGATTATGCGGCTTTACGTATCGGCGAAAGCGGAAAAAAGCATTGTTGCATCGAGAGCTACGAGTATATCACGTGGTGTACAATTGTAGGCGTATTTTTCGTTTCAAATGCTGTCTCGTTGGATCGAGACTCGAATATATGTGCGAGCTCTGGCTTGGATGGTTGGGGGCAAAGGGCAGCTTACACCGCCCCTTCAATAATTACAAAAGTGGAATTTCAATTTTTGGTCTAAAAATTTAAGAAAGTGATGACTTTTTTAAAGGTATATGTACCTTTTTCAAGGTGTCTAACAGGTCATATAAGTCATATACCTATCTAAAAGTCATACTTTGGGTGAAAATTTGTAATTTTTCTTCGTTTTCTTTCCGTTTATTAAAGGCTGAAAAAAACTTGTAAAATGTTTTTAAACTGACCATGTTTCGCCTTTCAAACGTACATTCGAAAAAATAGATTATAAAAATAAATATCTAGTCCAACGTGTTTATTTAAAATGGTCCAGTTTCCTGGTGTGTATTGCTCGCGAGATTCTTGAAAGTCGCGATCATGACTTTTTATAAAATTAAAAAATTTTCAGTAGGTATAATTTTAAAAAGTCATGAAAATTTGAAAGGTCAGCCCCGATTTGTGATTTCCAAGCTAAAAATTCTATCTCAGCGAGTTTTCGACCGATTTTTTAAAAACTTGGTACGTAGGTAGAGGTACTAAAGGGCAGTACCCTGAAATTTTTTGAAATTTTTCCAACCACTATAATGACCTTAAATTCGACCTTGAAAATTTCAATTCGACCTGAAAAACATAATTCTGGTGCTGACTGAGATTTTATTTTTTTTATTAAATTTCTCAATGTATTTCACTCCTCTCAGAATTTTTTTAGATTTTTTTTAGATGGTGAAACACTTTTAAAAAATGCAAAAAACCATTTTTTTTGACTTTTTCAATCATAAAAATGGTCATTTTTGGACGATAACATTTTTTGTTTATTTGTACCCCAAAATACGCATTTTTACACCAAAAATGTCCAATTTTCACTTCATTTAATTTCTATTTCGTGATTTTTGTATTTTCAAGTGAGTATAGCACCAGTAGTCCAGTTGCAGATTGCATTTTTTTGAACATAAACGACAAATGATGGCAAATGCGTGAAATTTGGTGTAGTGAACACAGACCCTATAAGAGATTTTTTGAGCCCGGGAGGCCATTGCCAAACTTAATGGGAGGGGAGAAGAAGAGGGAGGTCCGAAGGAGGGTTCAGCTCTCCATTTCTTGAATTGAACTATCGGCCTTTTTTTTTGGTGTCATTTTCATATGATTGAATCCCGCTGAGTTCAAAAATGCCATTACTTTCAAAATTCTAGATGGAGAGGTAATATATTGACAAAAAATCGACACGTGTCGAAATTTGGGTTTTCGAAGATGCTGATTTCAAATACGTTATCTTTCGATTCCGCAATTAAAGTCAAGGAATGAGGAGGGGTGAGCCTATTTAGGGGGAGGGTATCATTTGACAAAGTTTTTATCAACATGGTACGTACAAGATTGACCAAATTTAATATTTTCAATGTTTTTTTTCTGCCAAAATTCTGGAAATGAATAAAAATAGGCCCACCCCCTGCTTATCCCTTGACTTTAATTGCAAAATCGATAACATATTTGAAATTAGAGTCATCTAAAATCTAAATTTCAATACCTACGTCGATTTTTTTTTATCAAAATTTTATTCCTTCTCCTGAATACCGAATGCTCGATTAATTCTCAATTCTGGCTCTCCCGAGAATTTTTGTGTTGAAAATCATAAGTTGGCATTACATAAAATGTTAAACATGGTGATAAATATAATTATGATAAAACAAATCGAACGAAATAAATTTTACTTCAAAACGTATGAAATGTGAAATATTCACTTTTTTTTTACTTTTTAATGTGAAATTATAATTATTTAACTGATTTACCGAGTCGTTAATGGCACTGCAGTTGTTTTCAGAACTTCCAAATCACAATTTTTGACACAAAAATCGCAGGGGGCCAGAACTAATCAAGCACCCAGTAGACTCACCTCTTCTCACCCCTTACAAGGGAGGTATCCCAACTCAAAGTAAAATTTTGAGTCGAAACAAAAAAAAATCGAAAGTACATCATAACAGGACCCCGTATCCAAAATTTCAGGTGCTGAAGTTCATTTCTAGATTTTTGGCGAATTTTTGAAATTTCAAAATTACCTCCACCCTGGGAAATATGAAAATTTGACCTAATCAACGAAAAAAGCTGAAATTTGGTATATACCCTATTTTTGACCTCTCGAATCGATCGGAAGCGGTTTCAAGACGTTTCGAAGGCACCAGAAAATTTTGGAATTTTCCAGCGCTAGAGAAAAGCCCATAAAAATGACCCATATGCATTTCAGCAACTATAATCGCGTTTTATCCATATTGGTGACCTATTTGATCGATTAAAACACAATTTTCCAAAATTCGTAACATTCTGTTCAAATTTGCATTTTTGGGTAAAAAAATTTTTTATGTGCTGGAAAATTTCAAAATTTTCTGGTAGCTTTGAAACGTCTCGAAACCACTTCTCATCGATTCGGGAGGTCGAAAATAAGGCATATACCAAGTTTCAGCTGTTTACCCAGTTACGTGTGCAAGGGGGATATTTTGGAATTTTTTCCAGAAAAATATCCTGCCCAAAAATGCAAATTTGAACTCAAAGTTACGAATTTTGGAAAATTGTGTTTTAATCTATCAAATAGGCCACCAAGGTAAAGTGCCCTAACTTCGACCGCTGGCCGATTTCGGCCGCTATGGACGCAATCTACACGAAAAAAATTTTTTCGTGTTCCTTTTCCGTAGTTGAACAATTTGAGACCAAAATCACAACTCTACAGGCAAAATTGGCGGAGAAAATTGAAAAAAACGAAATTGCATAGGTGAAAAATTTTTTTTACGTATTCTTTGATCTCAAATTATGAATAATTTTTCTAATAAATTCTACCAAATAATTGTGAATTGTGATGGGGTATGGTGTTAGATTTCGATAAAATCATCGTTTTTGAAAACAACTGGAGGTACGCAACAAAAATTTTCACTAAAGTTCAAATTGTTTGGGGTGCCCTAATCTCGACCAGCTATACTATCTTATGCAATTTGTTTTTTGAATGCGATTTTGTTTTTTCTGATTTTCTCCGCGAGTTTTGGCTGTAGGGTTGTCGTTTTGGTCTCATTTTGTTTATCTGTGAAAGAAGAATATGGAAAAATTATTTTCGGGTAAATTCCGCTCTATGCGGGCGAAATCAGCTGGTGGTCGAAATTAGGAACCCAAAATTTCAAAATCGATTTTTGAGTTCCCTCACAAAAAAAATCGCAAAAAATACAAAAAATGGTTGTATCGGCTCAAAATTTTAGGGAGTGGTAGAGGAAGAATCAAGGTATTTTTTAAGCCATTTTCGACGTTTCTACCTCAAAAAGTCTTCGATTGGTGGAAGTTTGAAAAAAAGTGGTCGAAATATGGCAACCTTACCCTTATTGATAATCCGCGATTATAGGTGCTGAAGTGCATATGGGCTATTTTTATGAGCTTTTCGCCAGCGCTGGAAAATTCCAAAATTTTCTGGTGGCTCCGAAACGTCTCGAAACCGCTTCCATTAGACTCGGAAGGTCAAAAATAGGGTGTATACCAAATTTCAGCTTTTTTCGTTGATGAGATCAAATTTTCATATTTCACAGGACACAGACGAAGGTAATTTTGAAATTTCAAAAATTCGCCAAAAATCGAGAAATGAACTTAAGCAGCTGAAATTTTGGATACAGGGTCCTGTTATGATGTACTTTCGATTTTTTTTGTTTGGGCTCAAAATTTTACTTCGAGTTGGGATACCCACCCCCCCCCCCCCCCACCTTCTTGTTAGTTTAAATAACCAAATTCGATAAAATTGATTTTTGATTTGTTTTTTTATCTTTATTGGGTTTGGACTACAAGGTCCATTAGCCCAGCCTAATATTAACGCAGCATCATTTGTTGTCAAAATATTTACCCCTTCCCCTGAGTAGTCACTCCCCTCCCACTTGTAGAACAAAAATCAATCGTAAAACAAAAGTATGCATAGTAAGTACACGAAATCTTGAATGCGCTTCATGAAAAAGAACAAATGTAGATTTTGAATAGCTTCTTCATTCGAGCGCACTTACATAAACCATTAAAAGCACTTTGTTCGAAACTGCGTAATAATAAATGACATGACGTGTATTTACACAAAAGCATTCTCTCTGCGTGTGCGTATTACGCGTTTGTGTATGGTATTGTATACAGCGCACTCGATCGCAGCACCTAGACCTACCTTTAGACTTGCAGGATGCTGTATTGATGTATTGATGTATTGCTGTATCGACATCGACATTGGTATACCATATTTACATACTTGCATACGTATTTACAGCGTCTGGTACCTTACGCTTGGCAATGGTATTCGAGATTGTCCTTTAACTGCGATTGTCAGACGTTATTCATAAAATGAGTGTATACCTAATTGATATCTGGTGATCTGGTAGGGGCTTGAATCCAGAGGAGTCGTCAAGTGGGCCCGGGGGGCAGCCCCCCCGAAAAAAATTCCGGCCCCCGCTTGGCCCCCCCAAAACTTATGTTGTATTTATAAATTTACATTAGACTTACATCAGATAGGATTTTCAAAGCATTAAAACATGAAAGAATGTCTTTTTAGGGCATTAAAAATCCAATTTTTTCAAAGCTTCGCCCTCGCTTCGCTCGGGCATGAACAAAATTACAATTCTATGATCTGTCTGAAACGAAAGGGCAGAATAAGGCTCCCGTTTTACCCCCTCTCCATTTTTAGCAGGTGAAAAAAGTTAGTCCCCACTCCCCCTCCCCTCCCCTCCATCTTTTCCATTTCGAAAAAGCAAAAAAAAGTTGTCCAACACACGGCCCCTTTTGTGCCCCCCAATTTTCGATTCTGACGACGTCATGCTTGAATCTCGAAAGGTATGGCTCAAAATCTGGTATGGGGTGACATTTTTGGAAATTTCTAACTTTCAAAAGCGATTATAATCGGCACTGAAAGATTTTATTGCCTTTCAATGAAAAGTTGAAATATTTCAACTTTTCACTCACAATTTCAGTGCCAGTGCCAGTGCCAGAATAAATGAGGCTTAATTTTAACGTACATGTCGGTGACGTGACGGCGAATTGTCGAAATGCTTATTTTGGACTTTGGAATCGGAATTGCCCGACAACGAGTAAGATTATCGCACGATGACGGTCGCGATCGCGGTGAGATAATGAGCCGATGCGACGACGCGACGCGGCGCGTGGCAAGCGTCCGCGTCCGTGATATGCGTATTTTTGACGCGTTAGTTATTTAACGCAGTCGGATTACATATGTACTTAGGTGAAATTTTACGTTTTACCCGTTTCGTCGCATCTTCGCGTCGTATGTACCTGACCTGTACCTACTTATTAAAAATTCAATTAAACGTACGCGCCTTGCCCCGCTCCGTCTGAAAAACGGGCCTTCGTTGTGCTTACTGCTTACTGTGCGCGGTGTGTGTGTTATATTTTTGTTTATATACCTTCCTTCCTATACGTTTGCGTATCTACTCATAAACGAGCACGGCACACCGCGCCAGCTCATAAATATTCATACGGTCGTGCAAACGCGAGCGTCATCGCCACGGCTAAGCGTGAACGTGAATGTAAAAAAGAAAATATTCACGTATGTACATTTCATGCATGCGAGTAAAGACACCTAGTTGAGCGGATTTAAAAAAAAACATAAGAAAACATATTAGGTACTTGGATATTGACGAAAATTGGTTAGCAAGTTTACTTCGAACGTGGGTCTTTCCAGAAAAAATCGAGTCTCTCAGCTAGGGGGAGGTAGGGTTGGGGATCTTCTGCAGGACCGTTTTTAGACCTCAACATCTTGAAAAAGGAAGGATTAGAAAAACGGGTGCGATTTGAGTTTTTGGATCTTCATGAACCATAGTCAGCTCGAGTCAGCTCGATTCGATAGGTATACCACGTCCAATCCCCTACATGAGTGTTGGTAGGTTGCTGATCGCAACAATGATTTCTTGGATTTTACCGAATTCAAGTTGCTTACTCAAACACCTTAAAATCAAGTTGAGATATTTTCGGTCACCAAGAATAATTTTTAAGAAATTTCAAAAAAAAAAAACAGTGCAGTTCTGCCAACTGCATTATGACTCGCGAAATTTTTATAAAATTTTAATTGGTAGCGCTGTTATAAATAGGTATGTAATTTCTAACAAATCGTTTAAAAATTATTATGACTTATTTTTGAAGTAATTGAATAAACAACTTGAATTTTATGAAGGAATATTGAAAACTACGTTTAATTCGTGAATCGGTTGGTAACACTGTTTGATCCAAATTTATCCTTTTCTAGTCAAATATTTTTGTGACTCGTTTTAGAGGTGCTTGAGTGAGCGATCTATTGACAAAAATCAAGGAAAATGTTCAATTGTGCCAATTCGAGTTAATTTCGGTTCAAGGATTCACATTTTTTAGAGTCTTTTCAGAAATACTTCATTAGGTTCAAAAAATCTTGTTCCATCTCCGTATGGATAGAGAGGCTCAATTTTTTGTCGAAGATCGCTCTTTAAGTAAACTACCTCAACAGATGTACCTGAATAGTACCCGGTTTGCAAAAAAATCAGACAAATTCTGCTCCTTTCTGCTGAGAATTTCTGCTCTTTTCTGCTCTTTTCTGCTCTTTTCTGCTCTTTTTTCTGCTCCTTTCTCTTCCTTTCTGTTCCTTTCTGATCGTCCGATGCGCAAGGGGGGGGGGTGTGAAAAAGACTCGTTTAACGAGCAACAGGTAGTCAAAAAAGGCCGTTCATCGCGCAACGGGGGTCCAAAAGAGCAGACAAGTGAGAATTTCTGCTCTTTTCTGCCCATTTGTCTCATTTCTTTGCACACCGGGTATTGTTGATACGTGTAGACTTTTTGCGTGTGTGTGATGTGAAATGTGCATTTTCCAGTGTTTTAGATTAGAAATATAAGGCCTTTCGCCCAGTGACTATTCAACAGGTATACCAAATCTGTGATGCTTATATTGTTGCTGAATTTTGTGAGTTTGGGGGGGGGGGGGGGAGGAGATGGAGATACGTGCAGTTCAACGCGCAACCCCCACCTATCTACATTGATTAGACGAAAAGCTTTTGCTATTTAGATTTCACAAAAAATAATAATTTTTCTAGCTCATCGAGAAATTTTTTCATTCAAATATCTGTGATTCTTTGTACATAAATAAATGTGGATGGAGAATTTTCTTTTGGAAATTTAAATCATTGAAAACATTTTTTAGAAGAATTTGAGCAAAAATTAAATGAGTCGCGCTCCCTGTTTCACGATGTCCTATCATATCAAAATTGTTTCTGCATAAATGAATTTTCCTGTGGCATGGTTAAAGAATCTATATTTTCATCATTTCCACCCTATTAAAATACTTACTTAAATATTAAAAATGCCAAACAAAATTTCTAAAAGAAAATTTCTGTCCCTTCAGCGTAGAGAATAGGCAACCATATCTACGTAAATTTGGCAAGTGTTGTATACTTACTGAGTGGAAGACCTTTTTTTCACCATGAAACACTCTGTACTCTTACACAGCGCGCGTCAATTTTCCCGAAAATCTGAAAAAATTGCGGAATTTTTCCAATTTGGAAAAGCACAATTTTTTCAAAACCTCAAAATTTTACCTAAAAATCCAAATATTTCTGATCGTACCTATTTCTTGAATAAATGAATTTGACCTTTCTATTGTTCATTTCACTGTGTAGTTCAAAGAAAATGAACAATTCTTTCGCTCGAATTTTATTGATTTTGTTGATCTCTTGAACAGCGATGGAAATGTAGTGATTTTTGAACAAAAATAATTGAAAACTGTTTTTTAATGAAATACAAAACATGCAACGATTAAAACCACGAGTGTTCGTTACTTACTTCTTCCCATCTTTTACAGAAAAAGTGAAAGTGGAGACAGCAGAAAGGAGTCGATCGAGTGTGGGAGGAGGCTACTCAGACAAGCCGAAAAATTGGTGTACGAAATGATCATACCCAAATTTGCTTACTTCGGACACGATGTTCAAATTGTGAATTTTTCTGGGGCACTGTTTCCAAATGTTTCTTTTCTGAAGCGTTTCTCTAGAATTATTCAAATTGGTTTTCTTGGGACACCATGCCCAAATTGCAGGCGTTTTTGGAGCGCTGGGTCCGTGGTGTTTTTTTCCCCCGCTACGTTATGTTCAAATTATTTAGATATACTTTTTTGGGACACCATGTCTAAATTGCGTGTATTTTTGGGTCTAAATTTAAGTGTCTAATGTATTATGTCCAAATGATCCAAAATGTTTTTTTTTTTGGGACATTATGTCCAAATTACTCCAAAATGGCTTTTATGGGACAATATGTCCAAATAGGAATAGGGGAAAGAGTAGGAAACTGTGTCCGAATCAGTTTGTTACATGTGTGTGTGTGTAAATCCTGCTACTGATTTTGAGATTTTGTTAGACGTCGTGGTAAATGGAAAACTTGAAAAAATTGGCCTTGAAAACCTGGAAATGCCAGGGAAAATAACTTTCGAAAAAAGTGGACGTCTGGTTGCATGTGCATGGTTGAATCGAATATTCCTAATGGTATTCATTTTTCTTTCTTCTCCGCCGCCATTTCCCCATTTCCACATTCCATACTCGCAGACCTGTGCAGAAAGGGGGAAAAGGGGCATCCCCCAGGGCCCGAGTTTTTTGGGGGCACGCAAGAGCCCCTTAACAAGCTGTCTTTACCGCGAGGCCCTCTCAAACAAAAGATTTGGCTTAGCACGTACACGTCGCACGAGTACACTCGTAGGTTAGGTTTGAATCTTTGAATTGTTTTATAATTTTAGTTGTGTAATAGGATGGACCGAAAAACCAAATTTTTTAATATTTGAGTTCCAATACTGCCCAAAAGACGAGGGCTAGGACGAGTAAAAAATTATGTTTGAAAAATTCAAAATCTGTTCCGATCGCGCAAGAGCATTCGATTCTTTAAAAATTGTCAAAAATTCATTTTTTCAAAAAATTTATTTTCAACAATTATTATTTAAAGACAGAGTAGATCAAAAAGCACAATTTTTTCGAGAAAATTACCATTTTATAACGAGTTTCAATTTTTTTTTCATAGATTGAGTGAAGTGTAATAGGAAAAAGTAAAAAAGCTATGAAATATTGATTTTAGCAAAAAATTGTGCTTTTTGGTCCGCATAATTATAGTCTCAGTCACTGAATAATCTCTGATTTACTTAATCAATTTTGAATTTTCTTGGAATTGAAAAAAATGTTATTTTCGAAAATACCTACCTACTTACTTACTGAATTTTTGACAATTCTTAAAGAATTGAAGGTTCTTGCGTTAATCGACTTAAATTTTTTGTTATCCACCGCCTCCTTCTTTTGCGCAGTATTGGAACTCAAAAATAATTTTTTTGGGATTTTTGAGCCCTCCTCCCCATTTAGTATACAGTCCAACTGGCAGAAAAGTGTTCATTGAGCGTGCTTTTTTGGAGCGCAAAAAAATCAGTTGGCTTATTGTGGGTATGGGTCCAATGGAATGAAAAAAGTGTATTTTGGATTTTTGCCCTTGCACAATAGGGAGCTGGGGCCTAAAAACCCCTCTTTTTCCCCATTTTTTCAACTTGACCGGGCGCAAAAAAAATTTCACAGTGTGATAGCAGACACTCCCCCGACTCCAAATATATGTCACAACCCTTGGGCCACTTGCACAATGGGGCGCTAGGCCCCCCAAAGTGCGATTTTTCGCCAAATTTGACCATTTTTGGCACAATAATGCCTCTGTATGCGACATGTGGTCTGGGGCGCAAAAAAAATTAAACGAAGTGTATACCCACATTCATTCCACATCCGATGAGCCAAAGTTTAAGGAAAATGGTTTGCACAATACGCCGTGGTGGAATTTCAAATTTGAGAAAATGTGTGATTTTCACCCCTTTTCATCATAAATTAAGTTATCAAAAAAATTCTGAAACTTGAGTTGAGACCTATCAAAATGGGTTAAAATTTTTCAAGCAGAACGAAATTATTAGTGAAAATTGAATTTAAGCAATTTTGACCCTTTTTGAGCCTCAAATTGAGCCCCATTTTTAAGTATTTCCCAAAAATTGACATGTGACCTATGAAAGAGGGCTAGAATTTCGTCAAAAATTCAAAAATGTTATTCAAAACCATTTTTGAGCAACTTTTGAGAATTTTGAGCCCAAAATAAGATCAATTTCTGAGTATTTTCCAAAAATTGGCTTGTGACCTATGAAAGAGGGGTAGAATTTTGCCAACAATTCAAATATGTCATCTAAAACTATTTTTGAGCAATTTTCAAAAACGTTGAGTCTCAAATTGAGCAAATTTTTTAGTATTTTCAAAAAATTGGAAGGTCACATGCCAATTTTTCGAAAATACTCAGAAATTGATCATATTTTGGGCTCAAAATTCTCAAAAGTTGCTCAAAAATGCTTTTGGATAACATTTTTGAATTTTTGACGAAATTCTAGCCCTCTTTCATATGTCACATCTTAATTTTTGGAAAATGCTAAAAATTTGATCCTATTTTGGGCTCAAAATTCTCAAAAGTTGCTCAAAAATGGTTTTGATAACATTTTTGAATTTTTGGGAAATACTTACAAATGGGGCTCAATTTGAGGCTCAAAAAGGGTCAAAATTGCTTAAATTCAATTTTCACTAATAATTTCGTTCTGCTTGTAAAATTTTAACCCATTTTGATAGGTCGCAACTCAAGTTTCAGAATTTTTTTGATAACTTAATTTATGATGAAAAGGGGTGAAAATCACACATTTTCTCAAATTTGAAATTCCACCACGGCGTATTGTGCAAAACATTTTCCTTAAACTTTGGCTCATCGGATGCGGAATGAATTTAATTTTTTTTGCGCCCCAGACCACATGTCGCATACAGAGGCATTATTGTGCCAAAAATGGTCAAATTTGGCGAAAAATCGCACTTTGGGGGCCTAGCGCCCCATTGTGCAAGTGGCCCAAGGGTTGTGACATATATTTGGAGTCGGGGGAGTGTCTGCTATCACACTGTGAAATTTTTTTTTGCGCCCGGTCAAGTTGAAAAAATGGGGAAAAAGAGGGGTTTTTAGGCCCCAGCTCCCTATTGTGCAAGGGCAAAAATCCAAAATACACTTTTTTCGTACCATGGACCCATACCCACAATAAGCCAACTGATTTTTTTGCGCCCCAAAAAAGCACGCTGATTTCGATTTCTAGAGCACTTTTTGCCAGTTGGACTGTAGACTAGTTGTGAGAGACCTTTTTTTCTCTTCAATTACCCCCCCCCCCGGCTCGGATTTTCTCTGCACGGCCCTGCATATTCACACCCTTGCATGAATGTAAGCTCCTCATCCATTTCACCTATCACTCTCATTGCCATTTACGTAAAAGGTACGTCTACGTAACGTACATTACATACGTCTGCGTCTACGTAAACGTTGGTGCGTATTCTGCGGTGACGCTGACGAGTGACGATCTACTCGAAATTTCACTTCATGCCTCCAATTTGTCGGTTTTTCTATTGACGTATCGCGTCGCGTCGCATCGTGTGCGTGTCGTATTACGTATACCGTACGCGTAGACGCACCTCGTCGCGAAAAAGGTATCTACCTTATCATACGCTTGTGTCTACTTAGTACTTAGTACTTACCTACTTACGTAGGTGCTACGTGCGATATGTTCGCTGGCTGCTGCGAAAGGCTTATACTCGTATTTTATTTTTTGGTCATGAAGAAAGCATCGTCATTGATGTATAGATACTATATGTGGCACGCTGGCACCCATAATTCACCCCGAAGCTCGCTTCGTGCTTCGTATACTATAATGCGAGATACGTGATAGCGATGAATATTACGTACAAGACGAACTCGCTGCGGCTGCCCTACAATTTCTGCTTTAACGCGCAATTTTTCCATTCTCTCTCGCATTATCGTACGAGCGTGTATTTTTCGTTATTATTACGATACGATACGATACGATGTTGGCTACTATGGCTGGATGTGGATCTGGATACTAAATCCAACTCGTACTCTCGTACTCCCATACTTACTACTTACTCGTCGTAGTCGTGTCAGATGTGCAGCATAAAAACGAAAGAAATATCAAAGCGAATTGAAACAGAGAAGAAAATGACCTAAAAAATATAAAGAAAAGGAAAAAGGAGAAAAAAAGATCACGTAAACCAAACGCAAACGCTGGATGTGATCAAAGAACTTAACAACATGCGATTTTATAACGAAATAGACCTCGTTGCGTATCCACTCGTACCGCGTACGTTTATCTTCATAAGTATACTATCAGCTCGACGTCTCGGAAATACGTAAACGTATACGTATGTAGCATGTGTGTGGTGTACTGTATTAGCCTTTTGGTGTATTCGAGTCGTAATTTGATATCGCGTAAATTTTTGGCTGTATCTATCGAAGAAAAACAAAGAAGGAAAAAAATAGGAAATGAGGTCGGCAAATCGCCCATTTTTTTCGTTTTTATAGTATGTTCCGAGTTCGAGTTACTATTTTCCATTTTGATGGGTTTTTCATTTTTCACGTTCATTCTTTCGATATTGGTCTTAAATCTAAGTCAAACTCGAACAAAAGATCAGAACCATCGATTGCGACAAGGCTCGTTTAGTTACACCGAAACAAAAGTTTTACTGTCCATCGACAAAGCTAAGGATTATCAAGTTTTACACGTAGAATTACAAGCGATGATAGGAACCTGTTGGATTGTATAATTTTTTTTTCAAAAATCCCCATCACCGTTTAGTAAAATGGTCTTATAGAAAATAGCTTGCGCTCTTCCCTACAGTAATAAAAAAAATGATTTTTTGTCGATAGAATTAGGTCTGAGTCAAAAAATTGTCAAAACGTCGAAAGTAATGTTTTATGGGGGAGTAAAGGGGGGGAGAGATTCCATACCAACTTGAACCAAAAATGAATTCGGGTCTTTCGATTTCGCTCAAGTTTTTTTTACGAGTCCCTCTGGATGTTCTATTTACATAAACACGAACATTTCCCTTCTAACCCTCAAGGGGGCTGGGGGGTGGACCTCGTAATTTTTTTGCAATCGTGATTTTTTGCTAAATTACCCAACCTTGAAGGGTCATAAGGCTCCCGTCTCAAGATCGGTTATACTTGGGAGAAAACAGTTGTTTGCGGGGTTTGAAAGAGAATTGATAGGAGATTCGAAAATCAAAATCACATTTTAAAAAGCTCAAAGAAGATGATCTTTGATGGTGAGAGACGAGAGTCCAACTTTCATGATGAATACAAAAGATGAAAGCGACCATTTCAAAATCTGAAAAAATTACAGTAAGTAGCCTTTTTTACTCTTTTTTCAATCATCAAATTTTCAAGATGGGATCTTTACCACATTTTTGACCAAAATTCAAAAAAATTTAAAAAGTAAAATAACACATTGATTTCTACTAATTCAAAGGTGCTGAGTTCAAATATGTACTCAGTTTTTTCATCCGACACCCCTCCCCCCTTCTAGCCCTCTTGATAAGGTCAAAATTCAAAAAAACGGGGGAAAACGTGTGACTTGTCATTTGTTAGGTTTTTGAGGGCGCTGAGTTGAAATATTTGCTTATTTTACCGACTTTAGGTACTAAATTGTTCATCGTAGTTGAAGGGAACGTCGGGACGAACTTTTTTTTGTGTTTTAGGACCTTCTGAACACGATAGGACCTATGGCTGAAAACGAGGTTTCCTTATATATATATACGTTTGTCTCTTTTTGTCTCCGATTTAACTAAGAATCTGCAAACTTTCAGAAGGGGACGCCCATAACGAAAATTGTAGAGGAAGGATTGAAATTTTGAGATTTTCAAACCGATTTAAAATTCATTCAGCCGTTTTCAAGATATTTTATCTAACTTTGAACTTTGATAAATTTGAGTAAAAAAGGTGGAAATTATGAGAAATTTGAATGAAAGAAGTAAAAATTGCAGAACGCTTTAAAATTTGATTTCTCAAAAATCCCTGAATCAATTAAGCTGAAATTTTCAGAGATGACAGAGAAAGGTAAGGAGGTGCTACGGTAAAAATTTCAGCTCAATCGGTCGAGGTATATCATCCCCCGGGGAGCTGAAAATTTATCCACAGCTTTTTTGAATTTCTTATCTAAACTTTGAGCGTGAATAGCTTGAAAACTAAGCCTCCTCAAAAAATCTAATGACACACTAACGAAAAAAATTTAATTCTCCACAATTTCTTATACTGAATTTTTTGCGGGACGCCTCCTTTGCTCAAGAAACGGTTCCTAAAGTGCGTAATGGGGGTCCAAAACTCAAATTTCGCATTTTGGCATTCAAAATTCGGTAAAGCGACACAATCTGACATATTTTGGGTCACTGATTCCCAATTGGGTCTTTGTTTTTCGATTTGAATCCCCTAGATGTCCTTAGGGACATAAGGATGCCTGAAGGGATGGGGGAGGGGAAGACCAAAATTTCAATTTCGGCAATACCTTGAAAATTACATATCATGTAATTTGGGTTTCTGATTTCAAATTTGGCCTTAGTTTTTCGATTTCAATCTCCCTCCCCCCTATACTTCCTATGTACATGGGGAAGCATAGGGCTCCAAAATTTTGAACTTGATATTAGGCCAAAATTTCAATTTTGAGAAATGACCAGAAAAGTAGCTTTACCTATATTATATACCTTTTTGAGTAATAACTTGAAAAGCAGCATTACTTATAATTATGTAATCTAGGTTGAAAATTAAATTTGGCCTTAGTTTTCCGATTTGAACCCCCCCTCTCGATGCTCCTATGGACATGAAGGGGCATAGAGGTCCAAAATTTTAAACTTGGGTATACTAGGTCAAAATTTTAATTTCGAGTAATAACTTGAAAAGAAGCACAAATTATGTGATTTGGGGTGCTGATTTCAAATTTGGGCTTAATTTTTCGATTTGAACCCCCTCTAGACATACTTGGTAACATGAGAGAACATAGGGGCTCAAAATTTCAAACCTTCTCCCTCTTTCCATTTAAGTATAGAAAATACTTTTTTAAAATTATTTTATTAATTTTTTTGTCGACTTTTACTTTGATTTGAGAAAAGAATTAATGTTGGTTCGTAGGTTAATGAAATAATGCTGATTTATATGAGACTATGGGTGAAAAGTCGGTTACCTTACGCAGGATGCGTAAGGTGTTTTTTTGGATTTGATCCTTCAGTGCCCCCTGCCCCTAATTTTGGGGAATATATGTTAAGAAATGAGAATAGCGTGTGGTATATCGATTCTCGATAATTTGAGTGCGTAGAGTTTGAATATCGACTTTCTTTTTGATCCGACTCCCTCCCTGTGCTCTAAACCACCCCTCCCCAGTCTTGAGTGATCAGAAAATTACGGGTGATGGGATCGGGGAAAGTTTTATTTTGAATTGGAAAAATCGAGTAAATCGTACTGTAGGAAAGTGGAGAAACATGAAATAAATTACTTTTGGCTAAAAATAGCTAGCTCCGCGTCAATTCGGTCTCGTTAAAGGCTATTGAAAGGGTTACCTACGTATAAACATCGCTTAGGCAGCAACCGCGACCCAAAGACATTTTTTCACGAACCTACTCGTTTTCTATTCGAGATTTGTATGTAAGCACATGAACTTGTTTTTGAACTGCATCTTATACGTAGCGTATCGTTGCATTGTTGAACTCGTCGCATCTGAGGTCTAGGCACTCTTACGAAGTTTTTGCTATTTGAACGTTTTAAATTTCTCGTCGATGTAATCAAGAAGGACGATACGATGGAAACATTTTAATACGCGAAGGGGCTTTAAAAGTTAGCCAGCAGCGCTTGCAAATCCGCAATTCCAGCACAAGAAAAATTCCCCGAGCACGCGTCGCGTCGTGTCAGTATACGAGTGTAGCCTATTGTTGGAAATTTCCAAACTATTCGTCGCATCTTCTTTCAACTTTTATTATTACTCTTCGTCATATCGACCGATTCGAACGCCTTCGAGTTTTTTTTTCTTTTTTTCATTTTGCCATTTTTTTTCCTTCGCAGTAAGTAAGTGCAACTCAAAATCACTTCTGAATTTGATTACATATCAAACTTTTGCGCCCACAATGAGGAGTAAAAAAGTAATAATAAGATGATGAAGAAAAAACGCGAAGAAGGAAGGAAAAAGCGGAGCAAGAATGAAACGATGACATAAGGATGAAGACATATTATCGGGTAAAAAGAAAACGCGCGGATTGAATAACGACACCGACTCATTTTGTCGACAAAAGCGAAGCGAAGCGAGTAGAGGCGTTGCTCGAAGCGCGTTGATATTCGCTGAGAGTGTTAAGTTTAGGACACGTATAAACATTTTTGCGGCAATAATCGAAAAACTATTTCCTTACAATGTCACGATCATCAATCATTTTCCAACATTTTTCACAACTTTGTAAATCTTCCCTCGCGCATACAAGCGACAGTACCTACTGTACGTGTATCTGTATACAATCTATACATACACATAGTATACTGCGAAGACGAGTATGTAGACTGTAGACGTGCGAGCAGCATTAGGGTGCGGCGCGGCGCCGGCGGTGAAAAAACGCATTGCTGGCATTGCTAGTTGTTATACATGTACATATACATAATGTTAGAAGCCTGAAAATGTGAAAATGTGCGTGTTTCTGCGTTTATCACACTAATCATCGTATCCCTGAATGAGTTCAAATTTTGTGCATATTCACTTGTTACAGAGAGATTGGTTCCTATGACAAAAGTAATGAAGAGAAATTCGAAATTAACCCTCGACCTGATTTTTTCAAATGTATGAGGTAGGTGCAGGTAGGCGTTAGGAAAGTGAAAAGCATTAAAAAAATTTTCCCCTTCTCTCTTTTGATGCGGATATGTCTGAGGCCTGGGGGCGCAACTGTTTTTCAGTGTTGCCAAATGTGATTTTAAAAAATTACGAATTTGGCGTTTAAATTTGTACCTATTGTTGGAAACACCGCTTGCTTAAATTAGAATGTAATTAATGTAAAAATGTTGGAGTTATGAATTTTAAAAGTGCATTGACATTTTAATAAAAAGGTGTAGATAAGCTTTGATTTAAAAAAAAAAAATAAAAAAAAAATGCTCTCTAAATTGTAACGTACCGTAACATGGGGTAACTGGTAACTTTGGCCTAGTGCAGAAAGTACTGCATTTAGCCTGATATGAAAAATGGAACTGTTTTAGCACCGGGTCAAAGTTACCCCTCTAGGGCCGAATTAACCCCATGTTCCGGGAAATGTTAAAATGTCAAAGATACATTTTATTCAAAAGAAAAAAAATAAGGAAAAAAATGGGAAAACTATTTTAAAATGTTGAAAAAAATTGAAAAATTATAAGTTTTATTTAAATAAAAAGTCATCAAGTTTTGTCTCCTTACTCGGAAATAAGAAACATTGTCTCATCTCTATTGTAATGTATATTTTAAAGATATCCATCTTCTAAAGTTTTTAGCCTAAAGAAAAAAGGAATCCATTTCAGATGCCCCGCCCATTCAAGGAAGAGGGGTGAGAGTGATTTTAATCGATTGTGCTCGGTTTGTTGTGCTCTCATGTGCTGGCATTATTTTCGTTTGTGCTCACTCGCTTCCCCTGAGAATGAATATAGGTCAGGGTGAGGCTTCAGAAATGGTGCCCCGCTCATTCATGGTTGAGAGGTGAGAGTGGGGTCAATCGATTATGCTTGGTTTGTGCTATTTTGTGCCGTCATTAGGGGAACAGAAATAGTGCCCCGCCCATTGAATATTGAGTGGTGAGAGTGGGGCTAGTCGGTTGTGCGCGGCTTGTGCTGTTGTGCTCTTTTGTGCTGGAGCACATTCAGGAGGGCGTTCAGATTTACTCTGGGAAGAAAAAACAATGCAGAGTAAACCCAGAGTACTGTGACGTCATATTTTACTGAGTGTTCTGTTTCATAAATGAATGATGTAACGAAAAACTACACATTGTACACTCACACAAACACACCAACATATTATCAGCATCCCCTACTCGTGTTAACATATCTATCAACCAATCAGATCACTCTGTGTTTTTAACTCTGCAGTTCCGAGACTGGTGTAAACTACACAACGTAGAGTGTAATCTCAATGTTTCTGAACGCATTGGGGTAAACATAATGTAAAACACTGAGTGATTTCTGAACGGTTTACTGTGTAAATAACACAGTCTGCGTCGTTCTGTGTTATATCTGAACACACTCCTGATTTAACACAGAACGACACAGACTATGTAATTTTCACTGAGTAAACAAACATAAACCATTCTGAAATCACTCTGGGTTTTAGTTGTGAAGTCATTACTTTTACCCCCTTTGCATTTAGAAATGGTGAGATTACACTTTGTGCTGTGTAATTTACACTGGTCTCGGAATTGTCGCATTATAAATACAGAGTGATGTGATTGGTTGATAGAATTGTTCACACGAGTAGGGGATGTTGATAACAGGGCTGCAAGAGCGATGAGATTTTGGTTCATGTTCTCGTTCTCGTTCTTCATAAGTCATTCTCATTCTCGTTCTTGTTCTCGTTCTCGTTCTTCAATTTTTTTGTTATTTTTGGTTCTTGATTCATTATTTTTCTCAAAACTCAAAATATTGGTATTTTTCAAGCAAAAAATTGAAAAAATGCAAAATCATCATTCTCGTTCTCGTTCTTCACTTATTGTTCTCATTCTTGTTCTTTTAATGCTTTCAAAGTTTTTCTTGGTCTCATTCTCAAAATTGTTGGTTCTTTATTCTTGTTTGTTCTCACAACCCTGGTTGATAACATATTAGTGTGTTTGTGTGAGTGTACAATGTGTAGTTTTTTGTTAAGTTGTTCATTTGAACCGTGTTAAATCAAAAGCAACCAAACAACATTAAAAATCTCACCAAAAAACAAACTTAAAAGTACAATAGAAGGGATAATAAGTATGAGAAATATGAACTCTGGTAACATAAATCTATCAGTAATTTACGTGTTCAGGGGCTTATTTTGCGTTCCCAGTGAGAAATATGTTAAAATCTCAGCACTTTCAAATTTGTCGCTTGGTCGCTTTTAACTTAAACACAGTTCATTTATGAAACAGAACACTCAGTAAAACATGACATCACAGTACTCTGGGTTTACTCTGCGTTGTTTTTTTTTCAGATTAAATCTGAACACCCTCTTAACATTATTTTGTTTGTGCTCCCTCCCTGCTATGCTATGGGCAGGGTGGACACACGTCAGAGATGCTTTTTAAAATTTGAAAAAAAAATCGCACCAATCGTTTGTGCTACTCATAGAGCAAATTGAGCAATTTTTTTATTTTGAAAAATATCAAGTTTTGGCCCTTTCATTGATCTGGTCTTATTTAAACCAGGGTTGTTAAGCAGAATAAACGCTGCAGAATATTTTTTATTCTTCGCGCAGAATAGCTTATGCAGTATAACTTTATATTCTGCACAGAATGCAGAATAACGCAGAATGTGCAGAATATGCAAAATAGGCGGTAATTACGGTATTTACAGTTACATTCAAGTATTTTTCATTGTTTTTCCCTAAATTTTCCATTCCGACGTCAGGAAATTCAGCCGTATGAAAAATTAATCCCGTTTTTTCAAGATTGTGAAACCTTCTACTATTTTGGTTTTACTCTCAGTGCCACAGTATCTGATCGAAAATGAAAAAATTTTGGGCTATAATCTCAAATTTTAGCTATTAACTTTACATTATGCATCATTCTGCATATTCTGCGATATTCTACGTAATCTGCGTTTATTATGCATTCTGCTTTGCATTCTGCATGAAATGCAGAATAATTATTCTGCGTGCAGAATGACAACCCTGATTTAAACCATCTGATCTAAAACTTTGTCATCTGGAGCACAAACAAAAGTAATATTTGTATAAAAGAGCACAAAACGAGCACAATCAATCCCCCAACTTCCACCACCCAATCTTGAATGGGTTGGGAACCATTTCTGACGTCTCACCCATAGAAGAAAGGGAGCACGAACAAAAATAATGTCAAAACAAAGCAAGCCCAATCCACTGACCCCACTCCCACTTTTCAATCTTTGATGTATGAGGCACCATTCCTAATGACCCGCCCACAGAAGGGAAGCACCCGACTGACAAAATTTGAAAAAAAAAATTGAAAAAAACGTTAACGAATCGCTTACTAACGCTGGCGTCTTTTTGGGAAAAATCGCCGACGAAACGCTAACGTTTTCGCGACGAATTCGTCTTATATTAGTTAGAAATTCGTTAGTTGTTACCTTATTACTCATAAAAAAATTTGAAAAATTTATGTCTCGTTAGGGATTCGAACCCGAGACCTTCGGCGTAATAGGCGACCTCTCTAACCATTGAGCTACCAGTGCTATTTATCAATTTGCATTTGACAACAGTATTTTGGATTTTTTTTATTCTTTCTTGAGAATAGTTTACAATTTTGTTTACAATTCCTTGTCAATTGAAACAAATTCAAACTAACGAATTGCCAACTATAACACCGGCGAATTCGTCACGAAAACCTTAGCGTTTCGTGAACGATTTTTCCCAAATAAACGCCAGCTGTAGTTAATGATTCGTCAACTAAAAATCGTTTACTCGACAAGAAATCGAGAGTCAGCTACATTTTCGCTAGTCTCGCTAACGAATCGTCAGCAAATTTGTCAGTCGGGCAGGAGAAACAAAAATAATGCTAGCACAATCGATTGACCCCACTCCCACTCTTCAATTTTGAATGGATGGGGCACTATTTTTTATGCCCCGCTCTGACCTATATTTATTTTCAGGGGAGCGGGTGAGCACAAACGAAAATAATTCTAGCACATGAGAGCTCAAACCGAGCATAATTGATTATGACCACTCTCACATTGTCACATCCCTCCCTTGAATGGGCGGGCATCATTTCTTATGGCCCGCCCAGGTATAGCACATCAGTAAGAAATCAAAGAAATTACCAAAATGGGGTATTTTTCAAAATAAAAATTGCACAAACCTCTCTGTGAGTAGCACGACTAGAGGAAAACATAGGCGAGGTGGAGAAGTGGAAACATTTTGAAAACAGAATTATCTTTCCCTCGCGGAGAAATTCAGTATAATTTTTCTTTCAGTCAAATTTTTTATTTCTTACTCCTTTTACGGGAGCGGAGGTTTTCAGGTCTGAGGTGGGAAAGGAAATGAGGGGAGGTGGAAAAATTCTGAAAATGCCATTCATTTCCCTTCGTTAAGTACCTACCTCCTACCTACATTCATTATCGTTGGTGATCGAAAGGGAGTGGTAGTGGGGATGAGGAGGGCGGGCGTTCTCTGAAAATCATTTTGCTCAGTTTTTCCAAATCGCTTTCCTTCTTTTGAATTGTTTCATTTTACATTTTATGTGTCGCTTCTCAATTTTTTTGTCATCCGTGGGAAAAAACTGGCTCTGGTAGGTACTTTGAAATTGTCAGATTCCACGTAAGATGCGATTATCTGTGATGCAAGTGGTTCTAAAAAATGTATCGGTGGATATAGTCGCGAATGAATTCGTTTATTTGCTACAAAAGCATTCCTTTTTTTTCGTAGCCTAATTTCTTTGTTGTGCCCCCTTGAACTCCGTATAATTGCTAACCAGTCGCCAAAATGGCCGATATTTTTTTTTATTCGACCGTTCGCTCAAATTATACTTACTTACGTTTTCGTTTACCATACTTTTAAGCTCGTAGTAAGTTCACTACGTACTGTACTGCGTAATATTACGCTTACCTGTAATCATCTTTATCGCGATCGCTTAACCTTTGACTGGACTGGCACAGGGTGGGCTCAGTTTTTACTTCATTCAGTACTCCTAATGTCCCCGACAGGCAGCTGCTACGTGTAGATTGTACGTAGCTGGTGGTCTAGTGGTAGCTAGGTAGTTAGGTAGGTATGCATGAAGTACCAATTACGAAATGCATAGTAGGTGTAGTATAACGATCGTAATCACGCACATAACGTATTACGCTCATCCTTTGCGGTCCTCTCTTCGATTACCGCGTACCAGCTCGTAATTTTTCCGTTTTGAAATTTTTGAACCAAAAAATTCCCAACTAAACGTACTACTCGGAAAAATCACCATTGTGTTTAGTATCAGGTAGGTGTTCTTGCGCCTTTTTTTTCCTTTTCCGACATTCGTGAAATATGCCATTGCCCTTTAACTTTTTATCGTACCTATCTTTTAGTTTCTCGCATCGAGAACCTATTGGCCTGTTGAAATTCACGCTAGGATGGTCAAGTTTTTAGCGGGAATGAGTAACCTTTTTTCGGATTGTTTTCTTGATGCATTATTGTTTTCATTCGTCTTATACTAGAATTTGATCCTTACTCATAAGTAATTAATTGAATGGTCTGGAAAGACGATTTTTTTTGACTGAGTAGATTTTGGCTGAGGGGCTGAGGGTTTTTAAAATTATTCATTGTGACAGACAGGCCATTGTACATTTATTATGTATGCATCAAAAAAATTACGATAGGTATGTACTTACGTATGTATATATGTGTCATTCTGCTAGCAAAGGGCCCATGTGGTCGAAATTGAGTTATTGCCATGAGGCAATACTACCCTAAGTAGTCGAATAAAACCGATCCTAGCCCAACAGGTCCAAAATTCGCCGAGATAACGCATGTTGAATTTCGAAAATTCGAAGTAGTCAAAATTTTAAAAAGTCGAAAAAATTGAGTTTAAAGTTTTTCGAAGTGAAAAAGTGAAATATTTTTTCCGCATATGAACCAATCGTTTTGAGGTTTGGAACTATTGTTCTTCATGTCATTTCTCATCATTTGGCTGAGGTAGCGATGCCCCCCCTTCAGAGCCTGTACACAGCCTACGGCCATATTGGCCCTTTATAATAACTGTTTCAATTCATGAGAAAATATTAATGTTTAAGTTAGAAAAAAGTGCAGAAGGATGAAATTCAGTCAGATGAATGTTTATTACGAATCATAATAGAAAAATTACGACCAATACAAAAAAAAAGGATACAAAAAACACGCAATCGACCAATTCGGCCCTTTTCAAAAAACTTTCGAACTTCATGTTATGTCACTTGAAGTGCATTTTCGGCAAAATCCCTGTACCACACGATAGTAGACACTCCAAGGAACAGAAATTCGCAAAAAAAATGATAATTTTGACTACTTTTGTTAAAAACACGATTTACTCGAAAACTGTGATCGACCAAATGAGCCCTTTGCTAGCGGAATGACACATATAAATATATTTGTATTTTTTTTCGCAAATTTCTAGAAATTATATTTCTCAAAAACTGCCAAACCAATTTGCATCAAATTTTCAAGGGAATAAGGCACAAGATATTGGGGGGGGGGGGGATCTTAAGGAAAAAATTTGTTTTGGAATCAGCATTGCGATTTGAGTTCTTTGATTCCTCAAAACTTTTGTGCATTGATTCAAGTTACGAAAAAAATATTTCAATTAGGAAATTGAATAGTATACAGTACGGCTCTAACTAAAATGAGATAGAAAAGGGGGGAAGGGGCGTTAAAAAAAGTACAATTTGAGTTACTACACCTCCTCGAACCATTGGCGGCTTGATTCGAAACCACTTTTAGGATTTCCTCTCATCTGCAAGTTCAAAAGTTACAGATCGTTAGAAAATTGTGGTTTTAAGTTATCTGAAAAATGAAATGACGTTCCTCTGGTCACCAAAATTCAACCAACTTTCAAAAATTAACGTAAAAAACGATTTCTGAAATGAAAAATTGATAATTCTTCATTTTTGTTGTTCCAACTTCCGATTTCTGTAAAAAATATTTTTTTGTTCACATTTTCCAATTATTTATTACAAAAAATTTATTTTTACCATCGTTATGGCAGCACTGAAATTCAAAATTTTCTATTTTTTATACCAAAATAGTTTTAGTACGTCAAATTATACTTTTTTTTTAGCGTCCCTTCCCTCTTTTCTACGTCATTTTAGTTGGAGTTTACCCTAGAAAACTGCGATTTTTTCAAAAATCACCCTATTTTATGAACCCCTGGCTTCACACTACTTTGAGCTAAGGCGCTGAAATTTTTTATGGTGGGTTCCCCACTCCAAATAAACCATCCCTGTGAACTTGGTCAAAATTTAGGGTATTTTTTTTTGTTGTTCCACTCTACTTAATTAATCCTACCACCATTATCATTTCCATGAAAAACAACCTATTTCATCCCTTACCATGTTCCTCGCATCCCCTTTGACCGCTTGTGAAAACTGAGGGATGTCTCATATTGAAAATTCAATGGAAAAATAATTTCGTTTCTTATGATTTTTTTCCAAAAATACCGTATAACCTCGTAAAATGAAAGAAATTGTGAATTTTGAAAAATCATTATTTTCAACCCTTCAAAAATGGCCTAAAAATGAAAATTTTCGTAAAAGGTTTATAGTATTTCTATAAGAAATGCAACGTAGAAAAAACTTTTACTCCTGACATTTTTTGATTTAGGCTGTTATTTCGGCAGAAAACGCAAAAAACTGGTTTTGAGGGTAGTTTTTACCCTCTTGCGGGGTACAAGTAGTATTAGTTTGTTGTTTGGGAGGTCATTCTACACAAATAATGTGAAATTCAGCTGCGCAAGAATTTTTTGGAGGTTCAGACCTAAAATGACTGGGCTATATTGAGCGATATTCATTTTGCGAATTGTTATTACCTATGTATGTCGTACGTACGCTCGTAAGCGTAAGTACTTATACTGCATATACTTAGATACTTAAGAATATTTGTTTGACGTTTGGCACGCGTCTCATAAAATGAAAGATGGCACGACGCGACGCGACGCGACGCAGCAGTAAAATTTCCCAAGCTATACACTTAGTAAGTATGGTACCTATTGAAATGGGTTATTACGCTAGACAATATTTATGTATGAGATGGCTTACTGCGGTAAGTTGATCTATTCTATACGTAGCTGTAACGCAGGACGTATCTGGTTCTGGCATCTCCTATCTACACGCTATTCGCTATTCACACTGTACACGCTGCACGCAGATGTACGCGGGAAAACCTTGAATTTGTTATTTGATTGCGCGTAAGATGAATGGAGAACGATTCATAATGGGCTAAACGTAAATTTTAACTTTGACAAATTGCTGGTACAAGCGATAATTTATTACGTTGATTGCGCACATGGTGATGGCGATGGCGATGGCGCGTATAGTCTTTTGGGATTATTACGACGCCGCCGCCGCTACCGCCGCCGCCATCGTAGCACATCGTCTCAAAGAATATTCGTCTCGTCGAAGCGTTGTAATTAATTTTAATAAATTATCAATTAATTCGGAATTAAATCGTATTAATGTAGGTGCCTTTTGGTGGCGCGTGATAGATTCGTCGACGAGAAAGCGCGCGGGTGCCCCGGATTTATCGAAATTGATTCGTAGCTTTTGCGAAATTAAACGTTTCGATGCTCGGGTGCTTGGGCGCGTTAATTAATGTTGTTTAAACGATACCTCGACGGGTAACTTTCAACTTTGTAATGCAAATCGTGCCGAGATTTCATTTCGAGTTTTACTAATAGCTCGTTTTATGGGGTGTTTTTTTTTTTTTTTTTCGCACGCGACTACCTAAATTAGAGGTAGTTAGGTACTTATCTGCAGTCTTGTTCGACCATTTTCTCACGACAGATTCGCTCCATTCGCTTATTTTAGGGGCCGAAGGTGATCGCGAGCGAGATATTTTGGCAGATGCCGTACAACTGGACGACGATAAGTAGGGAATGAAAACCGAGAATACGGCTGATGAGTTGGTCTTTTCTCGACGAAATGACTTCCGTTATTTTTCAAATAAATTCTGCATTAGTATACGCGAATACAGATAGGTACTTGATTGGATTTTTTCGGTTAAAATGATACATACTTGCGCGATAATTGTTTAAATTATAGGAAAATTCACCCATTTGGGCCAAAGTCACTTGCTGATTGCTGTACTTGGGAATATAAATTGCTGAAAATCTATTACGTAGGTAGGTTCAGTCTTGGAAACCGATGTTGATCGTTCCTACACCAAAAGAGTCGACCATGATGGCAAATTATTTCAACAACAATTTTGGACCCTTGGCTTTAGTATTTGGGAGGGGAGGGGGGCAAAATGTGTATTTTCTTTCATAATTTTTTCATTTTTCTTTAAATGCAGATAAACATTTTGCATTTTTTTAGATAGCTTCCAAAGGATTTAAGAAATCCCGGATTTTTTCAAAATTTTTGGGATATTTTTCACCGAGTAACGCTTTTTTGGAAATTTTGACAGGGTGTCTACTGTCTAACGGTCGCGAAAGTCGCGAAAGTCGCGAAAAAGTCGCAAAATTTACCCAAAATTCATCAAAGTTGCGAATTTTTTCGAAAATACTAACAGAAAAAGTAAAGAAATTTCATCTTTTTGAACATTTTTTCTAAAAATTTTCGCCTTCGCTTCGCTCAGGCTCATAAATTTTTAAAGCCCATCCCTTAAATTATAAACCTTCTTCCCTTCTATTTCAGACAATTGAATATTTTGAAGCAGAAAAAAATATGTTCTTGTGGGAAAATTAGTAGCGATCAAGATTGGGATTTTCAAAGGGAGTATCGTGTCCATTCTCGGGAAAATCTAAAAAAATCGGAGAATTTTGGAATTTTCAGTGGGATGTTTTAAAAATTTAGAAAAAGAAATCATTTGGAAATATTTCTCTTTTTTGCTTTTTTAAATAAATTCTTCAAAACAAATTTCGCCCTCGCTTCGCTTGGGCCAAATAATCACATCGTTATATTGGTAATCTGCTAATGTTACGGACTTCACATGAATTTATTTCTCAATTTTAGGGTCAAAATCCACGAAATCTATATCAGCCCGTGTCATATCAGCTTTCCATTGTGTTAAAAATACCTTATTAGGTTGCTCGATACACATCTAACAATTTTATCCATTCTAACCCAATTTTACGTAAAAATTCTCTCCCTCTCGCTTCGCTCGGGCAGTAACTATTTACCTTCTTTAACATAAAATAACTCACTTTAAGAAAATTTTTGTGAAAAATTGTCTTCTTTCAAAATTAAAGACGTACTTCCTTCCTTGTATGAAATTGTTTCTGCAATAAATTTGATCTCGTTGATTTTTTTTTGGGGGGGGGGGGGGGGGGGTCAAATAGAGAAGTAGGTTCTAGATACCTTGGAAAAAAGTCGCGAAATTTGATTTTGAAAAATCGGTAGACACCCTGTTTGAGCCTCTTTTTTGTAATGAAGGGCCAGAAGGGCAATGAAATTTTCCCCTCAAAATAAGAGCCATTTTTCCATGAGTATAATATCATAAAAATTCAAAAAATTTTAAAGTGGTGGAAGTTTGTCAAAAAAAATTGAAACTGACATGACGCCTTGAACAATAATAAATGTGCATTTATATCTCTATTTTGCAAGTACCTACCTACACTTCAGTAGCAACGAAAGTTGGATTTATTATCTTAAATCTGAAATGAAAATCGATAGAAAATCGTGATAAATCACCCAAAAATTTTGAAAAAAATCTGGGATTTCTTTAATAAAAACTCAAAATGTTTATCTGCATTTAAATAAAAATGAGAAAATTAAAAGAGAAAACATTTTGCCCTCCCCCAAAATACTTGAGCCAGGAGTTCAAAATTGCTGTAAAAATTATTTGCCAGCATAAGCGACTCTTTTAGCGTAGGAACGATTAAAATCGGTCTCCAAGGCCGAACCACCCTACTCAACCGGTTATGCCTTTTTGAGGAAGATGTAATTGGAATTTTTCAAATTCCAGGTATTTTCGTTGATTAAGAAATATTTTTGCGCTAATTTTTACATCGTATTGTTGGAAAATGAATATGAGAGGGAGATGAAGAAGGTTTTGAAATATTGTAGCCTGCAGTTCGTATAGCTTGAGGGAAGGGCAGGGGGTCTATCGCATTCGCATCTATCTCTGTAGTCAGTGCAGCACCCTAGTAGTCAGAAGTAGCCATATAAATATGGGAGAATTCGGTTAAAAATACGAACGATTCGAACTGACTCCGACGATGCGCTAACGTCAACGTAAGCGGTAAAATATGTATTAATTACGACGTATCGTAGTCGTCGTCGTCGTCGTCAAGTATTGAAAACTTGGCCAAAACGTACTATCTATCATAATATTTGCATAACTCGTTCGCGAGATGTTTACATTATTCGTTAAGAAACACTTTAGACTCGAGCGTCGCGTCGCTCGCTGCGATGTGTTAGGCTGTGCATTGGTATGGTAAGTGTAGTACGAGTACTCGTGCCACGAGTACTTGGCGTATTTGGAGCAGTATACTCAATACACGCGCACTTTCGTTAAATGCGTAAAACTAACAACTCGCTGTAGGTAGACTGCTAACTTGCTTTGCGTTCTGTTATGGATAAATTCCAGCTGCGAAGATCCAAAATTTGTGGGATTAGAGACGCTTAAAAATTGAAAAAATTCCATCTTGTTTGGATTTTTCACGATTTTTCGATTCGAATGCAATTTTTCCAAACTTTTCTGACTCAAAAGACAAAATTTTTCAGATTCAAAAAAATGTCATCACTTCTCAAATTTGTTAACTCAACCGTAATTTTTCCATCAAACAAAGCAATTTTGCCATCTTTCTAGATTTGAATCAATCAAATTTGGTGAAATTCTGCCTTTTTGAATCAATGAAATAGATATCACTGATGTTAAAACGCGAACTTTCCCCTGACTGATTCTGATTTAGAGAGTATGACGAGAGGAGAAGCTAGAAAGATGGATTTGCGTTTGATTTGAATTTTTTTAGAAAAAAAAAGAGCACACGAAAATATTAAGGTTCCTTGAAAACTTCCTTAGAATTTCTGGTAAGCATGCTTGAACAACGTCAAAACCATCAATTTAAATTTTCTTAAAAAAATCAACAAACACCTATCTAAAAATTTGAAAAAATATTTAAAAAATTAAAATCCGCAAAAGCCTGCAATTTTTTCAAAAAACTGAAATTTCTCCAAGAAATTATCAATTTTGATATTTTGCCACAAATCATATGAATTGATCAAGGTACCTATCAGCAAGAAGCACAAGAAAAAACAAGGAATTAGCAAGTATTTAATCTTAGTAGCAAGAAAATCAGAACCTAGATAGAATTTTCAACATTTTTCTCTTTGTCCAATTTTTTAATCGAAGAATAAAAAATTTGACAAATTTAAAGCAAGAAAAAATGTCATGAAAATGGCGAGAAAACCCCTGAGAATTTCTGGAATTTTCTAACGAAATATCATGTTCAGATGGTGAGAGGAGGGGAGAGTTCCTTTCAAAAATTCGTTCGTGGAAAGTTGTCTGAGAAAAGTTACTTAAGTTGAATAAAATTTCAAAATCCATCTAATTTTTCTCGAAACTTTTTTGGTAAAAAAAATCAAATTTCACAGTTCTGTAACATTTTAGCATTTTGTCAAACTAGAAACAAAAAGTTTCGGAGTTGACTTTTTTTTTAAAATGACAGGTAAATAAAATACTACAGGGTGTTCTATGAATCGTCCACCAAACATATTTTTTCGGATATATCCGGGTACCACTAAAAAAAACCTTGAGATGAACATGTTGTATATTTTGAAAATTGAAGGGGCAAATGCTGCTTCTAAAAAAATCACGTCAAAAAATTTTTTCAACCGTGGGAATGCATGGTAATTTGAAAACTAAACCAATTTTTCCTCATGACTTTTTGCCTTTCTTTAAAATTGAAGGGGCTACAAAAAAATTATTCAAAAAAAATTCTCAAAAAATGAACTGATCAAGAAAATGGATAATCCGTTGAAAACTGAAGAAATTTTTGTTTTGTACACTTTTTGCCTAACATCGAAAATGAAGGGGTTACCGGTCACTCAAAATAAATGTAATTCAAAAAATTTCAAATTTTCTCAATTTTTAATGACCCTTAGCCCCTTTTTTTTGATGTTAGGCAAAAAGTCTACAGAATAAAATTTGTTCAGTTTTTAATGTACTATCCATTCTTGATCTGTTCATTTTTTGAGAATTTTTTGAACAATTTTTTTTGTAGCCCCTTCAATTTTAAAGATAGGCAAAAAGTCATAAGATTGAAAATTTGTTCATTTTCAAAGTACTATCCATTCCCACGGTTGAAAAAAATTTTGATGTGATTTTTCAGAAGCAGCATTTGCCCCTTCAATTTTCAAAATAGGCAAACTGTTGATCTCGAGTTTTTTTTTAATGGTACCCGGTTATATCAGAAAAAATTTGTTTGGCAGACGATTCGTGGAACACCCTGTATAATATCAATCCTTCAGCTTAGCCTCGAAAAATTGATCTCCATTTTGTAAATTTATACCCAATATTGTAACATATTCATGTTAAAAACCAGTTAGGTCATAGTGTCTTACCTTTTCCCTACTTTGGACATACTGTTCCAAAAAATTCAATTTGGGTTTGGTGTCTAAAAAAATTCAATTTGGGAAATCATCATATCATATTTTTTTGTAGCAACCCTGCCTACTAGGGTGGGCCGAAAAACCCAAAATTTTGATTTTTGAAAAGTTACCCCCACAAAAGTTGTTGGCTAGATAGACTAGAAAAATAAAATAAAAAATTTCAAAATCGATTCATATCTTCCGATCGCGCATGAGCCTTCAATTCTTTAAAAATCGTCAAAAATTCAACATTTTCAGAAATTTTTAAAAATTAAAAAAAAATCAAAATTCATCAAAAACAATTTTAGAGCATATTTAGGGCCTATTTAAAGCAAAAAACACAACTTTTTTGAAAAAATTCCATGTTTTATAGTTTTTTTAAATTTCATATGTTCTTCACCTCTGAAAAAAATTGAAAAAAGTTATAAAACACTGATTTTTTCAAAAAAATGTGCTTTCAATTTTAAATTTTTTCAAAATTTTCAAAATTTTGATTTTTTGATAATTTTTGAAGAACTGAAGGCTCTTGCGCGATCGGAAGATATGAATCGATTTTGAAAATTTTCATTTTATTTTTCTAGTCTATCCAGCCAACAACTTTTGTGGGGGGGGGTAACTTTTCAAAAATCAGAATTTTTGGTTTTTCGGTCCACCCTACTGCCTACTACTACATAACTAGGTGTAGGTCTAGGTGTACATAAAAAAATCTTCTCTTCAGCTTCGTCTTTTGTCGACATTTTTTTAAATTTAATTTTCATACCCTTACGTTTGCTATGAAAGTATGTAATGTCGCGTTAATAGTTGATTATTATTACCGCGTGGCTCGTTTGCGGAGGTACAGAAACGAATGCAGACACACACACAATAAGTTGACGTTCTACTTGTCGACTGTACGTAATTATACAATTATAATTACAATCACTTTGTACTTAGCTACTTGAAAATACGCGACGAGTTCGTTGATGCGGCGCGGTGACAGCTGAAATCACAGCTAAGTACATATGATACGCGTACATAGGCCTTCATGCAGTATTTTTAATGTGCTGGTACGCGCACTTGTTAATTTGTAAACGAGTGTACGCTATATTTATACGTAATACTTATATCAAACGATTTATTTACCGAGTTATTGCGGTAGGTAGTGCTTAATGTAGTATCTAGACCAACTCGCTAGTAGCTATAGCTACTTAAATACCGATCATTCGAGCGTTTCATCGTAATAAACTTTGGCAGGTGGTGGTGGAGAGAATTACAAGTTTGTAGAGATCACTGGTGGAAATTTTCTATTACTTACTTAGTTTCATTCAACAGGCCTATTTTGAAGTCAAATTTTCATTTTTCTATTTTCGAAATCCATTCTCCATTCGTTGGACATGCCGGCATGAGGATACAAGCTGAAAAATTCAGAAAAAAAAATCAAGTTTGGCATTTTAGGTTTCGTATACGTTTCATGCTTTAGTTACAGGTATTAATTTTTATTCTTCGACTACGAATATTTCACGTGCTCGAGTTCGTACCCAAGACTAAAATCTGCCTACGCGCGTATTTGGGAGAAAAGTGATATACGTAATTACGACCGATTCCGCAGTTTAATTTATTCAACAGAGGAAAACCATAATAAATTTGCGATCGGAATGCGAAAATGCGAGAAACGACGTAGGATATCGGATGGATAGGACATACTTAATTACTTACTAGGTAGAAAGGTAACTAGGAAGCTTAGGTATAGCGGGGTGCGGGGTAAGCGTTCCGGCTAAAGGCAATATTTACTGCAACTTTGACTACAACAAACTACGTATAAAATATGCGTTAGATTTCGTACCTCTTACCGACAATAAAATCGCCACATTCTCATTTTCGGAGACGTTCTAATGTTACGTTACGTTGCGGTGTTGCGGAGATCGTAGGCAGGGCGTGCTTGCCTCGAGTAGGGGATTACCGGGGTTTAAGCTTGTGAGCTCAGCTTACATCATTTTGAAAAAAAAAATTATGTTTACTAAAAGTCAAATAATGAATTTCAAACCATTCGCGAAAGCCCGAAATAAATTTTTAAAAAACGTTCATCATTATACAGTTTGACACAGAAGTCTTGTCCACTTGAAACACTTCTAAATATCTCAGAACTGAAAAGCGATACCGAAGCGGTTCAAACGGCAATGCATTCCTGGCGACGAAGACGTTGAAGATTGATAATCAAACTTTCAGTCCTACCTATAGGGTGTCCACAAATTGAGAAACCGGTTGAGGTCGAAAAATTGGGGTCCGAAGTTTTTATTGAAATAGAGTCTACACACCGACGCGATTAAAATGTGGTATGTTTTTTTGGAACCGGTTCAACAGTTTCGAACCAGTTGTCAATAATATCCGATAAAGTGGAGATATGGAAAAAAGTTTGAAACAAAAGTTGTAGAGAATTAAAAACCAATTATTTTTTGTTTCATAACCTTTTTTCCATCTTGCAATGGAAAGAAGTTATGGTAGGTACAAAGAACTCGAGTAAGTATAATTTTTTTTCCCGAACCATAACTCATTTCCATCGCTACGAGGATGAAAAAAATCACAGAATGTGAAATGTTCAGTTTTTAATTCTCCACAACTTTTATTTCAAACTTTTTTTGACATTTCCACTTTTTTGAAATGGGTGCAAGATAAAACCAATTTTTCTTAGTTTCTTGGGTGGTTTTTTCCCAAGTCGATATATCAAGAAAAGTTTAAAATAAAAGTTCTAGAGAATTAGAAACTGAATATTTCACGTTCTGTAATTTTTTTTTATCTAGCAATGCAATGGGTTAAAAAATAAATAATTATACTCCAAACTTTTGTACGACAACTTCTTTCCATTGCAAGCTGGAAAAAAAGTCATGAAACAATTTTTTTTTTAAGAAACATTTTTTTTTTTTTAATTCTCTACTTGTAACTTTTGTTTTAAATTGACAACTGGCTCAAAACTGCTAAACCGATTTCAGAAAAACATCACATTTTAATCGCGTCAGTGTGTAGACTTTTATTTCAATAAAAACCCCGGACCCTCATTTTTTGACCCAAAGCGCGGTTTTCCAATTCGTGGACACCCTATGGGTAGAACTGAAAGTTTGATTATCGAGCTTCCATGTCCTCGTCACCAGGAACACATTGCTGTTTGAACCGTTTTGGCATCTCTTTTCAGTTCTGAGATATTGAGAAGTGTTTCAAGCGGACAAGACTTTTTTGTCATACTGTATATTTCGATATTCAACTTCAATATTGTAATTGGTTTGTGAATGTGGTTGTGCTTGTGCGGATGGAGCCTCGCGGCACTGAAAAGTAAGGGTAATGCTGCTTTCGTAGCCGGTTGTTGTGAGCCAGCTTCATGAACAGTTAATGTCAAGTTCATGCAATTATTCTGAATGTTTGGAGCTTTTTGACTCCTTCAATTTTGAATTTGATCAAAAGACCACAATGATTTTTAGAAAAATTGATGAAAGGAGGGGAGACGAAGAAAAATAATTTTATTTCATAGGTATCCAAAATGTTTAATTAATGATTATTTTTTAAATTAGAAATGTTGAATTCTAATCAACTGACTGATAACCTATTTTGTTTTTGTTTTGTTTTAGGTGAGTACCTCTACCTATTTGTAGAATTCCTACCAAATGTTGAAATCCTGCACGAAATGAGTGAGTTATTCGAATATTTCATCGTAATTTATAAACCAATGAAACATTTTAATTGATTATTATTTACGCCGTGCCATAACAAAAATCTGTAG
Organism: Pseudococcus viburni; assembly: GCA_033439095.1. Taxonomy (NCBI): domain Eukaryota; kingdom Metazoa; phylum Arthropoda; class Insecta; order Hemiptera; family Pseudococcidae; genus Pseudococcus; species Pseudococcus viburni. The sequence goes on along the minus strand of JAVBJF010000002.1, from coordinate 2,528,224 downwards.
AATTTACTTTATTCTCAAATTTACCCCCTCCTCCCACCATACCTCTCCAAAGAGAAACTTGTCAATTTTTTCGGCCTGGATTGATGGGTATTGTTCAAAATTTCTTTTGAAATGGTACATTATGTTTAATTAATCGTTGGAGCACAAATAACTTATATTTTATTCGCAATTTCATAATCTACAGAATGAGTTATGTTAGGGCAGTGTAATTTAGATTTCTTTATGAGTGATCTCTGTATTGTGATCTATCTAGTTAAGTTCACATGTGGAAACTTATTCTTCAAAGCAGAAAGGTGTTCCTGATTGAATGAGAGATCGTTGTATGCCTTTTACTCCTTAATTTTTTTTTTGGATTATGGTATCACAGGGTGTCTAACAAGTCCTTTCGGTCCTTATATTGGCTGAAGGATCCTTCCGGTCCTTCCGAAGTCCTTATATTGAGTAAAAAGTCCTTCCCATTTCAAATTTTGAGACTCACCTGTCAAAAGCTAAAATAAATCACTAATATTTGAAATGTCGCTAGTGGCAACTTTGTGTGAGATGATGAAAAATGATATGGGTGCCTGAAAAAAGTTCAGCTTTTGAATGCTCTTTTCTCCAAAAAATTTCGCCCTCGATTCGCTCGGGCTCAGTAAATTTACACAATTTTATTTTCAAAATAATGGTATGAAACTTCTTCCTTTCCCAGCCTAGGCAATTAATATTTTCAAGTGAAAAAATTGTCCTTCTTACTTATCAAAGGAGGCAACGATCTCGATTGCAATTTTCAAAAATGTTTTGATTTTTTAGAAGTAAATCAGGAACGGGTTCATAGATATTGTTTTTTTAAAAGTCTAAACAAAACACGAAAAAACACAAATTTTACCTAATGAAGAAATTTTTAGATTCTGGATGCCCTTTTTTTCAAAAATTTTCGCCTTCGCTTCGCTCAGGTTCAGTGAATTTACTTTTTTTTTCTTCGAAATCATGGTAAAAACTCTTCTCTTTCATCTTAAACAATGAAATATTTTGAAACAGAAAAAATGTGTCCTCCTAAAATGAGTTTGTTTTTTTTGGGTGGGGGGGGGGTGCAATATTAATTTTGAAAAGGTCATGCTGAAAGTCCTTCTAAAGTCCTTCTTTTGGGGTTTGAAATTTTGTTAGACACCCTGTATCAAAAATTTTTCAACTCTTAACTTACATCAGATTTTCCCCATCTTTGCCTCTGCTATGTAGATTGAAAAGTTTGATGATGCGGAGAAGCGTGTCATGTCATGGCATCGCATCGCATCGTAATATTTCACTCTTTTAACCAATTTCAGTATTCGAATGTTGCTCGGGACTTCAAGTACTGAAGTACAAGGTATAATACTGCAGATAAAAATGAAGCTAGTCGTAGGAATATGTAAATGTACATAAATGTATTATTACAGGTACGATTGCGCAGTTCTGTTGGTGTTTTTACACGTGTGTAAATATAGGAATAGGTAGAAGAGGTATAGATTTAGATAGAGGGAAGTCGAAGTTAGAAGGTAAGAGGTACCTCACCTGTTCACCTGTAGCGTTCAAACTGTTTATGTTTATATTTCTACGATATAACGAGATAAGCGGTACGAAAAGAATTTTGCAAACGAGAGTGATTAATTTGAGAGAACGAGTGAGAGAGACAGAGAGAATGAGGCAAAATTGGCGAACGTGAAATCTTACAGCGCTGCTCCGCATCGACACTCTCCCCGCACTTCGCTATGCCTACACACTACCCAAACGTTATATGTGTTTACCTAGGTACAAATATACTTACTTGGGTAACAAATACGCAGAGGCGTTGGTTTTTCAAAAAATACTCCACTATGCGATTCCTTTTACGAATGTCGAATAGTACCTTCAAACCTTCCTAAGTAAGCGTAAACGTGTATAAGGTGTTACAATTTATTTTATCGTGAAAGTCGAGAGAAACAATAAAACGTTAAAACCTCGACGGTGGCTGTAGCGCTAAGCCCTCGTCTCTCTTTAAAATATCTACCATTTATTTAATGGTGGAAATCGTTCGTTGGCATATGGTATATTGGTATTGGTATCCCTCCTCCACCCGGCTCCTGGTTGGTACTAACATTGAAATGGTGAAAGAATGATTTGACTGTTTTACGTATTCTCCTGGACCCAAATCTGCACAGTTTTGTATACAACGACCCCAATCCATCTACGTAATGAAAGTACCAAAAAGTACCTAATGTAGTACTTATCTGTAGTTCGTGTTACAATAACACGAATGCTACCCATAAGTCACATGTACAGTACACACTGCACACACACCTATGTGACATGATTTCGAGAAATCGACACAAATGGTGCAAAAAAATTAATTTTTGTTTTTTCCTAATTTTTATGCAAACTTTTACGAGGAATTGGAAAAAGTTAATTTGAGGACCATTTCACGTCCCTAGTTGTCCCAGAAAGGTCCCTTAGGTTTGAAAATGTGAAAGGGTATAGCCGGATAAGGGGTGTTTTTGGCCCCAGGTTCGATTTTCAATCTAATGCCCCAATATTGTGTACCTTGATGAAAAAAAATTATGTAAAAATTTTTGGCCCCCTAACCCCCTTACAGAAATGTTATTATTTTGGCTGATTTTTCAAATCTTGAGCATTAATGAAAAAAACTAACGTCAGATTCGTGTGAAGCAGATCAAAATACCCCGATAAACACCCTTTTCACGATCATTTTACTTTAAATCTCGAAATCCACTTTTTTCACTGATTTTTCGCGACAATAAAACTAAATTTCGAGATTTAAAGTAAAATGATCGTGAAAAGGGTGTTTATCGGGGTATTTTGACCTGCTGAACACGAATACGGGATTGGTTTTTTCATTTAGTCATTTATTTCCGTATAAAATGCTCAAAATTTGAAAAATCTACCAAAATAACAACATTTTTTACGGGTTTTCGCAATTTTCGGCCCTTGCGCCACCTCAATCACCAAAATTGAATACGTGACGTGAATCTACGTCAAAAAACACGTTTTTAGGATATTTTCAAAAATTAGTCGAACTTTGCTGTTATGGTCTTTTTTACAGTTGAAAATTTCAAATGGCCAAAACCTTATGAAGAAGTGCACCAAAATTGATGAAAAAATTATCGCAAATTGACCTCTACTAGATGTAACGTTTTGCCAAATAATAGAAAATTTTATTCACTTCTGTTGGAATTAAAAATTCTTGAAAATAATGCAATAAAATGGCCATAGCTTCCAAAGGGAGGGGGTTAGGGGGCAACATTTTTTCCACAATTTTTTTCATCAAGGTACACAATATTGGGCCATTGGAATGAAAATCGGGCCTGGGGCCAAAAATATCCCTTATCCGGCTATACCCTTTTCTCATAATTTAATTTTTTTTCATTTGGAGCCATTTTTAGGGCTTATAGAGGTAAAGGAAAGCCTTCAAATAAATGTTTTCAAATTCCTCGTTTTTCCTATAAAAGTCAAAAAGATAACGACCGTTCTTCTCATCTACTTACATTTCATTTTTTTTATCGAGGGTCTTTTTTGGGGGCTCTTGTGAGGGTGCTATCATTTTTAAATCAGATTTTTCGGAATGTCCGATAGATTCTTTAGAAGTATAAATTTCATTTCAAGTTCATTTAAAAATGGCTTAATACTAAAAAAACTATTCAGCGCCTAGACCGATTCAGCTGGGAAACCACGAAAGGTGTAGGTCAAAAATTTTCTGGGCGGTTCTTCGTTCAAAATAAAATTTTCAATTTTATAAATCCGCGTTATTTCTTTTCTTAAAAAAAATGACGAAAATGGCCACTTTTCTCAATGATGAAACCGTCGTTTCCTGTCGTTTTTCAAAAAACGACGAAAAACGACAGCACTTACTCAATTACTCAGAAGTAGTTGTTTCTCGTCGTTTCTTCGAAAACGATGAAAAAAGATCACGTTGGAATGTTCTAGATTTGAAAACAGTTATTTATGGCGGTTTCTTCAAAATCTATTAAAAATGACAATTTTTCAATTTTGTAAATCCGTTGTTTCTTATGGTTATGGACCGTTTTCCCAAAGCCGAAATCCCGAACAGACATTTTCCCGAATAAGATTTTTCACGAAAAAAATTTTCACGAATCCTTTTTCCCGAATACCGAAATCCCGAATCCTTTGTTTCCCAAATTAAAAAAATTAATGTACTATTAAATAAAGTTTATTTTATTTTTGCTAAAAACTACCGAAATCGTCGATAGTTTTTTTGACCTTCAGTAGTCGGAAACTACCGGTTTTTTCCAAAAACTACCGGTAGTTTTATTTTGTGAAAACACATTCAAAAAATCAGTTTTTTTCGAGGTGTTATCAATTTTGACCAACTTTTTGAAAAAAAAGTTTGATTTACGAAATTTTATGCCATTTTTGAGCGGTTTTGCCTCCTGAAAAACTATACTACCGAAAACCTCTGGAGGATGAAAAAAAACTAATGTTATACCACTATGCAATAGGCATTCCATAGAAATAATAAAAAAAGTGATTCGTGAAATTCTATATTCGGAATTTTTACATTCGGGAAATTCTTCATTCGGGATTTTTGCATTCGGGAAAAAAGGAATTCGAGAATTGTATTCGGGATTTCGGTATTCGGGAAAACGGATTCGTGAATTTTTTTCGTGAAAAATCTTATTCGGGAAAATGTCCCTTTCGGGATTTCGGCTTCGGGAAAATGACCGTGAACCGTTTCTTATTGTTTCTCAAGAAAGGACGAATAACAACTATTTTGAAATGTTCTAAATCCGTCGTTTCCTGTCGGTTTTCAGAGAACAACGAAAACGACAGTGGGTACTGGGGGAGTCTCAACACCCTCCTCCCCCTCCTATCGTCAGGAACTTACGTGAAAAAGTGCCCTTTTTGCCCTTTTGGAGCATTAAAAATCAAGTTTCGTCCTTGGTTCGCTTGGACATGAAAAAAATCACAATTATATAAGCTGTTTGAATCAACTATGCAAAAAATGGTTCTCTTCTGATATTCCAAGTCTCCATACCCAATTTGCATCATCCTCAAAAAAGCTTCTGATACCAATTATTGGATTTTTTAGGTATTTTTATTGGTTTTTAAGGTAAAAATAATTAGTACCTTACCTACCTATGTAAGTTGTTTGTTCCAAAATTACATTTTCATCAGTTTGTTTCCTTAAACGTGCTATGGAAATTGCATGAGAACTTTATAAAGTTTAAATCTTGTGTTTTTATAGTAAAAGAAAATTTGATTGGAGGGGGGGGGGGGGTGTAATTCAGAATTCCTAAAAAATTACGAAATTTTGGACCCCCTCCATGAGAAATTTCTGGCTACGCTACTGCTTTCAAATGATATGTATTACCTATTCTTGGAAACGAATACGAATTAGTAGTATTCATTCATTCAGTTTTTATAGGGCTGTTGAAACTGACGTCACAATTGAACTGGTGGGAAAATTTTGAATTTTCAAAGTATTTTTTTTCTTAGCTACGAATTTTATTATTTTCACAATTGTCACAAAACTTCATTTTTTTTACAATAATTGATAAATTTATGAAAATTTCGTTAAATACGTACGAAATGAATGATTTTTTCTTTTTCCCACCAGCTCCTTATCACACTTTTTGATAAGGATGACGTAGTTTCAACAGCCCTATAGGTATCCGTCATTTTTCGCTCTGGAAACTTTTAGCTTTCAAAAAAGTAAAAATTAACGCGTAAATTTTTGATCAATCGTTAATTATTCAAGTAAAAAAAATGTCTAAAAAATCAACTAATTGATGGTTTTTTCATCAACATTTTATTTTTCGTTTGGGGTTGTTTCGGGACCATGGAGGAAAGGGCATCATATGTGACCTTCCAGGAAGAAACCGACCTTCGGTCCGAAAAAAAATTAAAAAAAAAAGTTTCTCAATCAATCCAAAACAAATGATAATCATTGTTTTGGATTGATTGAGAAACTTTTATTTTAAATTTTTATTCGGACCGAAGGTCGGTTTCTTCCTGGAAGGTCACATATACTTACCTAGCCTTCGGGTGTAATTTTCGAATTCATCATTGAATTTGTTATAAAATTATTGTTGAAATAAGTTATTAGAAAACCTAAAATCAAGTATTTTTTTCAAACGCGTTTTTCTCGAAAATATGATTTGGCACACTACCAGTATTTCGAAACCAATTAATCGATTGTCGATTATTTTCATATAATCGATTTTGTCCAACACTAGTTGATACTGAGTTTGGGCTTTTCAGAAGGAGTAGAATCAATGGGGAACCAGGAACCTCAACTCAAAAACTAATTTTTGACACCAAGAGTAGTTTCTATATCCAAGCTCACATTATGTAATGCCTCGTACAAGAAATTATAATTGTCGAATTTAATGATATTTACTCATTACCTACTTACTCGAGTCTGCGTGTGGACAGTAAAAATAAGTATGTCTATGTAGATGTAGTTATAGGTAAAGAAGTACGTACCCTACCAACCACGTGATCAAAAGTCGACTACAGCGAATGGAAAGTCTGGCAATTTCGTATTTTTTTTCAACGTTTTTTCGATAAATTCGCTACTCTACGGATCTCGGGTTCGAAATTTCGATTACTGGCACTTATATTACGAGTACCTTCCTAGTTTTTAGGTACTTGTAAATACGTACGAAGGTTTTTTGTTGGCGAGAACGCCGCCGAAGCGACAATGATACCCACAGCACTTGCTGATAGTAGTTTAGTTACTTACGATACGAACAAATAGGCACTCGTACGGAGCTAACGATGGCATTTCCAAGTGCTGTTGGCAACTTGAGTTGAGTTCAACCGTTTGTTTACGATTTTTACGTCGCGTCGTTCATAAGTATGTATGTAGGTGTATAGGTGTAGGTTAGGTAGGTTTCGTTTGGGTATCGAGATTGGCGATGAAAAACGTCGAAGAAATTGGCTGTTGGTGAAATTCGCGAATGATTAATGGCGATAACTGTCCAATTCCAAGTACGAGTACATACCTAACCTATACGTGAATAGGCTTGCCATGCCAGTGCGCCCGAACCTTGCTATCTTCGGACCGTTCGTTGTTCTCACTAGTTAATAAATTAATTTAGATTTTTTTTCTTTTTCACTTTTCTACTTCTTTTTTTTAAAGGTCAGTATAGGCAGTGTAGGCACTCGCACTACGTTTGTCTACGTAGGTAAAGGCATATAGATGCGTAATGCGTATCGACTTAATTTTCGCTAATGGATTTATCACGTTGATTTGCCATAAAACCCTGCTTATAATCGTCACGTTCGTTCCTTTAGATGGTTTCTTAATGGTCAATTTTGGGCGTATTAGAAGATCGACTTGATATAAAATAGGTTAGGTAGGTAGTTGATATTTGATAATATATCGATGTCAGCAATAACCATCTGTTCTTTGTAGATACCTATACTAATCTACTTGGTAACTTAATTATCTAAGTGACTAGTGCTATCAGCTGTCGACCTGGTAAAGATTTTTGGGGGATGAGGGGGTGAATTTTTTTTGCATTTTGTCACGGAAAAGGCGAAACATGCGAATAAAAAAAAGCAGCAATGCTGATGTCATAGGCGTGACTGTCAGGTGTGCCTTGGCACACTCTACTTTTCCCAGATTTTTCAATTTTTCTCTCTCCAGGGACAATTTTTTGGGAAAATTCGCTAATGTGTCCTGGTGACAATGTCCTTTTATCAAGAGAATTTTCAATACTGAAAACTATTTTGAGAAAAAATTCAGAAAAGTACATTTTATACATGGGAAAATCTGAGAAAATTTTAGATTGAAAAAAATTCTGGCGTTGAAAATACTTGAGAAAAAAATTAAGAGTTGAAAGTAACTTTTAAAAAATTGGCGTTGAAATTTGAAAAAAAATCAAAGTTGAAAGAAATTTTGGAGAAAAAGTGGGATTCAACTCGTACCTATCCCGAAAGAATGGGAATCTATTCGCCCATTCTTTCACATGGGTATTTCGTCGGGAATAAACTCACCTAGAGCCCAATTTCTTGAGAAATTATTCTTTTTTTGGAAAATCTTGCAATTTTTACGATTTTATGGAAATTTTATAAAATTTTCTAATCTGTAAAGAAGCTTTCTTTTTTAGAAAATTGTCCAAATTTTAGGAGATTCCTGAATTTTTGGAAAATCGTTCAGGGTGTGGAAAAAAGTAGCTTTACTTTTGGGAAATTATGCGAAGTTTTGAATACCTAAGTTCTCAATTTTTGCAAAGTCATCGCAAGTTATGGAAAAATCATTTGAACTCCAAACTCTAGTAGATAAACACAATCTCTGAGAATTTAAATAACGCCGAAAGCACTAATTTACATTCTTCTAATGGGATATTTTTTCTCATATTGTGAAGAAAGTCCTCGAGTTACTTTTTTTGATGAAAAGTCACTTGCTTAATTTTCATTTCAAAAATTCACCAAAACTTGAGAAATGAATTTCAGCATCTGAAATGTTGCAATACCTATTATGAGGTTTTTTTATGATGCACTTTCGATGTATTTTTGTTTGGGCTCAAAATTTTACATTGAGTTGGAATATCTAAAATTTCTGGAGCTGAAATTCATTTTTCGAATTTTGGATAATTTTTGAAATTTCAAAATTACCTCATCGCCCTGCAAAATATGAAAATTTGATCTAATCAACGAAAACAGCTGAAATTTGGTAATACCTTATTTTTGACCTTCCGAATCGATTGGGAGCGGTTTCAAAATGTTTTGGATCCTCCAGAAAATTTTGAAATTTTCCAGCACTGGAAAAAATCCCATAAAAATTGTTCATGAGCTTTAGCACTTGCAGACATTTTGAAGTAGGTACCAGGTACCTTACCTAATCAAATTTGAAACTTTGTTTTTGCGACACGAAGAAAACTGTAGATTTTTTGTTATTGTGGGTAATGTTGAAGAGTTGTTATATAATGCAAAGTCCGCTCTAATATTTATGCCGACTAGACAAATTGACCTGCACATTTTTGATGAATAAAGTGACGGCGTAAGTCAGAAGATTCGGAAATTTATGATCAAATTTTTCATTAATTTTGTTCTAATATCTATTCATTGAAAAAAAAAATCAATTTTAATTCCGATTTTGATTCAATGTTATTATTTTTATTTTAATTCAAAATTTTTTGGACATAGATATATTTTTTTGATTTAATTATTAGAAGGCCCAAAGTTTTGGCACACCCTACTCAGAAGGTCCAGTCACGCCTATGGCTGATATTGAGAAAAAAATTGTTTGTGCGATGAAAAATCGGCAAATGAAGTGATTTTTGAAAGGATCGTCCAAAATACGGATAGGTAAATAAAATGAACCTTTGCAAATAAATAAAAAAATTACGTCTGAAAAGTGGAAAATGACTTTGAAAAAATATTTTTACTAGCCCTATTAGGAGAAAAAAATCCCCCTCCTGGCGAATTTGCGTTCGGTTCTATGCTTCAAGTATTGACACCTTTCCTATAATAAATATCTTACCCAAAATTTACATACGCTCTATATTTTGATACGTAAAATTGTAGATGCGAGATGACCAAACCACCGAATGCGTGCGCGTTTTCTTCCGTAATCCGCATTCGTATTCCTTACGAGTGTTTTTTTCATGTGGGTGGTAAACAAGAGGAGAGACGAATGAAGAAAGCAAGTCAATATGTAGTTGTACGACTGCTATTGAAATACTTACCTACGGAGGGATAAAAATAACCCCGTTGCTTTTCAAATTCCATTAATTATTATTCAAGAAGTCGCGTACGAATTTTTAAACGCGCGTAAAATAATTTCATCCGCAAATTGTACTCATCTTTTGCCAACGGTTCGTTTGCTAATGATTAATTTAGTCGTTCGAGAACGATTTTATATGCTTTTTGAAACGTAACTATTTTTAATGGAATGATTTCGCGCGAGTAAGATTTCGTCGTTCGTTCGTGAACGATTTAATAAAGAAATGAGATTATCTGCGGATGATCTAATGGTTTTTAAAAGTAGGTCAATGGCCTTTTCGTTGATTCAGGCGTCGATCTACGGGGAAGGGGAGGAGGACCTATTAAAAATTGAAAATGTGTTGTAAAAAAATTGGTCATGCGATTATTTTTATGGAATCAAGTTGAAACCCATAAATATGGTTTTTAGGGGGTGACTTTGAAAGGGTATTTAAATGTGGGAGTTTTGCATGTTTCAATTTGAATTCCAAATTTTTCAATTGTTTTTTCAATAATAAATGGAAACTACGTGGACTGGCTTCATTGATTTTTTTTTTAGAAAAAAATTCAGAAATGCTCGTGGGGAGGGGGGGTTCAAGGAGCAACTTTGAAAACGAATGTTTTTGCTCAATAACTCAGCTTCATGCTGAGGAAAAAATTGATCACAAAACTAATCGAAAGGTTTGGCCAACCCAAAATTTTATTTCAGAGCGGAATTGTGATGTACTAATAAGACCAGGGGGGGGGATGCTTACGTAAATATTTAGTAATATCTTCGGCACGGTGCGGTGTCTAAAGTTTCGAAGAAAGAAAACAAAAATACCTACAGCGTTTATCGCTTATAAGAACCTGATTTTTGGTCCTTCCAGTGTAAAATAATCGGATATATACGAACCTCAAGACATTTAAATCCCTTTTTTTTTTTTTTGTGAAATCTTACCAAACTCTTGTCCAGGAATACAATGACCTGGAGTGTGAACAAAAAAAAGTGGGTATTTGCACCCTCTTCACAAATACAATAGAAAAGAATTGATCCAATTGTTTAAAAATGATACGTTTTATTTAGGTATCTAAATACCTGGTTGTAAAGAATGTAAAAGTGTCAGTTTTAAAACAGTTTTTGATTGGAATTTAAACTGCGGACAAGCTTTAATTATTTTTTTGAAAGGTTTGGAGACCAGATAATTACGACTTCTTTGATCATTACATAAGCAGTGTCTTTTTTTAAAATTTTATCAATGCTGGATCAACGGTGGTCTATCTTCTTTAGACCCTTAATTTTAGAAAAGACCGGTCGATTCTTTTCACCATTCAAACGTTTCGTCACTTGAAACAGATTTTATACGTACTCGATTACTTCCGCTCTTTCTCCTCTTCCCCCCAACCCTTAATATAAAAATTCCGAATAAAAAAAAGGTAATATCGGGTATAGTGATCAAATCCTTGGTCATACGTGATTTCGTTTATTAGGTCCTAGGTTTTAGATTAGTAAGTATAGAAAGAGATTCGCAGCACTTTTGCAGATTATCAGATTTTTTCGCCCTTACAGCCGAATACTTACTCTCTTAATTTGAATCAGTTAATTTTCACTGGTTTAAAGTCAAAATTGAGTGAAAATGACTGAATGAAATTGTCAGAATCATGTTAATGCCAAATTCACTGCAAAAAATATAATTTCGCTGATTCATCCAGTAAAAAAAAATTATGTACTTTCGAATCAGTTAAAAAACTACCAAAATTTCAGTAATTTTCACTGATTCAGTAGTTATTTTTTTCCATTTAACGGATTCAACTGGTGTTTTTTTTCACTGTAAATGTTGTTCAGTCAATTTTCACTGGTTTGCAGTTAAAAATGACTGATTGAAATCTACAAAATTGAATTACTGCCGAAACAGTAGAACTTCACTGATTCATTCAGTTTGAAATAAAAATCATCTCTGAATCAGGATCCAGTAAAAAAAAAAAAACTTTTAAATCAGTTGAAAAATTACAAAAACTTCAGTAAATTTTACTGATTCGATTGTAGATTTTGTAATGTACGAAATGAATCGGTATTCAGTTAAAATTGAAATTTTACTGATCCTACAGTATTACGAATATTGAAAAACATCACTGATCAATCAATTGTCTGAGAAATAATTTACTTTTACAAATTGAACCAGTGATATTTTGACTGATTCAGATTTAGAGAGTGGGTTTTGAAAAATTTCGATGCGATGCGATGTTTATAGTTTTTAATCATATAGTTTAAAGACCGGCTTTAAAATATCACAAGACGTTCAAACCTGGAACTCGAATACCTTCGTGACGTCATGTCACTACTCTGTGTCTGTACTCATACTCTCATACCGCTAAATGTCGTTTTCGACTTTTTTTTTCAAAGTTCAGAATATTCACGTCATTTTTAAACAGTTATGAATTTTACAAGTAAAATTTTTTATTATTCACGCAATTACAAAAATGTAAAGGACGGATCACAAAAAAAAAATTTACTGGTACTATGAAAAATCTCGCGTCAACAATTTTACTTTTCACAGTTATGAATTTTCTGAAGAAGTTTTTCAAATTTTTTTCTCAACTGAAATTTTTTCCGATGTTAGGTATTTTTTCACGACTCACGACCTAATTTTTTCTCGTAATTTTCTCAACTGAAATTTTTCTGACGTAATTTTTCCATTGAAATTTTTTTTTGAAAAATTTTTCCATTGTTGAACTTATAGATACATCTTTTTTGAAAAAAATGATTTCTGATAGGATAATGTCATAAAAATTTTGAGGAAAAAAGTTCGAGTTGAAAAAGTACAGAGAAAAAAATTTGGACGTGGAAAAATTCTTTAGGAAAAAATTTCAGGAGCGAAAATTGTGAGAAAAACTTTTTTCATGGTGGCAATCTAACAGAAATCGTTATTTTCAAAAAATATGTAAGTTCAACGATAGAAAAATTCTTCAGAAAAAAATTTCAGTGGAGAAAATTACGTCAGAAAAATTTCAGTTGAGAAAATTATGAGAAAAAAATTGTAAATCTCCCAAAATTTTTGATAAATATTTTCGCTAAATTTCGAATATTTTCCTAGTTTTCCTTCATTTTCCCAAAATTAGAATCTTTTGTCAAAATTTAACCATTCCGAAAATGAGATTTTCTCAACAAGGTTTTTGCAAGGCAAATTTTTTCCAAAATGGAGATTTCTAAATTTGAAAGCATCATTTTCATCAATCCAAGCAAACATTTTTGTGTAATTGAGAAATTATGAGAAAAAAATTGGGTCGTGAAAAAATAAGTAGGTAAGGGTAAAGTGCCCTAACTTCGACTGCTTCCTAATTTCGACCACCGGCCGATTTCGGCCGCTATGGACGCAATCTGAACGAAAAAATTTTTTTCGTGTTCCTTTTTTGTAGTTGAACAATTTGAGACCAAAATCACAACTCTACAGGCAAAATTGGCGGAGAAAATTCAAAAAAAACGAAATCGCATAGGTGAAAAATTTTTTTTACGTATTCTTTAATCTCAAATTATGAATAATTTTTTTAATAAATTCTACCAAATAATTGTGAATTGTTATGGGGCATGGTGTTAGATTTCGATAAAATCATCGTTTTTGAAAACAACTGGAGGTACGCAACAAAAATTTTCACCAAAGTTCAAATTGTTTGGGGTGCCCTAATCTCGACCAGCTATACTATCTTATGCAATCTGTTTTTTGAATGCGATTTTGTTTTTTCTGATTTTCTCCGCGAGTTTTGGCTGTAGGGTTATCGTTTTGGTCTCATTTTGTTTATCTGTGAAAGAAGAATATGAAAAAATTATTTTCGGGTAAATTCCGCTCCATGCGGGCGAAATCAGCTGGTGGTCGAAATTAGGAACCCAAAATTTCAAAATCGATTTTTGAGTTCCCTCACAAAAAAAATCGCAAAAAATACAAAAAATGGTTGTATCGGCTCAAAATTTTAAGGAGTAGTAGAGGAAGAATCAAGGTATTTTTTAAGCCATTTTCGACGTTTCTACCTCAAAAAGTCTTCGATTGGTGGAAGTTTGAAAAAAAGTGGTCGAAATATGGCAACCTTACCCTTACCTAACATCAGAAAAAATTTCAGTTGAGAAAATTATGAGAAAAAAATTAGGTCTTGAAAAAATAAGTACCTAACATCAGGAAAAATTTCAGTTGAGAAAAAAATTGAGAGTGAAAAAATCACGAGGAAAAAATTTGGAAAACTTCTTCAGAAAATTCATAACTGTTTAAAAATGACGTGAATATTCTGGACTTCGACAAAAAAGGCGAACACGACAATCAGAGGTATGAGCAGTGACGTCACGAAGGTATTCGAGTTCCAGGGTTTAACGTCTTGTAAAATATCGACGCGAGAAGTAGGTACATTTATGTGCGTTTACCTGCGTGCAATGCACGTCATGTATGTATTGTAGGTGCTAGAAAATATTTTATCGCTTTTATTGTGAGCTGATCGAAATTCAAAAATACGGATTGATTCTGATATGTATCGAAACGTAGATAACCAAAGCCAGATACTCGAGCATCGCAAAAAGTGCGCATCATTCGTATGGTATGCTAGTAGATATGCGTTGAATGATATCGGATCTAGTGGTATAGGTTTAAGTATTAGGTAGAAAGAGAAAGGTGATGATGTCATTATGTACAAGTCAGTCATGCGGAACCCTTTTTAATAATGAAACGCAAACGATTACTCGCAGTCGCAGTTAATGGATAGTGAATCACACATTAAGGAATTGATAAAAAGGTTCGATATTAAAGGCATTTTTGGCACCTTCGTAAGCGTTCGTTGAAACACGTACTGTACGTCCAGGTCTAGATTACATTCAAAAGAAGAAAACGAAAAGCAAAACGCAAAAAGATTAGATATGTGACCCGTGCAGCGAAAAGGTACCTAAAGTCGGAATTTTCAAAAATGAGTTTTTCAGCTAAAATGATAAAGAAGACCATAAGGAACATTTGAAACCTTGATCAGTATCTTAGATTGATTTTTCGCCGAGATAGAGACGTTTGAAGTTGGGAAATTCTTCAATTCCAATAAAACAAAATTCTGAGAAAAGCGTGTTTAAAGTTTTTACTTCTGTTGTGTATCAGTCATCAAAAAAGCTGCAAAAACTACTTTCATATTCTAAAATTTCACGGGGAATTCGTTTCTGACATCGAAAATTACCTTAGAAGAAGAGGAAAATGAAAATTTCACCATTAAGATGGGTTTAATTTTGAAAAAAAAATCCTTCACAAAAAGAAATCCTGTTTTTCATGCACTTATCAATCATTAAAAAAGCTGTCAAAACTACGAGTACTTTATTGTACTAAAATTTCACGAGGAATTCGTTTCTGATGTCAAAAATTACTTACGGAGAGAGGAAAATGAAAAAATTCACTATTTCAATGCGTTTTATTTTGAAGGGAAAACGATTTTAAGATTTTTGAAGTTTTTGACGTTTAGACTGACGAGTTTCCAAAAAAAATTTTCAAATTTTTCTCAAATCCGTGTGTATTGTTCTTGAAAAATCACATTTTTGGCTTCCCCACCCCCCAAAGCAAACTTTGGACAAAAAAATTATTTTTCCCTTCATTAGATACATAAAAGCAAACCAAATTTCGCAATCGGAACCCAAACACAAAAATCGTGTCGACTTGTGTAAACAGTCAGAATTGCACAGACCTGGGCATGATCCAGATCATTTGATCTTAAGATCAAAGTTCATTGTGTCAAAATGATCTTGATCTTGATTCAGATCATATTTTATTTTTTGATCTGATCTGATCTGATCTAGATCATTTTTTTGTAACTAAAAAGATCATTTTCAAGATCATTTTCTAATTTTTGTATTTCCTCGTGAATTCTGGATAAATTTCGTATTTAATCTTGGTACCTATTTCTATTTTGTAATTTCCTAAAACAAATTTTTAATGCTGCCATATATTTTTTATACTGAAACCCAAAAAAAAAGAACTAAAATCAGATGATAGGTTTAGTTTAGGTATCAAACTTTCTTCCCTCGTAAAATACACGCATTTGGTTTTAATTTCATTTTCAATATTCAATTCCATTATCTTTCACCTTTAATTTTCAGGGGTGTTATAGTTTTTCTATTGATTTTGTGTTTAATTAATGATGGTGTTGGACGCTGACGAAGAATTTTTAGTCCAGAGAATAGAAGATGGATATGACGAGATGGAATCATCTGATTCATATGAATGGAAAATGCTAAAATGCTGTTTAAAGTTTAATGGGTGATTTTTATAGTATTTTTCGCGTCGAGATCACGAGAAAAATAGTGAAAAAATTCCATCATCCGAAGGTTTTTTCGATTTGAATTTTTTGTTGAACCGTTTTTCTACTTTTGAAGTCGATTTTTTGAAAGAAGGAGGGGTTCTATGAGGAAAAATGAATAGAACATAAATTGTAGAGCGTAAAATTTCCTTTCGCCGGAGTTCGATCAGTTTTTTCTTTGAAGACTTACTTTTCGAGATATTTTAGTTCAAAGTTTAACAAGAATTTCACAGATTTTTCAGTGAATTTCATAAATATTACCGAGTTTTTAGTGAATTTTCACTGATTTCCAATCATTTTCTTTCACTTACTTGCTTTTAGTGAAAACATTCCCATTGATTTATTACTGTGCTGCAATTCTGACTGTTTTTCAGAACTTTGAACTAAAATATCTCGAAAAGTAAGTCTTCTAAGAAAAAACTAATCGAACTCCGGTGAAAGGAAATTTTACGCTCTACAATTTATGTTCTATTCATTTTTTCTCGTAGAACCCCTCCTTCTTTCAGAAAATCGACTTAAAAAGTAGAAAAACTGTTCAACAAAAAATTCAAATCGAAAAAATCTTTCATTTTTTTGTAACTAAAAAGATCATTTTCTAATTTTTGTATTTCCTCGTGAATTCTGGGTAAATTTCGTATGTGCCTTTCGATTTCGCTTAATTTTCAAAGACATTGTTCCTCACCATTTTGAGGTAACCAAGTTAGAAAATTGACTTCATTTTTTTGATCGGAGCCCCCCCCTCCCCCACGTTCTGATTTACCTCCTCACATGATTACAAACAAAATGGAAGACAGAGTTCTAATATAGACTTACTTTACTATCAGAGTCTCATACCCAAGCTGTCACCCCCCCCCCCCATCTTAGATGTCCGGAAATTCGTAAAAAATCAATTATTCATACGATATGTATGATAATCTACCCGCGGATTTCGAAAAATGTAAAAAAAAAGATAGATTGGGAGGTAGGCAGATTCTACAAAATATATAGGTAGTATATTTTATTTATATGTACTTACCTAGTTTATCAGAGAACAATGCGAAAATTTGAGTGAAAAAATCCGAAATTTGAGGAACTTCTCTCACTCTAATTTCAAAAATAATGTCATTTTTGACCTCAGCAGAATTCCATTATATAGAAATGACACACAAAAAAAGCCAATAGCTCAATTTTGGAAAATGAAAGGGCTGAACCCTCTCTGGATCTTCCCCCTTCCCCTCCAATAAGATTTGGCGATGACACTCCAGGCAGTCCAGGCTCAAAATTTTTTTATGGTGTCCTTCTTCGCTATGCCAAATTTAATAACTCTATCACCATTTACGTTCATATTTGAAAAAAATGTAATCCGTCTCTGGATTAGAATGGCATTTGTCAAACATAACGCGCGCGAGCACTGTACTTTCCACCAGAGCGCTGTGGGAAATTGACATGAACGTTCGGGCTCCGCATGACCGGCGGTCAGTTTTTATTTTTTTTGACAATGTTACACAAACTCAAACTCATTGAAACTTATGTCGTATAATTAACACTAAATAACACATTTTCTCAAAAAAAATGGCGACTGTACCTCTAAAACTTCTTTCCAAAATGGCCGCTCAAAGTTTTTAAAACGTCATAACTCGACGAAAAATGGGTCAAAAATTTTGAAAATTTTTTTTTAGGATTCCTTTAGCTCTCTAGATTCAATTTAAAAAAACACAAAATTTTTATCTACACTTGGCGAAAAACGAAAAAATAAAGTTTAAAAAACACATTTTGGCCCCTCCCTCCGAAAATACTTGCTCTGGGGGTCCAAAATTTTTGTCAGAATTTTTTACCATCATGACTCAACTTTTGAGGTAGGTTTTATCTAAATCCCTTTCCAGGGCCAAAACACCATACTTCACCTGCTATACCCTTTCACTGATTCAAAAGTGGGAGAGTACTGTTGAGGTGAGGATGAGCAAGTTGGATTTGGAATACTTTGTTTACTTCCTGTTCGGGGGGGGGGGGGTGGGCTTTTCCATCTGCGCTGTTAATTTTGGCCGACACCTCAAAGCTTGATGCTATACACATCACGCGAGCTAGTGTGGCAATGGGACAGGGGAAGGGTGGAGGATGGTGTATGAAGCTCACATACGTGAACAGTACACATATAGTACGTAGTACGTAGACGTACAAATACATACTTACATAGACTACGTGCAATGTCCTACTTATGGCTGGTGAACAGTGGTGGACAGTCGGGGCAGATAATATACAATATACATACATATAACTGATGGTAACGAGACAAGAGATGATATGGCTTTATGGCTATGGCCATGATGCGGCGCGGCGCGGCGCGGCGACCGTGATGGTGGTGCAATGCGGGCGGGGGCTCGGTATGAGATATACGAAAAATATTCGTCGTTGTCAACGTGCAGCGAACTGATCCGCGAAATAATTTGGACGATGAAAATGAGACTAAGTGCGTTGGTGTACGTTTTCGCGTTAAAAATACTCAAGAATTCGAGAATTTTTAGACGCTCTCGCCCCGTCCTACCCCCTGCCTTCGGCGCTGTTGTCCTTTTCATGTTACACGTAACACGTAACACGTACACGTACACTTACGTCTATGTAATCTAAATAAATGTGGTATTTTGTGTGTGGCTGGTGCTAGTGCTGGTGCTAGTGCTGGTGCTGGCGTGTGTCGAAGCGACCGAACTGAGAAAATGTTATCTTATTTTTTGTATACTTGCTAGTACGTGAATGCATATGTATGACACAGTATAGTTGGACATTTCGGTGTTGGTGTCTGTGTCTGTTTATCACAATCAGTGTCGTCGTGACTAACCCAAGTACCGTGTACCGTGTAGTCAGTGTACCTAGCCCTACGCTTCATGTTCGGTGCACGGTGCAGCATTTGAATTGTAGACAAACGATGACGACCATAGTGATGGTTGTTGTCGTCTTCGAAAAATATCACCGTCGTAGTTTCCAATTTAGAAGCTGCCGTGGGCTGCAGTTGTGAAAACGTTGTCGTGGTCGTTGGACGATTTTCGGTATTTCGGGTATTTTTGGTGTTTTCGGTGTTTTCGGTGTTTTGGGTTTTTCGAACGCGATGCGGTGTTGTCGATGTTGTCTAATCTCGTCTCGTCTTGTATCTTATCGGCGTAGATTGTAGAAAAAATTCGTGCACTAATTTATGTACCTACGTGTAGGTATGAGTAAGTTGTTCGTGAATTTCTTCGAATTGTAGATAATCGAAATCGATCGAATCTTCGAAATCGAAATTTGCTCGTTGGATGTGTCATGCTCATACACGCAGTAAGTAGATAGTAGTTACGGTACGTGTGACTATCGCGTCGTGTCACGTCGTCCGAATGATATTTGGTGATCGGTTTACGAAATTCGTGAGATTCGATCGCGTGTAAAGATGGTTTTCAAACGCGTGCTGTTCTTTTTATCGAGTTTACGCGTGATTCTAATCTCTGATGTGTGATTCGAGCAAACATGAGATGTGCGGTGAAAAGAATTGCGAAGATGAAGCGGTGCCTTGCGATGGCCCGAAACGTAGAATACGTTGCGGACGTCGGCGAAGAGGATGGACGGTGGTGATCGGACCTGAAATTAGGTATTTCGAATATATTACGTATAAATTACTTATCTCAAGTCAAAATCTTCGCGATAAAGTTTAGGAAATGTGCCTTAAGCTCGGAAAGAAAATTTTTTATTACAAAAATGTGAAAAAAGTGCATTTTTTGGCTCTTCGAACATGATTTTTAAAGAATTTTTGGCCCCCGCTTCACTCGGGCAGTATTTTAGCCAAGTATTCATGTAAAACGTGAAAATAGCAAGAATTTCGGTTTAGTAGCGTGAAAACATGATAATACCGTGAATTTTGATGATATTTTACTACGAAAAGCGTGAATTTTTAACGCTTTTCAATCAAAAGATTGCTTTTAAATGATTTTTCAACTTGATTTTTTTTTTTTAAATTTCCGCCCTCGCTTCGCTCAGGTAGAGCTTCTGTCTTCTATTTTTTTGAAATATCATTATTCGATTTGTTCACTTGTTCAGTCAAAATCTCACAATTTTGATTTTGCTGTCCGAAATCGTCATTATAGTCGCCTTCATGCAGGGGCGTCGATCTGAACTTTTCCCAGGTGATGCTCAATGATTTAAAAATCCAGAAAGATGACATGGAAATAAGGGAAGTGAAGGGGCATGGTGTCCATTCTCTGGAAAACCGGGAAAAGTCAGGAAATTTTGGAATTTTCTCTGGAATTTTTCGAAAATCTCAAAAAAATGTAAATCATTAAAAAAAATGTTTTTTTGCTTATTTTATTGTAAATTTTTCAAAAAATTTCGCTCTCGCTCCGCTCGGGCCAAATTATTACATCTTTTATCCAATTATTGTCTTATTCATCATTTTTTGTCGGTCGTAATGTTCAATAAAATTGATATTCAAAATGCATGTCTTTGTCCATTGAATTATGAATGGGGTAATCTTTCTACAAAATTTATTTTTGATCTTAAGTTTTTTGGAAACTTACTTTTTAATAAGCTGTGATGAGAAAGAAATGTCATGATACCCTTGACCACGATGTTGAAAAAAAAAGGAGGGAATGGAACAGAAATTGAAATTATTGACCATGTTTTGGAAAACATGAATGAGGGAAAAGTGGTGAATTTTCGTCTTTTGAAGATCTTTTTTCGAAAAAATTTTCGCCCTCGCTTCGCCCTCGCTCAACACATTTATACATTTTCATAAAATGATTTATATTTTACCTTCTCATTTACTTTTTTATTTATTGGTACAAACGAAAAAATTGCAAGGGATTGCGTGAATTTATAAATTTGAGACGAGTGTTTTTCATTTTGGAGGGGGAGAGGGGGAATGAAATGTGAAGAAAATTTTGAATTTTTAGCCCAGAAAAATCCGAATTTTTATTCGCTCAATTTGGTAGACACCCTGGCATAATTTTTTTCATTTTTCAAAACTTAATTTTGCGTTGGAATACTTGGTTTTTCCTTTTTATTTAATTTTTTTCTGTTGGTAATAAATTCAAATTTTCAAATTTTTGTGGCGAGGGGGAGTTGGATGGGCGGAAACATTTTCAGAATTGAATTTGAATATTTTTTTGACCCGAAGAAGGGCTTCTACAGATCTCGTAAAAAGTATCTAGTGATTTTGAAAAAAAAAATCGTTAGATCGTATGCATTGTATATAATTTTTACACAAAATTTCGGGATGTAAGTTCATCACGCGAAAAAATTACCCCCCCCCCCCCCACTCACTGGTTTACGGAAATAAAATTTATAAGGTCTGGAAAAATTCGAAAAATTGGTCTGGAAAACCTGGAAAAGTCAGGGAATATCATTTCTGAAATATAGTGGATACCCTGAGGGGGTTCCCAAAAAAGATACTGGTATACTTACTTTCTTCAAGTCGAAATGATGAGCGGAGGCTCAGTTTTTTTACCCACGAATTTTTTTAATTTAAAATTTTTTTCACAGTACATACATTTTTTAACTTCGAAGAAATTGAATTAACTCTGAAATTTCTTCCTAAAAATGTTCTTTCAGGCGTACCATTTTTCTCAAAATTTTCTCAACACCATTGAAAGTTCATATCGCTTCTAAAATTTTTCCCAAATCTTTTTCGTCATTCGCTTGTCAAAAGTCGAACCGATAGTTAACATCGATACAACAATTTCTAACGAGTTAAAACTGAATAGTGCTTAGCAAATTTCAGCTTAAATTTCAATAAAAAATGTTTTCAATTCTAAAATGATTTCTTCTTAAATTTTTTTTCAATTTTGGTTTTTATTTTTCTTAGATTCTGGAACGTTTTCTCTAAATATAGGTAGGTATATTTTCCAACTCTAAACTTTTTTGGTGTAAAAATTAAAAAAAAATAGGCTGGGAAAACTTTAAAAAACCCCGAGATGAAAAAATTCTCAGGTCAAAGAAAGAAATTTTAGGGTTAGAAGTTGAAAAAATATTTATAAATGCCAAATTTTTGAAGCTGAAAAATTCTAATAAATGGAAAAATTTTAAAAACAATCTTGGAGTAAAAAAAAAATGAAAAAGAAATTTAATAGTTGAGAAAAAATCTCACAAACGAGGTACTTAGAGACTTTAGAAAATGATTTGATGAGTTTTTTTTTTCAAATTTTTCGAATTAATAAAATGACACTGATATATGCGAGTTACGAGAGCTCAAAAATTTTATACGATTTTTACATCACACGACTTCAAAGATGGCCAAATAGCAACTTACGAAAAGCATCATAGGTAGCGGGGTATCAACAGTTTTGAAGAGGATTTTTTTCTGAACTTGAATGTATCCTGTTATTTTATTAAAATTGATACAAAATTTGGGGTCATTTTATGATTTTTCCAGGTAATGCTCGAGCATCAGAGCATGCAAGTTTCGCCGCCTTAATGCTTTCATGTCCAACTCCCTTCTTTAGAAAATCTTTACTTACTAATATTTTCCGGCAGATTTCACTAGGAAATATGTACAATTGTACAGTCTTTAACTGTCATGTTTGT
Source organism: Pseudococcus viburni (assembly GCA_033439095.1). Taxonomy (NCBI): domain Eukaryota; kingdom Metazoa; phylum Arthropoda; class Insecta; order Hemiptera; family Pseudococcidae; genus Pseudococcus; species Pseudococcus viburni. The sequence continues at coordinate 2,505,739 of JAVBJF010000002.1, read as the reverse complement.
ACTAGGTAAAATTCTTCACTTTGTTTAAAGTTGATTAATTTTTTGCTTGCCTAAAACTTGTCCATATTATTTTCAGGTAATAAAATATTTATGCTCGGCTCTTTTTTTCTGACGTTCAAAATTTTGATGAATTTAAGTGGATGAAAATTTTATGAAATTCATCCTAAATATCTATTCTTCGGTTTTTGAATTCTCATTTTCTGAAAATTTCCCCTTTTGGTAATTCATGTTGAAAAAATGTTTTCGTAAAATTGAATATTGGTAAAAGATCTAAAAAAATTCGTTCAAAGAGTAGGTAGATATTTCTTTGGTATCTGAAAGTTTTATTTTCTAAAATTTCTATCTTGATTCTGTTGTAGTCAAATTCACAGACGATTTGAAATACTGCTTTTAGAAGAGGAGGTAGAGGAGACAATTAGAAAACGATTTAACGTTATCAGTTGAAAAAAATTGAACAGTAGGGTGGAGGATGTGCTGTAGGGAAAATTTCTGCAAAATTCGTTCAAACTTTCCTGCTAAAATTCTGGCTGTTGATTTAGAGAATTTGTTAGACACCTTAAATGTTTTTATTTTGCTCGTTTTGTTGCATTTTTTTTACCTAATAAGTAATATCAGAATAAAATTGCTAAAAAAGATGCCCAAAATTTCCTTTAAAACGAGTATACGCGGGGGGGGAGATCTTTTTGGGCGAATTTGGAGCATGGAAAAATTGTACAACTGTGGTATGCCAAACATGAAAATAGCATGAATTTTCATTTTCCACATCCAGTATATATCATGGCATTCTATTCTTGAATAAATATGTACTTATAATACTCAAAATCTGAATCAGTGTTTGGATGAAATTCTGCTTTTGAGAGTCAGCGAAATGATTTTCATTGAAAATTAATGATTTTTCACTGATCTTTCAATAAAAAATCACTGATTTCTCAATGAATTCAGGCATCGTAGTGGGTCACTTTTTTTTAGGGTGTTTGTCACATTTTTCGACTTCAGTCACTTTTGGTTACTTTTCACGTCTAAAAGGTTACTTTAGCCTTTTCTTCGCTTTTCTAGGTAAAAATTCATATTTTCACGTAGAAATTGCAATTTTTCAAAATTCTTCGAGAAAAAAATAAAAAACCTATTTTTGTTAGTTAGTTTGTTGTTTTGACGAAGGAATTTAATAAATGAAATTATTCACGTCTTTTCAGTTGATTTATCTTTGAAATGTTTGCAGAAAACTACAAAAAAATTACCTCCCCCCGAAAACTGTAAAAAAAATTCCCCCGAAAGAAATTGAATTTTTGGTTACTTTTTGGACACTTTTTGCTCAAAACATGTTACTGAAAGTTACTTTTTTCTTCAAAAATTTCGCTATGATGCCTGTGAATTCCTAATTTGTCAGAAAAAAGCGATAATTTTTACTGAAAAATCAGTGAAAATCAGTTATTCATTTCACTGATTCAAACCGGTACATTTTACTAATCCAGGTTCAAGGAATGTATTGATCGTTTGTTTCGAAAAATTCCGCAATTTTCCAATTTTTCTTTGCTCAAATCTGTTTGTGTATTATCAGCCTACTGAAAATATCCTAACTACACCAGCGCCTCTGAATTAACTGGTTACTTAATTTTTTCATTGAAATTTGACTCCCTCCTACTTTTTCTCTAATTCTCAATCCCGCCTTTAAATCATTTCTGGGTGCGCTTATGTTTGAATCAGGGCTGGTAAGTCAGCCTTAAGCTTTAAGCTTTAAGCCGTTAAGCCGATGATTTTTTCAGAAATAAGCCTAAGCGTTAAGCCTAAGCTTTATTTTTAAAATTTTTAGTTTTAAGTTTAAGTTCAAGTTTTATTTTTTTTGAGCTTAAAACTTAAAATTTTTTGTTCCATCTTTCCATTTTTTCAATTTTTTTCAAACTAACTTTTTTCATCTCTTCCTAACCTTGAAATTTTTTCAAATTGGAATTATTCATTAATTGTTCGTAAAAAAATTTTCTCAATTTCTTTCCAACATGAAATTATTTCAAATTTTAGATTTTTTTTTCATTTTTTTCTCACCTTGAAATGAAACATTTTTTTCAAACTCAAATTATTTTCAGGCCTGAAATTTTTCTTGAAACATTTTTCTATATTTTTGAAATTTTTTCAATCTGAAATTTCCTTAGATATTTTATCAACTTGTTTTCCAATCACTTTTCAATTCAATTTTTTTTTCAGTGTACAATTTGTTGACATTTTTTATAAATCTGACTTTTTCACCTAGGTACTTATCATTTTTTCATTCTCCAAAAAATATTTCAATAAATGAGAAACAATTTCATGGTGTGACGGTGTGACTAGGGTAGGTGTGCAACAGGAGGCAATATTTTACATAATACTTTTGAATTCCAGAATTCAGAGTAAGTAGGAAAAAATATTAGGATTGGATACAAAAATTGAGTTGAAAAAATATTGAAAAGAAACTTTAAAACTTTAAAGTTTTGGTTTGAAATAATTTTGAGAAAAAAAATCTGAGTTGAAAAAATTTTAAGATAAGAAATCGAATTTGAAAAAGTTTTAGAATTCAGAAACAATCTTGGATTTAAAAATATTTAAGGGGAAAAATTTGGTTTGAAAACATTTCGAGAAGAAAATTTAGCAGCTTGAAAAAATTTAGAGAAAAAAACTTAATTCCTTTTCTTTCTTAGTTTTTAATTCAGCCCCCCCCCCCCAGAAAAATCATAAAAAATGGATTTAAGTTGTAAGCCAATGATTTTTGACCGTTCAGCTTTAAGTTTAAGTTCAAGTTTTAAAAAATTTGGCTTCAAGCTTTAAGCGTAAGTTTAAGTTTCATTTTTAAAAATTCATTTTAAGTTTTAAGCTTAAGTTTAGGTTTTATTGATTGGCTTACCAGCTCTGGTTTGAATTGGCGAATCACTGTTTTTTTCTCACAAATTGGCGAATCTATTGAGAAATCAACCGATTCAAAAAGGTAGAATTTCATCCAGTTCGACCGATTTAGATTTACAGAAAAAACGTCCCGTCAAATTGAAAAGTGTTAGATAATTGGTACCTACCTAGTACCTACATGTAAAAGTTTTAAAACGCGACGAGGGAAAGTGTGAGAAGATCACTTGATATCACTTGACAGTAATTATCGTGCGAATGTCGCATCATGTCAGATTGCTATGCAGACCTGCACGTAGCTGAAACGGAAAAAAATAGGTATCGATTTCGTTTTCTTGGAACGAATCGAAGTAAAAATATAAAAAGTACCAACTACCTACCTGACGTGCTCAGGTATAACATATACGTCCTGCCAAAACTGCGGAAATTTTTATATTCATAACCGAGGTTTTCTCTACTTTTTTTTTTCCTCCTTGTGAAAAACGATAAAAAAATGTACGAATACGGGGACGTATCGGTCGTCGTCGTCGTACAAGAGGGATTGCCTCAAGAGAAGCGAGCGTTAACGTGAAAACGAAGGAGGTAACAACGCAAAAATATATATGTATTCAAATATTTCGAAATGTGAAAACGCTCTGGGGAATTCGATCTTAAAGTCATAATCGTCGGAGTGAAAAAGAACTTTTGGCAAGTACGCGTATGTGGTTACTGGCGGCATAGCAGGGCATGGCATGGCATCTCTGTGCAGTGTTTTCGGATATACGACTCGTACGTAAGTTTACGTACCGTACGTCCCTGCCCCTGTCCCTATCCCTACGTCTACTTACCTAGCGAATGGGACAAATTGCCGAATGTTATATGTAGGTTAGGTACATGCGAAGAATTTTGATTCTCAAACGATAACTTTTTATATTTGTACTTTCTTACTCGAAACCATTTACCTATACGCGACTAGATATTTTTCTCTTTTTCTTTTATAGGTACTTTCCTGTTTCTACTTTCTTACATTTCTGTCTCATTTTTTCTTATTCTTCGGCTTCGCGATGTCATGTGCTGTGCGTATATAGATGTTGGTCCTGGTAGTTGGTACCTAGCTACCTACATATTTTTGTTTTGTTTCAAGTCTCGACGGGCAGGCGGGCGGGCGGGGTTAAAACGTTGGCGACTTTTACTTTGTATGTAATATGTATACTACGCTGCGCTGGAGAAATAAGGCAGGGTGAGGCGAGGCGAGGGGGAAATCAAATTTAACTTTTAAGCTTACTACGCTATTACATATAGAAAAGTTGGATGTACGTATAGATATAATACATAATACGTAATACGGTAATACGTAATACGTAGACGTACTACATGTATAGCTGGTGAGCCTGGAGGGCTGTAGGAGGGTGCACGCGCGCCGTGAAATTAATAGCTCGACTAGGTCTTGGTAATCTTTTTAAATGTGTAAATTGAGATTCATTTATCGTCCGAAACATTTATAAGCGAGATAAATTCTACTTTGTTGCAACGCGAACGCGCAACATCGCTACATTTATAATACTTGGACTCGCTGTACGTACAAAATACAAAATACATAAGCGAGTTACATTATTATCGCGCGTTGATGTAACTTTTCGGATGTTTTTCAAAATGATCGCCGCCGCCTCGCCACGCTTCGTATACTCGTAGTGCGTGCTGCGTTCGTGCAAAATGATTTAAAAGCGCCATTTTAAAAATTACTCGTCGAATTGAACAACGTTTTCGAGTGAAATTTTTATTCGCAATTTGTTGATGAAAAATTTATCCTTTACTTAGTTTACCTAGTTCCTTTTTGCATGTAGATGTCATAGGCGGAGATGGAGCGTAACTTGGGGGGGGGCTTGAGTCCAAGTTGAAAAATATGAAAAACAAAAATGTTTATTTTGGACCCTCCAAATTTTTTTTTACCTGTACCATTACGAGATTTCAACTTGACCTTTTTTCAATATGAAGGATCAATGGAAGGGGAGAGGGTTCATACCATTAATTTGTGCGAAAATTTTTGAAGAAAAAGGATCGAGAAAAGTCAGGAAATTTTGGTGGTCTGGAAAAGTCAGGGAAAAGTCAGGAAATGTTGGAATTTTCTTTGGAATTTTTCGAAAATCCATAAAAAGGATAAATCATTTATAGAAAAGTTCCTTTGCATATTTTATTACAAAATTTTCAAACAATTTCGCCCTCGCTTCGCCTGGGCCAAATTATTATATTATTTTTTATCTAATTTTTTTTATTTATCATTTATTCAAAATGCATGTCTTTTGTCCATTAAATTATGAATTATTCAAAAAAAATTTCCCTCATTTCGCTCGGAGTAATTTACACTCTGTCTTTCTACAGAATTTATCTAAAATCTCAAGTTTTTTGGAAACTTACTTTTTAATGAGCTGTGATGAGAAAGGAATGCCATGATGCCCTTGACCCCGATGTTGAAAAGAAGGGGGAGGGAATGGAAGAGAATTCAAAAATTTTTTAGAAAACGTGTATGAGGGAAAAGTGGTAAATTTTTATCTTTTGAAAAAAAATTTTCGCAAAAATTTTCGCGCTCGCTTCGCTCGGGCTCAACATGTTTATACTTCTATAAAATGATTTACATTTCACCTCCTCATTGACTTTTTTATTCATTAGTACAAACTAAAAAATTGCAAGGGATCGCGTGAATTTATAAATTTAAGACAAGTGTTTTTCATTTTGGAGGGGGAGGGGGGAATAAAATGTGAAGAAAATTTTGAATTGTATTTTTCATTTTTTGGGGTGTAGGAGGGGGATAAAATATGCTGAAATTTTTCAACTTTCAGTCTGGGAAAATCTGAATATTTATTCGCTTGATTTGGTAGACACCCTGACATAATTATTTATTTTCATTTTTTTTAATTGAAATTTTTTCCGTGGGTAATAAAATCAAATTTTCAAATTTTTGTGGTAACGGGGAGATGGGTGGAATCAAATTTTTTTAGAATTGAAATTGATTTTTTTTTTTGGTCCGAAGAGGAGCATCTAAAGATCTTGTAAAAAGTATCTAACAGTGATTTTGAAAAGAAAAATCGTTAGACCCCATGAATTTTATATCATTCTTACCCATGCAAAATTTCTGGATGTAAGTACATCACGTAAAAAATTTACCCCCCCTCCCCCCTTGGTTTACGAATATCATATTTAAAAGGTCTGGAAAATTTTGAAAAATTGGTCAGGGAAAATAATTTCTGAAATATAGTGGACACCCTGTATATTCATGGTTTCCGAAATCACTTGAATTATTGCTTTTCATTGATGGTGCCCAACTCGTATTAGCTAACCTAGATCAGCCATCTAACGTGGATTTTAAAAAACTCAAAAAATCTGTTTCAACAATCGATAATTGGGCACCGTTTTCGATCGATTACAAGCGCATAATTAATTTCTTCCATCAAAAAGACCATTTTACTGACTTGAAAAAATCAGGAAATTCATCACATATTGATAGTTTATCCCTTGAAAATTGGGCGTTTGCGAATTTTTTTTTTGAGTAAAACATATCCACGAAAATAATTTGGGGTGGCTAATTTAACATTGGAGGGGGGGCACATGCCCCCTCTATCTCCGCCTATGGTAGATGTGGTATATAAGTTTGAGATCATGAATTCTTCAAATGGTATCGTCCATCTCTATTTAAATTACGTGGTATTGAGGGGGATCGTTTTGACCATTTTTTCTAAAATTGAATGGCAATGGGGTTGTCAGGAAATGTGTGCCTAGAGCTTAATCCCCACTTCTAGTTAATCGCCTTTAAAATTCGACCATACTTGGAAAATTTTGAAAAATTGAAAACATTTTTCCAAAAGTACTCATATGAATGTTTGTACCCAAAAATACCATCGGGTTCCAATTTTTGCCCCTTTATCTCATTTTTCTGGGGTACTTACTTGGAAAACCAATTTTTTTGTTTTTCAAATTTCTTGTAAACAATCGAAAAAAATCCTCTCGAAAGTTGGAAAAACTTGAAAGATGGCCATAAGTATCTATGTGTTTCGTACTAACGAAGGAATCACTTGAGGTTTTCGCAACCGAGTACAAATTAGGTAGTATGTATTTCTGAAAAAAGTATAAGTATACTTTTCCTCAAACTCGATGAAAACTAGGTTCCTAACAAATGCCGATTTTCTTGACCCAATGATCATTTCTGGTCATTAGAGATCCTCTAGAATAATTTTGATTTTCTTAAAATTTTTCAAATTTCTCCGGAAGGTGCCCAAATTGACGCAGGCAGCTGAAAATTGAGTTCTCCTTTCTTTTCGACTTGCTTAGCAAGAAAATCTTATGTGCAAGTCGAAAAGAAAGAAGAACTCAATTTTCAGCTGCCTGCGTCAATTTGGGCACCTTCCGGAGAAATTTGAAAAATTTTAAGAAAAGTTATGGCGTAGGCTTGGAAATTACGAAGATGAAGATTTTCCACAGTAATCGCGTTGCAAAGAAACTAAAATTAAAATTTTAATTGGTTTAGTCAATTTTGGCGCTTTCTAAAAATTTTTGAAAATATTGGAGAAAATAGAAATTGCCCTGGAGGCTCTGGAATGGCTCAAAAAGATCAAAAATATGTTCGGACAGTCTATATTCGATAAGAACCTATGTAGTTTCGCTGGAAAAGAATTTGAAAAAATCGGTATGTTAATTTTTGCTGAAAAAAATATAATTTTAGAACCAGCTTTTTCCAAAAAAATACGATTTTCGTCCAAATCGGAAGCGTACACCTGTATATAGTGGTTCTCTTGTTAAACCATTTCAAGGAATTTTTTTCAAAACTGTTTTTTTTTCATTTTTTTAAAAAGAAAATTTAAAAATTAGGTGTGAAAAACTTTATTTTTTTCAAGTAGATATCCTTGCAAAATGGATTAAAGGTAAAAACCAAGAAGAAGGACCCGATGGTATTTTTGAATGAATGAAATTCAGTTAGGTACATTTACTCCATTTTTCTCTCATTAGTTGCTTCGAGTATCTAGTACGTAATATACGTAATTGCACGTGTATACCTAGACACCTATACGTAGTAGGTCTAGGTAGGTACGTAACATCGTTTAATGTTATGAAAAATTCAACTTATTGTTATGTTCATTTAAGTATACGGTTCGTAGTTGTATGTCTATGTACTCGTAGATACTATACTGTATGTGTGGTATCAAAGGGTGTGTTTTGTGTAATCGAGTTGAATAAAATATTACGCGTGTCGTTGTCAGTGTAAAAGGTATCTCACCATCTAACGTAAGTGCGTTTACTTACACTTTTTACTGAGGTATGTACGTATTCCTGCGTATGTCTAACGTAAATACCTCTATACCTATACCTACCTAGGTAGTTCAATGTATTTATGCTTCGTCGTTAGTAATCATGTGGCAATCGAATTTGGAAAAACCATTCCTACGCGTAATACGCGTAATATTTTATTTACGTCTTTATATCTACAGAATTAATGGGCATATTTTATTCATTCGTTAAGTACTGGAACTATTAGGTACGATGAAAAATTTACAAAAAAAAATAATTATCGCTGCCTTGTACATATTTATTTATTTATTTATTTATTTATTTACGTATTTTTTCAGTTTTTTTTTTTTTTTAGTTTTACTTACTTACTTACCTATTCCTTTTATTAGGTGCGTAAACGTGCGTATAGGTATGTCTTACGTTAGATCTTAACAAGGAAGGTCAGAGGTATCCCAACTCGAAGTATGATCTGAAACGAAAATAAATTGAAAGAGTATAGATCATAAAAAAAAGTCCATATCCAAAATTTCAGATGTTAAAGTTCATTTCTCGAATCTTGACGAATTACTGAACTTTCAAAATTGATGCCCCATCGCCCTGAAAAATATGAAAATTCGATCTAATTAACGAGAATAGCTAAAATTTGGTATATACTCTATTTTTACTCTTCCGGGTCGATTGGAAGGGAGTTCGAGACGATTCCGAGCCTTCAGAAAATTTTGAAATTTTCCAACATTGGAAAAAAACCCATGAAAATGGTTCCATCAGTTTTCAATCCACGAGTATAGGTGCTACAGTTCATATGGACCATTTTTATGAGCTGTTCTCCAGTGTTGGGAAAATAATCGATTTAGGAGGACGAAAATGGGGTATGAGTATTAGGGTGGATCGAAAAAAAAAACATATCTTGGATTTTGACCAAATTTGGTGAGGTGGTTTACTTTGAGTGGGAGACTTCACAAAAAAAATTTGAACCCCCGAGGGGAAAGGGGAGGGGAGCAGGAGGTGCTCAAAGTGCACCTCCTTTTGAAAAAAACGCTGTTTTTTGCGTTTTTTAGCCAATCAAAAGTGTGTGAGAAGCCTTCGTAGCACTTAAAAGATGCGATTTGAGTTTTTACATCTCTCTAAACCATCGCCAGCGCCATCCTACTCCGATCAAAACTCAGACTGCTACCAGGGGGTTGAAAAGTTGCAGATTACAATATTTCAATAATATGAAATTTTTACTAATAGTAAGCTGAAAAGATTTTTTTTTCATCAAGTAAATGAGCAAAAAAATGTTTCAACCACTGAAAGTGAAAAAGAATTGAAAATTTTATGCACCAGTGCAGTCAACAGCAAATCATAAAATTCCAAAATACAGAATTTATATTGACTTTGAATTGATTATTTTTTCTCCTGAAAATATTATGTATTTTTTTTTCAATCACCTCGAATTAATTTCTTTATCGTTTGAAAAATTTACAGTAATTTTGTTTTCAATCATCAGAAATAAAAAATAAAAAAATTTTCTTTGAAAATGGTTAAGAAAATTTTGTACGTCAGTGCAGCCAGTTGCTAATTGTGATGTTCTGATGTCTTCAAATTCAAAACCTACTTCTATTGATTGGGAGAAAAATTGGTCCACTCACTTGACGAAAAAATATTGCATTCGAGTTCATAATATCAGAATATCACAATTAGCAACAGGCTGCACTGAGGTACAAAATGTTTAAAGAAATTTTTTAATTTTTTATTTATGATGAATTGATGATTGAACACAAAATTACTTATTGTGAATTTTTCAAACGATTAAAAAAATTAATTCGAGGGGATTTAAAAAAAAATACATCATATTTTCAGGAGAAAAAATAGTCAATTCTAAGTCGATATAAATTCTGTATTTTGGAATTTTATGATTTGCTGTTGGCTGTACTGGTGTATAAAATTTTCATTTTTTTTCAAAATTCACTTTCAGTGGTTGTAAAAATTTTTTGTTCTTTTACTCGATGAAAAAAAAATCATTCCAGCTTAGTGAAAATTTCGTATTATTGAAATATTGTAATCTGAAACTTTTCAACCAGGGGGTAGCAGTCTGAGTTTTGATCGGAGAAGGATGGCGATGGTTTAGGGAGATGTAGAAACTCAAATCGCATCTTTTAAGTCTTACGAAGGCTTCTCACACAATTTTGATTAGCTAAAAAACGTAAAAAACAGCGTTTTTTTCAAAAGGAGGTGCACTTTGAGCACCTCCTGCTCCCTTCCCCTTTCCCCTCGGGGGCTCAAATTTTTTTTGTGAAGTCGCCCACTCAAAGTAAACCACCCCACCAAATTTCAGCGTTTTCTATGTTGATTAGATCAAATTGAAATTTCAAAAATTCGACAAAATTCAATAAACGAACTTTCGCTCCTGAAATTTTGGATATGGGGGTTTTTCGCGATGTACGTTCGAATTATTATTTTTTTGGCTCAAAATTTTACTTCGAGTTGAGATAGGTACCTCATTTGTAGGTCTCTCATACTCAGTCACTCCGTAGCCGAATCCCGATGTAATCGTGAAATTTTTCAAGATTGTGTAAACACAATAGCTAATCGTCAAAATATCGCGAAAACAACGAGTATTCTCTTCATCTAGTTTTCCCTTCATTTTTCAACTATACTTATATCGAATAGTTTGAAAAGTTATCAAGAGTTTTCCCCTTCACTTTCAAGATGCAGTTGCCGAATCTACAAGAGACGAACGAACTAAACATTATGTAGGATCGTGCTGGAGCAAGGTCACTAATCACATTAGTTGCCTATTGAAACGCGTGAATTCCACTTACGTACTCAACTCTACTCCACTCCACTTTATTCCCAACATTCTGCATTGGTATAGTTATACTCGTACGTACACGTAGAACGTAGCGATATTATTCGTAAACGTAAACGTATACGTATTGAGTACGTTGGTATAAATTAGATTCGTGTACCTAACTATACGTAAGTTCATCGACATTTGTATCACATGTATGGTATCACTTGTTGCTTTTATTGGTTATAACCAGCTTAGAAATTTCATTTGGTAAGTACGTACCGTATTTATTTGCGAAGCGCGCCAAACAGAAACTGCGAACGCAAAGGTCTACGTCTACGTCTACCTCTGCGTCGAATATATAACTTGGTCGTTCGTTAGTGATATCTAACGTACATACTGTAAAAGTAAACCGCGAATTCGACGCCAACTTTCTCTTTTTTTCTGTCAACTTTGAGAAATCCCAAAGTATGGGTACGAGCAATTTTCAAATTACGTATACTCGATCGCGCAACGACACATAGCTATCAAATAAATACCTGCCTATGTATGAATTTTCGAAACTAACGAAAAGTTTATTTACGTATTGAAATTCTTTCTTGTTTCTTTTCTATGTACTTACTCTCCTCTTCTCTTAACCCAGTGTAAGAAGTATCGAGTTTCAAAGCTCGGCTTTCTCATCGGCGGGTCTTTAGCAATATGACGACGCTGGCGAATAAAGTTACTAATGAAGCGAATATTATTATAAGTATACGTTCTGTACGAAAATTCCGCTTCGTCAACTGTAATGCCTTACTTTTTTTACTCGACGATTTTTTTCGAGCTTTATTATTTACAATCGTGTACCAGAAGGGTACCGTATCACCAATTTATTTATATAACGCGTGCATCTTATAGTCTTAACGAAGGTCGTTGATTGGTTATCTCGAAAACAAAATCTTTTCAATTGCAAGAGTACGTTTTCAACCAGTCAGAATACAGTCCTGCAGTAAGCAGCTAATCGATATTATCAAACGAGAGACCGCGTGCCAAGGGTGCGAAATTACTTTTTCCTTCGATGTTATCGTTTTTATCGTTGTTTTGATTTCTTTCAACCCGCCAAGCTGAAATAGCTATCGAGTCTACCTACACCCAAACATATATATATAGGTACCTACTAAAGCTGGAGGTGCCTATAAACCTACTTATTTATTACCGGTACCCTTTTCGTCGTTTTAATGTATTAACTGAATTACCAAGCATATCCATCGTATCGGAATTTCGTCTCGAGTATTTTGCAATGCCAAGTTCTGTATTTCATCGTAGAAGTTTTCGCTGTAAACTTGTAAAACTTAATGCTTTCGAATTTTTGAAAAATTTGTTCAAATTTGGCAGAAGCTATAAATTTTTGCCAAATAAGCTTCGTCGTTTGGGTAGATCGAATTAGTTATATACCGAGGATTGAAAAAAATTCGAATTTTTTAGGCGAGCCACAATAAAAAGTAGTCTTTGGTGGTCTTGAAAACGGGTGCGATTTTTACAAATAATTTTAAGATTTTGCTCAGGAAGTTTGCCTTCGAAAGTTTAGTAATGGCAAACAAATTTCAGAAACACCAAACAAATTTTTTCAAAATAACGACGAAATTTTTTCATTTTTGTCCAACTCGACTTCATAGTGCGAGTTTTTGATCCATATGTCTCTTTCTAAAGGATTTCCTAAAATACTAAATTTAGAAAAAAAATATCATGTAGAAAAGTTTCAATCAAAGGGATATACAGGGTGTCCGGTGAGTTGCCTGCCATAATTCATTCAACCGGGTATCACTAAAAAAAAACCTGTTGTCTGTCTTGAAAATAGAAGTGGCAAATGTTGTTTCCAAAAAAAAGTCAACATTTTTTTCAATCATAAAAAAGTATAGTACTTAGAAAACTTGACAAATTTTTTTTCTTATACATTTTTACCTAACTTTGAAATTGAAGGGGCTACAAAAAAGTTGTTCAAAAAAATCTAAAAAAATTAACTAATGAAGGGAATGGAGTGCACGTTGAAAATTGAACAAATTTTGTTCACAAGACTTTTTGCCTAACATCAAAAATGAAGTGGCTACGGGTCATTCAAAATAAATGGTGTTCAAAACATTTTCAAATTTTCTCAATTTTGAACGACCCGTAGCCCTTTTATTTTTGATGTTGGGTAAAAAGTTTTGTGAACAAAATTCCTAACAAGGGAGGTATCCCAACTCAAAGTAAAATTTTGAGCCCAAACAGAAAAAAATCGAAAGTACATCATAACAGGACCCTGTATCCATAATTTCAGGTTCTGAAGTTCATTTCTCAATTTTTGGCGTTTTTTTGAAATTTCAAAATTTTCTCCGTCCTGCGAAATATGAAAATTTGATCTAATCAACGAAAAAAAGCTGAAATTTGGTATATACTCTATTTTTAACCTCCCAAATCGATTGGAAGAGATTTCGAGACGTTTTGAAGCCACCAGAAAATTTTGGAATTTTCCAGCGCTGGAGAAAAGCCCATAAAAATGGCCCATATTCACTTGAGCACCTATAATCGCAGATTATCCATACTAGTGACCTATTTGATCAATTAAAACACAATTTTCCAAAATTCGTAACTTTGAGTTCAAATTCGCATTTTTGGGCAGGATATTTTTCTGAAAAAAATTCCAAAATATCCCCTTGCGCACGTAACTGAATAAAAAGCTAAAACTTGGTATACCCTATTTTCGACGCCCCGAATCGATGGGAAGTAGTTTCGAGACGTTTTGGAACTACCAGAAAATTTTAGAGTTTTCCAGCACATAAAAAAAATTCTTGCCCAAAAATGTAAATTTGAATTCAAAGTTACGAATTTTGGAAAATTGTGTTTTAATCGATCAAATAAGTCACCAATATGGATGATCCGCGATTATAGGTGCTGAAGTGCATATGGGTCATTTTTATGAGCTTTTTTCCAGCGCTGGAAAATTCCAAAATTTTCTGGTGGCTCTGAAACGTCTCGAAACGTCTTCCAATCGATTCGGGAGGTCAAAAATAGGGTATATACCAAATTTCAGTTTTTTTCGTTGATTAGATCAAATTTTCATATTTCCCAGGGCGGAGGTAATTTTGAAATTTCAAAAATTCACCAAAAATCGAGAAATGAACTTCAGCACCTGAAATTTTGGATACGGGGTCCTGTTATGATGTACTTTCGATTTTTTTTGTTTTGGACTCAAAATTTTACTTTGAGTTGGGATACCTCCCTTGTAAGAGTTACGACCCTCCAGACCCTTTAAAATGAGGTTCCTCTCTATCACCTTTGGGTTTAATTTTACGGAAAATGACCAGATTTTGAATATTTCAAAATAAATTCCGTTTAAGTTTTAAAGACCACTAAAAGCAACGTTTTATCAGAGTCTAGTTAAAAAATTGTAAAAAATTTTTCGATCACCCTATACGTCCGTCGCGTCACCGTACTTACCCAAGTTTCGTACAGCTTGTTGGGCGACTTTTCGACTCTCGTGGTTCTTTTCTCTTTTGTTAAATATTCTTAGTCTTCGGCTCAGTTTAGGCTTTTAAATGAGAATCGAAATTATGGTCAAGAACTTGTATTATAAATTTACAAAAACACAATTAAGCATAAGAGTACATAGCTATAACTTGACTGAACCTTTAGGAGCCTCTACTCATAGTATTTATATCATTTTTGGGTGAAATACCCAACCATATATGGTCAAAAGATAGAGAAATGTATGGAGAAATAGATGGCAGTGTCTTAAGCCATTTTCCTCCGTTTGAGGCATAGAGATCCTGGTACTTGCATTTAACATATAGAGGTACTTGGGATTACACATGTACATAGTGTACTTTTGGGACCCATAAGAACAATGTAAAGTAGTGGACTATGAAAAACGTGACAAGGTGAATGAAAGAGTCGAGAGAGATATTTTTAGGTACGTTTATGTACGTTCATGTACATTTGATTTTTGCTGTACAATTTCGTCATCACAATTTTTCTCTTTCTCCAAGAAAAAAAAGTGGCCTCACTTTTTGGGCATCTATTTTGGTATAGGCTCCTTTACAAAATAAATTCTAAAATATAAATAGTTGCTAAGAAATAATGCTTTAAAAATAATTGCTTATGGATACACAATGAAATTATGAGTAAATTATGCTTTTTTGAATAAGATTTTGATCAAAAGTGAAAAACATAATAAAGTTAAAGAGGTTAAAATGCTTAGCCATACAGAAAATATTATTTCACTAGAATTAAAATTATCATATAAAGAAGTGGGCATAGGATATAAGGTTAAATTTTTCAATTTTTCCCTAAAAATTTGATTATTTTGTTTTATGTCAAAATGGGGGGTGTTTTCTTTCCAATTTTGGTTCAAAATTTTTGACAAATTTTTAAATTTTAGAGGATTGTGAGTATTAAACTCAATTTTTCCATTTTCAAATTGGGTCCATTGTAAGGGAAGTATCCTTATCATTTGGATAAAATTTTGAAAATTTTTTGTACAGGGAAATTCTTGGGGTATTACAATCTGATTTTCTTCATTATTTTCCCAAATTAATTCCAAATAACAAGGTAACTGCAATTTGATTGCTCCAGATAAATTATAGTTGATGTCCAATGGTGTAAATGAATTATTTGTTGAATTGTGAATTAATAAAGTGGGTTGAGGATTGGAAACGATGTATACATTTTCACCAATTTTTTTGATTATTACATTTTGATGGCTTGGTTCACAACGATAATTACAGACTGAGTTTAATTCATGTGCTGATTTTCCAAGTACAAGATGTTTAGCACATTCAGGTGATTCATATCCGGAATTAAAATAATCCAGGAAGCATAAATTTTTATCCAAGTCACATTTTTTCAATGCAGATCCAGAAATTTCTTTAATATTTTGATTTTGGTAATCATATGCAATTAACATTTGATCTGTGTTGAGTATGCATAATTCTTCATCATGAAGAAAATGAATTGGAATATATTGGTAAAGTTTCCATGACGAATTTTTTCTGATTAATGGGATCCGAATTTCTAGTAGAATATTTTCTTTTGAAATTTGACAATGAGTTATACTGTGAGAATAATATTGAAGGATTTTGGATATAGGAATGGCTAAGGTATATTGGAATTTTGAAATATTATTGTCCAAATTTTGGAGGTAGGTAATCAAGTCATCAGGAGGTAGGATAGAGTAAGGTAATTTGTGTTCTTGACAATGTTGAATTATTGAGGAAAAAAAGGTATTGTAAAATGTTTTTTGGAGAATGGACATCAGTACTGGATAGGTGTATCTATCTCTCAAAAATATTTGACTGTAGGTGCTGATGGTTTGAGAGAGTGAATCAATGGTTTCCGCAAAAATTTTCATATTTTTTTGGATTAATTCTGTAAACGAATTCAATTCTGTTGAAATGTTGAATATTTCGGCATGATTTTCAATTAATGCCTCTTTCAAAATATTGTAATTTTTTTCAATTTCAAATTGATTGACATATAATGGATATAATTCCTCTTGAGTAACAACATCACAGCAAAATTGTAAAAAATTTCCAAATAGTTTTCCAAGTCCTCTTTTTTCTCTGGATTTTTGGATTATTTTTGAATCAAAATAGGTTTGTTGAAGTTGACTGTTTATAAACGAATCCAATTCCAAGAGGGAATCATAAAATTTTTGGGTAAAATTACATTCTTCATCATTGATATTACAGTTCATATTTTCATTGGTTAAGGGTTGAAGATTTGGGTAGGTATAATTTACCATGAATTTATAGGGAATTGATTTTTCGTAAATTATTACGTTTTCAATTTCTGAAAGATATGACCCTGGGGTAATTTCAACAGATAATTTTTCACAAATTCCAAAATGGAATAAAATGAGGGGCAAAATTGGAAAAATCATCCTGGAAAAAAAAAGGAAAAAAAAAATTGGGGTAATTAAAAAAAAATTATTATGATCTATGCACATCTTAGCATAAAGTAAGCTTAAATTTATGGATAAATTCTCAATTCATTAACATCAAGCTGATGGTTTGATATAATTACGTCATAACAATCAGGGCACTCTGGTATGTCTTCAAAATACACAAATGCTGTAGTGTCCAAAATTTCGAATAGCTTTTTGAATAAATCCATTATTGTAGGAATATCATCAGAAAAAAATCTTCGAAATGGTCCAATTGGTGCTATTGATAATTTTGTCTCATTCCAACGATCACGATTTGAGCAAAATAACATAATGTCATATCCATTATGTAGGAATACATCGATGTATAGAATCACACTTTGTTTTGTAATCTCGGATACATTGAAAATCTTAACCATCTAGAAGAGATTTAAGTTGATAAAAAGGAACATTAAAAAAAATATAAAAATTTGAAATGTTACTGTATGGGCATGAATCCGATCCGTGAGTTTTTGTTGTTATTGTTAGGTATTTGAACTTCTTACCCTGAGCTCTGGTTCTCTAGGTAATTGACATGTAAAATGTATCCACAACTTGTGGCTGGGGGGGTTATTTTAAAGTAAGCTGTAAATGCTACTGTGTTTATGATCATCGAGTACACTGTTTATTTTTTCTATTTTTTTTTGTGTTGGTACTCGAAGGAAATACTAAGGTATGATTTTGCAAAATGATCTTAGTTGTTGTTTTGCAAAGTCTCAGATCAGTCATTCTGTCGTTTTTTGACTGAAGTGGTGAAAAGTGCTATTTTCTTCAGAATTTTCTCTCTTGCAATTTTTTGTGAATTTAAAAAAAATTTTATAATGGATAACGTAATTGAAGATATTGATAATATTGAAAATGAAGATCTGTTCACCAATGAAGAAATGGATGCTGTATTTCAAGGTAGGTATCAGTTTTACTATTTTTTTCTCAAAGTGATTTTTTAATATTCATAATTTTAATAAGTTGGAAAAGAATTTTGAGATTTAAAGAGAAAATATTTGAAAAGATCGAAAATCATGTCATAAGTTTGAATTTCCATCAATTTTATTTTTTAAAAATGATCAATCTTCCATTTTTTTGAAAAAATCAAATTTGTAAAATTCTTGTGAGACGAATTTGTGAGTAAGGTAATTTTCTCAAATATTTTCAATTTTTTTTTTTTTCAAATTTGGACAAATTTGGAATTTTTAATTTTTTTTTTGAAATGGATTTTTGCTATTTGTAAATTTCGTATTACAGTCGATATATATTTTTCGAAGTGATTTCAATTTTAAGAAAGTTGAGAGCAACAAGATGTATTGTTTTTTTTTCAAGAAATTTTAAAAATGTTTGAAAATTTAAAAATCATCATTATTTGGAAATTTGTTCAATGTTTGGTTTTAAAAAATAGGTTAGCAACGTAAAAAAAATTCAAAAAATAATAATTTTTGGCTAGATAAATCAATATATTTTTGAAAAAAATAATTCTGTCTTCATTTTTTTGAATTTTGAAGAAATCAAATTTGAAGGGATTTTGAAATTTCAAATTATTCGTGCAAATTCAAAAATTGAAGTTTTTTCTTCAAAAAATATGTTCTCAAATTTTTATGATATTTTTTTTTTATTCGAAAATATTTTCACTGGAAAATTGGGAGGGAAATGTGGATTTTTTTTTTTTGAAAATTCTCCATAGGTAATTGTTCTTTTTGTTTCAAGGAATTTTAATTTTGAAAATTTTGTTTTAGAATTGAGAGGAATGGAGGATATCCTCATGGGGGTAGCTCCATCTGAAGTGGACCTTGAAGGGGAGATGGAAATCTCCAGCTCTGGTGATGTTGGTGTCCAGGGGCCTGAAGCGGTTCCTGTCCTGGATTTTTCTCCACCACCATTAGAGGAAATTCGAAATTTTGAGATTTTGGGAGATGAGGTAAATATCAAAATAATTTTGATTTTATTTTCAAGAGGGGGAAAAAATTTAGGTAAATTTCGTATCAATTTTTTGTTTTTCAGAGGGATTTTGAGAGGATGGTTCATCCACCGATTTTGGAGCCGGAAGTGGTTATGGAGGTTCTGAATAGACCACCTCCAATTTTAGGACCTTCCATAAATTTGATACATTCAGGGTCATCTCTAGCTGGACCCTCGCAGGCTGGATCCTCACAAGCTGGACTCTCCATGTCTGATATCTATTTTGGGGGAGTAGGCAATTTGTTGGTAAGATTTAAATATTTTTGATATTCAAGACCATAGTGCTTGATAGATTTTGATTATTATTTTTGTTTTCAGAGAGGCCCAGACGAAAAGCCTTGTAGGAAAAGGCACCGTTTCATAACAAAAAATGGAAGAAAATCGTATCTTTGCTGCCCAAAGAGTGGTATTTGTTCAAGTACAGATTTGGGAGGTTTAAATTCTATATGCCCTCATGTCAGATGTACCTACTATAATTGCCATTTTTGGCAGATGCAGGTAAGAGAAAATAAAATTTTTCCATTCAAAAAAAAATTTGTTGCAATTTGTTTTTTGAGCTAATGTGGTTATTTATTTATCTTCAGCAAGATTTGAAAGAAACAGCAAGATTATTATTTGAAGGCAAGGAGGTGAAAAGGGACTCTCCTGTTATTTTTCACAGAAGATTCTCAAAGTTATTTCAATTTTCACACGAAATGTACCTTAATCTTCGAAACGCAATGATTAATGATCCGGAAAAGGTGGAGGAGTACATACAATTCATCCCACAAAGGCTATGGCCAAAAAAATGATTTTGATTTTTTTTTTGTATATAATTTTTCTTGTACCGTTTTTTTTTTTAAATTTTGATATTTTTTGTATAATTTTTGTTCATTTTTATTTCTTTTTTGGTTAAATTTTGATTTTTCTGTAAATTTTTTTTTGTTCATATTTATTGTTTCAAATTTTGAGTTTTTTGTAAATTTTGATTTTTAGTCTCGGAGAAATATTTTAATTTGTTAATTTTAAGATCAATTTTTTTGTAAGATGTGTTTGACTAGATGTTAATTTGTATTATTGATACATAATAAAGGGGTTGAATTTAAAAATTTTTTGAAGTATTTCATGAATTTGGGGGGGAAATAGAATGAGATGAAATGAAAAAGTTGTGCCTGAAGTGCAAAAACATAAAATTTGTTAATAAATGAAACACATTTGGCGTAAATATGAATATATGAATTGAGCTTATATTTAAAAAAAATTCTAAAATAATCATAGAATAAAGAAAATATGAATATTTTCATACTTAAAATTTCTTAATACTAAATTTAAAAGGACTAGATAATAGGTACTCATAACTTTGGTGCTTTAAGCTGCTTAGTGAAGTAAAATATTCGATAAAACTTACAAAATATTGCAAAAATAATTCTTAAACTATGGGTTTCGATTTTTTTTTTCAAAATTAAAAAATTTTGAATTTTTGAAACCTATTAGGGGAAAATTTTTTTTTTCTTTTATAGAGCAAAGGTGATAAATTTTTCTGAGATACAAAAATTTTTGAGCTAATTGAGCTAATTTCTTGGAATGTGGTATTTTAATTAGGCGATAGATTGGAGTATTTTGAAAATTTTCGAATTTTTTGAGTTTATCAACTTCATCAAATATAAATCAATTTTGTAAGAAAAAAGGGGAATGGGGGAAAAGTTTATGAGGGAGGTGCGAGTTGAATTTTTATAATTTAAATGACGATCTCGTAAAAATACATTGAATAGGTTTTGAAATTCAGAAGGAAGATTATTCGATTATAAAATCAGATCTCGAAACTCGAATAGTTCGGTTAATGGGGGGGGGGGCATTCGAAATTACACAATGTGCATTTGGTTGTTTTCGAAATCAGATTAATCAATCTTCAATTCGAAAATGAGGTTATATAAAACGTGTACCTGATGAATTTAAAAATTTGAAAAAAAAAAAATTCGACATTATCAAAGAAATGAGCTCCTTGGCTTCTCAAATAATAAAAATTCAAATTTCGAACGAGTTTCCCAAAAAAAAAGATCATATAGGTAATCTGAAAAATTTATCAAGGTTGTAGGACTTCGTTCTTTTTTTTTTTTCTCAATAGATACATCTAGCAAAGAAAGATACTTATTAGATAAAACTTATTCAATAAAAAAAACTATTCAATAATGGAGAAACTATTCAAATTTGGATTCAGGGGAATTTTTTCTATTCTAATAATCGAAAATTTATAGCTAGCCGGAAAAAATTCGGCAAAAAGGTATATATTTTTTTTGGCGAAATCAAAAAATTGGATCTATGGCTCGAATTTTTTCAAAATATTTGTTCCACGTTTTTAGGAAAATTTGATAATTATTGTTCTTGAAGTATCCAAAAAAAATTTTTCAATTTTGTATTAATCAATTTCCTCAAAGGCGAGCTTCAAGTTTTCCGGGATAATTATTTCATTGGCAATTATTACCTCGTAAAAGTCGGATTTTTCAGGAACTTTGATAAAAAACGTATATGCTTCAATATTCAAGAAAAAGAAAATTTTGTCAAACATTGTAATTATATCGTTAATTTTATCGTTTCCTATATTAATAAAAGGAATTTTATAACCAGAAACTTCGTCATAGCCTTGAAAATCCCATCTGGTGTATTCATCATAGAAAATCACTACATCAGTTCTTCTATGGATGTAATTATTAATTAGTCTGAGAATTTGAGTTTTTGAGGTAGGCGAAAGTTTTTCTGGAGTTAAATTCTGCTCAGAACGTGATATTAACTCAATTGAGTATTCGTTTGGAATCATCTGTAAATGATTCGAGATTGTGAGTACTGCAGTTTTATGTCTTCTGGTCAGTGGGTTAGTATTGAAGGTCAGCTAACATGTGATTTTGTTATGATTTTGCCTTTACGAAGTTTGCTACGACTACTTCAAGTGAGAATGTTTTAACTGGGTTCATGAACTTGTTAAAAGTAATTCCCAGTTCATTGATATGAAGGGAAAAAAATAAAAAGGTACCAATTTTTTCTTGTTTGTAACAATTTTTTTTTGAAAATTTTGGATTAAAAATCTTGCAACTGTTCCTATGTTTCGTTTTTAAGGAAATATTTTCATTGGCCAGAGAAAATTTCATAAGAGGTCACAATTATTTATCCAAAATTATTCATTTTGATTTTCTTTCAATATATTTTGCTAATCTTCTGACATGTACAATTTCTCTTTTGGTTTTCTTTTTTACATTATATTCAATTTCATAATTTAATGGCGAATATTTGTGAAGTATTTTAACAGGACCTGTATACATTGGGATAAATTTTCCTTTTAGGGGATTTTGCAGTAAGGCAAATTCGCCAATTTCAAAGTTAACTTCTTTATGATTTTTATCATAATTTCGTTTGTTTATCTCTTGATGTTTCAAAATTAATTTTGGAACTTCTTTTCGAATTTTTGCAAGTTCCTTTAATTCTTCCATTCTTCCTTTCCATTGCATTTTATTAATGGATAATAAATTGTCAATGGGTAAATTTGGATGTCTTCCAAATACTAAGAAGTATGGGGATAGTTTATGAAAATTTGAAATTGGGGTTATATTATAGGTAAAAGTGATAAAGGGGATAAATTTTGCCCAATTTGATCTATTTTCATCAACATAATTTGCAAGGGTTTTGCACAAAATGCCATTTAAGCGTTCTACTTGACCTTGAGTAGATCCTGAGTACGTACTTGAAAATCCTAATTTGATTCCTAAATTTCCACAAAATTCCTTAAATTGAGAATTTTTGAAATGTTTACCATTATCACATGTGATTTTTATAGGACAACCATATTGACATAAAAGGTTATAGATAAAATCAATAACTTGTGCAGCGTCAGCAGTTTCAGTTGGTTTTGCAAAGGCAAGTTTTGTTGCCTTACAAGTTCCTACTAAAATAAAGGTTTTTCCTTCACTTATGGGGAGGGGACCAACGAAATCAATCTCAATGTGTGATAAAAGATCACATTCTGGAACTTTGATTGGATGTAATAAACCTGGCTTTGGTCCTGGTTTTCTGTTTCGAATCTGACATTTATGGCAAGATTTGATATATTTTTCGACATCCTTAACTAAATGGGGCCAATGAAATTTATTTTGAAGTTTTTCAGTGGTTTTTCTGATCCCATAATGACCACCTCCTATCAGATCATCATGGAAAGAGGAGATAATTTTCTCAGTGAGATGGGAGGGGATTAGGGTTAAATTATGTTTGGGGTTTTTCAATTGAAGAATGCCCTCTTGATTGAGCATATATCTTCGACTTATTCTTTTCAAATTTGAGAGTTCAGATTTGGGAATTTCATGAAATTCATTTTTCAAAATTGAAATTAATTTTTTCAAAAAATCATCTTTTAATTGTTCATCCAAAAAATTTCTGTTTGTGGTTAAATTATTTATTTCAATTCGACTTAAATAATCTGGGACTACATTATTTTTTCCTGGTTTATGCTTGATTTCAAAATCAAATTCTGATAATTTTAAAATTAAACGAGCCATCCGGGAATTTGGTTCCTTCATCTTTTTGTAATGCAGAAGGGGTGCATGATCAGTGTAAACCAAAAAATGTTTTCCAAATAAATATTCTCTGAAATGTAGTATAGTTTCAACTAAGGCAGTGAGTTCTAGATCATAAGTGCATAATTTTTTCTGTCTGGGCTGAAGTTTTTTACTGAAATATGCAATAGGATGCATTTTATTGGTTGATTCATTTTTTTGAGAAATGACCCCTCCAATTGCAATTTCTGAAGCATCAGTTTCAACTATTGTCTCACGAGATTCATTATAAATTGCTAAAACTGGTTTACTGATTAGGCAATTTTTTAGTGTTTCAAAAGCTTCATTTTGCATTTCATTCAAAGTTACCTGATCCTTTTTTCCAGGATTTCCTTTTGTAAGATCAGTCAAACAACTAGCAATTTTTGAAAAATTTTTGATAAATTTTCGATAATGGGAACACATGCCTAAAAATTGTCTTACCTGAGTGATATTTTTAGGTTTTTGAATTTTTTTGATTGTTTCAATATTTTTTTCAATAGGTTGAATTATAGTACCATTTATTTTATGTCCTAAAAGATCAATTTCTTCAAAGAAAAATTTGCATTTTGAGGTTTTTAGCCGAAAATTTAACGAATCTAAACGTTCCAAAACAATTTGTAAATTAATTAAAGCTGTGAGAAAATCTTTTCCAAAAACACACATGTCATCCATGTATGCTACTAAAATTTTGTACAATAAGTCCCAAAATTCAGAATTCACTGATTTACTAAATGCAGCTGGGGACACACTTAAGCCTTGAGGGAGTCTTGTGAATTGGTAAAGTTGATTATCTACAATTATAGTCGTCAGATATCGGCACTTTTTTGATAAAGGGATTTGATGGAATCCTGAGTTACAGTCTAAAAGACAAAAAAATTTCGAACCTTCGAGAGCCATAATAATGTTTTCTATTCTAGGTACTGAATTATGATCAGGGTATAAAATGTCATTAATTTTCTGAAAATTGCATAAAAATCGATATGTGCCATCTGGTTTTTTGAGTAAAAATGCTGGAGAACAGCAATGAGATGTTGATCTCTCTAAAATTCCATTTTTCAGCATTAGTTGAATTTGCCTATTCATTTCCCTGCGTTCCACTGGAGACAATTTATATCCTCTTGAGACTATTGGAATTTTATTTTTCACTTGAAGAATATATTCAGGAACATTTGCTTTTTCAATTTTGGTGGGATCTGTAGTAAATAAATGGAGATATTTTTTCAATAATTTGAGCACTAATTTTCTTTGATCTGGAGTTAAATGAGGGGATATTTGCAATTTATTATTTTCTGAGTCAAAAAGATCGTTGCCGATGTATTCTGTATCCTCTACAGTGGTGTTACATTTTTTCATCTCATTTATTTTTACTGCTGGAAGAAATCTACCTATGTTTTGATTTTTATGTATAGACTGCCTAACATGGGTGTAGTTGTACATTGTAATGTACATTGTATTATTGTTGGTGTTATAATGTGTTACTTTAGTTCCCGACCTGTCTAGAAATACGTCTGTATGCGAGAATTTTTTATTACCTAGGTTCAATGCATTCGATATTGCAAACGTTTGTTCTTGTTTTGCTGGAATTGTTATGGTTTCGGTAGCAATCAGCTTGTCATAAATTAAAGAAAGAGGGGCTTGTTTGCAAACTTGAGAAAGCCATTTTTCATCCATTTGCAAAATAATTTTATTAGGATAATGTCCTAAAGATATTAATTTTTTATCAAAATTAATTATGACTTCGTTTTCCATGAAAAAATTTATTCCTAAAATGACATCTGAAGTAAGATTTTCAGCCACATAAAATGTAGTTTTAAATTCGATATTTTCTACATAGAAGGTCACTTCTGTTTTACCTATTATTTGAATTTTGGAGTCATTTGCTGCAAATACTCTCAGATCTGATTCTGTTAATTTTTGACAATTATTAAAAATTTTCTGAGAGATGAGGGATATATTACTGCCTGTGTCAATTATTGCAGTTAATTTTTTTCCATTCAATAGAATATCTATTTGAAGATTATTGATGATGTTTGTTTGATGCTTGATACATATTGATTTTTCTTTTAAGGAATGAATAAATGGATAAATTTCGTCATCATCAAAATATTTAAAATTTGAATACTTATTTGGATTACAGATGAACTCAGTTTTTTGAAATTCGTTTAAAAAGAAAAATAAAGTTGTTGAGGATGAGTCGTAATTTATTGACGTTTTTTTTTTTCATTAAATCTACATTTTTCACTAGTATGTCCTGGCTTTTTGCAAACATCACAAAAAAATTTTGGCTTGTCTTGATTTCTATTCAAATTTTGGAATTTATTCCGATTTTGATTGTAATTTCTTTGATAATTTGGTCTGTTGAAAGGAAATTGGTATCGGATGCTTGGAATTTGGGAAGGGGGTCGAAATGGTGTCTGCATTAATGGTTGAGGTGGGAATCTTTGAGATAATGAGGCTTGAAATGCATAAGGCCTAGGTGGTGGGTTTGGAAAATTAAATGGTGTTGGTGGTAAATTTGAAAAATTAAATGGGCGAGGAGATTGATATTGAAAAGATCTGAGGGGTTGCATTGGTCGAAAGGGTAAGTAATTTGGGCGAGGTGGAGTTCTTGGAAAAAAATTTCGTTGATTTGGTCTTGATTGGACATTTAGCTGTGATAAAGACTGAGTAACTTTATCAACAGGATTTTTCAAAAGGAAAAGTTCATTTTCTACCTTTTTCAAACGAGAGTCTTTATCTTGATCTTTTCGATAATTCATTAAATTTTCAGAGCATTCATATTTTTGTAGATTTTTTCGAATTTTTTCTACAGTATCATTATCCAATAAAGAGATTGCTTTATGGACTTTTGGTTGCAAGCCCTTCAAAATATGCTTACATTTGTCCTTTTCTAACATTTCTTTATCCACACTTTTACATAAGTTCAGAATATCAGTTAAATATTGCAAAATATTTTCGTCATCTTTTTGAATTCTAGTCAAAAGTTTACTTTCACTGATATCTTTTTGGGCATTTTCATTGAAAGCTGTTAAAAATTGGGGCTTCACTTCCGAATATTTTTGTTTTCGTTCAGGAATATTTTGAAATACCTCTAATGCTAAGTCTGTGAGGTACATTGGAAAATATTTTCCTTGAATTGCATCATCCCAACCGTTTGCAGTTGAACATAATTCAAAATGTTCAATGAATTTATGCAAGTCATTATTAAATCCAGAAAATTTTTGAGGGGAAAATATTTTGTCTTTCAATGTGGTATTTGTAGCCATTTCTGTGTCAGTTTGAATTTCTTGATTTCGAAGTTTTGTGGTTTGAAATTTAATTAAATTTGCATAAATATTTTTAGCAATAATATTATTTTGTTGACTTGATTGGGAATATAAACGAATACGATTTCTCAATTTTTCAAGGGTAGGTTGTTTTTCAGTTGAAAATCCTAATGTTCTACAAATAAATCTAGATTCGGGTACAGTTAAATTTGAAATCCACCCAGTAGATGATGGATCAAGATCTGGAATTGGGATTTTTTTCGGAGATTTTTGAGGAGATTTTTGTTCCGAATTTTTGTCTGAATTTGAAGTTTCAGATTCACTTTCAGAAGGTTGAGGGATTTCGTTTTCTGTGCTTTCAGTTTCAGAATTTTTGTTTTCAGTGGTAATAATTTCAGGGGGGTCAGTTATCAAATTATTTTCCGATTGGATATCGTCTGTTTCAGAAGTCTCAGATGTTTTTGGATTTGGTTCTGGTTCTGTCATTAATTTTCATAAAATTTGAACTCAATTTTTGGACTTTGGGGGGTATTATAATAAATAACTGTGTCAATTTTTTTAACTGGTTCGTTTTCAGGCAATGAAGTTAAGTAGGATGAAAATTTTGGTTTTTTATTTGGCAAGGTACCGTGCCTCTTTTTATAGTCGTAAAATTCAAATTCAACCTTTTCAGATTGAAAGACTAATCTACCTGGTTTATACTGTCTTTTGGTTATTAATGGAGTTGAATCAACAGAGTTTGGTTGTTTTTTATTTGAAAATAAATTTTTCAATTTATTAAGGGGATTGTTTTGGGAATTCATATGATTAGTTCAAGCATAAGCAAAGCATTAGCATAATATTAACATATCATGTACCTTGATATTGGATATTTGTAGCACTCAAAAAAAAATTTAAAAAATGGCAAAAAAAAAATTGTCTATTATTTTCAAGTTTTCAAAAAAATACTAATATTTTCTTAACACTCGCGAAAATTCAATAAATTTTAAAAAATTGACTAGATTTTTTTTTTTGTTAAAACACTCACGAAAATTACTAGTCTTTAAAAAAAAACACAAAAAAAAAGCACTTTTGTTCGGGCGCCAGTTGTGATGGCTCAGTTTAGGCTTTTAAATGAGAATCGAAATTATGGTCAAGAACTTGTATTATAAATTTACAAAAACACAATTAAGCATAAGAGTACATAGCTATAACTTGACTGAACCTTTAGGAGCCTCTACTCATAGTATTTATATCATTTTTGGGTGAAATACCCAACCATATATGGTCAAAAGATAGAGAAATGTATGGAGAAATAGATGGCAGTGTCTTAAGCCATTTTCCTCCGTTTGAGGCATAGAGATCCTGGTACTTGCATTTAACATATAGAGGTACTTGGGATTACACATGTACATAGTGTACTTTTGGGACCCATAAGAATAATGTAAAGTAGTTGGACTATGACTATGAAAAACGTGACAAGGTGAATGAAAGAGTCAAGAGAGATATTTTTAGGTACGTTTATGTACGTTCATGTACATTTGATTTTTGCTGTAGAAGGGAAGGATTAAATGTTAAGAGGGTGGCGTTGGCGATGGCGATGGTGGCTTGACGCGCGTGAAGTGCGAAGACCTACGCAAAAAGTAGTACATTTACATTTACGTTTACGTTACGTAGTATTACGTAGGTAGGTAGGGTGGGTAGGTATGTATAATTATTGCGAAAGTTTTATTTCGCGTCTAATTGTTTTGGCACATCTTGCATGTAAAGTCGAGTCGAACGAAATGAACTTTTTTAATGAGCGTTACAACAAAGCGTGAACCGAAAATTATTACGCGGTGAAATCGTTATCCGTACTCGTAGTCTCGTACCTTCTTATTTAATTACTCATTATTAGCCGTAGTAGTAACAGTAGCAGCCCTAAAACGAACATTACCGAACTCTTACTCAGTGATGGCGAGAGCCGAGTCGGCCTCTAGTGCTATAATTTTCCGAGCCCCTTTTCCAACATTTCCCCTCATTATTTTTTTTAGTATGTTTGTATGCCATTCTGAATCCTACTTTTTCGAAATTGACTGCGTGTCATTCATGGAGTATTTATTAGTGGTTTCTACGGTTTTTTCACAATCAAATGATAAACAGAGATAAACGGTCTGAAAAAAGTTAGGAATAAGCTAAAGAAAGCTCGATAATTTTTTAGACGAAAAAACTGAAAAAACTTTGCAATTTTTAGGTATGTAAACATTTTTAAACTAAATTGAGAAGTTCTTCAGAAATATTTCCATGATTTCAAATTTTTTCTCCCTTAAATAAAAAATTGCATAATTTTTGCAAAAATCACTTACTTATATAAGTTGGAAATTCTCTCCCTTCTCAGAAAATGAGATGAGCAAAATACCTGTTCATCAAGTTTCATTCTCAAAAAGAAATCCCAAAAAGAGAATAAAGTACATACCTTATATGTACTATTTTTTCACGCTGAATTCAAATTTTTCAAATTTTTTCCCCTCAGCTCTCAATGGGAGGCGATGTCGACTCCAAATTTGGCAAAAATAGGAGAAAATTCGACATGGGTATGAATTACTAGGTTTTGTGGGTCGAGGATTTCGAATTTGGGGTTATTTTTTCACTCAATTCTCACGGATGGACAGTACAAACACTAAATATGAGAAAAATTGAAAAAAATCGACATGGTATGAAATTCTTGGTTTTTTAGGTCGAGAATTTTGAATTTGAGGTTATTTTTTCATTCAACCCTTAAGGGGAGAAGTACCATCCCCAAATTTGGGAAAAATTAAAAAAATCGACATGGGCATGGAATTCTAGGTTTTTGGGTCAAGGATTTTGAATTTGGGGTCATTTTAAATTTTTTCACAAAATTATGGACCCCAATCCCCCTTTCTTTCAGAGTTATGGCCATTTGAAAAGTGAAGGAAATTTTCTGTTCTTTGGCACAAAGTTACATCTTGTAGAGGCCTATTTATGATAATTTTTTCAACAAATTTGGTGCACTTCTTTACGTTTTTTCGGGTATTTGAAGTTTTCAATCGTAAAAAACACCATATTAACGAAGAGCGGCCACCTTGGAAAAAATTATTGAAAAATGTATTTTTTATGTAGAATTTTGCGGGGTATTTGGTTTTGGTCATTCCTTTGAACAAAGGGCCCTAAAATCGAAAAAACCGTACAGAAATGTGGTTATTTTTGCAGATTTTTCAAATTTTAAACGTTTCATATGGAAAGAAATGACCAAATGAAAAACTAATCCCATATTCGTGTTCAGCAGGCCAAAATACCCCGATGAACACTTTTTTCGCAATTGTTTTACTGGAAGTTCCGAAATTTATTTTTAATTTGTTTAAAAATTTAAAGTTGGCAACACTGTTTCTGAACGGTTTACAGAGAAATTGAGTAAAAAAATAGAATTAGGTGGGGAAAATTACTCCCTCGCACTCCAGTTCAGTCTCCTCACCCTTTTCTTCCCACGTTTCCTGCTCAAATTCTTGAACATCGTCCACATCCTCTTCCTCGTCCTCCACTGGGCTGAAATAACGAAAGAATCTGATAAAAAATCATAAAATACAAAATATAATATTAGCAGTGGCAATATGAATATGAGAGGTTACATATGGGGGTAGGCACCCGGGGGGGGGGGGGGGTGGATTAAAAATTAATAATACCAACAAATCTCATAATATTACTATTTTTATGTCCACAACATGCACTGTAATAATGATTTTATACCTATTATCAAGTTTTCAGATACTTACTCTTATATTCGCCAAAACTATTTTCCTTCAAGACCCTCATCTCCTCCGCTAATGGTCGTACAAAAAAAAATGTCCAGGACAAAAAATGTTGGAAATTGAGTATAGAACAAAAAAGTACTGACCTATTTTTACCGTAAAATCAACCCCAAAAAAGATACCTAGAGGGGAACCCCATTTTTTTAAGGAGCTAAATCTCCATTAAAAATTAGCAAGGGGTCTGAAGGGTGGTAACTCTTAGGGGTTACTCACTGTCAGAAGAACACTCTCGGCAGTTTTCTGCAATAGAAGCTTTTCTCGCCAAGAATGTTTTTATTTTTCCTAATTTGCCTACAAAGAATCGATCATTTTTTTTTTAAAACAGTAAGTTGACAAAAAATTTTTAATTTTTAATTCTTTTGTTATGTTTTGATGAAATTGGAACTTAATTCATTAATTTTTGAAAACTTGTACATCCATTCAAATCATAATTGGTGTTGTTTATTTTCTTGTTCTCGCGTATCTTTCGACGTTGACTACTAAAATTTGGTCCGGGAAATCCGGGCCCACTGCTCGTACACTGGTTGTATCCTCCTCTCGCCACCACTGCTAGTGCTAGTACCATAATTTCTATTCTATCATCACCGTTTCGTATGTATGTATTCAATTACAAGTCGTAAATGGTAGATAATGTAGATAAGTATGTAGTTACATATGTTCTCGGGAATTTGTAACACTTAGGTATAGGTACTGCGTGCGGTTGAAATGATCGAAACAAAAACCACGCAATACTTATCGCGTCAAATGATTAATACGAGTGCGAATTGTCAAACACGTAAATTTTCCAATTTGCATGCTCATAAATAATAAACACCAACGTATACTTTATAGACTCGAATCTCGAATCCCTCCGAGTGCAGGTATAGGTACCTAGCCTACGTATATGGTATAGGAGGTAGAGTTACGTCTACGTACATTTATGTACTTCGTACTGCGTAGTTTGTAGCGCGAACTGCAAACTGCGAACTGCGAATACGAAAAACGTAGCTAGTACCGCTACCTGCTCGAATATTTCTCGGCAATAAAATTAATTGCGCGCCTATTATTCGCAGACATCAAAAATGAAATACGACCCGAGTTCGAGTCGAATTTTACAAAGAAACAAACAAACGACTTGACTCTACATCGCGTCGCGTCGCCGTCAAACCTAAACGTAAGCGTATAATCCTCTCGCGGAAATGTCATCGGTGCGGCGAGAAAAATTTCTTTCTTTTTGTATACCGAGCGAAATGGAAAATAAGGGCGCAAAGTCGACAGATTAACGATTTCGTAAATGAATACGTACATAAAGACTTGAGTTGGGTATTCAATATTCATTCGCGTTAATATTTCGTATTTTTCAATTAATACTTCACGTCGCCGTCGCTCTGTGAGTAATTAGTGAGACAGCCAGGCAGCTAGGCAGCCTAGACATAGCCGTAAATCTAGGTACCTAAACCTATACCTATACGTCTACGTGAAGTGAGGTTTCGTAGCGTCATCGTCGTAGGTACCACACACTACACCGCTGTTCGCAATTCGCTTTTTAGTCAGGTCTCAATCGTATGCCCTTTTTTCCCCTCCTCCTCCTCCTCCTTTCCCCAGGGTCTAGTGTATCGCTTTATCTCCTGGTCATAATGGAAAAATTTTCAAACAAAAGTTGTTCCTCAACACTTAATTTACATTTTCATTTCTTATCAAAATCAATTTTGGAGCAACTCTCGCACCTCCAAATTTGGAAATAAAAAATATGTTTTGAAAAATCTTCAAAATCACGTTTTCTTCAAATTAAACGAAAAATTACGGAGATACCGAAAAATTTGTAATCACCAAAAGTATTCAGAATTGAATTTCCTTTCCAATGAGCTTTATCGCGACCATTTTCACCAACTTTTCCCGACAGAGTAGACCTCTCCCCCTCCCCCTTTTCACAAAAGTTGGATTCATGAACAATATTTGCTCCAAAATGAATTCTGATAATGAATGAAATTATGCATTAGATATTGAAGAACAAAATTCGTTCAATTTTTTTTCGTGACTCCAACTTTTGAGATAAGGGGGAGGGGGAGAGGTCCACTCTATCGGGAAAAGTTGGTGAAATTGGTCGTGATAAAGCTCATTGGAAAGGAAATTCAATTCTGAATACTTTTGGTGATTACAAATTATTTCCGTATCTGTGAATTTTTTCGTTGAAAATGAAGAAAACGTAATTTTGAATGTTTTCTCAAAACATGTTTTATTTCCAAAGGGTATAGCCGGGTTTTAGGTGAATTTGACCCCGCTCCGATTTTCGATCTAATCCTCTCAGATGGTGTACCTTGATGTAAAAAAATTTAGAAAATTTTTTGACACCCCCACCCCCTCCCATTCGGAGTTATGGTCATTTTATTGCATTATTTTCAAGAATTTTTAATTTCAATGGAAGCGAAGGAAATTTTCTGTTCTTTGGCATAAAGTTATATCTCGTAGAGATGTATTTACGATAATTTTTTCAACAATTTTGGTGCACTCCTTCGCGTTCTTTCGGCTATTTGAAGTTTTCAATCGTAAAAAACACCATAATTATAAGCGAAGAGCGACCACTTTTTGAAAATATCCCAAAAACGTGTTTTTTAACGTAGATTTACGTCACGTATTCACTTTTGGCAACTTCGATGCACCAAAGGCCGAAAATCGTGAAAAACCGTACAAAAATGTTATTGTTTTAGCAGATTTTTCAAATTTCGAGCGTTTTGTATGGAGAGAAATGACTGAACGAAGAAACTAACGTCGGATTCGTGTTTAGCGGGTCAAAATACCCTGATAAACACCCTTTTCGCGGTCGTTTTATTTGAAGACTCGAAATTCACTATTTTTGTGATGAAAAATCAGTGAAAAAGGTGAATTTTGAGACTTTAAACAAAACAATCGCGAAAAGGGTGTTTATCGGGGTATTTTGACCCGCTAAACACGAATCCGACGTTAGTTTCTTTATTTGGCAATTTTTTCCGTATAAAGCACTCAAAACTTGAAAAATCTGCTAAAACAATAACATTTCTGCATGAGTTTTCGCGATTTTTGGACCTTAGTTCAAAGAAACAGTCAAAACAAAATACTCAGGAAAAATCCTTGGTGCATCAAAGTTGCCAAAAGTGAATACGTGACGTAAGTCTACGTTAAAAAACACGTTTTTGGGATATTTTCAAAAAGTGGTCGCTCTTCGCTTATATGGTGTTTTTTACGATTGAAAACTTCAAATAGCCGAAAGAACGCGAAGGAGTGCACCAAAATTGTTGAAGAAATTATCGTAAATACATCTCTACGAGATGTAACTTTATGCCAAAGAACAGAAAATTTCCTTCGCTTCCATTGAAATTAAAAATTCTTGAAAATAATGCAATAAAATGGCCATAACTCCGAATGAAAGGGGTTGGGGGGGGGTCAAAAAATTTTCTAAATTTTTTTACATCAAGGTACACCATCTGAGAGGATTAGATCGAAAATCGGAGCGGGGGCCAAATTCACCTAAAACCTGGCCATACCCTTGAGGGGGGGGGGCAGGAGTTGCTCCAAAATGGATTTTGATGAGAAATTAAAATGTACATTAGGTGCTCAGAAACAACTTTTGTTTGAAAATTTTTTCATCACAACCCATAGATAAGGCGATATCACACGTTTGAAATGTTTGGGGGTGGACCCTGGGGAAAGGAGGAGGTGGGAAAAAGGGCATACGGGCTTAATTTCTTTGTTTTAATGTCCTGAACAAGAATCAATCATGGAATTAATTTTAGCAGGAATATCGCGCGGAACCTTTTTTTGTACGATTGAGACCTGATTAGTTCGTTTCGTAAGACCTTAACGCTTGCCGTAGCCTATGCCGTCCGAAAAACGCCTAAGGGTACATTACACGCTGCATAGAATTTTCTTCATCTTCGTTCCTCTTCCTCTCTTCAATTACCACCGACCACCGACCATCGACCACCGTGAATGGCCGCAAAGTGTTTACTCGCACTCGTAGTCGTAGCATCCCTGCTTATACTTCTTTAGGGAGTAGTGAACTACCTATGGGTACTTGGGTACTTAGTTGACTTGCAACCGTAACTTGACAACGCGAGTTTCGAGTTTGTGCGGTAAAGGCCGAATTAATTTGGTCTTGTTTGATTGTTTCGTTCTGTAAGTACCCACCCACCCACCCACTCACTACCTACTGCCCACTACCCACCAACCACCAACCACTAACCACTAACCAGTACCCAGTACCCGTTACCTAATTTGCTCGCAACTTTTAGTCATTCGGGCGATAATGGATACACTGGAGGAGAAAAGAAGAGGGTGTACAAAAATTACACTTTACCAAGTACCAGCGCTCGTTGCTTGGCCTTTGTATTAAGACGTTGTTTGTGTTTCGCCGTGTGATGAATACTTTATTATCATCACGCTGCGGTGGAATTCTTCCAAGGCAGGAGGTGCGCCCTACCGTACTCGTATATAGTCAAATTATTCTTACGTTAGCAACTTTTTGAGCAAGTGGCTACGGCTGAGAAAGCTTATCTCGTACATCTAGGGTACCTGCGCCCATAATCAAGTACAAAGAGCTCTTCTAACTGTAAGTGTCAAGCTAGTAGAGTGCTCATTTTCTGCAAAACGTGGAAAAATTAAAGAATGTTCCCAATTTGGAAAATCCAGAAGGGGAACCCCCATCTTCTGCCCTTTACGACCAGAACGAAGACGACGTCACTCTGTTAATTCTTTAACCAACTCGCCTTGGATTTTACGCGTGCCGCCAGCTCGTTTTTCGCGAAGAGTATTCGTTAAATCAAAAAACTTTTTATGCGAAAGTTTCTTAATTTTTTGAGCGCTTTCATTCGAGACCAAAACGAAGTTTGTGCGATTGAAAATGGCGGAGGTACGAATGCGCTAGATTTTGTCATTTTTATAAAATTATTATTTTTAATACCGAACAAGGCTGCTGAGAAAACGGCTAAACGGATTTTGGTGAAATTTTACGAGTAGGTTTTATCCATCGAAAACTGGAACCGGGACATTTTCGATCTCTTGGGAGAGGCATTAGCCAGCTTCGCATTCTCCTTAGAGAATTGACGAAGGTAGGATATTCAGCAAGCTGAAAATTTGTGAGAAAAAAAAATGAATTCCGAAAAATATCGTTATTTTGAATCCCTGATTAGAGAGAAAAGCGTTGAACCACCCAGATGATCTAATAGGCAAAATCAATTATTATTTTTTCCATTTTCAAAATTTTCATAAATAATTACAAAAAAACACTGAGAATGATATATTTTTGGTACCCCTCAAAAATAGGAGGAAAGGAGCAGGAAAATCACTGAAAATGATTTTTTTTGGCGTCAAATGAATGGATTTATGGTCTTTTGGATGA
The DNA here is from genome assembly GCA_033439095.1 of Pseudococcus viburni. NCBI lineage: Eukaryota > Metazoa > Arthropoda > Insecta > Hemiptera > Pseudococcidae > Pseudococcus > Pseudococcus viburni. The sequence goes on along the minus strand of JAVBJF010000002.1, from coordinate 2,469,991 downwards.
AAATTTCCCTGAAAATAATATTTTAAAACACGAAAATATGACAACTTTCAAAAAATCATTTTTTGAGTTAAATTTAAAAACCGCGAAAAAAATTCTACTTTTTTCTCTCTCTCTCCCCCCCCCCCCCCCCCCCCCCCCCCCCCCCCCCCCCCCCCCCCCCCCTCAAGAAGATGAGAGTGAAAAATCATCTGCAATAGTTTTTTTTAGCTTGCCCAACTGTTCTCGGAAAAATTTTTTTAAGAAAATTATTTTTAAATTTTTAGAATTTTAGAACATGAGTAGGTTTTAAGGACTGGCGGCGGGGGGGGGGGATATTTTACCACGTAGCTTCGAGGTCTCAACACAATTTTTTATGCTACTCGCGCCTTCAATTTTTGAAAAAAAAAATGGCGAAACGATCACTCCTGGTACCTAATCTACCATCGGACGACAATTTGCTACTGAGTCTGTGGTATGTAAAGTTGACTAAAGGGCCTCCCTCCCCCCCCCCCCATAAGATGGTGAAATCGTCTCTTGACCTGAATTTGGTCGAAAGTGATGCCAAGTGTTATTTGGGACCTAAAAACATTTCACCCAGGCATCATAGCGTGGTTACTTTTTAGTAACTTGGTTACTTTTTTCGAGACAAGTTACTTTTGGTTACTATTTCCACTTCAAAAGTTACTTTGGTTACTTTTTACCTCTGAAAGTTACTTTTTTCCAAAATTTCTCAAAAAATTTTCCTTTTTTTCACAATTTTTCTCTAAAAATTGATTTTTTCAAGCGTAAAGTGTCTGTTAGTTTCGGTTTAGTCGAGTTTTGGAGACTTTTTTGTTTCAAAAAATTTCGCCCTCGCTCCGCTCGGGCAGTACATTGATACCTCTGTTTCTTGAATACACTATCATTCCCTAAATTTGAATCAGTCAAAGTCAAAATTGGTGTATTTTCATTCTCTTGGTTAAGTATAGTGAAATAATTTTCATCAAAAACTAGAGATTTTCACCCATATTTCAGTCAAAACTCCAATCAATTTCCAATTTGTCAAATAAAAAATCAGTAATTTGAATTATTATTTCAATGAAAAATCGCTGCTGATTTTCATATAAATTTACAGGGTAGGTAGGCTAGATACTCACTTTTTTTACTGAATTTTGACACACCCTCATTTTTTTCAAATTCTTCCCCGCCCTTGCATAATGTCTGATTAAGTCCGGGAGTTGAGCAGATTCAACCCAAGCTCAATAAAAAAATGAAATTTTACCTCAAAAGTATTCAGAGAAGTGCATTTTATTACTCTTCAAACATAATTTTTCTTATTTCTTACATTAGAATATAACTTTCTAAATCTACATCAATCAAGTTTTATAAAAACTGCCTTTTTGAACCAATAAAATAATTTTCATTGATATTGCAGTCAAAAGTCGTTGATTTCTTAGTCGATTTTCAATAAACCAGAAAAAAATCAGTAATTTTGACTAAACGATCAATGCGAATCACTGATTTTCATTTATATTCATCTCACTGATTCAGATTTAGAGAATTCTTGCAATTTTTCAGTTTTTTTTCGCTTTCATCTGTATTACATTTTTTCATCTGTCCACTGAAATTAACCTGACTTTACAAGCACTATAGTAAAAATAGATTTTGAAGTTTGTTACGAATTTTTACCCCCCCCCACCCCATTTTCTCCAATTCTCAGCCCCTCCCTCACATAATTTCTGGGAGCGCTTATAAGTTATAATAATTGGATTAAGTACATACATGTTTTGTTTTTTTTTTTTTACAAATTTTACCATTAAAAATTGAGTTTTTGGTTACTTTTTGGTAATACATTAGTTACTTTTTTTCCCAAATTGGGTTACTAAAGTTACTTTTTTTCCACCAAATTTCACTATGATGCCTGTTCACCTGAATTTTTGACCTCCTACTCTAACCCCTTTTGGAATTATCGGACTATTTATGCTGAAAATTCAATTACCTAGTCATATTTTCAGAAGAGGAAGGGAGAAAATTTTGAAATTTTCAGAGATTGTAGGTGTCACATGGGTGTACCTATGGTAATTTTTTGAAGTTTTTTTTTCATATTTTCACCATTTTGGAGGGTTTGAAATTTTTTTAAAAATTTCAAAAAAATTGGAGGGGGTGGCATGGTTGGAATTTTTTTAAATGTTCGTTGCGTAGGTAGTCAAGTATAACATATATTTTTCACACATCTTTTGGAACAGTACTAATTTTTTTTGAAATTTTTTGGGGTGAAATCTCGGACCTACATAAATGTAATGAAATTATTATTATTCTTTTCTTTTTGATCATTCAGCAAAAATTCTAAATTGAAACGAAAAAAACTGAAATTTGGTATATACCCGAATTTTGACCTGCCGAATTGATTGGAAGCGGTTTCGGAACGTTTCGGAGCCTCCAGATGATTTTGGTATTCTTCAACACTTCAGAAAAGCCCATAAAAATGGCCCATCTTCAGTTTTCGGCTGTATGACGTTCTAAACTGGCGAGAAATCACCTAGACTACTCGATGACGTCACTAACTCATTTTTCGTTTTTTTGGACTAAGCTCGTTTTGGAATTGAGGTCTTCGTATGTACTACGTAGCTGCTGTACAAGTACATACGTTACATACGCAGAAATGCGTCAATTTTGAGAGGGTGCGAACGAGGGGACTACGCAATATACGCCTTCGCTATCGCTACAGTACAGCATAGAGAAATAATTTACCAACTTGTCATCGAAGCAACAAGTTTGGGGTTGTCGTTGATTGACATCGAGTATTTTATATCGAATGGTTTTCGAAGAGAAGAATGTAATAATTTTAAAACCCTCCCCGCTTGCCCGCTAGTGCGTGTTCCGTAATACTCGTACGTGTTTAACCTGTAACGTACGTTTAGTCGATGCGGCGCGGCATCGCCATTGGCAGCGCGCTGAATCAAAACACGAACGTGAAAAACTACAATAACGTAATAATTTTTCCGCTCGATTGAACTTTCGCGTTGAAAAATGATTCGGCTTGGTAAATCGAAATCTCGGTAATAGGCTGACTTCACTTAATTTACCACCATTGGCACCGACAGCGCGTGGGCGGCTAGGTGCATGGTAGGTGCCCAATTCGTTTTTATTCAGTTTGGGTCGCGGTCGCCTCGCGTGATTAGACAAATTAAAACCTAAACTTGGAAAAGAGTAGCTAGGTCGGATACGTGGGGGGTAAAAGTTGCCACTGTAGGACGCTTTATCGTGCTTTTTTGGTACAGAGACATGAGGGAAACAGAGGCCTCCCGAAACGATATGCCCGGGGGGGGGGGTGAGAACTTCATATTTTCCAACTAATTTTTTTTAATTTGCCAACGAATTTTTCCAAATTTGCCAATTAATTTTTTTCAAAATTTTACTAGTGCTAATTTTTTTCAAAACATTGCAAGGAAGCAATATTCATTAAAATAAATTATTTAGGAATAGCAGTTACTACTATTTTGGGGGTGAAAATTTCACAAAACCTCAAATTTAAGGTGCAATAAAACAATATTTTGGATTGATAAACTTGAATGAAAAATTGGCTACTTCTACTTTAACTGAGGAAATATGGTAAGGCCAAGCGCAGCGAGGCCAAAGCTTTTGAAAAATTTGATTTTCAAACATCAAAAATGAGTTTTAAAATGATAAAATGTAATAAAAGTAGTTGAAATCATTTTGAGGAAAAATACAAAAAAAATCACTTTTGTAGGATTTGAAGTATTGTAAAATTATGGAAAGAAAAATGTAATAAGGCCGAGCGCAGCGAGGTCGACGTTTTTGAAAAATTTCTATTCGGGAGGTAATTTCAGTGATGGATTGAAGAATTGTGATTCGGATCGTGATTTTGAGGAGTAATTTCAGAGTTTTATTATGATATCTGAAAAGAGGTCCCCAAAAAAATCTTTATGAAGACTTACTTGCCCTCTGCTCCTTTAGATGAGATCCTGGGTAACTATATCTTACTTGGGCCGTTGAACCTAAAAGTATGCCTAGGTATTATAAAAATTAAAATCAACTTTGAGAAAAACTAAAAACTTTGAAATCATGTTCAGAAATCAAAATGTGAAGTCACTTTACCTATTAAAAAGGTTCTAAAATTGAGTTTTAGAAAAATTGTTTAAATGAATTTTTTAATTTTTTATGGGATTAATTTTTTTGAATAATTTCTAAAAAAAAAATACTTAGATGAAATAATTTTTAAAAACTTCACAGTTGAATTTTTCAAAATGTAAAAAAAAATCCAAAATTTAGAATTATTTTTTTTGCTTTTCTCATTTCTTGTTTTTTTTCTTTTCGAACTTTCCAAGGAATAGCCAATATGCGCATATTACAAATCTGACGTATGTACCTACGAAATTTTCTAATCAAAAATTTACAACTCATTTTGATTTTTTACTTTCCGGACAGCGCGAAGCGTTGTAAGGAAAGTATTGTTTTCGGGTCGAAATTCGTTTTCGCCAATATTGAGTTTAGACAAAATCTGACTTTGTACAAGTTTGTTTTGACCATTTTCCAGGTGATGTTCCGTATGTATGTATGTATGTATGTATGTGGGACAAAAAAGTGTCTGTGAACACGATTACGCCCGTCCTAATTGATGTATTTTGTTGAAATTAAAATTGGAGTTGAGGTTTGAACAAAGGAAGGCTACGCCAAAATTTCAGATCGATAGGTTCAGTAGAAAAAATTTTACAAGCAATTTAATGCAAAAATCTTTGAGTTTGGTCATTTGCCGCGTTACATTGCATACACTGGTAATCTAAAACGCGATAGTAATTCCTCTCCTTATCGATGGAGAAACGTATTTAGTGAGAAACAGATGTATCCCGCGTCAGCATTTTTGTCTTTTTCTATCAAGATGACTGATATTTTTTCCCGGCAAGCATATGATACACGAAATTGATTAAGTTAATTTTTTTTTTTTCATGGGCAAAATTCAGACAAGTAGGTACCTACGTTTTTCGCTCGTTGATTTTTTTTACACCTGTCCGGAAAGTTTGTGATGCTTGCATCACTGTTTATTTTTTTTTCAATTTCAATATTTCACTACTTTTCTTAATTTTTATTACGCGTGCTTTTCTGCCAACTTTTTGCCAACATTATCCAACTTTTCCAACTAAAAAATGCGAGGGGGTGAACCACACCCCTTCCCCCAATCCACTCCCAGTCGGTAGGCCTCTGAAGGGAAAACTGGAACGTCGCGTGGAGAATCTTGCATACTTATCTACGATTCGGAAAAAATCTCGCCATGCACAAAAGATTATTTGCATTGTTAGGTGTTTGAAATATTCGCATTAATGAACGAGGTGAACCACGCAACTGCGAAGGCGTGGAAGGATTTGCCGCAAAACAAGATTTCGTATTCGAGAACAAATGTCGATAGCTCTGTTCCCTGTTCCCTGTTCCCTGTTTGCTGTTCCGCGTATACGGTGTGTATTGTGTATTGTGTACTTATACTTACGTAAACGTAACCTAACATAACGTAACGTAACGTGCAAAAAAGCAAAGTCTGTTTAAACATAGATTAAGTTAAGTATATAGGTACCATGGGAACCGAACAAGTTGCGAACATTTAGTATTTTCCGCAAACAACGAGGAGCTTTTTAATGTCGGCAACTTTTTCTCCGTTTGGTAATTCGGTATTGTTTGAAAAATTGAGAAAATACAACGCCGCTGCTAACAGCGCTGCGCAGAGGCGGCGTCCGCGTCCGCGTCCGGGTCCGGCAAATCACGTTAATAGCGAAGCATTTCTTCTATCTACAGCACCGAGCATAATCCGGCCCCTCTGCCGCGTTCCGCGTTATTTGCTTGTCGAATTAATCCGTTTAAAAATTATTATTTGTATTCGCACGCTACACGTACGCGTACTATGTATTTATTAGTAGATTTGATACCATACATCTGGATAGCGAGATGTAGATATGTGACTTGGTCTACGAAAAGGGACCGCGCCCAAAAACAACATTTTGAGAAAAACGCGTTTTAAAGTTTAGCTTTGAACTTTCGACTGAAACATCTGTAAAGCTCAACTTTTTAGAAAAAAAGGACTAATTTCACTCTAGAAAATGAAATTTTACGCTCTACAATTTATTTTCTATCCATTTTTTTCGTAGAACCTTTCCTTTGCTCGAAAAATTGACTGCAAGTGGCAAAAAATTGCTTAAAAATGTCTCGTTTTTTACACTATATTTCTTTCTTTAAATGTTTGTAGCAAGGACAATTATAAAGTCTGGCATCTCCGGTTTGTTTTATTGGAATGAGCATACTAACCTCTACAAAAAAATATCATAAAAAAAATATCCATTTTGTGACCATAGGTACCTTATCGTAGTCCAGGGCACATATGCTGTATTCAGCGCTATGCTACGTGCTGGCTCGAGTGAAGATTCGAAAATGGCGATTGCGTGTCGAGTCCGCGTGAAAATACGTAAATGCAATTTTGACTTTTTATAGGACAATTTTATATTCAGATCGGAGAAATGGAAGGCAAATTCGGAAACTCGATATACGTAATCATAACACAGGTCGACATAGGAAATGCTGTTTGAAGTTTAATGGCCCAATGGGTGATTTTGATAGTATTTTTCGCGCTGATCACGAGAAAAATAGTAAAAAAATACCATCACCCGAGAATTTTTCACAATTTGAAATTTTTGTTGAACATTTTTTTTTACACTTTTTGATAACTTTTGACTTTGGAAGTCAATTTTCTGAGTAAAGCAGGGGTTCAACGGAAAAAATGAACAGAACATAAATTGTAGAACTTGAAATTTCTTTTTTGTAAAGTTCGATTAGTCTTTTCTTAGAAGGGTTTAGTACAGACATTTTAGGTTTTGACCTCCAAAAAAATAGCAGGAAGGGGAAGTTTCTATAAGCTCAGTAAGGTATGTATTTTAATATTCCCGAAATTCCCTAAAATCGGTGAGTATTTTGACCCCCTTTTGGGGGGTGAGGGGGTTCAAATTTTTGTTTTTCGACTATAACTTTCAAAATTGAGTTTTTACGAAAAAAAAAGTTGAAACAAAAATTGTAGAGCATAAGAAAACGAATAATTTTGTTATTTACAGTTTTTTCCTAGGACATCATGGGAGGGAGGCAGGGTCTCGAAAAAAATAAATTTTGAAAATTTTCCATTTCTAGAAAAAATTACCAAAAATCGGATTAACCGACTTTTAGGAGCGGTTCTTTTGCATAGTACATCCTATTACTGTGTAGAATAAGAAAAATGTATAACCGACCCGTTATCTCAAAGTGGGGGGAGGGAGGTGAACCCTCCAAAGAAAAAGTCGCATTTTCACCCAAGCGTAGCTCAAATGCAGTGCAAAATTCGAAAAATTGGTTCCATCAACGGTCTAGAGCATTGAAAGACGAACATTTTGCTTTTTTTACTTTTTTTTCTACGTGGTTTTGGGGACGAGCTATTGCAAAAAAGAATAAAAGCAGCACGGAGTTTGAAAATTTTTCATCCACTCAATAAACTCTTCTTTTGAGACCCAATTTGGGTTCAGGGGTCAAAGTATTATAAAAATTGAGTTCAGCGCCCACAAAAACCTCAGAACTTCATTTGTTCGACCATTGGTTTGCTAGATTTTAAATTTACCAAGCTTTCACATTCGTACTTTATTGAGGTAATGAAACATTTTCGAACACCGATTTTTTTTCTTTTTGCGACAGCTCGCTTCCAAGACCACATAGAAAAAAAGTAAAAAAAGCAAAATGTTCATCTTTTAATGTTTTACAACGTTTGGTTTAACCAATTTTTCGAATTTTGCACTGCAGCTGAGCTACGCTTGGGGGAAATGCGACTTTTTCGTCGGAGGGTTCATCTCCCCCCCCCCTCCCACACACACACACACTTTGAGATAAGGGGTCGGTTATACATTTTTCTTATTCTACATAGTAATAGGATGTACTGTGCAAAAGAACCGCTCCTAAAAGTCGATTAATACGATTTTTGGTAATTTTTTCTAGAAATGGAAAATTTTCAAAATTGATTTTTTTCGAGGACCCTGCCTCCTTCCCATGATGTCCTAGGAAAAAATTGTAAATAACAAAATTATTCGTTTTCTTATGCTCTACAATTTTTGTTTGAAATTTTTTTTCGTAAATACGTAATTTTGAAAGTTATAGCCGAAAAACGAAAATTTGAACCCCCTCATCCCCCAAAAGGGGGTCAATATATTCACCGATTTTAGGGAAGTTCGGGAATATTAAAATACATACCTTACTGAGCTTATATACGAAACTTCCCCTTTCTGCTAATTTTTTGGGGGTTAGGGCCTTATTCGAGATATTTTAGTTGAAATTTGGAAAATCAAATTTTTTAAAATTGAAAATCTCTCAAAAATTTAGCCTTCAAAGAAAAAACCAACTGTACTATACAGAAAGGAAATTTTACGCTCTATAATTTATGGTCTATTCATTTTTTTCGTTGAACCCTTTCTTTGCGCAGAAAATCGACTTCAAGGGTCATAAGTTAAATCAAAAAATGTAAAAATTCTCAACAAAAGATTCCAATTATGAAAAATCCTGACGTGATGGAGTAAAACTGAAATCATATTCGAACTCGACACTAATAAGTAGGTCAGAATCACCAATCAGAATCAATTATGTAGGGAAAAATTGTTGATTTTCCAGCCTTTGATATTTCCATTGTTACTGATGGGAAATGTTAAAAATGTGGTTCATTACAAAAAATCGATTTTCTAGGAAAAGCAAGCCTCCCAAAAAAATATGAATTGTAGAACATGAATTGTTGAGCGTAAATTTCCTTTCTGAAAAGTCCACTTAATTTTACTTAGGAGGCTGAATTTGTGAGATATTTTCAATTTTTTTAAAAAAATTGAACTTTCAACTTAGGTATTCCAACCGTTGGGTAAAATGCAAAAAAATTGAAAAAAATATGTATAGAGTTGAGGTTTTCACTAAAAAGGGGATTTTTCAGCGAAATGAAAGGATAATGTTTGAACTTGAATTTATTGCAAAAATTGGACAATTTGGTCAATTTGAATAGATTTGGTAGACGATTTGGGCTAGGTGGTGCAGCCTACCTCACGTTCCCTTACATCGAATAATACATACCTACGTATCAGTACGCAACGAGAACGACGAACACGAGTAAAAATAATGAAAAACTAACTTCGGCTTCATTATTCAGGTCGGACATTATCGAAACTTTCTCGTCCAAGTATATGTATTAGAGGTAGAAGGGCTTAAGAAGTTACGTAGTTGGGCAGCCGAAGATATTACAGAATCCGTATTTGTTCTTCGGTGTGATTATCTGTTCGATATTAGACGGAAATAGAATTGGAAAACTACGCGGATAGGAAAAACCGTACGAAAGCGTTTGTTTCAGTTTTCAGTGTGGCATGGCGCCGGGCGGGATGGATATCGCGGTACGATACGCGCGCGAAGTAAATGAAAAAAGCTCGAATCCGATACGATTGCGAATCCCGCCGTTCGTCGTAAAAAGCTTTCGCGTTTTCTTTTCTTTTTCCCCCTATTTTTCAACGAAAAACACGTATTTATATAATGTACTACGACTACCTACGCTACGTATGTTCTACGTAGCATGTAATGGTACCCAGATCTGTGTACTTTGTTAGCTACACGTACACGTAGGCACTGATGGGTGTAGATGTTACGCCTGATCTGAGTAATTGTCGAATAGGTACATGAAATTACCGAAAGTTTTATCTAATACAGTAATTTTGGCCAATTCGTTTCAAATTCGAAGCTATAGGTATAATTTTTTTTAAATTTTAATTAAGGATTTTAAAAAAAATTGAAAATTATCATTTTGGTTTGTCTATTTGACCGCAGATTTCAAATTTGTCAAAAAAATATTTCTACAGGTGGAATGAGGGAGATGGATTTGGGGACAAAAATTTCAAATTTGAGATTCTCCGTGTTGTTTTCGTTGTGATAAGTATACCTGAAAGTGTTGAACTCGAATTTTAAGTCAAATTTTGTGCAAACTTGCGTTTCTTCCAAAGGAAGGAGGGGGCAGGAGGGTGAATAATTTCAAACGTTGTAATGTGCGTAATGTCGACATCGAGGTACGTTTTCGAGATCAATATAAATATTTTACCATTATTCGAGGTCGTGGATCACAAACTTGACAATATTTTTTTGTCTTAGTGGTGGGTTCACTTTTTCATGTTCCCAATTCGAAAAACTCACTTTTCACCTCTAAAACAAATATAACCGAATTCGTATTCGAAGGCCACGAAAACATAGATTTCGATTTATCTCATTCAAAAAAATTCAAAATTTCAGCTTTTTCCTACACTCGCTCCTCCTTTTTTACTCCTCAACAAAAAAATATGGCCAATTCGTAAGCTACATTCAGAAAACGTATTGATTTTGTTACATCGCTCTTCATCGTTATGGAATCTTTTTTTTTGATCCCATATTCCCTTTTTTTTTCGAAAGAAACATCAGTTTTAGTACGGACGATTTAGCTTAAAAAAAGCCAAAAGCCAAAAAAAATTCCCGGAAACGGGAAAGTTCGTATATAAGCTTTGTAGAGGGTGTATTTCAACATACCCGACTTTCCCTAAAATCGGTGAATATTTTGATCCCCTATTGGGGGGTGAGGGGTTCAAGTTTTCGTTTTTCGGCTATAACTTTCAAAATTACGAATTTACGAAAAAATACTTGGAACAAAAATTGTAGAGAATAAAAAAACAAACAATTTTGTTATTTACAATTTTTTCCTAAGACGTCATGGGAAGGAGCTAAGGGCTTCGAAAAAAAATCAATTTTGAAAATTTCCCATTATCAGAAAAAATCACCAAAAATCGAGTTAATCGACTTTTAGGAGCGGCTCTTTTGCATAGTACATCCTATTACTATGTAGAACAAAAAAAATGTATAGCCGACCCCTCATCTCAAAGTAGGGGGCTGAACCCCCTGTAGAAAAAGTTGAATTTTCCCCCTGGAATATTTCAGCTACAGTGAAAAATTCGAAAAATTGGTTCAAACAAACGTTGTAGAGAGTTAAAAGACGATAATTTTCCTTTTTTTTACATTTTTTCTATGTGGTCTTGAGGCGGAGCTAATGCAAAAAGAAAAAAAATCGACGCGGGGTTCGAAAATTTTTCACAAAGTTTTAAACCCCCTCTTTTGGGGTCCAATTTGGGTCCAGGGGTTAGATAATTATAAAAATTGACTTTAGCGACCACGAAAACCTCAGAAACCCACTTGTTGGGCTATTGGTTCGCTAGATTTTATACCAGGCCTACACACGTGTAATTTATTGATTCGATGAAAAATTTTCAAACCCCGCGTCGACCTTTTTTCTTTTTGCATTAGCTCGGCCTCAAGACCACGTAGAAAAAATGTAAAAAAAGGAAAATGTTCGTCTTTTAACTCTCTACAACGTTTGTTTGAACCAATTTTTCGAATTTTTCACTGTAGCTGAGATATTCCAGGGAGAAAATCCAACTTTTTCTACAGGGGGTCCACCCCCCTACTTAGAGATGAGGGGTCAGTTGTTCATTTTTCTTATTCTACATAGTAATAGGATGAACTACGCAAAAGAGCCGCCCCTAACAGTCGATTAACCCGATTTTTCGTGATTTTTTCTGATAATGGGAAATTTTTAAAATTGATTTTTTTCTGAAGCCCCTAGCTCCCTCCCATGACGTCTTAGGAAAAAATTGTAAATAACAAAATTGTTTGTTTTTTTATTCTCTACAATTTTTGTTCCAAGTATTTTTTCGTAAATTCGTAATTTTGAAAGTTATGGCCGAAAAACGAAAATTTGAACCCCTCACCCCCCCAAAAGGGGTCAAAATATTCACCGATTTTAGGGAAAGTGAGGTATGTTGAAATACATCCTCTACAAAGCTTATATACGAACTTTCCCGTTTCCGGGAATTTTTTTTGGGTCAAAACCTAAAATGACCGTACTATTTGTTGAAATTTCATTTTTAAATTCGTATTCAGGACCTTCAGAAGGCCGTTTGTAATAAAAATCAGAATGGGGATCGTGAGGAAAGTGAACCTCGTTGTTAAAATTTTTTGCTTCTCAAGTCTTCTCCTCCTCTTCTACGAAAAAATATAGAAAAATTCGGAATTCACGAACGAAAAAACTTTTAGAATGACTTATTTTCACAGTTTTTTCGATTTTAGCGATTTTCGGGTTTTCCTGGCCAGTTGTATGTGGCGTAGAAGATAGGCGGGTTCTGCGCCAGGAGGCATTTTAAGATAGATTTGCACGACGCAAATATCGCTTAGAGGGGTAACTGTGTCACGCAGTCAACTACGTTTTACATATAGAGTGAGCGACGTTGATTGTTTGTTTTATGAAGTGCTTAATTAATAAAATAGGGACTGCTTTTGATATGAATTATTAATATTCGTCTTGCAATTTTATCGACGCGAGCGAAAAAAAGTAAAGTTTCTCTGTTAATTGAAAAGGTCGTCCAGTTAAAATTCTGAATAATATCCATTCTTCTGCGCTCACCTCACGCTACGGCGACCCGGCCTAGCCTTATTTTGGAAAAAGGCTATCAGGAAAACACTACTGTAAATATACATAGAAGCTTACGTATTTTGGCAGCTTCGTCCAACATCGAATTTCACCCAATACACTTTAGGTACTTACACGAACGCATTTTGAAGGAAACTCCGATAAAATCAAAATCTACCCTACTTATATGTTCTTACCCAGAGACTTACCTATGCGAGTATATGATGCGTTAAGGTCGAACATGAAACCACCAGCGCCAGACAGCACATCTAGAGACGCTAACGTGAATGGGTGGAAATATTTACTCGAAGTTTACGAAGTTTAAATCGTAATAATTACGTTGTATCGAAAAATGATTGTATCGGAGTAAATGAGTTATTTTGTGCTGACTTATCGACCGTTTTATTTTATGACCGCAAACGCGGATGCATTTCAGCTAAAAATTTGGTCGATGTGGAGTGGAGTTTTGAAAATTCCATTCCATTGGAAAAACAATCAACTCGAGACTTGTAACAACTGATCCCTTTTCACCCTGACAAAAAAAAAGGAGAAAAAAAGAACTTGGAAACTATTCAAAAATTGCTTTAAAAAAGAGAATAAAAAATAAATTCGCGTTTCTTTATTCGGGGCTAGATTACGTTTTATAAATATGAATGAGGCTGGTTGGTTGAGATGAACTCGGTCGCGATAGGCGAGAAATACTTCATACTGTTACGTACCGCGGCCGCTGCAGTCGTCGCTCTTCCTCGCAGCAACGGCAGGGAGACCTGAGACGCGTTAACACTCTCGTCGCGTCGTCGATGAGAAAGCAAACGCGAAACTGCTGACGTCTCACTGTCGAGATAAAATACGCACTTATAATATAGCGCGGCTGCTCGTCCATTTCGCCAAGGTACCTTCGCTTTGAATAAACAACATCGTCGACATCTTTTTTTTGTTTTTCTACGCCACTGAGTGCCGAAAAGTCGAGCTATTTTGTGGAAAAAAACGGGCCAACTCGCGATAAAATTGAAAATCAGGCGTATTGATTCGGCTTTAGGTGGTAGATAGTAGGTACTCGACTACTCGTATATCTGCGGCTAAGTTTTTAATGTCGCGTCGTTCGTCGCTTTGCCTCGTTAATAGTCATCACTATTCAAATCCTCGCCGGAATAATTGAAAACGAAGGCGGGTAAGCGTTTGCATAAACATTTACCGACTAGATCGACGAGATTTGCTTTTTGCTTACTTCTCGTCAGTAACGTTCCCCGCTGCACCGCGTCTTTCTCGTCGAGTATTCATCGGTAGGTATTATTATAGCTGCGATATCCCTGTCAATGGGTTGAGCTGAGGAGAAAAGAGGAGAGATGAGAATAAAAGTGCGACGAAATGCGGCAGTCGAGAACCCGTATTGGTTGGCGTTTCGACACTACGATTTTCGTGCCTGTTCGTGCCCTAAGAGCTGATCGAAATGTAGGAGAGTACCTATATTAGGGTGGAGCGCGAAAAAAAACCTCGGATTTTGACCAAACTCGGTAGGGTTGTTGGGTCACTATCGAAGACTACCCAAAACAAAATTTAATCCCCTGGGTAGAGGGAGAGGGGAGCTGGGGGTTCCCAAACGGCACCTCCTTTTGAAAAAAATGGGTTTTTTTGTTTTTTTAAGCCAGTTAAAATGGCGTGAGATTCATGGAACAGCACTGAAAAGGTGCGATTTGAGTTTCTACATCTCTCTGAACCATCGACCCGATCAAAACTCATTCTGCTACCAGGGCAGGGGGTCAAAAAGTTGTAGATCGCGAAATTCCAATGTTGTGAATTTTTTTCTGGCCCCAAATTAATTACTTTTACGCCACGCCGGGTATTTTTTTTTTTTAATATTTGAAGAAAATTTTGAGAATTTCCTCGATCAGAGTAGCCAACTGCTGATTGTGATATTTAAATTTATTTAATTCGCGTTGATCATTCTGATAATGTAGTAGTTAACTATATCTTATTGTTCGAAAACTTCATAATTTTTTTTTCAATAATCAGTAGGTAACAAATTATGAAGAAAATTTTTCGTACCAGTGTAGCCAATTGTAAACCATGATACACCAATATATGAAATTTACGTTAATCTTGAACCAATTTTTTCCCCCATGACTAGAAATCATAATTCTAAAAAATTCTTACACTAGTAAACAACCACAAATTATGCTAAAAAAAATCCCTAGAATCCTTAGAATTCTTAAAAAAGAGGTTGTAGGCAAGGCAAATAATTGTTTTTATCACACGAAAATAACAAAAACCCTTGAAGTCCCTAAGAAAAAAAATTATGGTCATTTTTTACTCACTTTCACTTCCTGAATTTGATTCTGAAAAAAAAATGCTCCTCATTTTTTAACGCACAAATTATCTTATTCTATTCAACAATTCAACAAATAATACAAGCGCATGACAAAATCGAATTTTTTGGCATTCTTGGCTAAATAATTAGAAATTTTGACTACATGATTAGAAAGCTTGACTAAAAATAAACAATCAATTTTCTAGGTATAAACCTCTAAAAAATTTCTAAATCCCGCCCCCAAAATTCCTAGAATTACTTACTGAGAAATCACTACGTTTGGCAGCACTGCACATTCTATGGATTTTTTAAAACATAATTAGCGGTTATCTCACTGGTATGAGAATTTTTTTAAATTATGATTTCCAGTCATGGAAAAAAAATGGTTCAAGATTAACGTAAATTTCATATATTGGTGTATCATGGTTTACAATTGGCTATACTGGTACGAAAAAATTTCTTCATAATTTGTCAACTACTGATTATTGAAAAAAAATTATGAAGTTTTCGAACAATAAGATTTAGTTAGCAAATTCATGATCAGATCAACGCGAATTCCATAAATTATTTGAATATCACAATTAGCAGTTGGCTACTCGGCTACTCTGATCAAGGAAATACTCAAAATTTTCTTAAAAAATTAAAAAAAAAGAAGTAAAATTACCGGACGAAAAAATGATTAATTCAGGGTCAGCGAAAATTTCACAATATTGGAATTTCGCGATCTGCAACTTTTTGACCCCCTGGTAGCAGAATGAGTTTTGATCAGAGAAGGATGTCGATGGTTCAGAGAGATGTAGAAACTCAAATCACACCTTTTTAGTGCTGTTCCATGAATCTCACACGATTTTTACTGGCTTAAAAAACAAAAACCCCGTTTTTTTCAAAAGGAGGTGCCCTTTGGGAACCCTCAGCCCCCTTCCCCTCCACCCAGGGGACTCAAATTTTTTGGGTAGTCTCCAATAATGACCCAACAACCCCACCGAGTTGGGTCAAAATCCGAGGTATGTTTTTTTTCGCACTCCACCCTAACCTATATTTCTATTACCTACCCATAAGTGAAAAGTTGGTTTGTTGTGAGGAGCTACTGGCAAGTACCTAAAATGCTAAATTAATTATAATCACGAGTAGAGAGGATCGCGTCATCTGATTTTAATATTCACGAGCTTCGTTTCGTCTCGTCGCGTTGAAAAAATAGGTAGGTACCAATACGTATCTACCTTTTCTATTATTTTATCTATGCGAGCGTTGAGTTGGCGAGAATAGGAAAAACTTGGAGCAAAAAGTAATGATAGCGAAAAGAAACCGTTACTTGACGGAAGTTTTTTCGCAGCGCGTATATTTTACCTGGGACTCAAATATCGTCGTTCTTCGATGACGAGAAAATCTACGAGTAGAAACTTCCGCGCCTCCTTTTCCTCTCCAATAATCATCTTGGGAATAAGGAATATTTTAAAAATAGGAATTTCGATTTAGAAACGAAACGGTTGCCGGATCTGTCGACAAAATCACCGGAGCGTACGTGTTGAAAAATTTCAAATTCGCCTCGTTTCCATTTATTTCTCACCTACACGCGTACACGCCGTTAATACGAGTTACCTAATACCTACCCGTGTGTTGAATTCGCGACAAAGGGGAATGTGTGAATTTTTGCGACGACGATGAGATGACATTTCAAACGGAGCGGATCCGATTCGATAATTACTGCGCGTTTATTTTTTTTCTCCAATTAGTGTCACCGAACTATGGCACCGCATCTGTAAAGCGAAGCGTTTTCCATAGAAAACCGATTGTAAGCGGACGAACGATGAATGATGAGCAATCATCGATGACGCGACAATTTTTGCAAATTGGAACCTGTAGCTAGCAACTCTTTGCTTACTGCTTTTACCAGTGGCAGTTCTTGATTGGATTAGTGAGGGTGACGGTGATGGAGTTGACAGAAGGGAAAAGAAACTTTCCGTATACCAGGGTCGTATCAAACGCAAGGCGGGGAGTTGAGCTCTCGCCGGAGGGGAGGGGGGTGCAAAGGGTGCATCTGTACAGGGCTCTAATTTTTTGAAGATCTACTCTTTCATTTATAAATCAGTGAAAATTGTCGAAAATCACTGGAAAACAGTCAGAATTGTAGCATAGTAATAAATCAGTAGAAACAATTTCAATGAAAGGAAATAGTAAAAAAAATTGCTGGAAAATTAGTGAAAATTCACTGAAACTTCAATAAAATGTCTGAAATTAGTTGAAAAATCAGTAAAATTATTTGAAAAATCAGTGAAATTCTTTGAAAAATCAGCGATAATTTGCTGAAAATCAAAGAATTTCTTTGATTTTCCCTGTGTTGCAATTTTGATTTTTTTTCAGTGACTGTTCACTGATTCAAAATGAGAGAGTGGTCAAGGCCCGAAATTTCTATTTTACATTTTATTTGGAGAAAATATGTTGAAAAAAGAACAAAATTTTTTTCTTTGCTAAAATAGCAGTTTTTCAAAATTTTTTCTCAAAAAATATTGAGTGAGCAAAAAGGGTAGAACCAAAAAAATTTGCAATAGAGGGATGAAAATCATTATTAAACATTTTTCGAAGGAAAAAGGGTCCGAAAATGTTGATAGCACCGGGGCCCATATTCGCTCTCGCCGGCTCTGGAAACTCTGGAGAAAATTGGAAAAATCACATTCAAGTTGGAAAATTTGCGAAATAGAAGATCTTTTTTCAAAAACTTGAAATTCGGTTTTTTGGAGAGGGAACATTGTATTTCAGTCAAAAATTTTCAAATATAATCGCCTCCCATTCTCGCCGTAAGATGCCAAATTTGGCAATCAATGTAGGTAAGATGTATTTTTCTGGTTACTCCAGGGTGTCCATTTTCTGGAAAACCTGGAAAAGTCAGGAAAAAGTCAACACATTATTAAGTTTTAACAAAATGATTTATATTTTACCTTCTCATTAATTCTATCACTTATTGGTACAAGCTGAAAAATTGCAGGGAAATGCATGAATTTATAAATTTGAGGCATGTATTTTTTCGGGGAGGGAGAGCAATAAAATGTGAAGAAAGTTTTGAATTTTCAGCCTAGAAAATCATCCGAATTTTCATTCGCTTGATTTGGTAGACACCCTGACATATTTTATTTCATTTTTCAAAACTTTATAATTTTACTTTAAAATGTGTACTTTTTTCCTTTTTATTTGAAATTTTTTTGTAATAAATTTAGATTTTCAAATTTTATGGTGAGGAGGAGTTGGGCGGATTCAAAAATTTTCAGAACTGAATTAAATTCCCCCTTCCCCCTTGGTTCATCAATATCATATCTAAAAGGTCTGGAAAACTTCGAAATTTGGTCTTGAAAACCCAGAGACGTTGGGAAAAATCATCTTTGAAATATTGTGGACACTCTGTACTCGATTTCTCGATTTCATGATTTCAGTAGATAGAGATACCCATCAAGCAGAATCGAGCAAAGAGTCAAATATAAGTCACCTTAGAAAAATTATATTATTTAATTTATTGATTGATGTCAAATTATTTCAACAAACCGGTTCAGAAGGTAATCTATCATTACTGCAATCTCTTTTAAACGAGTGAAAATCAATGAAAATCACCGAAATAAAGTCAAAATCGCAGCTCAGGAAGAAATCGGTAAACAAATTTTTAATGAACCGGTGACGTATTTCACTGCTAACTACATTCTACTTTTAGACGTAAGATTTACAAAAATGAAAACTTCTTTTTTCTAGAAAATTCGGAAAATTATGCATCTCGATTCTGGAATAGAAAGAATCTGGACAAATCTCATTTGGGTTGGAAATTGGCCACTTTACTTCTCCCTCCCTCTTCTAGCCCATCCCCACCACGCAATAATGGCAACTTCGGTTCATCTGTAATAAGTATTTATCTATACCAAATAATAACAACCTATACCTGCTGGATGTGGATACTGGATAGGTAATCCATTTATAATGTCCATGATTTTTACGTTTTTGGTATTACGCAGTAGATAGGTAGAGGTACGCAAACGCATATGATTACTGATTAGTAAGCGTTACGCGTAATATGGTAGCCGAACATCTGAAATGCGAAACTCTTCGAGTCACGTCGATTTTAAACGCGCTGCGGCTACAGAGCTGCCAATGCTGAGCTGCGGTTTCTAAAACCTTCGAATAGCGAGCATTTTCAATAATGTCGAAAATTTTACCCTTTTAGTTTTCACCGATGAAAGGCGAAGCAAAAAATTTCTATCTACCTGCCTAGCTAGCCTACTTAGTAGTTAGCATGCTTATACCTATTACCTATTGGTTAATGTATCTACTACCTACATTGTTCACCGCTATCTAAACATCTATTTTGAACGCGATAGTTTAACGCCCGAACAAAGAACTTTTATCTGACTGCGTTAAAATGCGATCGCCTAATCCAACGTGTCTAGGGAAATTATTGGTGGGCTCAAGTTCAAGGACCAGTGTGAATTAGATAAAGTTTTCTCAATTTTGATTTCTCCGAACAAAGAGCTATTATTCGTTGGGAAATTGAGAATAAGGTAATTAAAGCGTAGATAGATGCTCGCTTGGTGAATATGTATCTTGGCTAATTAGTGATTAAGTAAAGTATCTAGTACCATCGTGCGTGTAAAATTCAACACTATTGTGAAATTTTATCACTGTTTTCAAAATCTACCAAGTTTTTCATAGAATAAAAATATTTCCGAATAAAGTACGATTGCGGGGACTGTTTTCAGCGAAATTATTTTCTGCGCCTTCTGTCGTTATTTCTACTCGACTAGGTACATATTTATCGTGCATTCGATATTTCTAATCATGAACGAAGGTGTACTAGTTTCTCTTGCCGTATATAAAACGCATTTATATTTTATACCCACGAGCTTAGTGAAAAAAAACACAAAAACGAATCGTTTTGAGAAGAAATCTTCGGTCTCCCTAGGGAGCACTAATGGCAGTACTTGCCCTGAAAAGAAATAAGAAAATAATGAAGTATATCGCCGCCTCTTATTCAGCAGTGCCCATCCTCTGTGTTCGTGTCAGTGACGTACGTGTGTGCTTGTGTTTTTTTTTCAACTTATAAAAAAATAAAAAGAGGCTTTCATCGAGTTACAAATATTTCACTGCATAGATATCTATCTAAACTTACTCGTCAACTTAATCTGAATCCTGCAATTTAAGAACTCGTAGAAAAAGGTTCGAGTGAAAACACGAAAAATATAAGAAAGTAGTGAAATAAAAAATTACCAAAGTTTTGCGTTCGAGCTGAAACTTCTAAATCGCTGATCAGTTTTATAGATAATTTAGTATTAAAATACTTTTCAGATATTTGGATCTTTTTTTTTCTTAATTTCAAAATTGCCGAGTAATATTGAGATAAACTGAAAAATAATAACATTAAAATTTGGTATTTTTGTAAATTTTAGTTTCTAATCGTTCCAGTTGTCGTTGAAATTCATCAGAACTCGCAATCACAAATGTTTCAGTGTTATCAACTTCGGTTATTTATATATTCAACTTGAGCTTAAAAATATCTTAATTCCCCTCTCTCTCACCCATATTTCCATGTCCGTTTTTTTTTAGAGGTTTTGGGATATGGTATGTCCAAATCGTCAAATCAAATTTTTTTGGGACATGTCCGAATTGAAGGAGGTTGGGACGCTATGTCCAGTGTTTTTTTCCCAGAATATTTGTCCCAATTGTAGTTTTTTGGGACACTGTGTCCAAACGAGAATTTGAACATTACTATTTCCAAATCGAGGATTTTCAAGACACTGTATCCTAATTTAATATTTTGGGGTACTATGTTCAAATTGAGGTTTTTTCGGACACTAGGTCCAAATTGCCAAATCGGATTTTTCTTGGGACTCCACTTTCAAATTGTAGTTTTTTGGACGTGATGTCCTTGAAAAAAACAATTTGGACAAATGTCCCAAAAACTATCAATTCCTTTAAATTTTGATATATAATGTTTCAAAAATTCAGATTTTGCAATTTGGTCATAATGTCCCAAAAACCTTTGATTTGAATATAGCGCCTCGAAACATTCAATGAAGACGCCGCGCCGATGTCCTAAACAAAAATAATGTGGTCAAGATGGTGGTCCAAAATAGTGTTCAACAAATATCCGGATAATCGAAATGAAGAGTTTCAACGGGAAAAATTGAATTTTCAATTTCGATAATCGATTCTTCAATTTCAATTTCGATTTTTCGATTTCGATAATCGATATTTCGATAATAGATTCTTCAATTTCAATTTTTCGATTTCGATAATAGATTTTTCAATTTTGATTTTTCGATTTCGATAATAGATTTTTCAATTTCGATTTTTCGATTTCGATAATAGATTTTTCAATTTCGATTTTTCGATTTCGATAATCAATTTTTCAATTTCGATAATCGATTTTTCAATTTCGATTTTTCGATTTCGATAATCAATTTTTCAATTTCGATTTTTCGATTTCGATAATCGATTTTTCGATTTCGATAATCGATTTTTCAATTTCGATTTTTCGATTTCGATAATCGATTTTTCAATTTTGATTTTTCGATTTCGATAATCGACCTTTAAGTTTTGTGAGGGTTCGTTGAAAATTCGGGAACTCTCGGAAAAGTTCAACCGTTTTCGGGGTGTTTTTGGAGCTGTTCGGCAATTTCTGTGTGATATCCGGATATTTATCCAAATAGTATTTGGTATTTGGATATCCGGATATTTGTTGAACACTATCCAAAATATCCAATCCGGCGATTCGGATGTAATCCCCCCCTCCCCCAGAAAAATCAATTTGAACATGGTGTCCCAAAAACCTAAATTTGGACATGAGTATTTTACTAACAATTATCAACCTCATGCTGAGACAGTTGAACCACATATTGCAGAAACCGCGTAAGTCGCTTTTTTGAAATTTTGAGAAAACAACAAAAAACTGATTGTACTGGATATGAAATTTTTTGGGGAAAAATGAATTGCGCCATCTTAAAGACCATAAAAAAAGGAAACTTTTTGTAAAAAAAACTTTTTTTCAAAGGTCCTCCTAGTTCTGTACAGACGCGTTCATAAATCGTCGACTTACGCGGTTTCTGCACTACATTACATTAATGGTCCAGAATTTTTGAATTAAACGAGTCTATCACGTAAATAAGACCTCGAGCACACTCCAGGGGGGCTTAGAATACTAAAATTTACACTTTTATGACCTCACACTCGAGTATTTTTCTATATTTTGACTCATTCACGTAAAAATTATCAGCAGGAAATCTCAATTTTTTCAGTACAATACGCGTTGTCCTAAAAAATTATCTCTACTTTTGATTAGCTTGGTGCAATATTTTATCGACTCTCAGAAAATGTAGTGCAGAAACGTCATAAAACCTGCACTTACACGTTCTTTCTGCACCAAACCAAAACTTTGGACCGCTGCGGACAGCGCGGGATGCGGTACCGCGACGCCATTTTTTCTCAGAAGGTGTGTCTAACCTCAGAGAACCAAAATCCGCGAAAACATGAGTTTTGGTTTTTTGGCGACTTACGCGGTTTCTGCAATATGTGGTTCAGTTATATCCTTTGTCTGCTTCTTGGTTACACCATTGTGAACATTTTTACATATGTAGGTAATATGAACGTAGGTATGTACAGGGTGGCCCAAAAAAGTTTCATGCTTTTCAAAAGCCCTAAAAAAAGGAAATTTTATGCCATTTCATAAAAAATTTATTTCTTGAACAATACGCCTAACAGATAATTACCATGGCTCTTCTTACATTTAATTAACCTTTTTTGAAAATTCGCAATCACTTTCTTAAAAGTCGGCTTCTTAATTTTTAAAATTTTAGTCATGATCACCAATTTCAGGGCCATAATGGTTCTGGGATTGTCCAAATACATGTTGCTCTTCAAATGGTCCCAAAGAAAACAAATCTAGCAGTGTAAGGTCCAGGCTATGCGGCGGCCAGAGAAACCCTGTATAACAGGAAACGTCCCTTTTAGCTGACCCAAAACATCTGTTGTGATATGGGAAGTCGCATTGTCCTGTTGGAACCACATCCATCGCTAGGAGGGGATAAAAACTGGTTTATTATGTTGAGGTATTGGCTAGCATTGATGGTGGTGTTTATCCCCTCCTCCTCAAAGAAATAAGGACCAATTATTCCTTTTGACAATAGAGCACACCGCACAGTAACTCGAGCGGAATGTAATGTTTGGCATGTGTGATTTTCAGATTTTTTTCCTTTACAGCATAGTACCACATACTTTATTTATTCACATTGCCAAGCAAATCAAAATGTGCTTCATCACTAAAAAACATCTTCCAAATTTATCTTTTCTTAGTTAATCATGTCCAAAGTTTTCTCACATAATTCCAGTCTTTTTGGTCAATTAGCTGGCTTCAACTCTTGGGTCAACTGAATTTTATATAGATGCATGTTCAGGTCATCCCTAGTTATTCGTTGAAGTGTGATATAGGGAATTTTGAGGGCCTGTGAATGACGACACACTGATTTTCTTGGGTTTTGCTGCATTGTAACACACACACTTTTTCAACTATCTACTTAGCTCTAACAGATTTTTTACGGCCACTATTATCAATGCTCCTTGCTTTAGCAGTTGAACAAAAGTTCCTTTCCCAACTCAACACAGTATTACAATCAAGAGGATTTTCAAGGTGTTTAAATGGAATTCTTTTTAGAAATTTTGCTGTACCAAAATTACACTATCACTCCTTTTTTGAAATTTCACTGTAGTGTACCAAAATTATGCTATCACTCTTGATATACCGCTCAACTACGAACACACATTGTCTCGGTGTCCAACACATGATGAATAGCTAACCAACAATTTTTGTATCAAATGGCATAATTGTGGCTACCTAATCACGCAAAATTCGATACCCTAAACCTAAATTTTTTTTTTGCTAGTCATCTAATAATCATAATACAATTTTTTTTATAAACGTGTAATTGGTGGGAAGGGGGGGTATCGCATTTCACTACGATTCCCCTCGAGGAAATGGCGAAGAAAGTAACGCCAGCGCCATCGTCCGTTGTTTATTACTTGGAAAGTTGAACTTGAAAGATGATAGGGATGATGTACGAGGCGGCGCGTCGGCGACGCAGAAATATCAATTATCAGCTATCACGCACCGAGTGATAAGTGTGGAAAACTGTTAAAATGTAACCTAAAGTGGAAAATTTATTAAAGGTCGAGCGAACCAACTACACAGTGACGAAGGTCGATACCGAAACAAAAATTAGGATCGCCGATAAGTAGTGAAAAAAACGAGCGAGTTAGAGTGAAACGGATACGAGTTGTAATCGAAGTCGAAGTAGGAAAACGGCAGTTCAAAGGATGGCTTGCGTTGGGTTGCGTTGCAGCTAAAGGACAAGGCAGAAATTTTAACAACCTAAAAACTTTAAAGACTCGAAAGATCATACTCATTACTATGCGTCAACGTTTACGGTTCGTGAAGCAATTGAAATGTCAGAAGTCGTTAGTCGCGTTATTCGAAGCGAATCAAAATACAGTACACCTGAATACGAGTAAAATCAAAGTCCTACACAGCCGAAGATAGCGCCTGCTACAAGTATCAATCTTCTACTTATGTACTTGATATTTTCTACGGTGCAAAAAAGTACTCCCTAGGTGACTTTCCAATGTTAATGTACTTAACTGCAGGGTTTTACGTTTTAGCGTTGCGTTGTATGAAATTGGCCTTCTAACGTAAGCAGGATTCTATTTAGCTGCCTTCCCACTTACCATAAGTTTATCTTCGTTTGTGTGTTATTGTCTTGTTTTATGGACGCAGCCACGGTAGACGTGTTTTTTTTTTTTTTGCTGGACCTATTACAATTTTTTTAGCTACCGAATCACGTAGGTACTTCTCTCGTGCAGCGCAATTTAACTTCACAGATGTTAGATGACAAAGCCCTCAGCCCTCACAGTCGCAATAAACAAAATTCCATACCCGGAGACGAAACTAGAAGGAGGGCAAAAATGAAAAATTTCCCGACAAATATTATTATAAAATGAGAAAGGGTATAGTCGGATAAGGGGTAAATTTGGCCCCTGGAGATTTTGGGCTCCTAAACATCTCAAGTGGTGTATATCGACTGAAAAAAATTTCCACAACATTTTGGACCCCTACTCCCTCCTTTCGGAGTTATGGCCATTTTATTGCATTACTTTTAAGAATTTTTAATTTCAACGAAAGTGAAGGAAATTTTCTGTTCTTTGGCACAAAGTTAGATCTTGTAGAGGTGTATCTATAGTAATTTTTTCAACAATTTTTGTGCCCTCCTTCATGTTTTTTCGGCTATTTGAAGGTTTCAATCGTAAACAGCACCATGCAAGCGAAGAACGACCACCCTGGAAAAATTACTAAAAAATACTTTTTTTATGTAAGTAAGTATAATTTTGCTGTGTATTTGGTTTTGGCCATTTCTTTGAAACTTAAAATCGTACAGAAATGTTGTTATTTTAGCAGATTTTTCAAATTTTGAGCGTTTTATACAGAAAGAAATAACCAAATGAAAAAAACCAATCTTATATTCGTGTTCAGCAGGTCAAAATACTCCGATAATCACCCTTTTCGCAATCGTTTTACTTAAAGTTTCAAAATTTATTTCTTTTGACATGAAAAATCAGTGAAAAAAGTGAATTTTGAGACTTCAAGTAAAACGATCGCGAAAAGGGCGATTATCCGTTTATTTTGACCTGCTGAACACAAATATGGGATTGGGGTTTTCATTCAGTCATTTATTTCAGTATAAAAGTTTGAAATTTGAAAATCTGCTAAAATAACAATATTTCTGTACGATTATTCGCGATTTTCGGTCTCTAATTCAAAGAAATGGCCAAAACCAAATACATAGCAAAATTTTACATGAAAAAACGTATTTTTTAATAATTTTTCCAGGGTGGTTGCTCTTTGCTTATATGGTGTTTTTTTACGATTGAAAACTTTAAGAAGCCGAAAAAACGCGAAGGAGAGCACCAAAATTGTTGAAAAAATTATCATACCTGGATAGAACTCTACAAGATATAATTTTATGCCAAAAAATAAAAAATTTTCTTCATTTCCGTTGAAATTAAAAATTCATGAAAGTAATGCAATAAAATGGCCAAAACTCCGAAAAGGAGGCGGTAGGGGTCCAAAATTTTGTGAACATTTTTTTCTAGCCAATATACACCACTTGAGATGTTTAGGAGCCCAACAGCGTCTGGGGCCCAATTCACTACTGATTCGGCCATACCTTTTAGCGACAAATCGTGCTAAAATCAAAAAACAAAAATTCGTGCATTTTTCGTGCTACTTTTCTGACTTTCAAAAAAACCGTATTCCTTATACTCCTCTTCCAAAAAGTTGAAAATTGAAAAAAAATCCATTCGAGATCGCCACTATGTTTCCTGATAAATGAGGTTAAATTTTTTCGCTTCAAAATATTCAAATGCCTGAAATAGAAGGGAAGAGGGTTCATGCCATTATTTGGAGAATGAATTGTGAAAATTCATCGAGCCCTAGCAAGGCGAAAGCGAAAATTTTTGAAGAAAAAAGCACCCAAGAGCTGAAATTTCTTCATTTTTTAAATTAATATTTATTAGGTATTGAAAAGGGAGGCGAGAATTCTCAACCTTTTCTCCTGTACTTGTTCCAGGCTTCGTATGCCCGAGCGAAGCGAAGGAGTTTGAAAAGTTGATGATTTTTAAAAAGAAAATAATTCGTTTTTAATACTTAGTTCGTTTTTTGAAAATATTCCAACTTTGAAATAAAAATTTGCGCTTTTTTCTTATATTGTGCTTGCTTACAACAAAATTTTCCAAAGTCTGTAAGTTCGAAATTTGTTGATTTACAACGAAATTTGCAGACTTTTTGAAAAAATCTTTTGGAGGGAGGGGGTGGGTTGACCACCCGTCCACAAACCCTGGTTATTTCGTCTTTGACCATACCTAAAACGACTTGCCTCTAAATAATGGTGAGATTTTAGCAGTCAGTAATTTGCCAAAGTAGATATCGTTTACTAGAGGTAATAAATTGGCAACACTGCCTTTTGTTACCGTTAACCGTGGAACGGAGGAACGAAGGGCTCAGAGCTTTATTGTCGAAACACCACGAAAGCACGGACCAAGTATACCAACATTATACAATATACAGTGACATTCTTGGTGAAAAATTGTAATTAATTATATTGAAAAATTCTTACGTTGTGTCCCAATTGGCAAGAGATAGTAATTCGTCTGTAACGCGTATAAATGTAGTACGAAGTATGTTTTACTTCTTCACTTCTTTTATATTTCGCGCGGTACCAAATCTATTTTGCGTAGGAATTAAAGTAAATAGATAGGTAGCTACTAGCTAGGTACTAGCGAAGCGACGACGATATTATTTCATTCGCCATTTAATTGCACTTGCGTCGATCTACGTATGCAGATACTTACCTATATATAGCAACATAGCCTTCCAAAGTGCGCAATCCGTATTCAGTTATTCACCCAATCGATGTCATTTTTTTTCATTTTCGTTTATACGTACGAAGAATTTTGGTTACTTCGATGCAGTTGGCCAATCGACCATCTATCTAATTACCGTATACGAGTTTTTTTTCAAGTTTTCGGCGATTAAAAAGTTTGAGAGCTGAAAATCGTTTGAAAATGTGACGCACTATGAGAAACCATACCTTAGGGTGAAAGGGGTCCAAAATGAGATTTTGACATTTTCTGATATAAAAATGCACGATGAATCGAATGGAGCAAACTGAAGCTCAATCGGAGCAAAATTCGTCGGGTTATGACACTTTAAAGGTGAGAAATGCTGAAAACAACTTTCTGAGAAAAAATCGCTTAAAGTTTTTCATTGCATTTTTTTTCAATTTCTACGACTTATGAAGGTATAGAAATGAAATTATGATGAAAAATTGGTGATCCTGTAGTAAAATTTCACGAGAAATTCAATGGTGTAAGTTTCAGGTCCATTTCTCGTCAGCCAGTTTAACCAACCTTGCGAAAGAGTTGAAAAAAATTATGAAACTTTTTAAACTTTATTATTCAAAAAAATGATGAAAACGCTCGTACGAAGCATTAAAACGACGAAAAGAAGTAGGTGGGGTGCTTAAAATGTTCTTCAGACATCAGAGAATACATTTCCGGCAAAAAGTCATTTTTGATAAAAATAACTTTTTTTCTTATTTTGGCGTTTTTCTCGAAAACTTTTTTTCACCCTAAGGTAGGTTTAGGTTTCTCATGATGCGTCACAAATCATGTTTCACTCGTCTTAGATGTCTCGTCGCATCTGAACTTGGACAAAATACAATTTTATTTTACCAAAAAGAGTATTCGGTAGGTTGTTCCATAGCTATTGTCTCGTTTATGAAGGACGACCGCGAATATAGACTTCTTCGTTGTATCAAAACCGGAAGTCGTACGCTTTTCTAGCAGGCAGTTTTTTTGCTCATACTCCTCTCGTAGACCCTCACGTACTACGCAGCTTGTATAAATTACTGAAATACCTACTTGTAATTATGCAATGTCTACGTAAATTCGCCATTATGTAGGTTTAGGTGAACTCGAAAATGAAAAAAGTAAGCGTGAAATTTTGCCACCTGCCCGTATAGCCACTTCCGACGACAACGAGCAAATTTCGGTGCTATTTTTTGTTTCATTTTTTTTGAGGTAGCTCGCGACGACGACACGCGAAGGAAAAGGGCGTTTTTTTACGCTGGAATTTGGTAAAGTTATTACGCTGCGACGAGAGTTATACCCGTACTCAAGGGCTGGAATTTGGTAATGTTGATTGCTCTCGCGATGAGCGCCGAGTACGGATGTACGCGAGAATATGGGTGACGGGAGGTTTATAACTAGTGCAGAATAAACAACTCCATAAAAACTCGGATAAAAATAAGATTTCCGGTTAAAGTTTAATTAAATTTGCGCTTTTTATGGAGCGAAAAAATACTTATTCTTGTTCGTCATCGCGGCGCGGAGCGGCGCGCGCTTAAATTCTTTATTTTTAATGGCTCGTCGGTTTTTATACGCGGTCTAAAGTACAAATAACCGAGACAAGGGCACGTCTGGCAAATGAGGAGGATTTACAAAAAAGATAAAATTTTTATTGAACATCGAAAGAAAAAGTGTTTCGTTTTACGTCCGCAGCACGTCCACGCCAGGACGCCACCTTTCTCGAGTATTTAAGAATCGAGTGTATTTTAATACCTATACCGGTACGGTGGCAGATACTTTCTTATTTACTGTTACGAAGGGATCTGGGTACCTAATTATTACGCCGTGCCGTCTGCGCCTGTATATTTTTTAAATAATAAATCGTCCTTAATATATTTTTTACCTCTTCTCTGCTCGGATGTTGGACAGCTCGTGCATTTCTTTTTTGCCCTCCTACGAATAAGACATTTTAAAAATAGGCGCGATATTGCGTCGTGTCGTGAGAAATGCGTAACGTTGTAGGTGTAAGTGCAATTGAGGCGAAAAACTAATGTGAATTGTGCGTTTTTTTGTGTTTGCAGATTCGACGTTGAAAATGAAGCTTCAGCCGGTGATAAGTTGTCTTTGGAAACGGGCGGAACCTCGCCGTCTTCGGGCGGCTTGGTTTTGCAGAATTTTCCTCAGAGACGGGAGTCGTTCTTGTATAAATCGGATTCCGATTTCGAGATGTCTCCAAAATCCATGTCCAGAAATTCTTCCATCGCCAGCGAAAGGTAAGAATCGAATCATTTTCGCCGAAACGTTTTATATTTACCTTCGCACATACGTACTATAAGTAGAGATAAGTATATCTACTTTCTTTCAATTATGAGAACCCGAAGTATTTATTTATGGGAAATATACAGTATGAAGCAAAAGTCTTGTCCGCTTGAAACACTTCTCAATATCTCAGAACTGAAAAGAGATACCAAGTCGGTTCAAAGGGCAATATGCTCCTGGCGACGAGGACATTGAAGATCAATAATCGAACTTCCAGTCCTACCTATAGGGTGCCCACAAATTGAAAAACTGGTTTGGGGTCAAAACATTGTCTTTTTTTTTATTGAAATAGAGTCTACATATTGACGCGATTAAAATGGGGTATGTTTTTTTTTTTTGAAACTGGTTCAGCAGTTTCGAACCAGTTGCCAATAATATCCGAAAAAGTGGAGATATGGAAAAAAGTTTGAAACAAAAGTTGTAGAGAAGTAAAAAATAATAATTTGCCGTTCCATAATTTTTTTTTCATCTTGCAAAGGAAAGAAGTTATGGTAACTTAAGTATAATTTTCTCTTTTTTAGGCAATAACACAAGTCGACAAAAAAAAAATGTTCCGTGTTTCAGTTCACATGGCCAAATTCTGATTCTAGACATCAAAATACACCAAGAAGCGCATTCGTGGCTTCCAAAGTTTGTTTGGGAGGAGGGGCAAAAATGTGATTTTTCAAAAACAATACGGATTTGAGAAAAATTTGGAAAAAAAATTATTTTGATCCAATCTTATAAAAAATTTTACGCTGAATCGAATGCCGCAAACCGTAGACCTCTATCTTTTTTAGAAAAAAAGTTACAGCTAAAACTTTCCTAAATTATGTGAACAATTTTAACCGTAAATTTTTTTCTAAAAGAGATAGAAGTCTGCGGTTTGCGGCATTCGATTCAGCGTAAAATTTTCTATAAGATTGGATCAAAATAATTTTTTTTCCAAATTTTTCTCAAATCCATGTGTATTGTTCTTGAAAAATCACATTTTTGGCTCCCCCCCATCAAACTTTGGACAAAAAAATTATTTTTCCCTTCATTAGATACATAAAAGCAACCCAAATTTCGCAATCGGAACCCAAACACAAAAATCGTGTCGACTTGTGTAATTCTTCTCCAATTCTTCTTAGTCTACAGTCCAACTGGCAAAAAGTGCTCTAGAAATCGAAATCAGCGTGCTTTTTTGGGGCGCAAAATAATCAGTTGGCTTATTGTGGGTATAGGTCCCATAGTATGAAAAAAGCGTATTTTGGATTTTTGACCATTCACAATAGGGAGCTGGGGCCCAACAACCCCCCCTTTTTTTCCCATTTTTTCAACTTGACCGGGCGCAAAAAAAAATTTCACTGTGTGATAGCAGACACTCCCCCGACTCCAAATATATTTCACAACACTTGGGCCACTTGCACAATAGGGCTCTAGATTAGTGAAAATAGAATTTAAGCAATTTTGACCCTTTTTGAGCCTCAAATTGATCCCCATTTTTGAATATTTTTCAAAAATTGGCATGTGACCTATGAAAGTGGGATAGAATTTCGTCAAAAAATAAAAAATGTCATCTAAAACTAATTTTGAGCATCTTTCAACAATTTTTAGCCTCAAATTGAGCAAATTTTTTAGTATTTTCAAAAAATTGGTATGTAACCTATGAAAGTGAGATAGAATTTTGTTAAAAATTCAAAAATGTCATGAAAATAGGGTAGAATTAAAAGTTCAAAGTTCTCAAAAGTTGCTCAAAAACAGTTTTGAATGACATATATAAATTTTTGGCAAAAATTTGCCTCTCTTTCGTAGGTTGCATATATCAATTTTTTGGAAATACTCAGAAACTGATTGTATTTGAGGTTAAAATTTCTCAAAAGTTGCTCGAAAATTGTCGCCAAGAATTCAAATATGTCATCTAAAACTTTTTTGAGCAACTTTTGAGAATTTTGAGCCTTTGATTCTACCTCATTTTCATAAATCACATGCCAATTTTTTGAAAAAACCAAAAAATTTGCTCAATTTGAGGCTAAAAATTGTTGAAAGATGCTCAAAAATGGTTTTGGATGACATTTTTGAATTTTTGACGAAATTCTATCCCACTTTCATAGGTCACATGCCAATTTTTGAAATATATTTGAAAATGGGGCTCAATTTGAGGCTCAAAAAGGGTCAAAATTGCTTAAATTCTATTTTCACTAATAATTTTGGTTTGCTTGTAAAATTTTAACCCATTTTGATAGGTTGCAACCCAAGTTTCAGAATTTTTTGATAACTTTTTTCATTATGAAAGGGGGTGAAAATCAGACATTTTCTCAACTTTGAAATTCCACTACGGCGGCGTATTGTGCAGATCGTTTTCCTCAAATTTCGGCTGATCAGATGCAGAATGAACCTGGACTCTATTCTACACTTTTTTTTGATACATATCTCCTTTTTTTCTGAAACCGGTGTGAGATGAACCCAATTTTTCCAAGTTTCTTGGGTATTTTTTTTTCACGTTGATAACCAGTTATCAAAATGTAGAGATATCAAAAAAAGTGTGACATAAAAGTTGTAGAGAATTAAAAATTGAACATTTCACGTTCTGTAATTTTTTTCCATCTACCAATGAAGAAGAGTTACTTATGGCTTGGAAAATGAAAAAATTATACTCAAACCTTTTGTACGACTTCTTTCCATTGCAAGATGAAAAAAAAATTATGGGACAAAAAACGATTGTTTTTTAATTCCCTACAACTTTTGTTTCCAAACTTTTCTTCATATCTCCACTTTTGCGGAAATTATTGACTACTGGTTCGAAACTACTGAACTGGTTCCAAAAAAACATCTTTATTTTATTATAAAACCCGGACTCCAATTTTCTGACGCAACCCGGTTATTCTCGATCTTCATGTTTGAGAGACCAATTCTCACCCTCTCCCTTCTCTTCCTACCGGTGAAATAACGTGATTTCTGCTTCAATAATTCCTGTTCGTCACCAAATTCACAAAAAAAATTTGGAAATTTCGGAAGTGTATAAGGGAATTACGAACTAACTTATGTAAATTTTTCCAATTTTTTTTTTACTTCGCATACTAGCCAAAAACCTCAAATGAATTGGACCGCTAGGAGCATAGGATAAATAGGTATTCTGCTTACATACATAGATATACATGCTAAGTACTAGAAATCTATTGAAACGTACAAACGCGACGTGAAATAGTGTATGTATTTTATACTGCGATCGTGTAGGTACGTTTACCGTTTCGTGCAAAGTTCTCGCTCTCAGTAACCAGAAAACAAGGAAAAAACAAGCAACCAAAGCGAATTTTTTGTCTTTATTATTGTAGTTAGTCAGCTTTGAAATATCGAGCACTTACAAATTTACGATAACGATAACTCGACTTGTTCGAATCGCGTGTCCCGTAACGTGCAGTAATTTCAAGTCGTACGTCGCGTCGTACCTACGATGGCAGTTGGAGAATCTACCGCGAGTTCGTGAAAGTCAGAGTCATACCGACAATCACCGCTAGCTAAATTAACCGCGGAAATCTAGAATTAGAATCACACGTAGCTGCAGGTGTACCGGGAAAATAGACGGGATCTAAGGGCGTGCGTGCTTCGTGATTTTTATTAGAAACGCGAACTAACGAATTTCCGATTCGAAAATTTCAGAAAAATTTCGCTCGGATGAATTTCGTTTCTGTATCGAATTACCTACCCTCGGTTGATTTTTTACGTTTCAAACAATTTTCGCTTCCATTAGGTACTACCTATTTTTCAACATATCTTACATTTCAAATGATTTTCATACTATTCGGGTCAATCGAGTTGGAATATTTTTTGACGATATTTCGAGTTCTTGGCAAATTTTGTATCAAAGCTTATAGCCGGGTAAGAGGTGAATTTGCCCCCTGCTCCGATTTTTGATTACCCTCCCCCTCCCTCCCTCCCTCCCAGATGGCGTCTCTTTGATGTAAAAAAAATCCTGAAAAAATTTTGACTCCTCCATTCCCCCTTGTTTTGAAATTAGGGCCATTTTATTGCATTATTTTCGAGAATTTTTAGTATCACGGAGTAAAGGGAATTTGCTGTTCTTTGGCACGAAGTTACACCTCTTAGAGGTGTGTTTACGATAATTTTTTCATCAATTATGATGGACTCCTTCATGAGGTTTTGGCCATTTGAAAGAGTGCACCAGAATTAATGAAAAAATCCTCGTAAATACTTACACCTCTTTGAGATGTAACTTTGTGCCAAAGAACAGATAATCCCCTTTACTTCCGTTAAAATTAAAAATTCATGAAACCATTGCAATAAAATGGCCATAACTCCAAAATGGAGAGGTGGGGGGGGGGTCAATTTTTTTCAGAATTTTTTTACATCAAGGGACGCTATTTGTGGGGGGGGGGGGTAGGTCAGGAATGCTAGATGAGAAATTCAAAAATCCCCAAAATCACCACTTGTCTTTTTATTTATAAAATCGTTAGAATTACACATAAAACTTGTTGATATTCTAAAAAAAGGGCTTAGATTTTGAAATTAAACTGAAAATTTAGCACAAAAATTACAATTTTAGGTTGTCAAGAAACTCAGTAGGATAAATTTTCACGAAAAAAAAAGACGGTAAGACCAAGCAGAGTGAAGGCAAAACTTTTTGTAGAAAAATGGTAAAATTAAAGAGCCCGAGCGAAGCTAGGGCTAGTTGAACATGTGTTCGAAACTCGAAATTTCACCATTTAACCCAATATTTTGTTGTTTTAAGGTAAAATTTGTAATTTAGAATCAAAATCAGACAAAAAAATCACCAAAATCACCACTTGAGATGGAAATCGCCAGTGAATCACGACCGCTTCAAAAAAATCTCAAAATTCACCAGAATTGGGGACAAGGGGACAAATCCTCACTTCTGGTAACACTGGTAGATGAGTTTTGTAGATATTTGCGTACGTTACGTTTACTTAATCGACAACTTACGTATGTATTTAGATAAGAAAAAGAAACACGTTTTGTTATCTACGAAACAATAAATATTTTCGTAGGTAAGGATAATGAGGGTATCGCGATGACGATGGATCGCGCCATCGCGTCGTTTTAATTGCTTGCTCGTAGTCGTAGGTACCTGCTGTATTACCAACGAGTCAAGTTAGGTACTTATTTATCGTTAAAAAAAACTCTATGATAAATTTACGTTGATAGTAGGTATTTTTGCGTCGCGTCGTAAAATAACGAAAAGATCGTAGATAGGTGGACGGTAGAGGTACCGAGGTACCGTTTGTACTGAAGTAACATTAAACGACATTCTGTAGCACGTAAGTGCATATATGTATATCTAACTAGCAGGTGCGGAATTACTTTTTCTTTATAAACACGAAATCGGTCAATTTCCTCAAAAGTAGTACTTAATCTATTCGACTATTCGTGCGTCGACGTCCGAGTACCGCGTGTTGAAAATGAGTAAAGAAAAACGAACGTCGCGACGCGGTTTCAGCGGATATGTAAAAGAAAAATGCCCCAGTGCACCGTACCGTATCGCCCGCACCCTTCCACGACCGTAGATACTATCGGCTTGACTTTGGCGCACCTTTGTTCGAGAAAAAAGAAAATAGTTTCGATAGGTATTTTTTAAGTTGGTCTATTTACCTAAACGATAACGTAGGGATAGGTACATCACTTCGTAATTCACATCCACGCGTTCACATTAGCGCAGATCGCAAAAAAATCTTTTAATTTTGACAAAAATTGGCGAAGTAGCGTGTACTTTGAGTGAGCCCGACTGACAAAATTTGAAAAAAAAATTGAAAAAAACGTTAACGAATCGCTTACCAACACTGGCGTTTTTTTGGGAAAAAATCGCTGATGAAACGCTAACGTTTTCGCGACAAATTCGTCGTATATTAGTTAGAAAGTTGTTAGTTGTTACCTTATTACTCATAAAAAAATTTGAAAAATTATATGTCTCGTTAGGAATTTGAATCCGAGACCCTCGGCATAATAGGCGATCTTTCTAACCATTGAGCTACCAGTGCTATTTATCAATTTTCATTTGACAACGGTATTTTGGATTTTTTTATTCTTTCTTGAGAATAGTTTACAATTTTGTTTACAATTCCTTGTCAATTGAAACAAATTCAAACTAACAAATTGCCAACTATAACACTGGCGAATTCGTCACAAAAACCTTAGCGTTTCGTGAACGATTTTTCCCAAATAAACGCCAGCTGTAGTTAACGATTCGTCAACTAAAAATTGTTTACTCGACAAGAAATTGAGAGTCAGCTACATTTTCGCTAGTCTCGCTAACAAATCGTCAGCAAATTTGTCAGTCGGGGGAGACCTCACAGAAAAAATTTGAGCCTTAACTTTTGAGTTTGATTTGTTCTTACGTTGTGGTTACGTTATGTTCACCCAAAATTGTTTTGTTATAGTTATCCATTCATTTGTTCTTTAAATTTCAATCGTTTAGTTGAGCGGTTATGGATTTGTTCAATTCAAAATTGGCCATTTTACATGTAAAAAATAGGGTTTGGTTCTTCATTTGGTTAGGTTATGTTACGCTCATGCAAAATAATTGTTTAGTTCAAGTTATTCGTTTAATTCATTACAAAAATTGAATAAGTTATTCGGTTACGCTATTTGGTTTGTTCAGTTTTAAATCCCTGAGTGCGATAAGGATATTGCGCAGTACAAAATACAAAGGAGTTGACTTCACCTACTATGTGTCATACACATAAATTGACGATGTCTACGATGTGTCAATGCTGGCATCGCAGGATTGACATCGTAGATATTGTCGCTAAAAGTAGTGTAGTAGCGGCGTCGCTTAGGAGGTATTCAACGCTTACAATATGTAGTGTTTTCACAATGCCGCCTATTGCTACACACTTTTCAATGACTAAAACCGGCATCGTGCTCATCTCAAATAACCACATACTTCTGCTACAAAAAATGAACATTTTACCATCGACATTATATTAATATGGACTGCTACTTCAATGGGGATTTTGGTGATTCTTTTGAAACATGAATACGGGATGAATTTTGCAAACACGTGATGCGCACGCAGGATTTTGTGGATTCCTCTTACCGCTGTGCCTTCAGATATGTATCTCGTAGTTCCAGTATTCGCTGTGTGTCCGCAGTGTCTCGCACCAACACAATAACATTCCATGTATTTTGTGCATGGGCAGAATGATTCTTGCAAAATTCATCCCGTATTCATGTCTCAAATTCTCCCATTTGAAGTAGCAGTCCATATTAATGTAACGTCGATGCATTTTACGGCATTGACATCATAGCACAATAGTGCAGCCATACCCTTAAACGAGTTTTTGTCTTTCTAACATAAGTGTTGTGTTGCCTATCTCATTTTATGAAATTTGAGATACAATAATAGCACAATGAGATAGAAAGAGAAACGAGATGAGACTTCTTGAGACTTTTTTGAGACGATATGAGAGACATCCTGCGAGTCTCATCTCAAACGGCATCACTAGGAGTGGGGTCAATTAATTGTGCTTGGTTTGTGCTCCCTCCCTTCTATGGGCAGAGCATCAAAAGTGATGCCCTGCCTATTAAATATTGAGGAGGTGAGAGTGGGGTCAATTGATTGTTCTGAGTTAGTGCTCTTTTGTGCTGCATCTGATTAGATCTAAAAAAAAAATTATCTGGAGCGCTGAGCGCAAATGAAAATAATGTCACAGGGCTGCGAAAACGATGAAATTTTGATTCCCATTCTCATTCGTCATAAGTCATTCCTGTTCTTGTTCTTGTTCTTCAATAATATTCATCATCATTCTCGTTCTGCTTCTCCTTTTCAAAGAGCTGTTCTCATTCTCGCTCTTCAAAACTGGTTCTTGATCTCATTCTCATTCAAGCTTTCCATTTTTTGTTCTTTTTGCCTCTTGGTTCTTTATTTTTCTAGCAACTTTGGTTTGGTTCAAGTTTAAATAAGTAAACAAAGTAATAAAACACACTATCTGTATCTCTAATTGATTGAAGAAAAAATATTGAAAGTCAATGTCAGAAAATATTGGTATTTTTCAAGTTTTACAATTTCATAGAAGTTCAAAAAATTGAAACAGTGGAAAATCATCGTTCTTGTTCTCTTTCTCATTTTTATCTTATCGTTCTCGTTCTTGTTCTCAAAATTTTTGGTTCTTTCCGATTCTTCTTTCTCGTTCATTCTCACAGCCCTGTAATGCCAACACAAAAGAGCCCAAAAGGAGCACAATCGATTGACTCCACTCTCTTCCATCTATCTTTAATGGGTGCGGGGCACCATTTCTGACGCTCTGTCCATACAAAGAAGGAAGCACGAACAAAAATATTGGCAGTACAAAAGAGCACAATCCGAGCACTATCGATTGACCCCGCTCTCACCCCTCAATCTTGAATGGGCGGGGCGTCTGAAATGGAACCCAAAAGCTCTACTCTATTTATGATCAGAGGGGGCTCATCACAACTTGAACTACATCAACTTTTGCCAAAATTCGAAACGTGGCGAGTTTCATTTTGCTCAAATGTACAGGAGAAGGTGTTATGATATGCTATTAAACTCGTTATCATGATGCACATGATGAAATTCGACGCCGACGTCTTGCCATCGTAAAAACAAAAACAAAAACAAAAACAAAAATAACATTCGAGGAAGAAAAGGAAAAAATCGCGCATATGTAAATGACTCGTGCTTCGAATCTCGTTCATTCGCTCGCATTACACGAGGGCTGCGTGTAAGTGTAATGTGTCCAACATGTGAGAATTTTCGTCGCTTCGCCGCCTCTGCGCTCCTATAGCGCCAGCTCTGCTGTCCAAACTCCAAAGCTTTCGTTCGGAACTTGGGTGCGGTGCGACATGGCGCAGCTTTTACGTAAACGTAGCGGTAGCTGGTATAACCAATATGCAGAGCTTTGCCCGAGTACGTCTACGTAAAATGACAAAAACGCAATTTAAAGCCGCTGTTTGAACATGTTATCACGATTTTCATTTAAAATAAGCCCTAAATCGAGCTGGTGCGTTAAACGATGCAAAACGCCGCGCCGCGCACCGCACTGTAGATATTCGCGTACATATATGGGTAATATGGGTAATGGTTATAGGCCAGGCGAGCGGGGCGAGCCGGCGGGTTATTACGGTTATGGGCTGACTATGGGAGAAATTTCAAGCGTAAGAAATTCCGCCCGCCTGCGTTTGCCGGAGACTTACGTAGTACACGCACACGTACACGTAGGTAACGTAAAACGTAACATGTGAAGGAACGCAACTAACGTAAGTCGCGAATTACCTACCGAAACAGGTGCTCGTTCGTATGCCTAGGTAGGCGTAAGCTCGGCATTTAATGTGGAAGAGGATGGCGGCGCGGTGCGCGGCGGTCTGCCCCTACCGCAAAACGCAAAATGGGGAATTTTGCCGCTCGACCGATTACGGTGAAATAAAAACCGAAAATTCGCTCATTAAAAGCCGTTTAATTACCTAGTTCTAATTAAGAGGCTTCCATATAGTCGAAGAAAGAAAACCGTCGCGTTGCGTTGTAAAACTCGACTCGAGTCGTAGTTAATTTTTCATGCAGTTTAGAAGCTTGTTCCCAGCTCGGGTACTCGGGTTCTCGGGTAATGGTCTAAGCTGAAGTGAAACACCGAAACAGCAGTTTCCAGCTACGTAGTACCTAATACCTATCTACTCCTACGTATAAGCAGAAAAAAGTTTCGACGTGAATCGTAAAACAAAGGTTAATGAAGTAGGTAGTTTGAAATTGAGCTTTGGAAAAATCAATGCCTCTGTTCATTGTAGTTGTGCGCGAGTCGGTACAACAAAAAATTATGCAAAAAATGTTTAATATTTTAGGTAAAACGTAAAAGTCAAAAAATATGGTATAAAAAACAACAACAAGAAGAAGAAGAAAAGGAAAAACTCTGCTAACATTAACAGCAACGACAACGGGTCCAAATTTTAGTATGTTGCCTGCAGCGTATTTATACCTTCATTATTTAGAAACTTAATGAATAAAATATTATCGTGTCAAAAAAAAGTAGAAAATAAAGCCAAGAAGGTTGGTAACTAGAGTAAGTGAGCGAGAAAGTAAGTAGATAGCCATGCCATGGTGAGAGGAAGAGAGGCGAAATGAGGCAAGAAAAAGAAAAGAAGTAATTTACTATCCACCTCCGTAAGATGTATGTAATGTACCTATTTGCAGTTTATATGTACATAGTATACGCATTTTACCCAGTACCTAGACCTATACTACCTACGTACGTAACGTACCTACAACGCAACGGTTGGTTGCTTTTCTTATCTCGTGAAATTGCGAAATTTTTGTTTGCTTTGTCACCGACTATACCGCATTTTAATGAGTCGTAAAATGAGTGAAAATGCGACCGTTGCCAAAAATTAGACGTTTATGTTTAGCTAAATTCACCCGAATTAGATGGGCCGTGAAATAAATACGGATACGAAATAAAGAACAGCGTTGACCGATGTCATGATACTGGATGACCTACGTTTGAACGATCGTAGCCGGAGCACATGATAATGAAATTATTTTTCTTTCACGGGTCGAACGGAGGGTTGGGGGCAGATTCTCTCCAAGTAATCACGAAATTGCATTTTGATTGAGAGAAGAATCGAATAAGAAAATTTACAAAATTATGACTTTTTAAAGAGAATTTTGAAAATTTTGCATTTTGAGTAGGAAAAAATGTATTTTGAGTCGAAACAGTTGAAGAAAATTCGGTTGAAAAGCATTCTGGCCAATAAGTTCCCCATGTCTCGTAAAAAAAATAATAATAGGTAAATTACTTATAAACTACCAGAAATTACTTATTACTTCCTTATTGGCTGTTAAAAGATAGTTTTTGTACGTCTGGTATTTTTCGAGCTAATTTGCTAATACTTTTCTACAATTTTGATTTTGAAATCAATACAGCCTGCCTAATTTTTAACTTTTTAGCGACTTTGTCTTTTTAATTTTTTTCACTGGGCCATGGTCATTAGCGTGCGCCAAGTTTACATGGAGAACTTTTTGTTTTTAAAATTTCAAGGTCTTACTCCTTTATTTTGTTTATTTTACTGAAAAAAAATGAACTCCAGAAATTTTCATCAAAAAATATTGAGATTAGGGGTGGTGCAACTCGATCAAAGTTTTGACTCGTGGTGTAGCTCGTACTAATGATTCGCGCCACTAGTTTCCGTGGAACGGTTCGTTGCGTCGGGAGAACTAAGAATGAGCGTTGGTTTTTCGTCTATGGCGGAAATACACAGGAATGCTGGGAGATTTCCGCCACTTTCATTACCGCATTTCCAAATAACTATTCGATTAGAAGGTTCCTGAACTTCCCGAGGAGAAAAATTCAAGAATTTTCACACGTTTTGATGAAAAGAAAGTCTAGAATTTTGCCAATTTTCGATAAAAAGAAATCGGCTATGAAAATTTTCTCGAGTTTTTATTGAAAAAAGTCTAGGCGTTTCTCAAATTTTCAATAAAAAATTCTGAATCTGATGTTTTACCCAATTTTTAGACGGAAAAAAATGTCGAGATGTTTCCCACGAAAAGAAATTCTGTTGTTTTTTTTCAAGAATTTATCGAAATAGGTTTGAAGTTTTCTCAAATTTTCAATTAAAAATTCTCAGATTTCTCCAAATCTTGAACAAAAAAATTCTGAAATTTTTCAACGAAACAAATTCATTA
This sequence comes from Pseudococcus viburni, assembly GCA_033439095.1. Taxonomy (NCBI): domain Eukaryota; kingdom Metazoa; phylum Arthropoda; class Insecta; order Hemiptera; family Pseudococcidae; genus Pseudococcus; species Pseudococcus viburni. The sequence continues at coordinate 2,428,834 of JAVBJF010000002.1, read as the reverse complement.
ATTTTTCCTTGATGGATTGAAAATTTGTTAATAGTTGTTCAGATTTCGAGTGGAAAAAAATGCTGTGGGTTTCTCGTATTTTTAATGAAGAAAATTCCAAGATTTTTCCAATGAAAGTTAATTCAAGGGGTTTCCAAATTTTTTTACGAATATTGGCATATGAAAATTTCTTAACCACTCAATATAGCAAAAAGCTTTTCTGAGTAAATTAGGTACATACCTCACTAATTTTTTCCAAAATTCGTAACATGTGTCCTTTATTCTCTACATGTAATGCTGTGTTTGCCATAGTTCAAAATTGAAGGTGCTAATAGTAATAGCTTAAAATATGTCATGTTTTACAGCTCCTTAAATTTTTAAATTTAGGAAATAAAAGTAGTAAGTACTCGCTCATTTATAAATCAGTGAAAATTATCGAAAATCACTGAGAAGCAGTCAGAATTGCAGCACAAGAGAAAATCAATGAAAATAAATCAGTGAAAAAAATCACTGGAAAATCAGTAAAAATTCACTGAATAGTCAGTGAAATTTATGAAATTATCAGAAAAATCAGTAAAAATCTTTGAAAAATCAACGAAAATTCGCTGAAAATTAGTGAATTTTGCTGATTTTTTCCTGTGCTGCAATTCTGACTGTTTACTGATTCAGAATGAGAGAGTAGATACTGTAGAAGATCGTCCACAGAGGCCAAACAGGGAGGGGCACCCCTTTCCCCTTGGCGTTAGGAACTTACGTGAAAAAGTGCTTCCTTGGAGCATTAAAATCAAATTTTCTCAAAACTTCACCTTCATTTCGTTCGGTCATGAACAAAATTACGATTATATGTGGCTTGGACTACCAAAAGGGACCGCAGGCCAAAATCAACTTACCGAGGAAAACTCGGTCAAAAAACAAGTCTTTTTGAAAGTTGAACTTTGAACTTTCGACTGAAATATCTCGAAAGCATAGCTTCTAGAAAAAAAATGAATTGCACTTTATAGAGAGGGAATTTTACGCTATACGATTTATGTTCTATTCATTTTTTCCGTAGAACCCTTCCTTTACTCAGAAAATTGACTTCAAGTGTCAAAAGTTATCAATTTTTTGTTGTTTTTTTTTTACATATTTTTAAAACTTTTGTCACTTGAAGTCAATTTTCTGAGAAAAGGAAGGGCTGTACGGAAAAAATGAATAGAACATAAATTGTAGAACGTAAAATTTCCTTTCTGTAGTGTGCAATTAGTTTTTTTTCTAGAAAGCTATGCTTTCGGGGAATTTCAGTCGGAAGTTCAAAGTTCACTTTTTTAGAAAATATGTCTAAAATCAAGCTTCTTGGCAAAAACTAATGTACTTTACAGCAAAAATAATGAAATCTGGAGTCTGCGGTTTATGTCATTGGAAGGACCATACTTTCTTCGATAAATATTGATCAAAAACGAAAAATCGGTTTTGGTGACTATAGGTACCTTTTAGTAGTCCAGGTCACATATGCAAATAAAGGTCCCCTTCTGATGATATTCCAAGTCTCCACACCCACTTTGCACCCTCCTATAAAAAGCTTCTGACGCAACTGTTTGGATTTGTTAAGTATTATTTTTGGGTTTTAAGGTCAAGATAATTAGTATGGAAGTTGTTTGTTTCAAAATTACATTTTCATCAAAAATTATTTTTCCGAAATACTTATTCTATGCAAATCGCATAAAAACTTCATAACACCTATACGATTCCTTAATATTTATGAAAATGATTCAAAGTTCGAATGACGTATTTATATCGTAAAAGGAAATTTAGTGAGGGGGAGGGGTGTACTCAAAATTTCTCAAAAAATTATGAAATTTCGGACCCTCTCCATGAGAAATTTCTGGCTGCACAACTAATCGCCGACAACATTTGAGGGTAAAAAATTTTTGTATCCTTCCTTATGCTAATGAATTTGTTAGTTTTCCCGACTCGACACAACGAGCCGTTCCACTAAAACTCGTGGCGCGGATCAATTGCACGGGCAAACGATTGTGAAAACTTCGATCGAATTGCGCCACTTCTAAATATCAATATTTTTTCATGAAATGTTTTGGGGTCATTTTTTTTAGCAAAAGAAACAAAATAAAGGGGTAAGAAAATGAAGTTTCAATTTTTTTGACGCACCTTAATGGTCACTTTTAATCAATATTTTTGTTAGGTACTTTCTAACAATTGCAAAATTAGGAAATTTAAATCTTTCAACGTTGGATTGCCTTTTTTTTTTTTTTTTTTTTTTTGTAAAAATTGTCGACCTCGCTCCGCTCGGGCTTCAGTTTTGGGAAATGGTCATAAAATCGTTGATATTTTGAAGGGTCGTTCGAGGTTTGAAAAGTCGTCTATCCTTAGATCAAGGAAGGCACCCAGGCACCTGTTTTCCTGTGGAATATTTTCACGCTTTTGAACAATATTCTAATACTTGCGCATTTCAATGCATTTTCGAACATTTCTATCGCTTTTGTCGATGGTCCATTTTCCTCAATCGTATTTCACAATATCCAACAATGAACATTTCTAGTATTGAGCTAAATTCAATTATGGAAAAATACTTTTTAATTTTGAGGACCAAAAACGTAGCCGAGTACCCGATACCTGTACAGTGGCAAGATTGGTAACTATTCGTAAAATTTTCATTCGCGCGAAGCGGAGCGATAAAATGGCGTAATCTGTAATTTTATTTACGTAATTACACGTTGAACGACGTTGTAACATGTAAAGCTTCGCGATCAAGTCAGTCGCGTTCGCGTTTATATTTTTTCGGTTATACCTACCAATTTAAAATAGCATCGTAATAATAGGTAATAAATAGGTAAGGGTTAGTCCGCGAATGTGAGAAAATTTATGTTCTTCGGTTGGGTAAATGAAAAATTAAACGCGACGGGACGGCGGCGCGGCGGCGCGGCGATATTTTTTCAATACGCCGGGTACGGTATAGAAACTCAGACAGGTTGAAAGCTGTAAGTGCTATACTAATACTAATACTAATACTCGTACTAGTACCCAGAGAGTAGATATTGCGATCAAAAGTTCATTAAACTGCTGCGTTGGGAATTGAAAATAAGCTATCTCGCCATCGCGTTAGAGAAATAAGGGAAAATCGTGTTTTCTTTGTGCTTCAGTCTTGGTTTATGCCCTAATATTATTTTCGAGACGAAAATATGAAGAAAAATTCGAATCCACGAATCTTACGGTTCTTCCTCATTTACTGTAAATAAAAGGTATATTGTTCGAGTTCGCGTTCCGAAAGTCTCCAAGTCAATTTTCATCTCGAAAGCTTCAAAGAACTAAGAAAATACTCTTCGTATGGTTTTTTTTTTCAAATTCCTCGCGGCGAGGACCTTTTTCTGTTCAAACAATAGTTATCGGATTTTCAAGGATTTTCATTACCCGTAAAAACATATTCTAAGTACTTACGCGCAGATAAATGGCCAAAAATATTTTTGTGGGAAAGGCTCTGGTGCAATAAGGGGGTCATTTGGCCTCAAGTGGAACTTTGTAAAAATTCTTACGCCATTCGATTTCGATTGATAAAAGATGATTTAAGAGCGCATGAGGGAATTTTTATCTCACCCGTGGGGGGCTGGGGGCCCAAAATATGCGATTTTCAAGCTAAAAACTTTAAAAAATTCTCTCTCCGCGAGTTTTCAACCGATTTTTTTCAAACTTGGTACATAAGTAGAGGTACTAGAGGGGAGTGCTCTGAAATTTTTCCAGATTTTTTCGACTACTGTAATGACCTTGAATTTGACTTTGAAAATTTCAAATCGCCCTGGGGAGCACAGCTTTGGTGCCGTCTCAAAAATTTTTCCAAATTAAAATTTCCTAATGTATTTCACACTCCTGAGAATTTTTTCAGATTTTTCATCCGGTGGAAAGTGGTCAAATATTCAAAAAACTGGTGTAATTCATCATTTTTGTTGCTTAAAATCATGGTTTTTCATCGATTTTTCATTTTTTATAGTTTCCTGCTAAAAGTATTATTATTCACTCCTTTTTCGGTTCGGAAAATTTTTATTTGCTGAAAAATAGTGAATTTTAAAAATTATATCAATACGTTTTGGTATGTGTTATTTTATACATTTTTAAGACACACGATAATTGGGTATAATGAAAGCTGTGCGTGGAGTATTTTTTTTTGTGCTAAAGCTCGACGCTCATTTGTCCCGCATTACGGGCCGATAAAACGTAACGTTTCAGCAGTTTGATATATACATTTATTTATTCGCGTAAACCTAACGCGATAGCTATTACGGATTCGGGGAAAGGCTTTGATTTATTATTAAATTAAGTATAACCCGCGTTGTGGTACCGCGTATCGCGTAATACGACAAAGAGTAGAACAGAAATGAAATTTGATCTCGCGTATAATTCAAAGGAACGCAGAAGCGCTTCTATCCGGTGTTGACGGCTCATTTGAATTTGTACGCGTACTAACCGGATAAATCAATTTGCAAAATTTATAAACTAATACAATTTATTCACTGCCTACTTATTCGAAGATTTAGTCTCGATTGCAAAAACAAAATGTGCGGTCATTGCGAAAAGTTGAGCTGCGTACGCCTACGCGTATGTAAAAATTACCATCGTGTTTGAAGCGATGTTTTTTTTGCGTTGAAAAAATAAATATGTAATTTAAAAAACGTTAAATGTCGCACGAAAGAATAAGTAGGTATGCCCGAATTTGGCTTATCCTTATTACCTTAAATAGCTATACTTTGGTACGTTCGCGGGCTCGCTTTTTGTAATATAGGCCTGGGTAGTGGGTACTTCTACTTATCCGTTTCGATAAGGTTATCGGCAATCGTGTATAGAAAATTAGGTACGTGTAACGAAACAATCGCCGATGCCGTGGAAAAGCTGATTTTACTGATATGGTGTAATTTTTTTCACCGCTACATAAATATACACGACGGTTACAGTATTTTTCTTTCGAGTTTATATACTCGTAGGTATTGTTTTTGAAATAGGCAACGATTTTCATATAGAATAATACGAGAATATACTTACAGCAGGTACCTACGACTCGTGAGTGAAAATTTTCTAGCTAATAAGGGAACCTTTATAGAACCCATTCTTTTTGATCGAACCGAAATTCAGCTCATTGAAAAAGTATATACTTAACTCACACTTCAGAACGAAATTTTGAGCTTCCCATGCAAGTTGATTTTTTGATTTTTGGCGGATTGTTGAAAACGACTGAAATATGTAGGTTGCCTATTATTAAATTTTTATAACAAGTAAAAATCTGAAAATTGATATATGCACAAAAATCGATGCTCCGAATCGATTGCGACTGTTTTCGAGTCAATCTGGAGTATCCTGTCAATATTTCAAGATTTTTGAAATTTTTTTTGTTCGTGGGATATTCAATTGGGTTATTCCATACTAACCCAAATCAAAAATGAAGTCTAGTCTTCCGATTTCGCTCAATTTTTTTTACAAGTTTCCCTCGATGGACTATTCACATAACCACTATCATACCCCTTCTAACCCTCAAGGGGGCTAGGGAGTGGGTCTCGTGATTTTAATGCAATTGTGATTTTTTGCCAAATTATCCAACTTTGAAGGCTCATACCTCGAGATTGATTGTATTTGGGGGAAAACTGGTTGCGGGGTTTGAAAGCGAATTGATAAGAGTATTGAAAACAATAATCATATTTTGAAAAACTCAAAGTTGAACTTTGGTGGTGAAAGCTCAACTTTTAGAATGAAAACAAAAGATGAAAGTTACCATTTAAAAATCTGAAAAAATTACAGTAAGTAGCCCTTTTTACCCTTTTTTCAACCAACAAATTTTCAAGATGGGATCTCCACACCCCCGGGGGTACAAGGGTCCGCAATTTTGACCATAATTCAAAAAAATCGAAAAAGTTGAATGACACATCGATTTCTACTATTTCGAAGGTGCTGAGTTCGAATATGTACTCAGTTTTTTCATGCGACTCCTCTAAACTCCCTATTAGCCCTCTTGATAAGGCCAAAATTCAAAAAAATTCAAAAAAAACGTGTGACCCATCGTTTATCAGGTCTTTGAGGGCACTCAGTTCGAATATTTGCTCATATGTTGGATTTGACCCTTCAGTTCCCTACACCCCCCCAACTTTGGGAAAAAAGTATGTTCATAAATGAAAATAGCGTATGGCATGTCGCATGCATTAAGATATTGTGAGCCTGGGTATAGAAACCACCCTTGGGTGTAAAAAATTGATTTCTGAGTTGACACTGATTTTGGTCGTTTCAGAATGTATAGAATCAAAGGAGAACCTCCACTCAAAAACCAATTTTTTACACATAAGGGTGGCTTCTATATCCAGGCTCACATATGTAGTTTTTTTAATCTATGGCATATTGATTCTCACTAATTTAAAGACGTAGAATTCGAATATTGACTTATTCATTATACATAATTTTTCAAATTGGAAAATTTGAAAATTTTCACGTTCATAGGTTTTTTTTTTAAAGAGAAAGCATAATTAAATGATCATTTTCTAGGGGAAAATGTATCATTTATATCCATATTTTCCCAAGTTGGAAAAATTGAACAGTTCTGCAGTATTGTTTTTTTGTTTTTAAATACAAAAAGGCAATAAAATTTTTGTGTTTTTCTCCTTCCATAGTTTTAAAATAATTCAACCCTACTCTCTCAATTATAAATCAGTGAAAATTACCGAAAATCACTGAGAAACAGTCAGAATTGCAGCACAGGAGAAAATTAGTGAAATTTTTTTCACTGAAAACAAATCAGTGAAAGAAAATCACTGGAAATCAGTGAAAATTCACTGAAAACTCAGTGATATTTATGAAATTCACTGAAAAATCTGCGAAATTCTTTGAATAATCAGTGAAAAATCAGTGAATTTCACCGATTTTTCCTGTGCTGTAATTCTGACTGTTTATCAGTGATTTTTCACTGATTCGAAATGAGAGAGTACAAAAGTGATTTTTTCGGATTTTCCCTCAAAATTATTTCAACCAATTTTATTATTTTCTCTCCTTTAAAATAATTTTTGATGTTTGAAAATCAATTTTTTTAAGCTTTGGCTTCGCCACGCCGCCGCGCTCGACCTCATCGTATTTCTCCTTTGAATAATAATTTCAAAGTAGAAGTGGTCGATTTCTTATTCAAGTTCAATACAAAACATTGTTTTATGGTATCTTGAATTTAAGATTTTATAAAATTTTCGCCTTCGCTTCGCTCGCGCCAAATCTATCTCCTTGAAATATATGTATTTACAATGAAACTACTAAATTATATTCATTAAATTATAACTTTTGTTGAAAATTTTCGCTCGGGACATTTGGATAATTTTATAAGTGTTTTCGAATAAATATGATAAAATTAGTAATAGATTTGAAAAAAATGACAAAATTTGGAATAAATAATGAAGTGAATGAGAGAAAGGGAGGAGGTAAATTCTTTTGAAATTTAGTTTAGAAGGCAAATTCATGTCATCCACCCCCCTCCCCTTCAATGTTGCCATATTTCGACCACTTTTTTTCAAACTTCCACCAATCAAAGACTTTTTGGGATAGAAACATCGGAAATAGCTTAAAAAATACCTCGATCCTTCCTCTACCACCCCCTAAAATTTTGAGCCGATACAATCATTTTTTGTATTTTTTGTGATTTTTTTCTGAGGAAACTCAAAAATTTATTTTGAAATTTTATGTTCCTAATTTCGACCACCAGCTGATTTCCTTCGCAATGAGCAGAATCTACCCAAAAATAATATTCTTCTTTCACAGATGAACAAAATGAGACCAAAACGACAATTCTACAGCCGAAACTCGCGGGAAAAATTATAAAAAACAAAATGACATTCAAAACAACAGATTACATAAGATAGTATAAATGGTCGAAATTAGAGCACCTCAAATAATTCGAACTTTGGACTGATAGACCTAGTAGTCTGAACCCAAAAAAAAAACAAATAAACGAAAAAAAGTGAGAATTTTTGTTACGTACCTCCAGTTGTTTAAAAAAACGATGATTTTATCGAAATCTAACGCCATGCACCATCACAATTCACAATTATGCTAAAGAATTTATTACAAACATTATTCACAATATAAGATCAAAGAATACGTATAAAAAAAATGTTCACCTATGCGATTTCGTTGTTTTCAATTTTCTTCGCTAATTTTGCCTGTATAGTTGTTATTTTGGTCACAAATTACTCATCTATGAAAAAGGAACACGAAAATTTTTCCCCTGGTAGATCGCATCCATATAGCAGCCGAAATCGGCCGGTGGTCGAAATTAGGGCATTTTACCCTTATACCTTCTTATACTTAATAAAAAAAGAGCATTGTGGAATGGTAAAAAAAAGTCTATTGATATAGGTATCATGTATAATTGGGAAAATTGAAAATCTAGTTGGGATTTTACTTTTATCCCCCCCCCCCGGCGATGTGGCTTCGGAACGTCCCTCATTAGCACTGTGGTTCTATCGTCGCTGAGTCTTTTCTTCGGCGATAAAACAGTAGTTCTGACGCATCATGCATGAGTCTTCACTTCTTCAGAATGCATTCACGGAATCTGTTTCGTTTCTGCAATGGAATCTTGTGCGCTGGAAGATCATCTTCATCGGAGTTAATAAAATTGCCTAATCGGTTTGCCGTAAATATAAATGTTCACCATTTTTACTCTGAACGAAAACTTTACAACAGCGCTATCTCTTGGCCCATCTGCACACCACTGCCCTTACCAACTTTTTCCAACTTTTAAAATCACGGAATATGGAATCAAATTTTTTTAAATTGGGAAACTGATGCCTTAAAAACACAATACATATGTTTTTTAAGGAGTAAAATTGAGGTGTCTTTGGTTTATAAATTTTTAGGCTCGAATGTTAAATCTTATTTTAAAAGTTAAGGCAACCTTAAAGGTTTCTTATTTCATTTTCAACCGATTAGAAACCACAAAAAGGTTATGTTTAAAGTACATATAATTTAACATTTGGGCCTTGGGTTCTTTAGACTATAAGCTCACCTTCCTCCCCTCCCAACGTTCCCTTTTGAAACCAATTTAGTATACATTTTAAAATTTCTCAAAAAGTTATGAAAGTTCTGACGACCCCCCCTCCCCCCGTTCAATGAACAATTCCCAGCTACGTCGCTTGATTCGTATTTTCACACAAAATCTTAGCTTGCGCGTTGCCTGAACGAAGTACGAACTGCGAACGTAATCAAAACTCGAACCTAGCACTCGTTTGCATTTTTCATCGTGTGAAAAACAACGTCAGTGTCGCGTCGCATTTCTCTACGATTCTACGTGTCGTGTACACGGTTACCGTACAGCACGTGTACGTGTATGTCGGTACATGTACGTAATTTTATAGTTGATAAGTATTAGGTACCATACCGCAACTTACCCAAGTCTGTAAAGGAGGAAAGAAAATCCAGCAGCGAGAACGCGACGCGACGTGACGCGGAGAATTTAAAACTTATTTAGGTAGACGACGCGACGCAGCGCGGTATAAAGTGCTCGACTGTTCGGTGTTCGCTTTGACAAAACCGCTACAAGACGAGTCGACAACAAAGTGGCTTACCCGACATGCTACGAAGATAAAGATACGTACCTATCGCAATTCGCAAGCAACTAAGTAGGTAGCAGGTAGTTATAGGTAGTAGGTAGTAGGTAGACGTACCGGTACTAAACCAGGTATAATGTAGCTATCGCAAGAAATGGCGAATAGTTTATAAGTCGCACGCACGCACGCGTCGCGTCGCCCACTTACGACAACGACTCGACTTACAGTATCTCCGACGTAAATCTCGAACAGTACGAATATTTCGTGCAATTTCGCAAATGTTTCGAAATATTATACCCAGCTAACTCAGCTTCGTTGCTAGTTAAAGGGGAAACAGTTATACATTTATGAAAAGTGACACTTGGAGATGCCAATGTACGTGTAGTCTTCTACCTACGTGTACTGTCTAGAGTACCTGGCTACCTACGTAACCGCCTGCACCTCCCGCGACGTAAACTCCAACTAAAGGCTTTTTTCAAACTTTGTACCTTTGTAGTCTTCTTCTCGCTCTGAGAAGCTTTAGGCGACCTAAATACATCGTACGGATCTCGTTAATTGACTGGTTGGCTCTCGGCGTTAATCAAACTCTCGTAATTCTATGTACCAAACGACTCGCCCGCCCGCCACCTTTTCTAATTTCTACTTTTCGTAAAACTCAGAGTAGCTAAGTCATTTTAGGTCTGAACCTCCAAAAAATTCTTGCGCAGCTGAGTTTCACATTATTTGTGTAGAATGACCTCCCGAACAACATACCAATACTTGCACCCCGCAAGTGTCCGGCTACCCCCGCAAGAGGGTAAAAACCACCCTCAAAACCAGTTTTTCGCGTTTTCCGCCGAAATAACAGCTTAAATCAAAAAATATCAAGAGTAAATTTTTTTTCTACGTTAAATTTCCTATAGATATATCATAATACTTTTTCGAAAATTTCAATTTTTAGACCATTTTTTAAGGGTTGAAAATAATGAATTTTCAAAATTCACAATTTCTTTCATTTTACGAGGTTATATGGTATTTTTGGAGAAAAATCATGAGAAACAAAATTATTTTACATTGAATTTTCAGTACAAGACATCCCTCAGTTTTTACAATCGGTCAAGAGGTGACGCGAGGAACCTGGTAAGGGATGAAAGAGGTTGTTTTTAATGGAAATAACAATGGTGGTAGGACTAATTAAGTAGAGTGGAACAAAAAAAACATACCCTGAATTTTGACCAAGTTCACAGGGATGATTTATTTGGAGTTGGGAACCCACCATAAAAAATTTCAGCGTCGTAGCTCAAAGTGGGGTGAAGCCAGGAGTTCATAAAATAGGGTGATTTTTGAAAAAATCTCAGTTTTTTTAGGGTAAACTCCAACTAAAATGACATAGAAAAGGGGGAAAGAGCTTTAAAAAAATACAATTTGAGTTACTACACCTCTTCAAACCATTGGCATGGCGGCTTGATTCGAAAACATTTTTAGGATTTCCTCTGTAAATTCAAATTTTATAGATCGTTAGAAAATTGTGGTTTCAAGTTATCTGAAAAATGAAATGACGTTCCTTTGGTCACCAAAATTCAACCAACATCAGGCATCATAGCAGGTCACTTTTTTGGGTGTTTGTAACTTTTTTCGACTTTGGTCACTAAAAGTCACTTTTTTCGACTTTGGTCACTAAAAGTCACTTTTTTCCTCCCAAAGTCACTTTTTTCGCATTGTCCAGCAAAAATTCAAATTTTTACGTAAAAATTGCAATTTTTCAAAATTCTTCAAGAAAAAAAATTAAAGGTTGATAATGATTTTTCAAAAAAAAATTGCCCTCACTTCGCTCGGGCAGTATTTCAATAATTCTATTTCTAAATTTGAAAAAATTCTGTTTTTTTAAATCAGTAAAGTAATTGAATTTTTAATCAATTCTCCATTTGACAGGTTAAATCAATAATTTTAACTGAAATAAATCAATCAATCAATTGAAATGTCACAGATTTTCAAATAAATTCATTTCATTGATTCAAAAAGGTACAGTTTTACAAAATTGACTGATTTAGATTTAGAGAGTAGATATAGGTCAAATATTAATTTGTTTGTTTCAAAAATCTCGTCATTTTTCAATTTTTCTTTGCTCAATCTGCAGAATTATGCATCTGCCTCCTAAAGTGCCACTAAAAAAATTATATTTTTAGATTACCTAATTTTTTCATTGAATTTTGACCCCTCCCCTCAAAAAATTTCCCCGAAAAAATCGAATTTTTGGTTACTTTTGTTCACTTTTTGCTCAAAAAAAGTCACTAAAAGTCACTTTTTTTCTTCAAAATTTCGCCATGATGCCTGTAATTTTAAAAAAAAACTGTAAAATCCCCCCCAAAAAATAGAATTTTTGGTCACTTTTTTCTTAAAAAAGGTCACTAAGTCACTTTTTTTCTTCGGAATTTTGCTATGATGCCTGCAACATTCAAAAATTGGCGTAGAAAACTATTTTTGAAATTAAAAATTGATAATTCTTCATTTTTGTGGTTCCAACTTCCGATTTCTATAAAAAAAATTTTTGCTCGCATTTTCTAATTTTTTATTACAAAAATCCATTTTTACTATCGTAATGGCCACACTGAAATGCAAAATCTTCTATTTTTTATATCAAAATAGTTTTAGTGCGTCAAATTGAAGAGCTGTTTTCCAAAGTGGCCTAAGTCAATTTTTGAAAAAAATTACTTAGTCAATTGTGAAGGGTCATAGCTCTTAAAGATCAAATTTTTGGAGATCGAGACTTTCGCCACATTTTTGGTAAACCACTGTACAATACATTTACTTTGGTAGCAGAAAAAATGCTTCAAAGGCATACAGTACAAACGTATTTTTCGTTTTCTGAAAAAAATTTCTATTGTTTTGACTTAGGCCACTTTGGAAAACAGCTCTTCAATTGTACTTTTTTAGCGTTCCTTCCCCCCTTTTCTATGTCATTTTTGTTGGATTTTACCCCAGAAAAACTTTTCAAAAATGACCCTATTTTATGAACCTCTGACTTCATCCCACTTTGACCTAAGGCGCTGAAATTTTTTATGGTGGATTCCCAACTCCAAATAAATCATCCCTGTGAACTTGGTCAAAATTCAGGGTATTTTTATTTTATTCCACTCTACTTATAATTAGTCCTACCACCATTGTTATTTCCATTAAAAACAACCTCTTTCATCCCTTACCAGGTTCCTCGCGTCACCCTTGACCGATTGTAAAAACTGGGGGATGACGTCTACTGAAAATTCAATGTAAAATAATGTTGTTTCTTATGATTTTTAACCAAAAATACCGTATAACCTCGTAAAATGAAAGAAATTGTGAATTTTGAAAATTCATTATATTCAACCTTTCAAAAATGGTCTAAAAATTGAAATTTTCGAAAAAGTATTATAATATATCTATAGAAAATTTAACGTAGAAAAAACTTTTACTCTTGATATTTTTTTATTTAAGCTGTTATTTCGGCGGAAAACGCCAAAAACTGGTTTTGAGGGTGGTTTTTACCTGCTTGCGGGGGTAGCCGGACACTTGCGGGGTACAAGTATTGGAATGTTGTTTGGGAGGTCATTCTACACAAATAATGTGAAACTCAGCTGTGCAAGAATTTTTTGGAGGTTCAGACCTAAAACGACTGGGATAAAAGGTTAAAAACCTTACCAAAAGTCTCGAACTTAACGTAGGTAAGGTACGTAATTTAACCCGTTTCTTCCGACTTCTCTTTACTATTTTTCTTGCGACAACGACGTCAAAGTTCCCTGTCGAGCGAGCTAAAGGGAAGGGAACAGTGAAAGAAGAAAAACGTCGACGTTGCACTGTTTTAAAATTCCACTTTCTGCCATTTTTCGCGTAGCTATCCGGCAAAATGCAAATTTATCGAGAAAAAAAGTCAAAATTGGCATTTTTTTTGAAGGGTAAAAATGCCGATATCCGCATAAATCAACCGTCTGCCTAATAGCTGTTACGTAGGTACCTACGAGGTTTCATTCGCTGACGCCGGTAGATGCGGACTGCCCCGCGAAACATCTTCAAAGTAAAATATCCGTATAGGTGGGTACCCTACCTAATCGACGTATTACATAAATCTACTCCTTTCTTCTTAAAAGGGTCACAAAATGCAGTATTAATCGACTCGCTCATTAGACTTACGATAAGCTAAGCAAACGACCATTTTTCCTTTCAGCTTTTCTTTCTTTTCTTCTTGCTGCCTATTTCAATTAAATGCGGCAACTAAAAGCAACCTAGCCGCGGGATTAGTAAACATGAGCAGCAACGCGAAACGCAGCCATTGCGCCAATTCCAATCAAACTTCGCTCGAGAGTTGTTTTTAAAAATAGCCTCGAGTTTGCAAACTTTCTTCTTAATAGAACGAGTTACGAGTTAAGTAGGTCTAGGTACACGTACTTCTACCGGGTTATCGAATTTTTATAAAAATCTTCGTTCCAGCTGGCTCGTTCGGCCTTTTTCCCGTAACAGAACGGTGAAATCGTAATGAAAACATTTTGAACGTTGAAAATACTCAATTTATTTACGGCGAACCGGTTATGCAATTTTATTAACATCAATGAAAGAAATCGTCCAGCGCACGTGTAGGGGTTGAAAAATTTCCTCGCAGAAATTAAATCAACTTCGCGAGTGTATTCTGACGACCTCCCGACCTCCGAGACGCCGGAACTTCTGTTTTATCACCCTAAAAAACCATTTCATAACGATAGGCCGCAATACGACGACAAATATTGGTGAAAAATAAAATTACGCGAACTTTTTTTGGTCAAAATTTTTGCTAAATTTACCCATCTACATGAAATTGAAGATTTTTAAGAATTTAATCACATAATATTTTGTGTGTGAAAAATTTGATTTTTCAAAATTTTCAGCTTTACATTTCCAAGACATATTTTATGAAAAAAATAAAGTTCCATTTCTTTATCGAGTCATGAATTTTGTCCATAAATATCTGAAAAAATATTCGCATTATATCGGAAAAAGAAACATTACAGACTGAAAATGTTGAATATTTTTTCAATTCTTCACAAATCAGTCAAAATGTCATAATATGTGAGCCAGGATATAGAAATCACCCTAATAGTGTCAAAATTGGTTTTTGAGTTGAGGTTCGTCCTTGATTCTACTCATCCCGAAGAGCCCAAAATTAGTATTTTTTTTCGATTTGTTTTTCTCGATTGAAAGAGGAGAACGAAGAAAGATCTAAGTCGAATTTCGTTTTTTTGGCGAAATCAATTTTTTTCATAACTTTTGTACTCGTCCAAAAATAAGATAGATGATCAGCAGTGTGGAAGGCATTGGTTAGTCTAGGGATTTTTTTGAAATTCACCAGGCATCATTAAGAGAGTGGTGGGTGGTTTCTACGACTTTTTCGCGTAAGGACCAATGGCGCACCCAAGGGGGGCTAGGGGGCTATAGCCCTCCTTAAGCTCGAAAAGGAGATTTTTTTAGGGCAAAAATGTAAGAAGGTGCATTTTTTGCTCTTCAAATATGATTTTTCAAAAAATTTTGATCATTCTATTTCTTGAATATCAATTTCAATATAACTCTCCAAATCTGGACAGTCTTTGATGAAATTCTGCCTTTAAGAATCAGTGAAATTGAAAATTAATGATTTTCACTAACCCTTCAGTCAAAAATCACTGATTTCTTGATCAATTCCCAATTTGTTGGGAAAAAAATCAATAATTTTGTCTGAAGGTGAAATGTGAATTTTACTAAGTAATTCAGATTCAAGGAACGTATTGATTGTTCCAAAAAATTCTGCAATCTTCCAAATTTTTTTTACTCAAATCTACTCATGAATTATCAGCCTACTGAAAATACCCTAACTACGACAGCGTCACGGAAATAGCAGATGACTCAATTTTTTCATTGAAATTTGACCCCTTCCCCTATTTTTCTCGAATTCTGAAATTCTGAACCTCTCTCTTAAATATTTCTGAATGTGCTTATGCCTTCAATACAGAAAAAAAAACAGATTATTGAGACTCAATTTGTTTCAAATTACCCCCCCCCCCGCCTGGAAAATTTCTGGGTGCGCTAATGGTAAGAACTTTTAAATTCTATGCACATTACTGCAACCCTGGCTATTATGATACGAGAAATTTCCAAAAATATCGATTGGAATTTATTTTAATGACCAAAAAAAAATCCGTTCAAATGTTCAACTTATTTTTCAGCTCAATGAATGAACAAGTGAATTTTATAAAAATTGAATCATCAAATTATAAACGCTGTTGATAGCTCGTGGACATGGAATTCTTTTCAAATTTTGACTCGATTTTAAGATGATCGATTTGAATTCGGTAAAAATTAAGAAATCTTCAATTTAGCGATCTGCAACTTTTCAACAACTCTTAGCAGAGGCCAATAAATGGCAAGTATCTAATTTCAAGTTTAATGAGTCAAGGCGGTGTAAAAAACTCAATTTTCACTTCTTCAGGGGTAGATGGAAAAACTCAAAAGTGGCAAAAACCTATATTATTTTTGCTTTGACCCCCCCCCCCTTAATTCCATTCCATTTTCGTTATGGCTAAAGGACTCATTGTTTCGAGATTTTCAAATTTTCGGCAAAATTCTAGGTACATATGAAGATCCGCATTCCAAAACGGGCTTAGTCCATACAACAGTATATGAGAAAAAGGACTTAAATGTACTGAAAAATAGATTACACCTAAGTACCTTTTCTCATATACACTTGCATGGACTAAGCCCGCTTTGGAATTCGGGTCTTCATATATTTTTAATTATTTTTTTTTACTACACCGTATACTCTATTAATAAATAGGTATATAGCTGTGGCGTGCTTTGTCTAGTCCAACCTCCCAACTGCAATCATTTGCCAAAATAAGGGAATTAAGAATGTTCTTCCGCCATTTTACTTTTCGTTTTTACGATATTATACAGTACTTTTCAACGCGAATAATGATTTATGAACATTTGAGATGACCTTTGAATGAATTCCAAAATTACTCAACCTAGCGACTATTAATTTACGCAAATACCAGTACCTACCTACGTGTTAACCAAACGTAAATGACGCAGATTTGAAAGAATTTTTTCACATTTAAGTGTAATCTCTTTATAAAATACCTAATGGGTGATGGGTACCTTACCTACCAGCGAATACTTCTACGTAGGTAATAGTCCAGTCATTTTAGGAGCTGAGCCCCCAAAAATTAAATCCTGATTTTTTTTTGCGTTTTACATTCGTAATGGTCCATTACACAACATACTAAAATGGACACCCCACAACCCTCCGCTGCCCCCAGGGGAGGCGTAAATATCTGCTAAAAACCGGGTTTTCGTGAATATCTCCTTAAATAAGCCTCAAAATTGGAAAATAGTTATGAACAATCTTGTTCTACTTGTAATTTCCTATCAGAAAGTGTTTTTTGTTTTTTCAAAAACACTCACTTCCTGACCTAAATTTAAGGGTAAAAAACACCTATTTTTCAAAAATTTACAGCATTTCGAGAAAAGAATCGAAACTTTTGTGAATATCTCCTCAAATAAGCCTCAAAATGGAAAAATGGTTATAAACAATTGTGTTCTACGTGTAATTTCCTATCAGACAGGTTCGTTTTATTCGAAAACATCCAAAAATTAAGGATGAAAACGCCAATTTCTCCAATATTCACAGTATCCTTGGAAAAATTGGCGTTTTCACCCTTAATTTTTGGTCAAGGAAGTTGATGTTTTTGAAAAAACAAAAAACTTTTTGATAAGAAATTACACGTAGAACAAGATTGTTCATAACTATTTTTCAATTTTGAGACTTATTTGAGGAGATATTCACGAAAAACCGGTTTTCAGCGGAAGTTTACTCCTTCCCTGGTGGTAGGGGAGGTTTATGGGGTGTCCATTTTAGTAAGTTGTGTAGTGGACCATTACGAACGTAAAACGCGAAAAAAAACAGGATTTAATTTTTGGGGGTTTGGTACATTTTTTCTCTTATTTGCCTGGACTATAAATACTCTAGCTACTTACCGACGCGACGGCCACGTTCACGTTTGCGTTTTGTGAAATCAACTATAAAGTAGATATTCGATTTTTTGAAAGAGGATATCACGTCGACCGGGATGGACGTATAAATTGTACGGCTTCCATGAGACGTTGCACCGCGTGCACAGATTTTCAATTCAGAATCGAAGCTCGTTTTAATTCATTCCTCGACCAACGATGTACCTTACCTAGCCATATTCTATATTGTACCTACCTATTAATATTGAGAATTCACTTCGTCGACATTTTTAATTCTAAATCCGATTTTATTTTTCTGTTGCAGGTGAGTCGTCAATTTGAATTTTGAAAATTGGACGTGTTTAATAGACTTTGTACGGCACCTATGTATGTATTTTGTATATGTACTAGGTATTTGCTTATAGTAAGTACATATGTACCCTACTTAATGTGGATTGTGGATTGTGGATTATGTATTTTCGCTCGGATACTTACTTATACATTCATACTACATTAATAGGTACCTAGCTAGGTACCTACGTCGCTTCGAATCGATAATTTAGGAAATACTTTTTAATGCTTCGCTCGTTAATATTTTACTTTTTACGATGCAATTTTCACCTTGATTCCGAGTCGTCCTGGCGAATATTCAGTTTAATTACCATCTGCGATCCAAAATACCGTCGACCAAGTATTCGTTAACTTGATCTACTGATGTTTTCCCAAAAAAAAAGCAACTTCGTCGGTAGGGCATTATGTATAATCGAGTAATTTATACGTTTTCATAATGACGAGCAATTAAAAAGTAAAAACAAAAAACAAAAAACAAAAGAATAAATTGATGGGTAGGTGCTAGGTATCAGGTATACCCACCGTAGTGGTTTCTTACGTTTTGTTAATTATTTGGTTTATGCGAATGATATGCAAATTCATAATAATTGAATATATTTGCGGTCGAGAATCATAATGAGGTGGAGATTTTATTACTACCTACTATAATGCAGCGGATCTGTTTATTTTTTCTCATTTACGTTTTTGCATTCTTGAATTATTATAATTGTAAGCACCTAAAAAGTGAGAGTCCATTATTGACCAGGCAACTTTGTGCGCAAAAAATGAGTGGGGAATATTCGTTTGGTTTCAAAAATCCACCTACTTAAAACCTTAGAAATGTATGGTTAGTTCAGTCGTTTTAGAATTTAACCCCGAAAAAATTCGACTCTGATTTTTTTCGTGGTTTGTGTTCATAATGGTTTACTAAACAACGTGCTGAAAGGTCCTACACCAGAATCGTCCATTACCCCCTGGGGAGGGGTAATTACTTGCTGAAAACCGATTTTTCGCGAATATTTTCCAAAAATTGAGGGTGACAACATCTATTCTTCAAACATTAATTACAGTTTTTTTTTTTTTTTGAAATAATCCAAACTACGAAGCTGAAGACACCCAAAATTTTACCAGTGAAATGCAATTTTCTTATACAGTGTTGTAGGAAATTCCAAAAAAAAATTCACAGCAAAATTTTTAACCCCTATGATTAATTATGAGGAAGGTTATTGAATATTATTTCACAGGGTGTCCATTCTCTGGAAAACCGGAAAAAGTCAGGGAATTTTGGAATTTTCTCTGGAATTTTTTCGAAAATCCAAAAAAAGGATGAATCATTTAAGAAACGTATTTCTTTGTTTATTTTGTTATAAATTTTTCAAAAAAATTCGCCCTCGCTCCGCTCTGGCAAAATTATTACCTATATCATTTATCTGATTTTTTTATTCATCCTTTATTCAAAATATATATCTGTTGTCCATTAAATTATGAATTATTCAAAAAAAATTTCCCTCTGTCTTTCTACAGAATTTATTTTTAATCTTAAGTTTTTTGGAAACTTACTTTTTAATGAGCATTGATGAGAAAGGAATGCCATGATGCCCTTGACCACGATGTAGAAAAAAAAAGGGAGGGAATGGAACAGAATTCGAAATTACTGGTCATGTTTTGAAAAACATGTATGAGGAAAAAATGGCGAATTTTCATCTTTTGAAGGTCTTTTTTCGCAAAAATTTTCGCAATCGCTTCGTTCGGGCTCAACACGTTTCTATATTTCCATAAAATGATTCATATTTCACCTCTTCATTGACTTTTTTATTTATTGGTACAAACTAAAAAATTACACGGGATGGCGTGAATTTATAAATTTGAAGAATGTGTTTTTCATTGGAGGGGGAGAGAGATGAAATATGCTGAAATTTTTGAACTTTCACTGAAAGTTCAACAAATATCCGGATATCCAAATACCAAATACTCCGGATAATATCCGGATATCACACGGAAATTGCCGAACAGCTCCGAAAACATCCCGAAAACGGTTGAACTTTTCCGAGAGTTCCCGAATTCTTTTACGAACCCTCACAAAATTTTAAGGTCGATTATCGAAATCGAAAAATCAAAATTGAAGAATCGATTATCAAAATCGAAAAATCAAAATTGAAGAATCGATTATCGAAATCGAAAAATCGATTATCGAAATCGAAATCGAAAAATCAAAATCGAAGAATCGATTATCGAAATCAAAATCGAAGAATCGATTATCGAAATTGAAATCGAAAAATCAAAATCGAAGAATCGATTATCAAAATCGAAAAATTGAAATTGAAAAATCGATATCGAAGAATCGATTATCGAAATCGAAAAATCAAAATCGAAGAATTGATTATCGAAATCGAAAAATCGAAATCGAAAAATCGAAATCGAAGAATCGATTATCGAAATTTCAATTTCAATTTTTTCCCGTTGAAACTCTTCATTCCGGATATTTGTTGAACACTAACTTTCAGCCCGGGAAAATCTGAATTTTCATTTGCTTGATTTGGTAGACACTCTGGCATAATTTATTTCATTTTTCATATCTTAATTTTGTGTTGGAATACTTAGTTTTTTCTTTTTATTTAAAATTTTTTCTGTTATAGGTAATACATTCAAATTTTTAAATTTTTGTGGTGAGGGGGAGTTGGATGAGCTTAAAAATTTTCAGAATTGAACTTAAATCTTTTTTTGGCCCGAACAGGAGCATAGACCCCCATGAATTTTATATCATTCTTACCGATGCAAAATTTCGGGATGTAAAAGTACATCAGGTGAAAAATACCCCTCCCCCTCTTTCCTCTTCGTTTACGAATATCATATTTAAAAGGTCTGAAAAAATTTGACCTGGAAAATTCAGGGAAAATCATTTTTGAAATATAGTGGACGACACTCTGTTTCATAAATCTGATTCGGGGCTAATTTTTGACACCAAACATGAAAATTTTCAAAATTTAGAATTTTACCTCCCCTCCCCCCCCCCCTATTCTTCTGGCTAACAATTCGATTTTAAATCCGTATGGTGTGAAAAAGTATCACCAATGATTATAAGCATCTCGTTTCAGTTACCTCTTCTTTCCACAAGTTCGATTACTTTCACATCCTCCCCACCATCAAGACTATTCGTGGGTCTCGGTGACTAGGCCACCCCTTGGTAGCCAATATCAAACTATTTCCACTTTAAAAAATAACTTCGTTCAATTTATTTAGTAAGTATCGAATTCTTCGCATTATGTTACTTCAACGAACCTGAATTACGTGTTTTTTTAATAGCATAATATTCAATAACTTTCCTTATAATTAATCGTAAGGGTTGGAAAGCTGTGAATTTTTTTGGAATATCCTACTGCTGTATAAAAAAATTGCATTTCACTGGTAAAATTTTGGGTACCTTCAGCTTCGTAGTTTCGATCAATTCAAAAAATGCTGTAATTAATGTTTGAAAAATAGGTGTCCTTTTCAATCTTGATTTTTAGCCAATGAATTGAGGGTTTTTGAAAAAACAGGAATTTTTTCTGATAGGAAATTAGGCGAAGAAAAATATTGTTTATTACCATTTTTTAATTTTGAGGCGTATTAGAAAAGATATTCGCGAAAACCCGGTTTTCAGCAATAAAACACCCCTCCCCAGGGGGTAACGGACGCTTCTGAGGGTGGACCTTTTAGTATGTTGTTTAGTAGACCATTATGAACACAAAACACGAAACAAAATCGGGGTTGAATTGTTTCGGGGTTTGGTACTATTTTTCTCTAATTGGACTTGACTAGATAAAAATGTTCTTACGACAGCTCGCAAGGGTTAGATGCAGGGGGCTTTTTCGCGAGTTTTTCAACGCGATAATATGAAATTTCAAATTCGACGTATTTACTGGCAGGTATCGGTTGAATTTTCTGCGTAAAATTAACGTAAGCAGTTATCGATCTGATGGAATCGTAAATAGACGGGGATGGTAATCCTGGTGGCGAATGAATGTGAGCATGAACACCGAGAAAAGCAGGTAAAAGAGGCGTTGAACCTAAAACAATCGGACAATTCGACTGGAAGTATTCCAATTTTTGAAAGAACGAAAATGTAACCAGACGAATTGATCCTACTTCGGTACCTATTCGATTTTCAAATGGACGTTAAACCAGAAAAAAAAAAGGTCTCGATAAATACTCAACTTGCCTTATGAGGGTTTTTGATACTGAAACTGAAGAGTTTATCGACTAAATTCGAAGTGTTTTTGGTTCGATTGTGAACTAACTAGATGACTTTGGTCGAGCATCGGCTTCCAATTGGGTCATCGGTAGATACCTGGATATTCGTGTGTGATAAAATGAGTGAAGTTATACTTACTTATCTACCGATTATTAGACTTATTTAATACGTGCATTCGTATTCGTCATCCCTAATTGGCAGATATATTCGCGATTGAACGGGAATGAATTACTTGAAACTTGACGTCTGAAAAAACTGAGAAAAAAAAAGGGAGCAAGTTGAAAAGGCAGAGAAAAATGACAAAGGAAACTGAATTCAACAATTTTACTATCCTGGTTTCCTGGTATTCGTATAGAGCCGGAGCAGCAGGTTCGACGATGCTGCGAAAGTAAAAGAGGGAAATGACGTCGACGTCGACGGCGACAACGTTTGTTTTGCATATGAATTAGAAATAGCCTAGCGTTTCAATGCGACGAGAATAATATATTAAAATTTTCCGTATACACATATACAAATAATATATGCTATAGTATACTAGGTATAGCTAGGAAGCGCGTACGCTTACGAGTATATTTTGATCCAATTTAAACGTATGTAAGCGAAGCGTACGACGTATACGTCGCAAAGTTTGAATTTCGCATCGTATATCGAGTACGACACGAGTAAGTATTCTAAAATTTCCAAAGCTCGCCAAATCGCAATAACATGCTGTTCGAATACAACTTCAACGTGTATTCTGGTTGCGGGTGTAGGATGTATCTGTTCTTCTTTCTGTATAGATTTTGGTACATATGGCAGTTAATATTGTTTTTATATGTACGTTTTTATCCTTTTTTAGAATTTCCAACATGCGAACACGAGCGATCTACTAGAATAAGGACACCCCTAGACGTATAATTATACATTACGATGGATCAAAATTAAATAAATAATGCCGGATTTCGATGAAAATTGGCAAAATAGTTACTTTGAGTATAGGGAACTTCCTGAAAAAAATTTGAACTTTCAAGTCCGAAGAGGGACGGAGTTAGGAGACCTAGAAGTGGTATCAGTTTCGAGAAAAACGAGGTTCTTTGCCACTTTTGGGGTTTTGGGCAGTGCCATCGGCTCTGAATCTCAATTATCTCTCCCTAAATTTATGAAATTTGAGTTTCTACGCGTTCTTGAACCAAAGACCTCAAGTCGAATTCACTTTTTATCTTTTACAAAAAGATTGAAAAGTTGCCAATTGCGAATTTGAAGATTTTCGGATTTTTAGCTCACTTGGGCTACTGAAAATTCAACTATAAAATTTTTTGGTCACCCAGAATTATTTTCGATGAAAGAACTATTTGGTGAAATGAAATCGGCCCCTCAACCGATCGGGACAAAAATCACTCAATATGTTGGTATGGATGTAAAACCACTCAAAAAATTTTTCAACTCCCTAGCCTCACTCCTACTCGAGTTATAGGCCATAAATCCTCTAAATTCAAAATTTTCTATCTCTGAAAGAGGCGGTCCAAAAATTTTGAAATTTTTACAGATTCTAGATACAATATAGATACATTATGTATGTGAAAATTTTTTCAAAATAATTCTCTTGAATTTTCCGAGGTTTTTCGCGATTTGAAAATTTTAAACATTCGCCCAAAATAGGTGGTGGTGGGTCACGAAATTTTCTTCTCCTCTAAATTTCGTTATACTCTTAGGTACGACATATAATTTTTGGGAGGTCCAAAAATGGGGGCAACGCAACATAGTCAAAAAAAAATTAATTCATAAAAAACCCGTTTTCGATGTTTTACCACTTTTCTATACAGGGTGTTCCACGAATCGTCTGCCAAACATATTTTTTGCATATAATCGGGTACCATTAAAAAAAAAACTTGAAGTGAACATGTTGCTGTTGCCTACTTTGAAAATTGAAGGGGCAAATGCTGCTTCTAAAAAAACACCTAAAAATTTTTCAACCATGGAAATGGATAGTATTTTGAAAACTGAACAACAAATTTTCACTTCATGACTTTTTGCTTATCCTTAAAATTGAAGTGGTTACAAAAAAAATTGCTCGAAAAAAATTCTCAAAAAATGAACTGATCAAGGGAATGAATAGTACGGCGAAAACTGAAGAAATTTTGTTCTTTAGACTTTTTGCCTAGGACCAAAAATAAAGGGACTAAGGATCATTAAAAATTGAGGAAATTTGAAAAATTTTTCAAGTCCGTTTATTTTGAGTGACTCTTAGCCTCTTCATTTTCGATGTTAGGTAAGAAGTCTACAGAACAAATTTTTTTCAATTTTCAACGTACTATCCAATAATTTGATCAGTTTATTTTTTAGAATTCTTTTGAACAATTTTTTGTGTAGTCCCTTCAAATTTAAGGTTAGGAAAAAAGTCACGAATTGAAAAGTTGTTTACTTTTCAAAGTACAATCCATTTCTATGATTTAAACATTTTTTTGGTGTGATTTTTTTGGAAGCAGCATTTGTCCCTTCAATTTCCAAAATAGGCAACATGTTCATCTCGAGTGGTTTTTTTAGTGGTACTCCGTTATACAGGGTGACTGAAAATTACTTCCCCAAAAAAATTTAAAATTTCGGTAAAAAATTATTATTGATAGTGTAGATTTTTTTTGGTCATATTCTACTAATATAGATCGTCTTCTAATCTCTGTATAATTTATAACCCGAAAAAATTCAATATTACACAATTTTTCCCTTAAACCAGAGCATTAATTCAATAATGCTGAAATAAATCACCTGACTCCAATTTGTGAAGCGCTTAAAATGCAATCCTCCTTATTTCAAAACTGAACCCACTGTTTTCAGATTAACAGGGTTCAATTCAAGATTTTGAAGAACTCGTCACCTATCCACAGAAATTCCTAGATTTTATTCCCCGCAATTTTTAAATTTCGTTCGACTAGGTTTAGCTATAGCATTGTAAGCGAAAATCAAATTATTCTTCACAAAAAATTCAAAAATGATTGAGAATTTTTGAAGAGAGTAATGGACCAAGGATGCTGCCAGAGTTGAAATTTTTTGGATAAGTTAATTAGGAAATTTTTGCTAAGCATTTTTTTTTGGGAACTACTTTTCGGTCACCCTGTATCTTATATCCAAAAAAATACGTTTGGCAGATGATTCGTGGACACCCTGTATAGGGTTTTAGGGTCGATGGTTCCAACATAATAACAATTTTGAGCTGAAATTTTGTTGCTCCCTCCCCTTATTTTTGGCGAATTTTTAAAATTTTCAAATCGCAAATTTTTTTGGAAAATTAAGAATTTTTTTTGAAAAAATTCTCATATTGCATCTAAATTTTATCTAGAATCTGTAAAAATTTCAAAATTTTTAGACCGCTCCTTTCAGAGATAGAAAATATTGTATTTCGAGCATATATGACCCAATAACTCGAGTGGGGGTAAAGGTGAGGAGTTGAAATTTTTTTTGGAATGGTTTTACATCCATACCAACATTTTGGGTGATTTTTGTCTCGATCGGTTGATGGGCTGATTTTATCATCTTACCAAGAAATGCTATTTTTTTTTTAAATGCTCGTTTTAAAAAAAATTCCATCGCAATGCTGCCAAGTGTATTTTTGCTGGTGAAATTTTCTTGGAATTCGAGTTATTCATTAAGTAGCTTGAAAAATAAATCAAAAACTGTTTTCGTTGTTTTGGTCGTTAAAATTAATAATTTATGTATTTTGGAAAATTTTTGTTAAATTCGCGATCTGCAAATAATTTTTCATTCCCTTCGCGGAGGACAAAAGGTACCTATGGCGTGAGATTCATGACACAGCACTAAAAAGATGCGATTTGAGTTTCTATATCTCCCTAAACCATCGATCGCCATCCTTCTCCGATCAATACTCAGACGACTACCAGCAGGGGGTCGAAAAGTTGCAGATCGCGAAATTTCAATATTGCGAAATTTTTTCTGGCCCCAAATTAATTACATTTACCCCGCGCCGAGTAATTTTTTTAAAAAAATATTTGAAGAAAATTTTTAGAATTTTCCTCGATCAGTGCAGCCAACTGCAAATTGTGATACTCAAATTTCTGGAATTCGTATTGATCTGATCATGAATTGGCTAACTATATCTTATGGCTAGAAAACTCCACAATTTTTTTTTTGTTTTTTCAATCATCAAAAACAAATTATGGAGAAAATTTTTCATACCAGTGCAGCTATAATTGTAAACCAAATAACATCAAAGTATGGAATTTACGTTAATTTTAAACCAAGATAACAAAAAACCCTAAAAGTCCTTAAGAAAAAGTTTTTTGTCATTTTTTACTCACTCTTACTTCCTGAATTTGATTCTGAAAAAAATTATTCACATTTTTTGCTCATTTTTCTACCCACAAATTATCTTATTCTACTCAACATTCAACAAATAACACAAACACATAACAAAAGCGAATTTTTCGGCGTTCTTGGCTAAATAATGAATAAGTTTGACTGAAATGAACAGTCAATTTTCTAGGTACAAACCTCATAAAAATTCTAAATGCCGCTTAAAACTCATAGAATTAATTATAATTGAGAAATAACTGTGTTTGGGAGCACTGTACACTTGTCAACGTTATTGGCTGCACTGGTATAAAAAATTTTCCCCATAGGTAATTTGTTTCTAATGATTGAAAAAAAAAACAAAAAAAAAGTTTGTGGAGTTTTCTAGCCGTAAGATATAGTTACTTAGTTAGCAACTTCATGATCAGATAAATACGAATTCAGTATCACAATTTGCAGTTGGCTGCACTGATCGAGGAAAATCCTCAAAATTTTCTTCAAATATTAAAAAAAAAAATACCCAGCGCGCGGAGTAAATGTAATTAATTTGGGGCCAGAAAAAATTTCGCAATATTGAAATTTCGCGATCTGCAACTTTTCGACCCCCTGGTAGCCGTCTGAGTTTTGATCGGAGAAGGATGGCGATGATTTAGGGAGATGTAGAAACTCAAATCGCACCTTTTTAGTGCTGTGTCATGAATCTCACGCCATTTTTTCGACCTTTAAAATACAAAAAACCGCGTTTTTTTCAAAAGGAGGTGCCTTTTGAGAATCCCTAGCTCCCCCCTATCTTCACCTGGGGGGCTCAAAATTTTTTTGGGTAGTCTCCGATAGTGACCCAACAACCCCAGCGAATTTGGTCAAAATCCGAGGTATGTTTTTTTTTTTCGCGATCCACCCTATTTTACATACTGCACCTGCATGCCTGCTGCCTACTACCTGCCAATCTATTCTATTTATCTATTTCTTCATACCTACTTACCTACCTACCTATCTACTTCGATTTTCAGTCACTCACTCTAAATATCTGACTACAGCTCGAGAAAAAAGAATAATGAATAGTGATGTTCCAGACATCCGGATCATGAAGTTTTTGCTTTCCATTGTTGGCTGGAGATGAGTTGGTTTTACCTGTAACACATCTTCGCTTATATATGTTGGTACTATTCATTTCGTATGCCAGCTCATGTCGAGCTGTCTACCCTATGCCTCCTATGCCATTCCGTCTGTTGTGGTGTCGTGAATTTTTCGCATGCGGTGATTTTCTCATTCTTACATTCTTTAATTCGTGCTAGTAAATGTCTGATTTCTCTCGAATTTATTTCAAAAAAATAATGAACACACTGAAAAAGCCCCTCTTCATGAGTCCGCTCACTATCCTAATGCTCATAGGTAATTCGTACGTATCTTTTTTATCAAAAAAAAATTCCTTTCATATTCGTTTTTTTCATTCCTTGTAATTTCCGACTTTTTTTTATTTCACATTCAATCTTGAAAAGTTAACTCAAAAAGTAAACTAACGGATGGGTATTGGCATTACATGGCTGAAAAGAAGAAGATTTGTAAGACGAACTCGGGCTAATTATACGAGTTTTTACTCGAATTTGAAAACCCATTGACCGAACGCTTTGTTTTTAACTTCTCAGCCGCAAACGCGCGTCTTTAATTGATATACGAACCAATTAAGCCGCGAGTTTTGAAAAGTCGACTCCGACGA
Source organism: Pseudococcus viburni (assembly GCA_033439095.1). Classification (NCBI taxonomy): domain Eukaryota; kingdom Metazoa; phylum Arthropoda; class Insecta; order Hemiptera; family Pseudococcidae; genus Pseudococcus; species Pseudococcus viburni. Next base: position 2,400,780 of record JAVBJF010000002.1, on the reverse strand, counting down.
AGGCATTTCGATTTCTTTTTCTCCTTATTTTTTCCTTGTGTTTTATTCGAAAGACGAGCTTTTTTTTAGCCTCATCGAAAAGTTGATAGCTTTAGGAGAAATTGTTGAGAAGTTGCGCGATAAATTTGCCTTAGTGAACTCGGAGGCGGTGAGGGAGTGCAGTATAGTGTTATTGATGGGGTAAAGTTGGCCGAAAAGTTTTAATTAAAATGCAAAAAGTGAAACTGCGTGTAGTTATTATTCGCGGGCTCGTATGATTCATTCATGAGAAAGCGAGAATTTCAAATGAGCTCGGAGTGCAAAGTGATTGGCTTCGCGGCTCTTTTACGCGCTACATCTACCTCGGATGTTTGTTCGTTAGAACGAGAGGGTACGAGAATTTGCGAAAATTTGTTACGCGGTTTTCGTCTCACCTCGCGTCGCGTCGCGCAAAATTCGCATATTTTCGAACGAACAGCGAAGCAGCGACGGATGTTGAAAAATTTGTCGAAAACTTTTACAAGAAAACCGCGGCGCGGTGGTTTAGGTAAGTTTTGGCGAATGAAAATATGAAAAATTTACGCTCGCGATGCCGACTGGAGACTCGACGGATCGCCATGCCATAGCCATGGCCACAAGGGAAGCGTTTCGTAAGTTGGTCTTATGCGCCACAACATGCTCACACCGATACCCAGATATTTCGCCCGAGCTTTGGCAATCTAGTGTGGCGCTCGTATAAACCGTTTCCCTTGCCTACTTGCTCGATTGGAAAGGTATTCGCGTGCTTGCGGTTTGGTGAAAATAGATAGCCTTTGGTACGCGTACGAGTGGAATTCGTGAAATTTCAACGTATGTAAATCTTTCAACGTCGTCACTCGTACCTAGGTTATATCCGGTTTATTTTAGACATTTTTATGATTTCTTCGTAAAATTAATTAAAAGCCAGGATATTTTTTATGATGAAAATATTTTTTGGATTATATTTCAGGTCATGAAATTTTGAATTTCATAAAAATCAAGTACCCAGGTCATAATGCAGTTGGCAACATTGTAATCATACTTTTTAAAGAGATTTATTTGAATTTGCAAGCTGTCCATAAGGTCGAGAAAATCGACAATAGTGGAAATTTTCAAAGTATAGGTATAACCAGCGGCGATTTTGGAAGGGAAAACTTGAGGAAGCCCGAAAGTTCAAAAAACTCAATTAGTCCAGTCAATGGAGCATTTTTTCAGGGCAAACCCAAACATCGAACCCAACAGCGATTTTTTTGCTGAATATTGTCGAAAATGGTCCCCTAATCAACATACTTCGACCCGCCCCACCCGCCCCCATTGCTAACCCCCTACGGTGGATTAAAGCCCCCCAAAACCAGTTTTTGGCTTCTGTTTCATTTTCTTTGCATTTTTGTGAAAAAATACATCCCAGATATTTTATTCTACATCAAATTCCGTACAAAATGAGCTATCAACCATTTCTGTACCGTGAATAGAAGTGGAGTGTCGGCGTCCTGAAAAATGGGGGTTTTGGAGGTAGACTTAAAATTTAGTAAAAAAAATGATCATAAATCAACGTAATCGAATTTCTGTCAGCTTATGTTGAAATATGTAGTGAAAACCTATCTGCACTCTCACCTTTCTCCCTCTCGATAAAAAGCCTCCCCCCCACCTCCTCCTATTACTCAGATAGGTACTTGAAATTGGCCGATAAAATGATCAATAATTAACACAATTGCAGTTGTGGGAGCTTAGATTTATACCAAGTAGTATAAGTAACTGCATCCTTGCCCATGCTAATCCACCCTTACCCTCCTTGAAAGCAACCTCACCCCCTTATATCACAAAATACTTCAAATTTGCCAGTGATAGGTACTTCTGTATATGAGCAAAATCACCATTTTGTGTGTTTTTGCCGAATTTATTACAAATTAGTTATTATTCTATTATTCTTTAAAATATAATTTCATGTTTAAGTAAATCATAAAACGACGACCTCGGTATTATCAAGAAAAATCATTGTTCAAAAGTCTTCTAAATTGTTATCATGTCTTCAGTTTGTGTTTGAGTTGCATTCAAACATTTGACTCCTCTGCCATTCTGACATTTCGACTTCATAATGTTTTCTTTATTGTAACTGCGACCACATAATGTGGCCTGCTTAGGGGAAGAATTATATTAGCGTACTTGGAGGAGCCTAAAAATTGAAAGTTTTTCCCACAAAATTCTCAAAATGCAAAATTTTCCAGTATTTTTGCAGAATTCTCGACCTACTAACCCAATTCCACCAGATTCTTCCTCTCCCAGCGTCATGCAAAAATTATTTTCTACATAGTTTCCAAATTGGTCCCTCTTCACTCTGTGCACCCGGTTACCTTTCACATGTTGATCCCAATTTTCTTTTATAGGTACCTACGAAAATAGGATTACCATTGGTAAACTTATTTTAATTCTTGATTCAAAACGAATAGAATTTCTATATTTTTTCAATTTATTTTCAATGACTCAATTTCAAATTCATGTGTCAATTTCAATGAATCTTACAAAACAGGCCAGTGGCAAGTGGAGTGGGGGAAGGGAGGGAGTGGAAGATTCTGGCTTCTTCACTGAATGGTGATCTTGCTCATATACAGAAGTACCTATCACTGGCCAATTTGAAGTATTTTGTGATATGAAGTTGCTTTCAAGGAGGGTAAGGGTGGATTAGCATGGGCAAGGATGCAGTTACTTATACTACTTGGTATAAATCTAAGCTCCCACAACTGCAATTGTGTTAATTATTGATCAATTTATCGGCCAATTTCAAGTGCCTATCTGAGTAATAGGAGGAGGTGGGGAGAGGCTTTTTATCGAGAGGGAGAAAGGTAAGAGTGCAGATAGGTTATCACTACATATTTCAACATAAGCTGACAGAAATTCGATTACGTTGATTTATGATCATTTTTTTACTAAATTTTAAGTCTACCTCCAAAACCCCCATTTTTCAGGACGCCGACACTCCACTTCTATTCACGGTACAGAAATGGTTGATAGCTCATTTTGTACGGAATTTGATGTAGAATAAAATATCTGGGATGTATTTTTTCACAAAAATGCAAAGAAAATGAAACAGAAGCCAAAAACTGGTTTTGGGGGGCTTTAATCCACCGTAGGGGGTTAGCAATGGGGGCGGGTGGGGCGGGTCGAAGTATGTTGATTAGGGGACCATTTTCGACAATATTCAGCAAAAAAATCGCTGTTGGGTTCGATGTTTGGGTTTGCCCTGAAAAAATGCTCTATTGACTGGACTAAATATTTAAAAAAATCTTTTTTATACGAATTTATTATAAAAACACCCAAAATAAGAATAAGTTCACGTCTCTTGTGTCATCGGAAGTTATTTTCCATGACGAGAAAGAGTAATGAAGGATAATGTTCGATCGATAAACGATACTAATCCTCCACTCAAATCTTCGCTTTTGTTCTGAAAATCGCGAATTGACTGCAATTTTATTTCTCAAATCACATTTTCGTCAGTAAAATTTTCTCAACACTTTCCAAACTTTGATTTTTTTACTATTTTTTTTCGATTTCTTATTTTTATCACTTACTTTTTAAAATCTTTTTTAAACACCTACTAATAGAGTTGGAAAGAAATTTTGAAAAATATGAAGTTGAAAACTTTTTTTTTTTTAAATTTGACATTTTCGAGTTGGAAGTTTAAACAAGTATGAATCTGAAAAAAATTTGAAGAAATCCCACTTGGAAAAATGTTTAATTATGAATGTAAGTATTTTCCAGCTGTAATTTTTTTTAATTCAAATTTTTTAAAATTTATTCTAATTCGAAATTTTTTTCAATAATTTAAAAATTTGTCCTCAATTTTTGTTGACCGTGGAATTTTTGAAAAAATTTCAACTTCAAGTTTTTTAAAATTTCTTTTGACTTACTTAATAATTGGATGGAATTTTTATTAGAGTTGAAAAAAATTGAACTCAGAATTGGACTTAGATCGTTGAAATCTCGTTTTTGGCAAAAATAATAAATTTTTTCTGGGTACATTTTATAAAAATCTCAAGTTTAAAAAAAAATCGATGGAAGTCTGACTTCCCTAACTTCCCTTGGAAACCCGCCTCTGGGTAAACTCGAAAACGTCAGAAAGAAGACGAGAACATTGCCCAAAAATTCGCATGATGTCGAGTAATTATTCGAACAAATAGTACTTGCATATGAAAAGAGTAGGATATTCGTTTAAATTTTAGTGAAAACATTTCAGAGTTGTTACATTGTTTTCTCAATTAGAAACATGAAGTGGGGACAAATCAGTATCATGAGGGGGGCATTTTTGCCCAGCAAAACTTTTATTCCGGAAAATTGTTGAGCATGGTTTCATGAATAACCCCAAAGATTTACCACCCCACAGACCTCAGGCTAATTTTTTTTATTGAGGTTAACCCCCTAAAACCTGTTTTTTCACATTATCTCCCCAAAATTTGATTTCAGGGTAAAAATAGTTCAGTAGTTTTTTATTCTACGCTCAATTTCCAACATTTTTTGTTCTGAAAATTTTTTTGTACGACCATTAGCGGAGGAGATAGAGAGACTTGAAGGAAATGGGTTTTGGGGAGTATAAGAGTGCATAATTGTTTAGGTATAAAATCAGTACTTAATTTGGTGGTATTTACAATTCCCCCCTTCGGTGTGACTACCCTCACCTTACCTCTCATTCATATTGCTTTGCCAATACATTTTGTATTTTATGATTTTCTAATCTAGTGGAGGGCGAGGAAGAGGATGTAGACGATGTTCAAGAAGTTGAGCGAGGGACGTGTGAAGAAAAGTGTGAGGAGAGTGGATTGCGAACAGAGTATTTTTACAAATTAATAAAGTTTTTATTCAGCAGTGGCAATATGATTGATGGGTGAGTGAGGTGGAAACATGGGAGGAGGGAGGGTCAAGAAGTATTGATACCACTAATAATTATATTACATAAATTCGGGTTCCCACCCAAAATCTTTTTCACCAATTCTTTACTAGAACCAGGTGAATCAATTAGCTTGAATCAAATTTATCAGTTCAAAGGAATTGTTTGTTTATTTCTAAATTGTTTCTAATTTTTTATACATCAACCAATTAAAATCAACTGTACCAAAACATAGCCAAATATTTCTCACAAAATCTTTATTCCTATTGGTTAAAATGCAGTCAAGTTGAATCAAGTGACAAATAAAGTTGAAAATTTTCAACTTTACTTTCCGCTGGTCACCACTTGATTCCAAAAATCTGCAGTTGAAACAAATTGGTACACACGAGTCAAGTATGTTCAAGTTTACTTGATTCAAGCTATTTGATCATACTGGTTCCAGTAAAATTGAAGCGTGTGGACCCCGCATAATACTAATATTTTCATGCCCACACTAAAAAAATCGTTTTCACCTCGATTGGACTCGAGAATTTCCCTCCTACGTTCCTTCGAGGAAAAAAAATAGCAAAGATAATTCAGCAATTCATCGTGATTATCTAAAATTGAAATAAAACATTAAAAAGCGAATTATTTTGTTTTTAAAATTCGCATTTTTTCAATTTTTAGCCTCACTTCGCTAAGGAATGCAAAATTTATGTCTAATCGCTATTTTTGTTTACATTTTACTTGAGGGGGGGGAGGGGGGGGGTAATATTTGAAAATCAGCACTGATGAGATGGTTAAATTTATACATTTAATTATAAACATTTAGTTCGTTCGTTGCATTCCTTAATTCCTTATCCTTCCTTCCAAGCTTCCAAAAGTTCGAATATTTTGCGGTAGGATAAATTTCCTTTCTTCCTAATTCCTATACATTAATCTTTTTTAGAACCAAGCATCAAATACTGACTAAATTTGGAATAATGAAGTGGAATAATTTTTTAAAAAATGATAACATTGTTTTTCTAAGTAATTGTTTGGAGGGAGACGGGGTGTCAAGAAGGTGAAACAACGTTGAGAAAAAAATCAAACTCTGAATTTCGGGTATAAGGAATTTTCAAATTTGCGATCTGCAAGACAAAGAAGTGGTATTCAAATTCAAGGTTAGTAGATCTGAGACGTGTTGACTAGAAACTTGATAGGTGTCTTCTTTTTTAGGGGATAGCTGAGGTATCACGCAGGTGGCATGGTATACCTAAAAAAAGGAAAAAACTTTTTTTTCAAGGGTGACCTCACTTTGAGTTTGAAACCCTGTGGCTCCAAGACATTCAAATTTTTCTGGAAGGTCTCTCAATCAAGCTGAAGCACCTCATAATTTTCGTCAAAATTCTGATTTGTTTTTTCCATTCTACCGTAATATGTACCTACAATATAACACACTATAGATAGGTATCTTGTAAAGTAGCCTTCACATTCTTAAATTTGTCTGCTTATTCCTCACTCGGTTTCATACCAATAGATAATTGGCAGGTGTATGTATAATTACCTGCTGTAGAGTATGATTTTGTGTATAAATAAACTTTCTCAGTAAAAAGCACCTAGATTTTATTTCTTTTAGATATGTAGGAACATAATCATACTTGGGGCCAACCTTACGCAGAGGGTCTGGTAAGTGGGTGACCAGTTTCGAAATCTGTAATGCTTTGGAATCGAAATAGCTCTACTATTTCAAAATCATTAGATTAAATGTATGCATTTTTGACCACGAGAACGAGTGGTACCTAAAAGTTGAACAAATATTGTCTACGATTTCTTCCGTTTTAGCCCGGTCATTTTAGGAATTGACCCCAAAAAATTAAATCCTGATTTTTTTTTCGTGTTTTACATTCGTAATGGTCCACTACACAACAAACTAAAATGGACACCCTCAAAAAAATCATAAAAAGTCTGTGCTTTTGATCTGTGTCAAAAAAAATCATAATTTCGAAGAAAAAAAAATTGTGAGTTCTGAAAACCCATTTAATTTAAAAGCTAGCCAGAGAAAACCCTCAATTTTGACCTAAAAAGCTACGAACGAGGGGTAAATGTCTGCTGAAAACCGATTTTTCGTGAATATCTCCTCAAATAAGCCTCAAAATTGAAAAATAGTTATGAACAATCTTGTTTTACGTGTAATTTCCTATCAGAAGGTTTTTTGTTTTTTCAAAAACACCAACTTCCTTGACCAAAAATTAAGGGTAAAAACACCTATTTTTCAACAATTTACAGCATTTCTTGAAAAAATCGTAACTTTTATGAATATCTCCTCAAATAGGCCTCAAAATGCAAAAATGGTTATGAACAATCATGTTCTACATGTAATTTCCTATCAGACATAGGTTCGTTTTTTTTTTGTTTTTTTCGAAAACACCCACTTCTTTGCCCAAAAATTAAGGGTGGAAAACGCCTATTTTTCCAATATTTAGTATTTACAGTATTTTTGGAAATGATGGAAATACAATGCTGAAAATATCGGTTTTAAATTCTTTCGACGCAAAGAAATGTTTCGTATCACCAATAATAAGCAACAAAATCGCGTACTTTTTCTTCCCATAACCTCGATTTTTTAAATGCAGTATTCAATAACCTCCCTTATAATTACGGTAGGGGTTGAAATTCTTGCGATGACTTTTTTTGAAATACCCTACCAGCATGTAAAAAAAAATTATTCTTCACTGGTATAATTTTGGGTGCTTCCAGCTTCGTACTAATATTTCCATCATTCACAGAAATACTGTAAATATTGGAAAAATAGGCGTTTTCCACTCGTAATTTTTGGGCAATGAAGTGGGTATTTTTGAAAAAAAACGAACCTGTCTGATAGGAAATTACACGTAGAACATGATTGTTCATAACCATTTTTCCAATTTGAGGCTTATTTGAGGAGATATTCACAAAAGTTACTTTTTTTCAAAAAATGCTGTAAATTGTTGAAAAATAGGCGTTTTTACCCTTAATTTTTGGTCAACGAAGTGAGTGTTATTGAAAAAACAAAAAATCTTTCTGATAGGAAATTACACGTAGAATAAGATTGTTCATAACTATTTTTCAAGTTTGAGGCTTACTTGAGGAGATATTCACGAAAAACCGGTTTTCAGCAGACATTTACCCCTCCCCTGGGGGTAGCGGAGGGTTGTGGGGTGTCCATTTTAGTATGTTGTGTAGTGGATCATTACGAACGTAAAACGTGAAACAAAAATCAGGATTTAATTTTTGGAGGGTTTTTTACATTTTTTCTTTCATTTGCCTGACTATTTATTTTTTGAACAGTTTCAAAATTACATTAGGGGAGTAAAAAATTCGAATTTAGACGTAAATGTATTAAATATCAAAATTGGAGGAGCTGAAGTAACGATAATTTTAAATACGAAAATTGTAAAAAAAAAAATTGAAGTCTGGTTTTTTGGTTACTTTCAGTTTCAATTAGCGTTTTTTGTACACCTTAAGTAGTCTAATCGTTTTTTTGAAGGAAAAAGTAATCAGTAACGTGTAATTTTTTCAACTACTTAGGTATCTAATCGTATAATGTACTCATGGTAACGTCGACGTTAACTTAAAACATCCTTTAGAATCTCCTCGTGGAATACATACATATTTTGTTATAGTTTGTTCTTTTTTAGCTTTTGGTAAACCTTTTATATTTCCACGTATATTTTGTTTTCAGGCTAAAAGAATCGGAAACATTATTGGAACGATCGTAAGTTGATAATTTGTGGCATTCTTAATGCCTTAAAGCTTTCGCATCGTTTCTCGTACTAATAATAACACGCTCTATGTATTAGTATTTCACTCGCAAACTAAAAAATTCAGCTTTTTTCCTCAATTACTCGAGCGTTAGTTTACGTAATACCCTTGGAAAAAATGAAAGCTTTCATTTTACACCATTATAGATAATCATTCGTATACGTAGCTTAAAAATCATTCAGTGCAATTACCTATACCTATTCCTATTCCTACTCCTACTCCTACTCCTACTATTATCTACTTATTTGCGTATTGTAGGTACCTATTCGACTCTACTATAAGTTCCTACTACCTATATAAGCATAATACTCGCATTCTCTCGCCTCGTAGTCTCGTACCTTACCTACTACCTATTTAGATTTGGAGTACATGATTGGAAGGTGAAGTGCGGTGCCGCACTTTTCCGGAAATCGTAATTCTTTCTTACTTTTTATATACATTTATTACATATACCTGCGACTTTGAGCTTGCGTGTAGCCAATAGCCATGTTTACGCCACGGTAGCGGTAGAGCTTTTCGTCGATTTTCCTTATAAAGTAACGCTATCCGCGTCTTATGCTCCGTACCCGATTTACCGTTTAGAATTTTTTTTAGTGCCATGCTAACCCGAGTAGATAGCGCAATGCGGTTAGTTCGATTTTCAGATTTATAATAAGTAAATGTCACGTTTGCCGTGTAATCGTAATGGTAATGGTAATGGTAATGGTAACTAACGATAAGCACCGACTAAACTACACATAACTTATTAGCAGTCAGCGTTTGTAGGTAAATAATGCCCTCGTGAATCATTTATTTTCGTGTAATGGAAAAGTGAACGTGAAACGTTTTTGATGGATGTTTTATCACCACGCGATATATTTGCAGAAAAATACCACCATCGAACAATCGTACCTATCTAATTTTGTCCACATCTTGGTGTTCGCTGCTGTGTTAGGTATAAGAGAACCTGGGACATGATGCACCACCCTAATCGTATGATTTTTGCAACAAATTGAGGTTCAAACAGTTTACTTTCACTTCGCTGAAAAAATCACTTTTTGGTGTATTCCTCAACTGTACAGAATTTTTTGAAATTTTTTCATGGGGCGAGATGCAAACAATAAAAACGTGGTGAAAAATCATGATTTTTTTTTGTTAAATTTACTCGAGTACATTCGAGGTGTAACCACAAATTTAAATACCTAAAAGTGTAATTTTTGGAAAAAGGAGTTCTAAAATTCCAGTAATCAACATTTCAGCTGCCTTAGTTGATTTTTTTTGGTAAATTTTTAATATTTGTCTGAGAATTAAGGCAAAAAAGTGATATTCTGGAAAACATATTTCACGAGTAACATTTGAAACATGTTTAGTACCATATAAAACTTTTTCACGAAATTCGTATTCAATAACAATATTTGCGACGTGTCCCTTTTTCAATTTCCAACTTGCTCCACCGCAACTACTATTTTTTTAACGCACTGTACTGGAAAAGGTGGCCCGGATGGGTGAAATTATTGTTCATTTTATTTAATTCATGGTCTAGCATTCCAATCGAACAAAATTCTTTCGATATTGTCGTAATTTTTCACAAAAAATTCAATTTTTTGGTCATTGTTTGTGCTAACCCTTCAGGGGAGGGGATACTAATACAAAATATTGCCAAAAATTGACAATTTTCGACATGTATATTAAAATCTTGTTTTTTTGGGTCGTGAAATTCGATTTTGGGATTATTTTCTTCTATACCCCAGAGATGGGGATGCTACTACAAATTTTGAAAAAATTGAAAAATATCGACATGCATATCACAATCTTGGGTTTTTGAGTCAAGAAAATTCAATTTTGAGATTTTTTTTCTACCCTCCTCAGAAGAAGGAGTACCAATGTACCAATATCAATTTTTAAAAAAATTGATTGATACATATGTACTTACCTATACCAATTTTTTTCAATTAAGAAAACCAGTATCAAAATTTTCAAAAAAGAAACAAAAATTGTGCTTGAGTTTATTAAAATTACAGCCAATAAATTTTTTCAAAAAATTCAAAAATAGGAGGATACGAAAATAAAATTTTAAAAAAATAGATCATGTTAAAATTTTATTAGAATAAATCTACGTCAAGATTTTTAAAAATAAATCCATGTTGGAATTTTTTTTTAGATAAATAGTAGGTATTTTCAAAAATGAATCTGTAATTGCAATCTACATAAATGAAACGAGTAAATATTAAAATTGAAGGAAAATATCCCCAAAATCGAATTTTTTGACCCAAAAAACTCAGATTTTGACGTACATGCCTATATTTTTCATTTTTGTCAAAATTTTGTTTTGTCCCCCCCCCCCCCCTTCCTGAGGAAAATTGGAGAAAAATAACCCCAAAGTTGAATTTTTCGACTCAAAAAATCTATATTTTGATATACATGTTGATATTTTTCAAAATTTTGTATTCCTGTCCCATTCTCTAAGGGGCCTGCACAAAAAATGGCCAAAAAATTACTTCCAGATCACCTAAATAACCATTTTAGTACATAAATTTTCACCCAATTTGGCCATCACTTGATAAGTAAATGTCAATTTATGGATGCAGTCTACAAAAAAAAAAAAATACCTCAATTTTTCTTCAAAACTCAAAAACGAAATATTTCTCGGAAACCAAATTATTTTTAAAATTCTAAGCAAATGCACACAAAATCGCATTATTGATGGCAATAACACAGACAAACAATACTCAGATCTGCAACTTTTTTCTGTTTCGTACCGTCAGGTAATCAACCCACCAATCACGCAGAAAATTTTTTCGACCTCATCACAGACGAAATAGGCCGATTTGGAGTCTGCTCCTTGGTGCACATGTCCCAGGTTATCTTTCCTACACCCCCCCCCCCCGAGTAAGAAGAGAAATTCGAGCTAAATTCAGAAATGAAAAACTTCATAAAATACGGGTCCCTAATTTCGATTTAAAATATAAACACTATATAAATGAGTTGAAATGGAATAAATCAGTAGTTTGGTAGCTTTCAATCCGTTCTTTCAAAGACAAATTATCCTATTTCAAATTTTTTTATCGTGTTTTTCTAAAAACCTATCAGTTTTTACTACAAAAGGCCCAGAGAACCTCTCATATTCTTAAAAATCGCGATCGTAACTCGACGTATCTACTTTATGGTATTTTTTTATTTTACGTAGAATGTCACCGTATCTGTATAACCCATCCTTTTATTATTTTCTAGTATTGGCCCTTTTAATCTTTGAATATTACAACCTATTTAGTTGTATCGCTATTCATTTTGAAAACCTTTATTCGAACCGCTTCGAGGCTCCCCGTTCGAGACTTTTTTTTTTTTAAATACCCTTCTTTTATCGTTCTGCAGCGTGGAAAATTCAATGATGAGGAAAAACAAACGAACAATTTTTCGAGATGATGAGAAATGGTCGTTTCGAATTTTATTATTAATTAATGCCAAATGAAACGTCGACTAAAATTCTATAAATTTCGTTTCGCGATGACTTGAGAAAATTTGTCAGGAAAATCACCCCTTTCGTTTGTCGGAGCAATTAAATCGTGAAATTAGTCTAACAAAATAAAGATTATCGTGAAATTTTCGTAAGAAAATGAAGTTTTGTGAATATCATGGAAGTGCGCTATCTTTCGACCATTCATAGTAAACCGTATACGGAAAGATGAGCATAAAGATTCGATGGAAATCCGCCAGATTCCGACACACGAAGTACAAGACGATTTATCGTGCCGAGCCGGGTTTTACGTATTGTTTACGTGATTATAACATTCCGTTACCTAAAAGTTCTCAATTTAGGTGTTTGTACGATAAACCCTTGGAACTTTTCACAAAGTCTAAATTACTATTTTATTTGACGAGTTTCAAGCGTTTTTAATTAAAGTTTTTCAAAATGAGGAAAAAAGGTGCCATTACCAGTGAAAAAGAAAGGTAAAGAAATGAAAAAAAAAGGAATTAAAGATTAGACGGAGAAAATAATAGGAAAAAAAGATGGAACAATCGATAAAAGTATCAGCGAAAAATTTCCTATCGTGGTAGTCTGGTTTGAGAAACGTACGAAACATACGCGATCGCGGTTTACATTTCGTCGCCTTATTTACGTCGAGATAGGCAAATTTATTAACGTCAAGACAGCTGGGCGAAGGGAACTCGCGAAAGCATACGTATGGTTTACGTTTGGCTGTCGAAGTGTCGATGAGGATCGCTTCCTCGCGTCGTAATAATGCGATCGTCGTTTTGATTAAATTTAAACTTCATCCGACGCCTGCTGCGATATGAAAAGCTTTCTAGTGTATTAAATTTGATACGGCTCAGTCGTTTTTTTACCGTAAATTTTAGGAAGCGTGTTTGACCGAAGGGAGCGAGATTCGTATCTAGTATCTGCCTTCTTCATCTAAAAAGAAACCAGCATTTATTATCGTAATGACGGGGCATTTTTAATGATGGATGGAACGGAGCCTAAAATTCGAATTTTGATAAAGTATCTTATCTTTGTGCTCCATCGAGTATACAGATACGTGCCTCATACCCCTCACAAGACGAAAGCTTGATGCAGTCTGAAGTATTGAAAATTCTAGGGTATATCTAGTTGCCTAGAAACGATCGTTTTTCGTGGACTTGGGCGATCTTGCTTTAAAAAATCTGCCATTTGAGATGGACTTAAGGGCGTCCAAGCCTTACGAAAATTACGCAAGTTTTGGAAAATTTTCCAATTTTTGAAAACCGTTCAAGTTTTTAAAAATTCTCCTTACTTTAAAAAATTCTCAAATTTTTAGGAAAAGACGTTCAAATTTTGAATAAACTCATAATTGTAGGTACAGTTTGATGTATTAGAAAGTAGATAATTCGAGTTTTTGAAAATTTTATTATTTGTAGAGAAATATTCTATAAATTTTTGAAAAAAATCATCCAAGTTTCAAATCGCCTTATTTTTTAGAAAATCTACCACTTTTCGAAGAATTTTTCAATTTTTGGAAAAAAATAGTCCAAATTTCAAGAATTATACAGCTTTATAGGAAATTCGACCGTTTTAGGAATTTTTTCACGTTTTGAAAAATTAGAAAAATCTCAATCATTTATTAGGATAAGGTTACTGACCAAGTTTCTAAAAAAATCGTCAAGTTTTTATAAAATTGTCCAAGTTTTGAAAGATTTTCCAATTTTTGGGAAAAATTATCCTAGATTTTAAAAAATTGTCTAATTTTTAAAACATTGGATAATTTTTCCAGAAACTAATCCCCTGATTTTTTGAAAAATTGTCCAAGTTCCGGAGTATCTATCAATTTTTGAACAAAATCGTCCAAATTTCTGGAAAATTGTTTTGTTTCTCAAAAAATTTACCGGTGTATGAAAAATGTTTGGTTTTTTAGAATTTCGACCAAGAGTTTTGAAAAAAACCATTCAAGTTTTGCAATAAAAAATTCTTATATAATTTTCACCCTTCATTTGAAATAAATTGGAACAGCTGTTCGAATCATTTAGTCCAGTCATTTTAGGAGCTGACCCCCCAAAACTTAAATCCTGATCTTTTTTTCGCTTTTTTTGCTGAAAACCGGTTTTTCGTGAATATCTCCTCAAATAAGCCTCGAAATTGAAAAATAGTGATGAACAATCTTGTTCTAAGTGTAATTTTCTATCAGAAAGTTTTTTTTTTTTTCAAAAACACTCACTTCCTTGACCAAAAATTAAGGGGAAAACACCTATTTTTCAACAATTTACAGCATTTTTTGAATAAATCGAAAATTTTGTGAATATCTCCTCAAATAAGCTTCAAAATGGAAAAATGGTCACGAACAATCATGTTCTACGTGTAATTTTCGTTCGTTTTTTTTTCGAAAACATCCACTTCTTTACCCAAACATTAAGGGTGAAAAACGTCTATTTTTCCAATATTTACAATATTTTTGGAAATGATGGAAATACGAAGTTGAAAGTACCAAAAATTATACCAGTGAAGAGTAATTTTTTTATACAAGCTGGTAGGGATTCCAAAAAAAGTCACCGCTAGAATGTCAACCCTACCGTTAATTATAAGGGAGGTTATTGCCGTCTCTCTTATAATTAACAGTAGGGGTTGAAATTCTTACGGTGACTTTTTTTGGAATACCCTACCAGCATCTGTTATAGTATTTTATGCAACAAGGGAGACAAAGTTATTTTCGACGAATTTTGAGGTTTATTGCCCCAGCGAAGCAAGGGAAATAACTCAAAATTGTCGAAAATCTTCAACTCCCGAGTTGCATACGATATTCCCTCCATGACGTAAAAAAATTACTCTTCACTGGTATAATTTTGGGTACTTTCAACTTCGTATTTCCATCATTTCCAAAAATACTGTAAATATTGGAAAAATAGACGCTTTTCAGTATTTTTGGGCAAAGAAGTGGGTGTTTTCGAAAAAAAATGAACCTGTCTGATAGGAAATTACACGTAGAACATGATTGCTCATAACCATTTTTCCATTTTGAAGCTTATTTGAGGAGATATTCACAAAAGTTTTGATTTTTTCAAAAAATGCTGCGAATTGTTGAAAAATAGGTGTTTTTTACCCTTAATTTTTGGTCAAGGAAGTGAGTGTTTTTGAAAAAACAAAAACACTTTCCGATTGGAAATTACACGTAGAACGAGATTGTTCATAAATATTTTTCAATTTAGAGGCTTATTTGAGGAGATATTCACGAAAAACCGGATTTCAGCAGACATTTACCCCTCCCCTGGTGGTAGCGGAGGGTTGTGGGGGTGTTCATTTTAGTATGTTGTGTAGTGGACCATTACGAATGTAAAACGCGAAAAAAAATCAGGATTTAATTTTTGGGGGGGTTTGGTACATTTTTTCTCTTATTTACCTGGACTAATTTGGAATCGCTAGTAGTTAATACATTTAGCTAATATCGCGTAAATTGGTGAAATAAAATGAGGAAAAGTAAAAATCCTAGTTTTGGTTTATTCATTTTTTTTCCTCCTCCATATTTTTTTATCAACGAATTCCCAGGTGCCCAACTACGTACTCTTTTGTATACGTAGATCTGATACCCAATTACCCATTATACTTACGTACGAAAAAGTCAATTACGAATAGATTTAAAAGTGAGAAAAAATACGTATATTAGCTAACGTTAAAATTGAGTTAGAGAAAGTTTAATACAGCGAACCCTTCGGGACGTGTGCGGGACGACGGCAACGGCGGAGTTATTTATCCTTCTAAAGCTAACGGCGGGCTAATAGGTTGTTTTTAATTACGACGAGGTCAAGGTGGATTGTGTTTTTATATTCACGAACAGGTTTACAACGGAATGAATTTTGTAACTAAATGAAGCGTATAGAGTAATTCAAATTTAATGTCGAACGGATTAAAGTTTATATAGAGTACTATATTCTTTAATGCGGCAGGAAACAACAGAACGTCCGCCCTCGCCCTCGTTCTCGTTCTCGTACCCGCGTTCGCGCCCTCCGACGTCCGAAGAAAATTCAACGTACCTACGTAAAGCTTTCATCGTTCTCATCAGTTTGTATTCGCTATTCAGTATTTACATTTATACGATGCTGCTGTAGCGTTGTGTGTTGTATAATCTTACGATATTTCAGCTCTTTCCGAATTGAGCGTACTCGTTGTATTTTCGTTGTCATTTTTTAGTGTACGAAATTCGCTGGCAATTTGTCGTATTACGTTGTTAATTTGGTTAATGAACTAGAGCGAGTTCGTCGAAACGCGTCGCCGTTTTGTTATGTCGATAAGAAATTCTAAGAAGAGGGTATAGGAGGGTGGAGTGGTCGAGGTTTACTCGTATTTTGAAATATTTTCGTATCTTGAGCTACGTTTGATTTTCAATTTTCGTTTAAACGGAGGGGACAGATTGCCCTTTTTTCTGTGAACTTTTGATTTTTCCCCTTCACTAAACAAAGGGTCTGGCCGGATAAGGGATGAATTTGGCCCCGCTCCAATTTTTGATTCAACCCCCCCTCGCCAGATAGCGTCCCTTGATGTAAAAAATTCTGGAAAAAATTTTGATTCTTCGTCCCCTTCCCTTTCGGAGCTATGGCCATTTTATTACATTATTTTCATGAATTTTCAATTTCAACGTAAGTGAACAAAATTTTCTGTTCTTTGGCACAAAGTTACATCTTGTCGAGGTGTATTTTTATAATTTTTTCGTCAATTTTGGTGCACTCTTTCATGAGGTTTTGGCCATTTCAAATTTTTAACAGTAAAAAGGACCTTGAAAGCGAAGTTCGACCACTTTATAAAAATATCCCAAAAACGTAAAATGTGTTATTTTAGCAGATTTTTCAAAATATGTGCGTTTTTTACGGAAAGAAATGACCGAATGAAAATACTGATGTCGAATTCGTGTTTAGGGGGTCAAATTACCCCAATAACACCCTTTTCACGAACAGAAAATTTCGTTAATTTCCATTGAAATTGAAAATTCTTAAAAATAATGAAATAAAATGGCATAGCTCTGAAAGGGAAGGGGGCGGGCGAGGGTCAAAAATTTTTCCAGAAGTGGGGTGCGGATGGGGGGGGGGTGGTTAAATCGAAAATAGGAGCAGTGGCCAAATTCATTCTTTATCCGGGCAAACCCTTTCAATACGTCTTGGTTCTCGCGTCCATTTTGTCTACGAATTCCGAATTCCAAAGAAAAAATCCGCCTAAGTATTTCTGTAGCACGTTACGTGTGAAGACCGACAGCTGTAAAAATTCAATTAATCTACCGCTGCTACGCTATCCGCAACTTTTTGGAACGACGAACATGCATCGACTCGCCAAATTAAATAATACTCGTAGTCAGTCAGCAGTTGAGAGTTTTCGAATCGGAGCGTAATTTTGGGTGGCTTTGACACTGGGCCACGAACGTCTCATACGCCATAGATCGATTTGAATTTCTCATTTATTTTCTTCCTTTTTTTCCTTTTTCCTTTTTTTTTTTTTTTTTTTGATTTGGGTGAGAGTAGGTTTGGGTTCGGATATCATTTGGCTTCTACGTGTTACGTCTGGTTAAAATTTGACACGACACTTCCATCCGTTCTAGTACGAACGTATTTACTAAGGTACTCCCTAACGTAATCAATTATTACATCCTCAATTTAGTCGTTCTAATGTAAATGCATACCTATCTCAGTTTTGAACCAAGTTTGATTATTTAAAAAGTCGCAATAAAGTCGATACTGATTCCACTGCTTTATCACTAGGAGTAACTACGCGGAGTTGGGTCAAATCGAAAGACGACATTTCACTTTCAGTAAGAAAAACAACTTTAAAGTTTTCGAAAATGATGTCACCTTTATTGGAAATTTATTTAGAAAAGACCATATTCTTTAGTCTGAAAGGGTACCGGCGGTTAAGATAGGTGAATCTGCCCCTCGAGCTGAAATTTGAAACTAACCGATGGAAGTTGGTTCTTATGGTCTGAAAACCTCGTGGAAAATTTTTTGGCCCCCAAGCCCTCTCCTATCCTTAGTTATGGGCCAAAACGTTCTTTTTTTCAGCCTTTTCATTAAGAATTTTTATTTTTGCGAGTTTTCAACCAAATTTTTTCAAACTTGCGTGGGTGGTACACTATACTAGGGGGTATTAGTTGATGGTTTGAAAAAAATTTTCGATGATTTCCTCTAGCTGAAACTCGTGTTTGAAAACTTTAAATCGAGTTTTCTACATGATGGTTCAGAGGTGCAATTCTGAAAAAAATATATTTCATGTAACTAGTCCCTGTGTACAACGTGATATTTTTTTCAGAATTTTCCACGTGGTAGAACATCTTGAAAAATGCGAAAAACCATTTTTCCACGACGTTTTTCACTCATAAAGTGGTCATTTTTGGTCGAAATTTTTTTGTGTGTAATTATACCCCAAAATACGTATTTATAAACCACTTTTCCGATTTTCATTTCATTTTATTCCTTTTTTGCGATTTTTGTAATTTCAAGTACAAATAAGTACAGCAGAAGGCTCAGAATTGAACATATCAATTTCTTTGCATGTACATGAATTTGGCAAATGAAAAAATTTGCAAAAGATCTGTGTTCAACAGGTCAAACTACTTGCACATACCCCATTTATACGATCAAATCCCTATTTTTGACCTCCCGAATCGATTGGAAACGGTTTCAAGACGTTTTGGAGCCTCCAGAGAATTTTGAAATTTTCCAGCGTTGGAGAAAATCCCATGAAAATGGTCCACATGAACTTCAGCACCGATAATCGCGGATAACCAATATTAGTGACCTATTTGATCAATTAAAGCAGAATTTTCCAAAATTCGCAGCTTTTAGTTCAAATTCATATTTTTTGGCTTACAATTTTCCTGGAAAAAATCCGTTTTTGATGGTTCCTAGTTTTATCGCATATCATATCCCTAGGTCTGAAGTATTAGGTAGCTTTCAGCATATTTTCATCGTTCGACAAGGATATCATTATAGGACAAGGTATGCCTGTCCTCCTGTTCGTCTGCGTCAGTCTCACCCTGTCATCTATAGAAGAAGACGCGCAATTATAATGCGCACAAAAAAAAGGAGACGAGAACGCTGAAAATTCTGAAATATTTCGCCTTTCTCGTTGAAAAAAAATAAGAGGGAAACTACTCGTTTTATATCGGAAAATTCTCAAAACTCGAAATGTTTTCGCCAGCAAATTACGCCCGAGATACTATACCCTTGGAAAAGGTGTTTTTCAAGGAGACTGGATATACAGAAAGAAAAGGAATCGTTATGCGTGTATTGTATGCCTACGAAAAAAAAGCAACACTTGTTGCTTAGGTTTTCAGAAAGTTTCTAAATGAGCGGATACTGTAGACGATTACCTAACACACATATTTCTTATACCTATTATATGTACAAGTAGCGTACAGTAGCTGATGCGAGTTGCAAACATTCACTTATACAGATGATTTTCTTTACCTTGTTGTAGAAAAAATGAGCTTTTTCGCTTAATAAGTGTTTGTTTTGATTGGCTGAAGGTCTATATTGGGATACGTATCTAGGTGTAGGGTGTATTGAAAAAAAAAAATTACTCAGATTTTGAAAAAGAAAAAAGAAAAAATTGATTTATTTTGAAAGTGAACCCTCCGAGGAAAAATTTGAGCCCTCTAGTAATGGGAATAGTGGCGATGAATAAAGGTCCTCAAAATATGCTATTTTTCAAAAAAAAAAAAATCAGATTTGCTTTTTTTTGGATAATGTCAGTGGTCCGCCATACTTTATTTTGGATATAACCGGGTACCACTAAAAAAAAGTTAGATGAACAAGTTGCATATATCTTGAAAATTGAAGGGGCAAATCGTGTGTTTCAAAAAATCACGTAAGTAAATCTTTTTTCAACCATGGGAATAGATAGTACTTTGAAAACTGAATAAATTTTCATTTCATGACTTTTCGCATAACTTGAAAATTGAAGGGGCTACAAAAAATTTTGTTCGAAAAAAGTTCTAAAAAATTAACTAATCAAGGGAATGGATAGTATGTTGAAAAATGAACAAATTTTGTCCTACAGACTTTTTGCCTAACATCAAACGTGAAGGGGCTACGGGCCATTCAAAAGAAGTGAGCTTCCAAATTTTTTTTTTAATTTTCTCAATTTTGGATGACCCTTGGCCCCTTCATTTTTCATGTTTGGCAAAAAGTCTGTAGAACAAAATTTGTTCATTTTTCAATATACTATCCATTCCCTTGATTATAGTTAATTTTTTTAGAACTTTTTTCGAACAAAATTTTTTGTAGCCCTTTCAATTTTCAAGTTATGCAAAAAGTCATAGAATGAAAATTTATTCAGTTTTCTAAGTACTATCCATTCCCATGGTTGAAAAAAAAAATTACGTGATTTTTTTAAAAACATCATTTGGCCCTTCAATTTTTAAGATATGCAACTTGTTCATCTAACTTTTTTTTTTAGTGGTACCCGGTTATATCCAAAAATGAAGTATGTCAGACCACTTACCGGACACCCTGTAGTTGGTACCTCGACTGCCTTTTATGTGAAAAGGCGCTGTTTGGATTTTAATTCCTCTTTGATTTAAAGGGGAAAAAATGACGAAGCTCACGTTTATCTACCAGTTTTTGAACTAACAAGGGAGCTTCCTCAAACTGAAAGGATATTCAAAACCAACGCTTAAAATTTTAAGACCTCTGAGTTGAACTTTTGAGATGAAACTTAATTTTTCATGATGAGCACAAAAGTTCGAAACTACCATTTAAAAATGTGTAAAAAATTACAGTGAGAAGAACTTTTTATGTGTTTTTCAACTAATTACTTTTCAAGATGGGTTCTCGATACCCCTAGGAGGTACAATTGTCCTCAATTTTGGCCAAAATTTAAAAAAAAAAATGGAAAAAGCGAAGTGATATCTGATATGTCGATTCTTACTAATTTGAGAACGTAGAGTTTAAATCTTGGCTTACTTTTTTTACTGAACCCCTCTAAAAAAAACCTCCCACCCCCTGAACATGGTTAAAATCTCAAAAAATTGAAAATGACGAGCGACGTACTACCTCAGCACCCTCAAAATAATAAGAATCGATATGCCACATGTTGTTTTAATTTTTTTCTTACTTTTCCATTTTTGCCTGGGGGGGGGGCACTGAAGAGTCGTATCCAAAAAATAAATGAATATTCGGACTCAAAGACTTTAAAACGTAACAAACGATACGTCGCAGATTTCGTCGAAAAAGACGTAACGTTGCGTCGTTGTCGCCACGTTTTTTTGATAGGTACGCGGAAATGAAAAACCGTGTGCTTTGCAGCGAAGCCACCCAGCTCACGTCAGATAGCTCAGCTTCTGGATGGCTGCGAATGATCGTACTCGCGTAGTCGAATCGCAAACAATGGCAACGAATTGACCTACATAATATTTTACTCTTCAAAGGTATACCAAAGTATACCTTAGGGGTGTATAACTGTATACTGAATGTATATAGACGTTGATAGATGCGGTACGCGGTGAAAGAACGAAGAGGACGAAAAACGAAGGATGAAGGACGGACGCGCCAATTAAATAAAAATCTCGAATTCTGTGGCGCACCCGCGTACATTGCGCATCGTGACGATTTTCTTCGTAGATTCGGATGCTGACGATGAGCCCTGCAGCATTTTGGATTTTCCAATGTAATTTATATGTATACCTAAGTAATGTGGGTTCGACGATTTCGTAGTGGCTTATTTCGTTGTAATCGTTGCTTGATAAGTTACACAAGCTCTCAGTTTGTAGGAAATACCTCTCTTTACGTGTAATGATTGTGTACGATTACATTTTCCCCTCCCTACCTACCTACCTACCTACTTACCTATCTTTTTGAAAAGAGTCCTGGGAGAGTGAGCAGCCACGCGCCAAGACCGTTGTACCAGGAAAAGGATTAATCGTGCTCGTAATACAAAAACGTGTTCATTTTTTCAACTACAAACTCGGCAGTGCTCGCCGACGCGACGTGCCATTTTTCAATTAAATAACTGCTCGGCAAGTCTCACGACGCGACGATTAAATTAAGTCAAAGTGCCTAATTGCTAGCTGAAAAATTAACCCCGCCACGTCGCGCAGTGTAGTCCGAAGGAGGCGCTTGGGGCTCGTCGAATCAAAATATGTACGGTATTTTAAAAAAGAAACGAAGGTACAGACTCTGGCAGCCTTATACTAAAGTGAGTATGAAAAGAAAGATGTTGTATTAATATTCCAGTGCTTCCTTCAAAAATCTCTGTTCATTTGTTTGAAAAATAACCCGTCGAAGCGCGGATGTACAGGTTCGTCTTCTCGTATCATTCGGGGTCAGACTGAAAAGGGGACAGCTGATCTGTTTCCTCCCTCAATGATGATAAAATCGCACTTAAGTCGAGAAAAGGCTCTGGTGTGGTTTCAGGGTCATTTGGCCCTTGGTGAAATTTTGACAAAATTTTTATGCCATTCGACTTGCCTATGTAGAAGATGATTTTAGAGCGCAAAAACGAATTTTTACCCCCCCCCCCCCTCTCCCGAAGGGTGGGGGCTTAAGAATACGTGATTTTCAAGCTAAAAATTCTATCTCCGCGAATTTTCAACCGATTTTTTTCAAACTTGGTACGTAGGTAGAAGTGCTCGAGTGGAGTGCCCTGACATTTTTCCAGATTTTTTCGACCACTATAATGACCTTAAATTTGACCTTGAAAGTTTCAAATCGCCCTGGGGGGCACCGTTTTGGCAGGTGGTGTTAAAAAAATTATTTTCATGTTTCTCACTCTATTTTACACCACTCAGAATTTTTTCAGTTTTTTTCGATTGGTGGCCTATACGTGACGTTCGAAAAACCGATAAATCAGTCGTTTTACCTAGTACTTGAGAAATACACTTTGAAAAAAGACAAATATTTTAATCGCAATTTTATTGCTGGAAATGCTTCTATATGATGTCCAGAGTCTGTAATAAATTCGCACCGCCCCAGCCCCTATTGATTTCGGGTGGGGTCCCCTTATGAGAGAAAAAATTAATTTGCCTCGATTTCGCTAAAATTCACGTAAAGGGTTCTGTAGGTGTAGAAGTTCTCTCCCAAAAAATTTTAGCCCCTCTGGACCTCAGGGGGCTGAGCCATCGCTTTCCAAAGTTGGATATTTTTAGTTAAAATGACAAAAAAAAAACGAGTTTTTCGATTACAAAACCGCCCCAAAATTATGATTTTGAAAAACTTGGTATTTTCTGTGTACATTTTGAGATGACGAATCTGACTATAGCCCATCAGATTTTTTATTCGAAGTGTTTACCCCCTCCCCCTACCGGTACTTTTGAAAGTGTGCAAATCGTGTTTTTTTTTCAGAAAAAAATGAACTCGTTACATTGGTGACCCAAAAATGACATTTCGCGAGAAAGTGAAAATTTTTCGATTTAAAATGTTCAATATGATGTCTTGAGTGTGTGATAAAAACACACTGCCCTTAACCTCGTGCTTTCTGTTGGGGAAGGAAGGGGGTAAAGCTGAGTGAGCCCGTTTCAAAAATTGATTTTTTCGCATCGATTTCGCTCAAATTCACATAGGAACTTATTAAGGTACAGTAATATTTTTTTACAAATTTCAGCTCCCGACAAATCAGGGAGCTGAGCCATAACTTCCCAAAGTTGAGCAGTTTTTTAAAAATTACATAGAAATATTCTCCAAAAAAATTTTAGGCTCCTGTGGATGGGGGGGGGGTTGAGCCCCATTGCTTCCCAAAATTTCAGTTTGGGTTTTTATAATCGAAAAACTCATTTTTTTTGTCATTTCAACTAAAGATGTCCAACTTTGGGAAGCGATGGCTCAGCCTCCTGAGGTCGAGGGGGGCTAAAAATTTTTGGGAGAGAACTTCTACACCTACAGAACCCTTTACGTGAATTTGAGCGAAATCGGTGCAAAATAATTTTTTCTCTCATATGGGGTCCACCGCCCCCAACTTCAAATTTAAGGTCATTATAGTGGTCGAAAAAAATCTGAAAATATTTCAGGGCACTCCACTCGAGTACTTCTACCTACGTACCAAGTTTGAAAAAAATCGATTGAAAACTCGCGGAGATAGAATTTTTAGCTTGAAAATCACGTATTCTGAAGCTCCCGCCTCCGGGGGGGGGGGGTGGTAAAAATTCGTTTTTGCGCTCTAAAATCATCTTCTATAGGCAAGTCGAATGGCATAACATTTTTTTCAAAGTTCCACCAAAGGCCAAATGACCTCCAAACCACACCAGAGCCTTTGGTTCGACTAGAAAATTTTTCAAAAGTAATAACCTATTTTTGGGAGGCGTTTTTATTTTGCTCTTTGTCCCTCCAATAAATACCTCAATTTCGATATGTCCCTAATGACGATCGTAACCTCACTTGGAAAATTTTTACTTGCGATACTTCTGGAATATTTTTAAACTCTTCATTTATAATTTCATCAATTTTCAATGTATCATTCTGAAATACGGGTTTTAACGATATGTACGTATTCTGGAATTAACGCTATGCAACGATGTTGCAATAAGTGTATAGCTGTTTGCAGGTCGATGAAATCGAAGGAATGCGAGTAACGTCTGTTTGACGAAAGCCCCCGCGTTCATTACTCTATGCCAAACGCAGTACGTGCCTGCAACTTTACGTGCAAATGTCTCGAAAATTCTGTTTGCCGTGCATTTTCAGTCAGTTTTATCGATTCGTAAATTGCAACCTAATGCATAGAAAATTATACATCTTTAATCGTCCGTGTCACAAGCGACGTCAAACGTGGCATAATTTCTTCCTAGAACCAGGTTCGGACTGAATAAAAGCAGAGAAGATAGTTTTACCTCTACCAAAAAGGCCAAGTCGCAAGTCGCAAGTCGCATGTTCAGTCGGAAAGTTATTTACATTCTAGTCGGAAACTTCGCAGAAATAGTAACAATTTTCTCTAAAAACGAGGAATTTTGAATTTTTATTCGGTAAAGTTGAAAAAAATTGCATCGGTGGTGGGATTTTTTTTCGAATTTCCTCTCCTCCTTCTCCATGAATGCCAGCTTTGACTTTTCCCTCTTCAGAATATTTTGTTATGTAGGTAGCTAAGTTGGTTCATTTTTTGGTGAATTGAAAAAAAAAAACCATCTTGGGTTTTGACGAAAGTTGGTGAAGTATTTAGTTCACTTTTTGAGTATGAGACGTCACAAAAAATTTGAGCACCCCACCAGCCTGAAAGAAGATGAAGCTACAGGACCTTAAATTAGGTTCGTTTTCAAAAATAAAACTCTGTATTTTGTTTTACTTTTGAATCCCTCCTAAAAAGGCGCGATTTGAATTTCTACGCTTCCCTGAATCATTGACCCCGAAATTTTATACCACTTTTTGCCCTTTACAGAAAAGTTGGAAATTTGTAGATCGTGAATATTTGGAATAAGTAATTTTTAATTTTTACCAAAATGATACAAATCGCACTCAAACTTGAAATCGAGTCGAAATTTTTGTAGTCGCCTTTTTAAAAAAATTTCATGGCAGTGCTCCCGGCGACCTTTTATTTACATAATTTTTGTAAAAAAAAAATTTAGGTAGCACTGGTAAATAGCAAAAATTTTTTGACCCATTTTAGGAAAATTGCGTAGTTAAAAAACAGTTGGCAGATGGAGGTACTGCCGTAAATGTTTTTTTGAAAAATTTAGTCAAAATTATAAAAAATTTCGCTCGATTTTGAATTTTCATCTTTCTAAGGGAGCTGCAGGCACTCCCCGAAAGTGGTAAGTTCACAATCACTCAAATCGATTTTATCACTTCACCAATTTTCGCCAAAATCCAGGACTCGTTTCTTTTTTTAAATCCACTCTAGAACTTACACCTCGCCTGTTATTTTAATATTTTCCATATCTTTTATTTTTGAAAAAAAAAAAAAAAAACGGTACTTGTACTTACTCGTAGGTGTTGAGTAATTCGTAAATTATTCGTTCCTTTTTCTCCTTACGAGTAGAATAAAAATGAAAATTTAGCAACGAATTCGAATCTCGCGAGTCTACTTCGGCGCCGCGCCCAGCCTGCAGCTTGTCAGCATTTTATCGCAGCTTAAATTTATGAGGATATGGCGCTGCGCGTACAGACATTCG
The DNA here is from genome assembly GCA_033439095.1 of Pseudococcus viburni. Lineage (NCBI taxonomy): Eukaryota > Metazoa > Arthropoda > Insecta > Hemiptera > Pseudococcidae > Pseudococcus > Pseudococcus viburni. The sequence continues at coordinate 2,374,626 of JAVBJF010000002.1, read as the reverse complement.
CGACGAGTCGATGTAGGTAGGTAGGTATTGGTGTAGTCACACTCGAGTGCATTTCGAACAAGAAAAAAATTATCATCGTGTTTCTACATACATTAACACGACAATTGTTTTTCAAGTATAAGTAATTCCCAATGAACTTTTATGACGTTTTTATGGCTTGTCATCGTTTTTTTTCCACAACAATGTACCTACGTGCTAATAAATCGTCGAGATAATCGTATACGAGTATATGTGTGAGCTTACAGCATGGCAGAAAGAGACGAAATTTTTTTTTCGCCTCGGAATAAATCAAGAAAATGTGAAAAAAAATTCGGTCGATGAAAATGCATCCGCAAACCGTACCGCACCGCATCGTCGCATCGTCACGTCCGTCGGGTTAAGATAAAATATGTAACTTGGCGAGAAGTTTATCAGTTTTGTATTTGCAATAACGATTGAAAAATTCAGGCTTTTTTCGTGTGGAGCATAAAAAAGGAGGAAGTAGATTCGTAAAAATGACTGCAGGGAAGCAATTATTCCCCCTCTGGAACAGTCATCCCCCTCCCCCCGAGAAAGCTGCCAAAATCTCATTTCTGACTTTATCAAAATTTCGCGTATTCTAGGGTGACATTTACTATTTAAATTTTGAATTTCGTAACAACTATATCTCAACATCATGTAAAAAAATTTCAGTTCGACCGCCAAATTTTCTCAAAAGGATATAGCAGGATAAGATGGTGTTTTGGACGCCGAAAGGAATTTTGACGAGACCTACCTCAAAAGGTCAGTAGTGAGGAAGAAAAATTCTGACAAAAATTTTGGACCCCTAAAGCAAGTGTTTTCAGGGGGGGGGGCAAAATGTGTTCTTCAAACTTGTAGGTGGTTTTAAAATTAATTCTAAAATGTTAAAAAAGCATGAATTTTTTTCAAAATTTTAGAGCCATTTTTGGCATAGTTATGGCGTTTAAAAATTTTGAGCGGCCATTATGTAAAAAAATTTCAGAGGTACAATTGCCATTTTTTTCCAAAAAAATGTGTTATTTAGTGTTGATTAAACTGCCTAAGTTTCAATGAGTTCGAGTTGGTGCAACATTGTCAAAAAAAATAAAAACTGATCCCCGCTGTGTTGAGCCCGAACCGTGATGTTCATTTCCCACGGCGCTCTCGTGGGAAGTACAGTGTTCGCGCGTATGCTGTACTTCCCACGAGAGCGCCGTGGGAAATGAACATCACTGTTCGGGCTCAACACAAAGGGCGGTCATTTTTTATTTTTTTTGACACTGTTGCACCAATTCCAACTCATTAAAACTCACGCAGTTTAATCAACACTAAAAAACACATTGGTTTTCAAAAAAAAAAAGAAAATAAATGGTGACTGTATACTTACTTCTGAAACTTTTTTTAAAAATAGCCGCTCAAAATTTTTAAAACGCCACAACTATGCCAAAAATGGCTCAAAAATGTTGAAAAATTTTTTTTTGTGCTCTTTTAATCCTCTAGAATCAATTTTAAAAAAAACACGAAATTTTTATCTGCATTTGGCGAAACACAAAAAAAATTTTTAAAATACATTTCGGCCCCTCCTCCGGAAATACGTGCCCTAGGGGTCCAAAATTTTTGTCAGAATTTTTCCTTATTAGGACTGATTTTTTGGGGTAGGTTTTGTCAAAATCCCTTTCGGAGGCCAAAATACCATACTTATTTGGGTGGATCGAAAAAAAAACATGTCTTGAATTTTGACCAAATTTGGTGAAATGGTTTACTTTGAGTGGGAGACTTCACAAAAAAATTTTGAGGACTCGAGGAGCAAGGGGAGGGGAGCAGGAGGTGCTCAAAGTGCACCTCCTTTTGAAAAAAACCGCTGCTTTTTGCGTTTTTTAGCCAATCAAAATTATGTGAGAAGCCTTCGTAGCACTTAAAAGATGCGATTCGAGTTTCCACATCTCCCTAAACCATCCCCACACTCAGACTGCTACCAGGGGGTTGAAAAGTTGCAGATTGCAATATTTTGATACTTAATATGAAATTTTCACTAAGCTGGAATGATTTTTTTTTTCATCGAGTAAGTGAACAAAAAATTTTTTGAACCACTGAAAGTGAATTTTGAAAAAAAATTGAAAATTTTATACATCAGTGTGGCCAACAGAAAATCAAAAAATTCCAAAACACGGAATTCAGGTATATCGATTTTGAATTCATTGTTTTTTCGCCTGAAAATATTATGTATTTGTTTTTTCAATCACTGAAAGCATATTTCGAAAATTTTGTACGTCAGTGCAGCCAGTTGCTAATTGTGATATTCTGATGTCTTCAAATTCAAAACATAAACTTCTTTTGATTGGGGAAAAAATTGGTTCAATCACTTAACGAAAAAATAACGCATTCTAGTTCATAATATCAGAATATCACAATTAGCAATTGGCTGCACTGACGTACAAAATTTTCAAAGAAAATTTTTTCAATTTTTTATTTCTGATGATTGAAAACAAAATTATTGTAAATTTTTCAAACGATAAAAAATGAATTCGAGGTCAACGTAAATTCCATAGTGTAGAATGTCACAATTTGTAACTGGCTGCACTGACATACAAAATTTTCATAGAAAATTTTCAAAAAAATGTATGTACTTTTAGCGATTGAAAAAAAAATACATAATATTTTCAGGCCAAAAAATAATCACTTCAAAGTCGATATAAATTCCGTATTTTGGAATTTTTTGATTTTCTGTTGGCCACACTGATGTATAAAATTTTCAAATTTTTTTCAAAATTCACTTTCAGTGGTTCAAAAAATTTTTTATTCACTTACTCGATGAAAAAAAAAATCATTCCAGCTTAGTGAAAATTTCATAATTGAAATATTGCAATCTGCAACTTTTCAACCCCCCGGTAGCAGTCTGAGTTTTGATCAAAGAAGGATGGGGATGGTTTAGAGAGATGTAGAAACTCAAATCGCATATTTTAAGTGCTACGAAGACTTCTCACACAATTTTGATTGGCTAAAAGCAAAAAGCAGCATTTTTTTCAAAAGGAGATGCACTTTGAGCACCTCTTGCTCCGCTCCCCTTTCCCTTCAGGAGCTCAAAATTTTTTTGTGAAGTCTCCCACTCAAAGTAAACTATTTCACCAAATTTGGTCAAAATCCAAGATATGTTTTTTTTTCGATCCACCCTAAATACTTATCCTGCCATACCCTTTGGCTAATCATTTAAAAATTGAAAGTTTTATTAAAAATGAGGCAATTTTTTTCCATAATCTGGACAAATTTTCAAAAATTGTAGAATTTTTTATAAACTAGATAATTTTGTGAAAATTGAAGTATTCATTTCCCAAAAAATTGACAAATTTTACAAGATTCGCGTCCTTTTCCAAAAGTTTGACGATTTTCCAAAAAAAAATTCCAAGACTGGGGCACTGGGGCAGTTTCCATAAATCGGATATTTTTCCAAAACTTGAACGATTTTTTAAAATTCCCGATTGTTTTTCACAAATGGATCAATTTTTCAGAAATCAAACGAATTTTTTAAACCTCGAGTGATTCTCTAAAGCATGGAACGTATTTATCAAAACTTGAACGATATTCCAAAGATTCTTCTTTAAAAAAAATTGATGTTGATAAATTTTGAAGGTTTTTTTAATTTTCAAAAAAAAATAAAATTACAACGTAATTGGTTATAATTTTTTTGCGTTATTTTCTTTCATTTTCTTCCAATAATCAATTTTGACGAATGTAAATTTTTTTTGAAACGAGGAGGGCCGCAGGCCGGTATCACTTAATTCGTCTACTTTTTATTGCCCCATTTGAGATTTCATTTGACCACTTTCCAAAGCAACCTTAGCTACGGGCCTGGCGACCGCAATGCAGTATCGTGGTTGAAAATAAGCGCATCTTGAGTTTTTCGACATGCTCTCTCCCTCCGCCGCTTCCTCTCCCCTCCTCATTTTCTCTCTGGGCAGATCAATTAAACGGGAAGTGCCTATGTTGGTATTCAAACGAATAAGTTTACGTTTATTTGCTCGTATTCGCGTATCTAGGCAGTGTACGTAGACTTAAGCTACGTACGCAGTACTCGTACTGGCGTACACGATCATTAAATAGGCTGACAAGAATATGTTATTAAAGTAGATCACAGAAGGGGAGGACGGACGCGACGACGACGACGACGACAATATACAAGTTGCGAATGTAAACCGGGACCGGGACCGGGCCCGAGTCCCGGGGTCGGGGACGGATCGCGACGATCGCAACAGCCAGTATCGCGATTGCGAATCGTTCGCGAGCGACGGCGATGGAGCGACCGTTCGCCAGGCCCGACGGTCGCCAGCGCCAGGGGCGGGCGTCTTGAAGAGAGATGAGTGCACGACGACGGCGATGGTAGCGGCGCGGCGGCGCAAAGCGCAAGGCACATTCTGCTGGCTGCTGCTTCGCGACGCGACGTAAGAGGTTCGGTAACGGTGTAACGTATAGATACATACTTACAACAACAGTATTCACAGCTTATAATTTCGAGGTGAACGTGATACCGCATTTCGACATCGCGTGTATCGTTCGTCGTCTCGTCTCGTTATTTCGATTTAAATTCGACTTCGCGATTAATAAATTTTGTCGCGTTTGCGTTACGAGTATGCTCGTCCAATTTCGGCCCTTTTGATTGATCTTCCTCCGCAAATCTCGCCGATCGATCGATCAGCTGTTCGAAGATCAATTTTTAGCTGAAATTTTCTGCACCGCGTTCGGTTCGTATTGGTCGCGATCGGTGGTTGATGGTTGATGGTTTGATGGTTGGTGGTCGATGGTCGATGGTCGACGGTTAGTTGTCGTTCTCGTACTCGTACCTTATCGTTTATATACGCCTGTCTGTGGATACGTATTATGAACGAGCGCGAGGGCCGGTATTATCAGTAAAAATTGGTGCGGCGTCGGTGAAACCATTGCGGGATAGTGCAGTGTCGGAAATGAATTGCCGCGGTCAAGGTGATAAAGACGGCGGCGACGCTTCGAGTAACAACCGAAGCGGCGGCGGCGGCAACGGCAACAGCAGCAGCGGAGAGCGTTCGGACGACAGCGAAGATGGCGGAGGAGGCGACAAAGGCGAAGAAAAGAAGCGACTCAGGCGTAAGCATCGCGCCAAAGAAATTATTACTCAAGAGCCCAGCGGCAAATTGGCCCTGAATTTGTCGACCTCCGTGTCCGGCTTCTCGGTGAGCTGCTCGTCGTCGTCGACCGCTTCGTTGTCGTCCTCGTCGTCGACTCAGATACGTCGCTACGGCATGGGCACCGAAGGCACCGACTCGCCTTCGTCGTCGGCACTCAAGCTACCCAGAACGCTCAGCACCAGCGTGCTAAAGGTGAAATATCGTTCGTCGTTTTGGGAGAAGTTTTGGGAAGAGAGGTCTAAACGAGATATGTAAGTACATTTTCATCTAGTACCTACGTATTGGTCTCCGTTGTTCCCCCCTCCCCCCCGTTTGTACTTTTATCCGAATTCGAGGTAAAGAAAAAGGTGTTCGTTCATTCGCTACTGAAAAAAATCGATAGATTTAGGGGAAAATCCTTCTCATTGCGACAAAATACCAAAAAGTACTTTATTCGATATCAATTCAAAAACGTTGAGGTTCGTAAAGCTGCCTTAGGCTGGAAAAAAGAAGAGGAAGTTTAGTAGTCAAAAGATATATAAGTGGATTCCTGAATTTAGGGCATCATCGAAAACACGTGTAAATATACTGGGACATAGTGTCCTGACTTTGATTGAAAAGAGGAAGACCGTTAAAGGTACTCGTTTTGGATGAAAAAACAACGATATTTTTCGTCGAAGGGTCAAGTGGAAAAACCATCAGAACGATAGTCAAAGAAGAGCGTAGTTTTTGTCGTAAAAAAATCATCTATCAAAAACTTTCAAAAAATTAGGTATTTGATAAAAAAAAAAAAAAAAAAAAAAAAAGGAAATTGATCAAGCCCAAGCGAAGTAATGCCGAAAACTTTTTAAAAAATAGCTCTAAAAGCCAGTGGTGGCATCCTAAATTTTTTTCCTAGTGTAGCAAAACCAAGATTTTTGGAGGGGAAAAACCTGGAATTTTTCCGGGTGTAGCGAAAATTTCCAAGATTTAGTAACCCTACCAAAAAAGGTCAGAAATGTAAAAAAAAAACTTTTTAAAAAACGTTCGACTGTTTTCGGTCGAAAATTTAGCGCTGATTTCTATTTCTCCATTACACTAAATTTAAGACAAAAAAAAAACAGTGATCAAAACGAAAAAAAGAAAATGCTGTTTGCAATTTAATGAGTAATTATTATTAGTATTTTTCACGCTGATCACGAGAAAAATAATTTAAAAATTCCAGCACGTCGGGATTTTTCATAATATTGGAATTTTTTGTTAAAAATTTGATTTAAATTTTTTTAAAGTGTATTTTGAATCTTAAAGTCGATTTTCTGGGAAAAGAAAGGGTCCTACGAAAAAAATGAATGAGACATAAATTGTAGAGCGTAAAATTTCCTTTCTGTAAAGTCCAATTAGTTTTTTCTTAGAAGGCTTAGTTTTTGAGATATTTTCAATTTTAAAAAAAGTTGAACTTTGAACTAAAACACCTCGAAAGCTAAGCTTCTTAAGAGAGTAATAATTGAACTCCACGAAAAAAAAATTAATGCTCTTCACTTTATGTTCTATTAATTTTTTTCGTAGGCCCCTTTCTTTTCTTAGAAAATCGACTTCAAGTGTCAAAGCTATCAAAAAAAGCAGAAAACTGTTCAACAAAAAATTCAAATTGTGAAAAATCCTCGAGTGATGGAATTTTTTCACCGTTTTTCTTGTGATCGGGGCAAAAAATACTACAATAATCATACATTAAACTTCTAACAGCGTTTTCAACGTCGACTTGTGTTATTCTCAATACAACAGATTTCTTTTCATCTAAATATATTGCCAACTTTGCGTAGAAAAATGTTTTTTATACCATAAAATATGTATTTGAAAAAAATTGCGTGTAAATTGTAAAAAATTGAAAATTTTCCGGATGTAGCAATCTTTTTCCGGGTGTAGCAAACTATTTTTCTGGGTGCAGCGGAGCTGTTTCAGGGTGTAGCATCGTGCTACACCTGCTATACAAAGGTTGCCACCCCTGCTAAAAGCTAAAATCTTACCATTTTTCCAATATTTCAATCGTCAAAAAGGATTTTAACTGCTCTTCTCCCTCGATTACAGCTCCGGCAAAAAATTGTAATTTTTCGTGTATTTTTGCTATTCAAACTGAAAAGTATCACTAAATCGTAGAAATTAGAGGAGAAAATAAATTAATCGCACGTTTTTATTATCTAATCTAAAAATTAAAGGAACCGCGAAATCAATAAAATTCGAAGTTGTTTAAGAATTACTCTAAATTTTATAAAATGATTTGAATTTTATCAATCTGCTGGCTCTTCCAATTTTCTAATTGATTGAAACGAATACGCGAGCAATTTTCTTGGCTTTTTGACAATTAGATGAGGTAAAAGAAGATCTCAAAAAAAACTTCTCTCTAATTTTTAGCTGCTAAAGATACTTTTTCGATTTTTGGCGAATTTTTGACTTTTTAGTGATTTTAACGAAACACCAAACAATTTTAAAAATGGATTGTTCGTTTTTGAAAATCATTAATTTTCCGGCGAAGATGAAAAAAGGATCTGGCCTCCCACTCAGGACTGAAATATTGAAAAAAATATGGAATCTTGACTTCCGAACACCTTTTTCTGAAAAAATTTCGTCGCCGCTTCGCTCGGGCTTAATGAGTTCTTGTGTTCCCGTATTTACGTGTTTAGAAAACGTAAAATAAATTAAAGAATCCGGTTTTCAAATAGGTAATTGCTTGATCATCGATGATTTTTACATTTCGAATCGGGAAAAATGATAATTCTTCCCATAATTTAACAGTAACCTAATCCTGGGTAAAATTAAAGTGAATTTTTGTTTCTGCATAAGTAAGTACATGGTCCTCTTAAAATTTGGAAAAATTGAAAAAATTTAAGAAAATTGATACGAAAAAACGAGAAAAGTCGCAGTAAATCATTTTCGAAAAATGGTAGCCACGTTGAGAGTACGTAAAAACGGTGATTTTGCGACACCCAGATATAATTCTGATATACGAGGTTTGGCAATCAAGTAATGAGACTGATTTTTTCCTGCTTTCACTCTATGGAGCTGCAATTTTGGCTTGTTAATATTGAATTCTTCCTTTATCGATAGACCTATTTACGACCCGCAGAGGAACCTTGTCACGATCCAATTTGAAACAAATTTTTTTTGTGAAACTCAGCGAATTTGTGAAAGAAACGTTTGATAAAATATTCGAAATTTTTGGTGACGAAGTTTCAAGTTGTTGTCTGATATTCTAGTGACGTAAAAAATTTTAAATGGTCAAGAACTGAGGCGGTTCGAACACAAATCTTTGGGGTATAAGGTTCAAAAATGCCGAATAAAAAATTCAAAATTTGTTCCCTCGCTTCACTCGAGCATCACTTCTATCCTGCTTTATACGACAAAATTCTAAATTTAGAAAAATTAATCTAAATATTTTTAAATTTTATACAGCCCAAACCTCAATTTTTTCATTTTTTGATGTAGCAGTGCTTCCAATACTATTTTCACCCTTCCTTCAGGAAATCCAAAGAAATTAGAGAAAAAGTATTTCATCTCTCTTAAAATCTTCGTTTGGATCCGCGTTTTTGATTTTTCTCGAATTTTCAAAAATTCAAACCACACGGAACTCTGTTGCAATTTTGGAGAAATTCTAATCGATTTTGAAAAATAAATACTGCAAAAAACTAGAAAATTTTTGGCAATACCAAGCAAAACCGAGGGCAGCCCATCCCTTTCCCATTCCCTCTAATTTACAAAAAACTTCAATTTTAGTAAGAAATAGGTATGAGTTTCAAATTCATAATTTTTGTTTGGAAAAATAGCGAAATTAGGGGAAACGCCTAGGTATCCACCAATAAAGTGAAAATTTTTCAAATTTTAGATCCCTACGCAATTTCTTAGTGAAATCATTTGAATTAGATTCAAGACGACTTTTTTTTAAAATACAATATTTCATCAACTTCAAGGTTCAATAAATTTAATTAAAAATAAGTTTTAACATTTTGGATCTAATACCTGTTTGAATATTCCAAAAAATTGATGCTTTTGGCATCTCGTTCATCATTTTCCATTGAATTCATTGGGAAAAAAGAATAGGATGGATGGGGGAAGGAGTGAAGCTTTCCGAAATGTTCTCAGAGTTGAATTATGCTCGTCTGCATTTTTTTCTTGCTACCTCATCAGAAAATCCTGTGGGCGCCCCTGGCTCAGTTTTTCATTAGGTACTTATGCTGCAAAAGTTCCAAACGTTTTTTTAATTTGCTGAAATTTCTAAGATTTTGCCAAATTACTTGAAATCTCCAAAATTTTGCCGAATTGCCGACTGGTAATCGACTGAGGGGGTATTCTACCCCCTCCCCCCCAATACACCCCTCCCCTCATCTCGTCGCCCCTGGCTCAAGAAAGTGTCAAAGATGAGACATGAAGTGAAAATCTGATTGAAATGCAAACTGTCAAGTGTGCTCAATTCTCTCTTATTTGAGACGTTCCGTATAACAAGGGACAACTTATTCGGATTTTTGAAAATCGAGTTATTCACACTGCGTTATAGTCCATAAAATTCTGAACAAAATAAGACCAGAACGAAGAAGTTTCATTGAAAATTCGCGGAGTTATGAATTTTTGAAATTGAAAGTTGAAAAAAGTTGATTTCGAGAAAAACGAACTTAAAGTTTTCAACATTTTTTCCCCCATTTTTTTTCATTTTTTTAGCGTTTAAAACGAAATTGTGAGAAAAAGAAGCAGCTTAGGGAGAATGTGAATGGAAGCAAATTGTAGAGCGCGAAATTTCCTTTCAGATTACGGCATTTATTTTTGTCAAAAATGCTTAGTTGGCATCTTATTGTTCAAAAATGAAAAATCGACAAATTTTCAACTTTTCTCATTTTTTGACATAAAACTAGATTTTGCAAGGAAAGGAAGCGTTTTCATGATTGGAGCTTCGTAGAGTAGAAACAGACGTGGGAGAAAATCAGTCTCCATTACTCAATTATCAGACCTCGTATTGAAATTCATATCGCGATTGGAAAAACAAATTTTCACTCACGATGCCCCTCACCCTTCATGCACTTAGTCGAAGTTATTCAAGAAATGGATACAATTTCGGATTTCCCACATTCCTCTGAGCAATAAATGGTGACACGTACTTAGCTGTACCTACACCTAGACCTACCCACCTACTTACACATGCACTACACATTTGAAAAACCCAAACAATTGGCTTATCTCGGAAACGACGGGACACCTCGTCGACGAATTACCTAATTACCTGCAGAAATCGTCGGCGACCATCGCCCGCTCTGAATCACTTCCGGTTAGATTTTCAATTCGGAATTTAGCTGGGAAATCCGACGTCGTCCGCAGCCTTGGTACTCGATACATGCAGACATTGGTAATTGACGATTCTTGTCCGACATTCGGTTATCGATATTTCCACACCCGCTGGGAAAATCTACCTAGTTTCGTTGGCCTGCTCGTGACGCGAGTCATTTTCCCATCTTCTTCGTAGGTTCTATGACTTTTCAACTTAGACTAGGGGGTAATTATTGTACATATGTGGTACTTCCACTTACCAACCGAGTAGTAAACAAATGAACGTGTCGGTTGTTAGTCTTGAGTACCTACTTAGGTGTCGTGTAGTGTCGTGTAACTATTTGGTATTTGTACTCTACTGCCTACTTGTGTATTGTTGGTATTCGCGATTTACCACGTGCGTTCCGTAACTGGCTTGGATATCTAGATGCCTGGTTGCTTACTGTACGAGTATGTGATATGTCCGTCTAGATATCTATTAAATTGTGTATATTGCTGCGTAGTGCTCGATTTGTTTAATCGAATTAATTAGATCACGTAACGCGGTGTAATCGTATCGCTGTACGATATTTTTTTACATTTAGGTACCTAGTACGTAGTACCTACGTAACGTACGTTTACGTACGCATGTTTGCGTTTTTCGCCAACCGCATCGAGTTGATCTAAATAAAAGGGCAACGTACCTGGTACCTATACCTATAGGTATCTACTACCTAATTCGATACTCGTATTTAACTACAGGTACCTCCTACCTACCCGTATTCGATGCAATTACCTTAACTCGATATTATTTGCGCGTTCGTGTGACGTGTGTTTTTTTTTTTTTTTTTGAGAATTAATCGTAATCGTATCCGAGTACGTAGATAAAGATTTATCGCGTACGTACGCGTACTCAACTACAAAATAACAAGTGCCAATTCTCGACGAAGCTACTTCTTCAGCCATTTCAGGCGATAGGTACGAAATACTTATAGTCAGGTCTCAATTTCATATCCGCTCGACTGAGCTGTAAAAAGCAATTTTATGATTGATTCGTGTTCCAGACATTACAACAAACAAATTTAGCCCAGATGCCTTTTTTACCCCTCCCCCTTTTCCGAGGGTCCACCCCCCTTTCTTAAAAACGCCTGTAGCGCTCCTCCTATGGCTTGTAGTGGAAAAAATTTCCTATAAAAGTTGTCCCTCAACATCTCGGCTACAAATTACTTTCTATAGAAAATCCAATTTGGGGCCACCGGTGCCCCTCAAATTTGAAAAAAGTATTTCAAAAAATCATAAAAATCAGGTTTTTTTCATTTTTACCGAAAAGTTTCTAAGATGAGTAAAATTTGTAAATAACCAAAAGTATTCAGAATTAAATTTCCTATTCGGTGAGTTAATCACGACTATTTTCGTCCCGCTCCCCGTTACATACAAGCCCATCCCCCCTCCCACACATCAAAAGTTTCGGTCTTCTAGAAAAATTTTCCAGCAAAAATATATTCTTCACCACTTAATCTACAATTTCGGTCATTATAAAAATTATTTTTTGAGCAATCCCTACCCCTTAAATTCGAAAAATATCCCTCAAAAATACATAAAAATACGTTTTTTTACACTTCCAATGCAAAGCTTTAAAGATAATTATGTAGAGAGAAATTGAGGAGAAAGTGTCTAAAAATCGTAATTTTTAATTTCCAGTTTTGTATGAAGAGGGAAATTGTAGATTAAGTGGTGAAGAATATATTTTTGCTGGAAAATTTTTCTAGAAGCCCGAAACTTTTGATGTGTGGGAGGGGGGATGGGCTTGTATGTAACGGGGAGTGGGACGAAAATAGTCGTGATTAACTCACCGAATAGGAAATTTAATTCTGAATACTTTTGGTTATTTACAAATTTTACTCATCTTAGAAACTTTTTGGTAAAAATGAAAAAAAAACAGATTTTTATGATTTTGTGAAATACTTTTTTCAAATTTGAGGGGCACCGGTGGCCCCAAATTGGATTTTCTATAGAAAGTAATTTGTAGCCGAGATGTTGAGGGACAACTTTTATAGGAAATTTTTTCCACTACAACCCATAGGAGGAGCGCTACAGGCGTTTTTAAGAAAGGGGGTGGACCCTCGGAAAAGGGGGAGGGGTAAAAAAAGGCATCTGGGCAAAATTTGTTTGTTGTAATGTCTGGAACACGAATCAATCATAAAATTGATTTTTACAGCTCAGTCGAGGGGATGTGTTTTTTCGTGAAATTGAGACCCTACTATTACCTTATGGGTGGTCCTTATTTCCAAGTTTGAGAAATTTTGCGTACCTCCCCCCCCCTCCTCAAAATTGTTCCTTTTTATGCGAAAATAATTCCCTATTTTTTTATTTTCATTTTTTTGAAATTAACACGTGCCTGTAAGCCCCTCAATGTCCCTCATTATTCAAAATATGAAAAAATACCAATTTTTATCAAAAATTTATAAAATTTTAATTTTTGTGGCCAAACCCCTCCAAGTAATTCATTATTTATGAAAAAGACTCGAAAAAACATTTTAGCCTCCTCCTATGTTGATTAAATGAGTCTTGAAAGTGGTAAAAATTTGGCAATCTTCTGTAGGTATATAGTACCTATAGTCGATGTAGCTCCAAAGGGAGGTGGACCCTGCGAAAAATGATTGAAGGCCTTATTTGCTGAAAATGGTCTAAGACCATGCCCTGGGCAATATATAACGACCCGCCCCCCAAACGTGTTGCTTTCCCCACTACGGTAGATCAAGGCCCCCAAAATGTGGTTTTTGCTTCTCCCTCTTCAGATCTTAATTTTGGGAGTAGCTTTTTTAAATCTATACCGCAATACTTACAAAACGCCTTTTTTTTTAAAAATTAGCGTCAAGGGGGCCGGACCTATGACCATTTAAAGTTAACCATCTTCAGGGGGCTTAAAGAAATATCGCAGTTACATATAATAAATGCAAAGGATCAAATGTACTGATTTTGTGATTTTATAGGGTAAATAATTTTTTTTTAGCGCCCCATTGCTAATTTGTCATTTCCATCCCTCCCTAAACAATCCCTACCCATACTCACACCCCCTATAAGTGTGTTCTGTAGGGAAATTAATTTTTTATGACAGAAAACCCCAACTTGGCTTGATCAACACTGATGATGAATAAAAATTTTCGAGATCATTACCGAGTCCATAGCTGCTGTACAGACCCGAGGTAATAATCCAATTTTTATAATGAAACAATTTTTACATTATGGGTGTCGATTCCATATGAATTGAGGTTCCTGAACAAGACTATTACGTTGCCTTTCAAATTAAACATAATCTTGTTAAAATGAAAAAATCATTATATTATTTTTCACTGGAATGAGAAAAATAATATTCGCGGTAGAACTCAAAAATGATGAAATATCTGCGTTTAGCAACTTTAATTCATATGGAATCGACACCCATAATGTTGAAATTGCTTCATTATAAAAAAAGTGGTGCCCCAAAAGATGGTTAGAGGTTTGGCTCCCTTGCTAAAAAATTTGTAAAAATGCGTTTTGTAGGTATTGTGGTGCAGATTACAAAGCTGCTGAGCAAATTTTACCCAAAAATTAAAATCTGAGGAGGGAGAAGCAAAAACCCGTTTTTTTGGGGCTTTGATCCACCGTAGGGGGATAGAAACAGGTTTTGGGGTGGTCGGGTGATTATATTTTGCCCAGGACTTGGTCTTAGACCATTTTCAGCAAAAAAGGTCAATAATGTCATTTTTCGCCGGGTTACGTCCTCCTATCGATTGTTTAGCTCTTTTGAAAACAATACCGGTCGTATTTGTAAGGGAAGGGAATCGAAAATTTTCTAAAACCAATTTTCATGAAAAGGTAAGTAATTAAAATGAGTTTGGCACAAAAATTTAAAATTTTAGTAATTTCGCTGTATTTTTCAATTTTTTCAAATTTTGGAATTTTGGGGGGCTTACAGGCACGTGTTAATATTAACTTTGGGGGCCAATTTCAGGGAATTATTTTCTCATAAAAAGAAACAACTTTGGGGGGGGGGGGTATGAGGAAAATTCGAAAAAAAATTTTCATCAAGTATAAATAAGAACCACCCTAACCTACCTACCTACCTGTAGCCTGAGCTTGTATGCTCCGTACAATCGAACTGTTCGAGTATCGTATACTTGAATTTTATACTTACTTATATATGAAAAATTCGCGCAAAAAGTGGATCTCAATGAAGTACTTGGTCGAGCGACAGATCAAATTACATTCCGACTGGTTGCTCGCTGTCAGGTACCGTATAAAAATACGTATATATCGATACCTAATTAGTAATTACACATCTACGACTCTACGTACTTACTTTATTACGTTAAGTAGTTCAATTTGAATCCAAAATAAAGCTCTTATCAGTTATCAGTAGTGCAACGCGTGTCTCGGATTGTAAATTTAAATATACTCGTACGTTGATACTCGCGTGACTTACGCTACCTTACATTCTCGTATATATCATTTTATCAATGACATCCTGTCTCGATTGTACCGTAAGATGGAATAGGTGGCTATGGGCCAAGTTCATGTACCTATCTGATCTTGCATAGAATCTTATTTGCCATCCAAGGAGAAGGGAATGATTCGAGTTGGCTGTCTGTAGCATTTAAATATTAATAGGTATTATTTCTCGATTTTATTCGTTGAACATCAATTTTTTTAAATCGAAAGTCGCGAAAAAAACATAGAACGTCAATATTGTCGACCTGGTGCCTAATTTCGACCACCGACCGGCTGAATTCGGTCGTAATATCACAACCGATTTGAAAATTATTTTCTCATTCAAGTTTTATGAACGAATTGAATGAGACCAAAATCAAAATTCTAAACTCGCGAAGATATTCGCAAAAAATTAAAATGAAGTCAATTGAATAAATTGCGATGATTTCAAACCTGTTTTTCTAGAATATCAGAATAGGTATAGCAGGATAAGTATGGTGTTTTGGCCCCCGAAAGGGATTTTGACGAACCTATTCCAAAAGATCAGTCATAGTGAGGAAAAATTCGGACGAAAAATTTTGGACACTAGCGCACGTATTTCGGGGAGGGGGAGGGGCCTAAATGTGTTTTTCAAACTTTTTTTTCAAGTTTTTCCCAAAACGCAGATAAAAATTTAGTGTGTTTTTTTATTTAATTTTAGAGAGTTAGAGGAACCTCAAACAAATTTTTTCAAAATTTTTGAGCAATTTTTCGTTGAGTTATCGCGTTTGAAAAACTTTGAGTGGCCAATTTGTGAAAAAGTTTCAGTCCTTATGAGGAAAAATTCTAACCAAAATTTTGGACCCCTAGACAAGTATTTTTGGGAGAAGGGGCTAAAATGTGTTTTTCAAACTTTATTTTTTCGTTTTTCGCAAAACGCAGATAAAATTTCGTTTTTTTTTTAAATTTGATCTTAGAAAGTTAGAGAAATCTGAAAAATCTTTTTTCAAAATTTTTGAGCCATTTTTCGTTTGAGTTATCATATTTTAAATCCTTTGAGCGGCTATCATGTAAAAAAAATTCAGATATACTGTCACATTTTTTTTTTTTTTCAGAAAATGTGTTATGTAGTGTTAATTATACCACGTAAGTTTCAATGAGTTGGAGTTGGTGCAACAGTGTCAAAAAAAAATGAAAACTGACCACCCGTTATGTTGACCTCGAACAGTGATGCTCATTTCCCACGGTGTTCTCGTGGAAAGTACTGAACCCACGCGAACACCGTACTTTCCACGAGAACACCGTGGGAAATGACATCACTGTTCGGGGTTAATATGATGGATGGTCAGTTTTCATTGTTTTTGACCCTGTTGCGCCAACTCCAATTCATTGAAACTTACGTGGTATAATTAACACAAAATAACACATTTTCTGAAAAAAAAAGAAAAAAAGGTGACAGTATATCTGAATTTTTTTACATGATAGCCGCTCAAAGGATTTAAAATATGATAACTCAAACGAAAAATGGCTCAAAAATTTTGAAAAAAGATTTTTCAGATTTCTCTAACTTTCTAAGATCAAATTTAAAAAAAAAAACGAAATTTTATCTGCGTTTTGCGAAAAATGAAAAAATAAAGTTTGAAAAACACATTTTGGCCCCTTCCCCCAAAAATACGTGTCCTAGGGGTCCAAAATTTTTGTTAGACTTTTTCCTCATAAGGACTGATCTTTTGGGATAGGTTCGTCAAAATGCCTTTCGGGGGCCAAAACACCATATTTATCCTGCTATATGTAGGTACTCTTTGATTTAAATTTTTTAAATTCTTATAGATGCATAAAAAATTGAACAAATCGTAAAAAAATTTCTGTGAAGTGCCCTAATTGAGGTATTTCAAACAAAAAAATTTGTCATTTTTCTAGTTTTTTCCTCTCTCATCCCCTACTCTTTTTTCTGGTAAAATGACATCTGAAATGGACTTGTGAGGTTCAAAACCGTAGTTTTTAGGTGCTTCATTTAATACTAGAACAAGATTTAATGATTACCTCGGGTGGTTCCAAAATGTACTATTGTGCTGTACAAAAATTCGGCTCTGCTAAATTTTGCGGTTGAATAATGAACAGAATAGGTATAATAAAACGCACGATGCTCATACCACAGTTCTTCGCAGTTTTCTTGAAATTCACTTTTGTGGCAGATCACGTTTTGGAAACAAATGATTCATTTATCGTTCCCCATCGTATCAAAAGATCTCACTAATTTTAGTATGTTTAATCTGTATAAAAATTATTTGCGCCGATTTTTTTCGTTTTTTCCGGGTTAAAAAAAACACGTTATGTATGATTTATTTTTCTTCTTTTTAAAAAAATGGCCTGCAGGAGAAAATGATGCAAACTTATCGCTGCTCTGTGCTAACATTATTCGGAAATTTTTTTTATTATTTTTTTTATTTTTTAGAGTATTAAAAAAAGTTATAATTTTCAAGGTCTCCTGAAAAACAGTGTAAAGATGGAAATTTTGAGCCGAATGGTATTTCAGAAGAAAGACATCCGTATCTGTTGAAGTCATTAAAGAAAAATTTCCAATGTTTTAAAATTTTTCACAATTTTTTAAACATGATCCAATTTTAATGCCTGGTGGTAATCCTAAAAAAATGTGCAAAACAATCACCACCATCACCACCACCCCCTCTCCCCCCGGTGCCCTAATATCGACCATGTGTACGTTTGATTATGGCAATCTTCGTGATTTTATGTTGGGAAAAATTTGGAGAAACTTTGAAAAGTTGAAAGTTCTTTGAGATATTAAACCATACGCATGAAGCCATGTTTTAAAGTATACCTGGCAGTCGTAACTCAACAGGATCCCAAAACATTAATTAGTAGATCGACAATCGTCGCCTCCCCCCTCAGTTCACTACATGTTGATGTGGGTACCTATCTAATCATGATTTTTTTCCTCAAAAAAATTAATTTCCTTTCAATTTCCAAAATTTTTATTTGAAGGCTTTGAAAAATGAAGAGGGAGAGGTGGCCTTTGTTTTGAATGAAAATACCTGAAAATTCACGTTGGTGTTTTTTTTTATGAAAAGAGGTCACCAAAGCCTCAGTTTTTGAAGAAAAACCAATCTGCAGTCGTATAAGCAGTGTAAGCATCGATACAGAATCTTAATGACGTGACGTGACGTAACAAGTACTAATACGTACTTTTATACTACGTATACCTTCTCGAATTCAAACATTCATGAATACATGTGCGCGAGATTCGCGAGCAATTCTGGATTAAACACCGCCACCCGCTGTCTTCATCCCTCCCCCCTACATCAACTCGCAACTGATGTCGATCGTCAAAAATCGACGTTCGGTTGACGCTGACAAGTGACAATACTCTCGAAAGAAAAGTAAAAGCAATCGGTAATTTTTCGGCCGAAAATATCACGCGTATTTTTAATTAACAATCTCTTGGTAATCTATATATACGCGAATCGTGTGTTTCATTTCAAGGTAAAAGTACGTAAAACACATAAGATTATGTATTTATTACATGTTAAGTGGCATACGATAAACAGACGACCGACGCGACTCATTAGCCTCGTTAACTCGTTATGTAAACCGATGCCCGCATTCGCACTTTCATACACGTTCGTATACGTACAGGCGAAGGAGTCAAACGGGGAAAAAGAAAACGAGCGAGAAAAGTTGACGAAAGCGAGTGGAAGGTGGAAGGGGAGACCAAATGGAAAAAGTTTAAAACCTACACTCATCCTCATCCTCACGCTCATCGCAAATCCAAATCCCTTCGATAATGGAAAAAATTGTTTTCTCCGAATGTCATCGTGAAATTTTCCATCTGCCAAAGTCTTTTGTTAAAGAGGCGAATCGTATCGACGCGACGCGACGCGAAAAAAGAAACGCAGTGCCACCCGAATTTTCGTATCTGTCAGTACCTAACCTACACTCTTTTGAAAACTCGAATCTGAGAAAAAATTACCGTGTAATTTGAAAGCGTTTTCGACATAGGTACGCGCGAGCGAAGACGAGCGTTCGACGAATCGCGCCGCCGCTCAGTGATTGATAAAACATTGTGGGTAGAGGAAATTTCTCATTCGAGGTTATCGTCGCGTAAAGAAATCTTGTCAAGTTCAAGTACATGTGCTCTAACATTAACGAGCCAACGAAATAACGAAAATGACGAAAGAAAATAGCGCGAAAATCTATACCACGCAGTCATTCGTTCTCGCATATGTAGCATTCTGCAGTACTAGTGTTGGCGAATAAGAAAAAAAAAACATTTTAGCTAGCCAAGCTTTTATTGCGAAAAACTGTCGAGGAAAGTCCCCTGACTAACCTCTAGACAGTCCACCCCTAGACCCCTTGCTGAATTTGTTTAGGGAGGCTCCACCCCTTTAAAAACGAGGTTCCCAAATCGTTAAGGTTTGATTTTACAGCAAAAGTAGTTCAGTACTTTATTATTCTAGACTCGATTTCCTAAAATTTTTGTCTGAAAAATTTTTTTGTTCGATCATTTGGGGAGGAGGTGAGGAGTCCAAAAGGGAGATGGTTTTGGAAAATATGCTCTAACACAAAGTATTACACCTAAAATCATCGCAAATAATGAAGGAAAACTATTTTTTGATATTCATTTGTGATACCAGTTCTCCTTGTGACTTTTGTGTTGGTTTCACCCCCCCCCCCTCATTTATAACGTCATTTGAATTAACCATACTGTAGGTATAGTCAAAAATTCGAACCTACTGAAAATGGGCCAAAATAATTAAAAGCTGGGACCTGTCCCAAAAATCAAAGTATGAACCCCTTTTTCGAAAACCACCAGTTTTCCTATCCTGAGCTGCGGATTTTAAGCACAGCAAAAGCTAGAAAGAAAGTTCTTACAATTTTCATGAATTTTTGTCCGAAAATATTGGTAGTCGAAATTGGTGTCAAATTATGGGATTGTTTGCGCTGAATCCGAATATATTGGTCTGCTGATCCCTAAGTGCAGCTAGAGGGTGGCAAACAGGGTAAAAGTTGGAGAAAATTCAAATAAAATTAACGCACTTTTTCCTTTTGGGTAAAAACCTTAGAACATGGATATGTCCAAATAACAGGTTCAAATAAACCTAAATTCGTGACATTTTTTTAAAATATCAATGCTCTTAAATTTCAAGTCTAACATAATGTCACTATGTCTTAATCTAAGTTTAGCATCATTCTTGGGATATTACTATATTCGATTATACATGATCCTAGAATAACAAGACCCACACCCACTCACGATAGAGATTCCAGTTTCCATCAACACTAACATAATATCATTATGTCTTCATCTGAAATACATTTTCTAAATTTTTTCAAGTCTAACATAATGTCATTATGTCGTTGATCTACCGTAACATAACACTTTCCAAAATTTTCAACCCCCCCCAAGACATATCCATGTGTAATATCATTATGTCTTCATCTGAAATAAATTTTCCAAGTTTTTTCAAGTCTAACATAATGTCATTATGTCTTGATCTACCGTAACGTAATGTAACGTAACGTAACGCTTTTAAAATTTTTAACCCCCACCCCTAAGACATATCCATGTCAAAAATCATTTTTTATTGTACCCCCCCCCCATGCCCTTAGACATATCCATGCACTAACATAATATCATTATGTCTTTGTCTAAAATACATTTTCTAAGTTTTTTCAAGTCTAACATAATGTCATTATGTCTTTGATCTACTGTAACGTAACACTTCAAAATTTTCAACCCCCACCCCTAAGACATATCCATGTATAATATCATTTTGTCTTCATCTGAAATAAATTTTCCAAGTTTTTTCAAGTCTAACATAATGTCATTATGTCTTGATCTACCGTAACGTAGCGTAACATAACGTAACGTAACGTAACACTTTTCAAATTTTTGACCCCCACCCCTAAGACATATCCATGTCAAAAATTCTTGGATTTTTGGTGAAATTGTTATAAATGCTGCATCATCATCATCATGAAGTTTCAGTCGTGAACGACCGTACTGCTCCGTGGTTCTTTCGCAGAACCAACCACTGAGTGATCCCATCCGCGCTCTTATGCTGTCTGACCACCTCGTTGGAGATCTTCCTCTCCCTCTTCTGCCAGGTGCCTTACCAAAGGATGTCTTTCTCCAGGTTGCCATCCTTTCTTCTCATAATATGACCAAAATACCCTAGCTTGGCTTGCATCTCTCACATAGAACACTTAGCTTGACTGGCTCATCCAGTTCATTGACAATATATATAAACACAGAGAAGACAAGTGATCATATTAGCGTCTTCCTTGGCTTCCCTAGTGCGATTCAACGCCATATCTCAGCCGATGAGCCTTCATTGGATTCTATTGTGGAGCCCAAATATACGAAAGTGTCGACTTTTTCATACTCGCCTAGGGCAGTGGAGATTGGAAGACTTTCTGCCCGATCTACTACCATGACTTTGGTCTTCGCCACATTAATTTTAA
Source organism: Pseudococcus viburni (assembly GCA_033439095.1). Classification (NCBI taxonomy): domain Eukaryota; kingdom Metazoa; phylum Arthropoda; class Insecta; order Hemiptera; family Pseudococcidae; genus Pseudococcus; species Pseudococcus viburni. Next base: position 2,353,315 of record JAVBJF010000002.1, on the reverse strand, counting down.
TCCCAAGTTTCTCGGTGACTGCTTTCACTCTGTCAATTAGCTCCGACATTTCTTCCTCATCAGCTGCAATTAAGGTGGTATCATCTACATATCACAGGTTTGAGATCTTCCTTCCACCAATTGAAATTCCTCCGCTCCAGATAATTGGGTTGAAAGGGATTTATAAATGGTTCTAAGCATTACTCAAGAATAGTGATTACTTCTCAACTGTAAAATTTCACAAAAATTTCATATTTAGAGGGATGGAGTACTCCAAAACCACCTCTCTTCTGGACTCTCCATCTCTTCCCAAAATGATCGTACAAAAAAATTTCTCAGATGAAAGTTATAAAAAATTGAGTGTAGAATAATAAAGTACTGAACTACTTTTGCTGTGAAATCAAACCCCAAGGAGTTATTCGGGAAAATCCATTTTTGAGAGGGAGTGGAGCCTCCATAAGAAATTTAGCAACGGATCTAGGGATGGACTTTCTAGAGTTCAGTAAGAAGACCACCCTCGACAGTTTTTCGCAATAGGAATTCGCTGACGCGAGCGAACAGAAATTTTGAGTGCTGAGGCGCGGACGCGATAGATGTAGGTAGTAGGTACCTACAAAAAAATTGAATGGATCTTACGGAGGATTTGGACAATTGCGTCGAATATTTTTCGGGGTAAAAATTCCAATCGATGGATAACAACTTTTGTATGGCTTTGATGCGATGTTGTGCTCTTTCAAGCGAATAATTCGTCGAGTATTTTCTTTTTTATTGGCACGTGGTGTACAAGTACGTGTGTGCGAGTATTTCTCTCTCTTTATTCCGCTTTTTCGCCTGTTTAAATCGTACAAGTATAGGTACCTAGACTTGCCGATCTGGCATACGATCGTCGATGCTGTAACGGTTTTGGAAGATTTTCGTCGTTTTCGTACTCGGTTGAACAAAATAATTACACGTGCTTTACGCTGCACATGTCTCGAACGTGCGATTAGGCACATTTTGTCGTTCATTTCTGTCGAATCGAACTCGTAGCGTTCAATAGCTGCCTTCAATTTACTCATCTGATACCTACCTATTGTCTCCGGGTGCTGTATAAACTGAAAATACGTGCAAACAATCTTCTTTTGATTGAGGTAAAAATAATTCGCGCCTTGATTACAAATGCAAATTTTTCCCTCTGTAGGCTCGATAGTAATGAATTTTTTGTAAAAGAAATTCGTTCGTCCGAATGAAATATCGCGTTTTACGTTTCGCGAAATTACGTTTTTTTCCCCCTCGCCAACATCCCGCGAACCGCCGGCGCTGATGTGATTGCGAGGAGAATCCTCGAATAGAAGATAATGAATAAAATGGCGAATTACGCGTCCAATAATTTCGGCTCTTTTTTCCTCCGAAATTCTTGCCATTGGCCGAAATTATATTTACGTAGGCGCCGAGGTTATCTCACAATCTTACATCGTACGACGAATGAATATCCGATAGACTGGAATCGAATCGAATACTTTCCGACCTTGAACGGAGGGTGAAAAAGATACAATTTGAGATAAAGACTTACAAATTGACGTATGTAGGGCAAATACGAGTAAACTATACCTACGCGACGTTCTCGTATCGTCGTCGTAGGTACCTTAAAAACTGTCAAAACCCTAAGCCGAAGTTGTTTGTTTGCAAATTTTTCAAAGCTTTGACGATATTTTCGTTGCTGGTTTTGGTTAAATTCGATTTCAACGAGATTGAAGCGCGAACACACGAATACAATGTTTAGGTATTCGCGTAGAAATCGATAAATTCTGCGAAAAAATCGATTTGTCGATAGCATTTTGTTTTTTTCGTTTTATTTGGAATACGTAGATTATGTATCTGAACTCGCTACTACGGAATTCTATTTTTTTTGACGACCAAAACAATTCGTGCTTACAAAGGAACCACTTGAGCCTGAGATGGGATTTCAATATTTGAAAAGAGCGTGTCCTAAAAACCGTGTAAACCGATATTTCACCTCCTCGAGTTAATATATTTAAAAATTTTCCAGTTTTTTTTTTACATCAAGGGACACCATTTGGAGCGGTTAGATCGGAAACTCGAGCCAGGGCCAAATTCACCCCTTATCCGGCCAAACCCTTTGAAAACTTTCAGATCCTAGAGCAATCTTTCCAGTCGGTGGCATGCACTACGTTTCCTATCTCAAATCAATTCCTCAAACCAAATTTGACCCTTTCTAGTCATTCTGTAGCCTTCAGCGAGATTTCGATTTTTTTCAGTATTTTCAAATTTCTCCAGAATTTTTAGTCGAACGCTCGCGTGTGTATTTTTGAACAGCTCTTAAAATGAAAAGAAACAAAATATTTTGAGGGGTCTGCTTGGAAATAGAGCCAATCAATGGTAGATTTTCTGGTTGAAACTAGTCGAAAGGAAGTCATACCTCGTTTTTTTTTTTTTTTTAGCTGCTCACGTTCATGGGTCTGCCTTCCGGAGAAGTTTAAACACACTGAAAGAAATCGAAATTACGCTGAAGACTCTAGGATGGCTGGAAATTATGAAATTTGGGTTCGGGAGGTCGATATTCGATAGTTTCCTAATTTTCATCGAGGTAGGCAAAAAAGTACTTTTTTCGGTAATGTACTTTTTTTGCTGAAAAAGTCTTTTAATTTTTAAAATTTTTTCCCCAAAAATAGAGATTTTAACTTGGGCAGCTGAAATTTGGGTTACTGGCGTTTTAGGATATGCTCTATCCAAAAATCAAAGTTCCGTCCAAATCGGAGACAGACATCTCACGTAGCTTTCTTGTTAGGTTTTCGAATTGACGATGGCTGCAGGGTGCAAATGTGCTGACTAATTCACTCAAGTCAAACGTCTATACTTATTTTATAGCGTGTTTTTTTTTAAATATAGTAATAATGTTCTTACGATTATTTAACAAATACACTTACAAGGGAGGTATCCCAACTCAAAGTAAAATTTTGAGCCCAAACAAAAAAAAATCGAAAGTGTACATCATAACAGGACCCCGTATCCAAAATTTCAGGTGCTGAAGTTTATTTCTCGATTTTTTGCAAATTTTTGAAATTTCAAAATTACCTCCGCCCGCCCTGGGAAATATTAAAATTTGATCTAATCAACGAAAAGAACTGAAATTTGGTATATACTCTATTTTCGACTTCCCGAATAGATTGGAAGCGGTTTCGAGACGTTTCGAAGCCACCAGATAATTTTGGAATTTTCCAGCGTTGGAGAAAAGCCCATAAAAATGGCCCGTATGCACTTCAGCACTTATAATCGCGGATTATCCATATTGGTGACCTATTTGATCGATTAAAACACAATTTTCCAAAATTCGTAACTTTGAGTTTAAATTCGCATTTTTGAGCAAGATATTTTTCTGGAAAAATTCAAAAATATCCCCTTTGTACACGTAACTGGGTAAAAAGCTGAAACTTGGTATATAGGTATTCTATTTTTGACCTCCCGAATCGATGGGAAGTGGTTTCGAGACGTTTCGAAGCTGCCAGAAAATTTTCGAATTTTCCAGCACATGAAAATAATTTCTTGCCGAAAAATGAAAATTTGAAATCAAAGTTACGAATTTTGGAAAATTGTGTTTTAATCGATCAAATAGGTCACCAATATGGATAATCCGCGGATATAGGTGGTGAAGTGGATATAGGCCAATTTTATGGGCTTTTCTCCAGTGCTGGAAAATTTCAAAATTTTCTGATGGCTCCGAAACGTCTCAAAACCGCTTCCATTCGATTTAGGAGGTCGAAAATAGGGTATCTATCAAGTTTCAACTTTTTACTTCGATGTATGCGCATTATACGAATTTTTAAATTTTTTCCAGAAAAATTTCTTGCCCAAATATGCGAATTTGAAATCAAAGTTACGAATTTTGGAAAATTGTGTTTTTATCGATCAAATAGGTCACCAATATGGATAATCGGCGATTATAGGTACTGAAGTGCATATGAACCATTTTTATAGACTTTTGTCCAGCGCTGGAAAATTCCAAAATTTTCTGGTGGCTTCGAAACGTCTCGAAACCACTTCCAATCTATTCGGGAGGTCAAAAACAAGGTATATACCAAATTTCAGTTTTTTTCGTTGATTAGATCAAATTTTCATATTTCCCAGGGTGGAGGTAATTTTGAAATTTCAAAAATTCACGAAAAATCGAGAAATGAACTTCAGCATCTGAAATTTTGGATACAGGGTCCTGTTATGATGTACTTCCGATTTTTTTTTGTTTGGGCTCAAAATTTTATTTTGAGTTGGGATACCTCCCTTATTAGGGAGGTATGGTGTAAAAGAAAATAAGTTGAAAAGTTCTATGCGATACATTCGAAGCCGCAGTAGGTACGAACGAAACGAGCTTCCTTGTCGAGGTAATATTTATTTGAAGAAGGGAAAGAGAAACACATTCAATAAATTAGATACTTCATAACCATCTGATAGAACAAAAACGATAAAAATAAATGTTTTTATAAATATAGAAAGAAAATTACATTATTTGTCCATATCATAAAAAAATAAACAATACGATGTCGAACCGGAAAAAGGAAGAAAAAACACACGCGATCTCCGGGTCTCCGTGCTTAAATGTTTTTTTATAGCCGCGATATAGACGCGGGGGTGGTAAGTCCGGATACTCGATTGAAAACTCATTTAAATTTTTTTTTTCAATGCACTGAAAAAAGTTGAAAGTTTCTATCAAAATAAACCAATCCGGTTGTCGATTTATTCAGTGTACGATGCAAATATCATTTTTCTTCCTAATATCGATCGGAAAATTACGGAGTGGAGTAAGTTGCACGAATAGATAGTGCACAATTACTAGCTTAAGCTTTTCTGCTTGTGAAGAGAACTACCTATTTAAAGGATTTACGGTTCGTGTTGATTTTATATGTACTTTAGAATGAGAAAGTTGGGCAGTTTGCAGTCAAGTTAAAAAATTGTACCGTCAAGTCTACGGTACGGTATAAGTAGGCCTAGGTACACAGATGGAGTTACCACTGCGGTAGTGCGGTGTAATGAAATAGGCTGGAATCAGATTGTATCTGCGGCTTTGTTTAGATTTGCGGTCGACCACTCCGGTAAACAAATGCAAATGGTATTTATTTGTTAGGTGGCGTCCTGGCGCTGGCGTCGCGTCGACGTGACGGTCAACTTATCAACCAGCATCAGCAATTGAGCATACGAAGAGTGCTTCTAGATAGGTACCGTACCTAGCTAGCTGCCGGAATTTATGTATACCTATAAGAGAGGAGTATAGGTATAGATATCAGGGACTAGGTAAAGGCTACCTCGCGTCGCGTGGTTTGTAATTCGAAAACGGTTTCAGGTTTCAACACTAACGAACTTGGAGTGAATTATGGTCGGTAAAATGTGCCTAAACGCGAGCTACTCGCGACGATATTCTCCTCGATGCTGTGCACATAGCCGACGAGGGCGAAGAAAACGCGGCGAAAAAAAAACACCCGCAGGGATTATGTAACTCGATTGCTTTTTTAATATACTCGCGCCGGAGTGATTTGTAGTTTTAATTAATTCGTTCGAACGCGAACGGTGGCGGCTTTTTGTCACCGAAACGATGATATCGACCAATACTATGTACCTGTAGGTACCTATACACAGATACAAATGCCAGAATGTTCTCTGTTGAGGAATTCGCGAGACGTTCGAATGAAAGCCGCCGCGCCGTTTTCACGTCGGTCTTAAATTATCGCCTTTTTCAAATGAACTGTCAGTTTAAAAATAGATGTTTTCGTCGGCTCGGCTACTTCTTTGAATTGTGTTACGTACATTTCACATAGGTACTTCGGCTAAAATTGACGAGTTAGTTCATTTTTAGTGGAGTACCTTCTGAAAAAAATGTTGAGCACCCTCCCCCTCCCCCTCCCGCTCCCGACCAAAAGAGTATGGAACTAGGAGTCTAAAAAGTGAGGTCATTGCTGCTTTTGGGTAATTCTACCTGCTGGGAACTTCGATTAGCAGTTGAAAAGGAACAATTTGAATTTTTACACCATTCTGAACCATTGACCTCGAAATTAGATATCAATTTTCGTCCTCTACTAAGAGGTTGAAAAGTTGCAGATCACGAATTCGAATTTGAAGATATTTGATTTTTTACCTATTTCAAATTCAAATTGATTATTCGCACATCTTAAAATCGAGTCAAATATTTATTTCGGTCGCCAAGAATAATTTCACTGATCGACATAGAAAATGCTGCTTGAAGTGTAATGGGTGATTTTTATAGTATTTTTCGCACTGATGACGAGAAAAATAGGAAAAAAATTCCATCACTCGCGGATTTTTCACAATTTGAAATTTTTATTCAACATTTTTTTACACTTTTTGATAACTTTTGACCCTCGAAGTCAATTTTCTGAGCAAAGGAAGAGTTCAACAAAGAAAATGAATAGAACATGAATTGTAGAGTGTAAAATTTCCTTTCTGTAGAGTTAAATTAGTTTTTTCTAAGGAGGCTTGGCTTTCGAGATATTTTAGTTGAAAGTTGAAACTTCAACATTTTTAAAAATTGAAAAAATATCAAAAACCAAGCCTCCTAAGAAAAACCCAACTGGACTTTACAGAAAGGAAATTTTATTCTCTACAATTTATGTTCCATTCATTTTTTTCGATGAACCCTTTCTTTGCTCAGAAAATCGACTTTAAGGGTCAAAAGTTGAGTAAACAAATGTAGAACAAATTCTCCACGAAAAATTCCAATTAAGAAAAATCCTGACGTGATGGAGTGAAACTGAAATCTTATTCGAACTCAGCACTAAAAATTAGGCCAGAATCACCAATCAGAATCAATTATGTGGAAAAAAATTGTTGATTTTCCAGCCTTTGATATTTCCATTGTTAAAAAATGGGAAATGTTAAAAATGTAGTTTATTATAAAAAATCGATTTTCTAAGAAAATCAAGCCTCCAAAAAAATATGTGAACAGAACATATGAATTGTAAAGAGTAAAATTTCTTTTCGTAGAGTCCAGTTAGTTTATTTCTAGGAGCCTTAGTTTTTATGATATCTTCAATAAAAAAAATAAGTAGTACTTTGAACTTTCAACTGAAATATCTCGAAATCTAAGCCTCCTGAAAAAAAAAACTAATTGGACTCTACAGGAAGGAAATTTTACGGTTTACAAATTTATGTTCTACTTATTCATTTTTTTCGTTGAATCCTTTCTTTCGATCAGAAAATCAACTTCAAGTGTCAAAAGTTGCCGAAAAGTGTGAGAAAAATTAAAATCGTGAAAAATCTGGGGGGGCGGGGGGGTGGAATTTATCACTACTTCATTGTGATTACGATCAGCGTGAAAAATACTATAAATCATCCATTTAACTTCAAACAGAATTTCAAAATTGTTTTGAAAATGTCGACCTGTGTTTTTGATGAAATTTTTGTTAAAATTTCCTCGACAGTACTGCCAACTACCTCTATTTTGATTTAGGCAATTTTCATAAAATTCCCGTTGTTCATTCAGTGGCGTAAAAAAGTGACCCAGAAAATTGGTTTACTTTTTGATCATTAAAATAAATTTAAATTGTTTTTGGAATTTTTTTTTGTAGGAATAATGGCAACTTAAATTTCATGAAAATTTGCAGGAATTCTCATATTTCTTTCTCTCTCGTCAAAAAATTATTTTTCTTCCGAGATGAAAAATAGTGTGAAAATCGTATTCAACCAACTAAAAAACATTTCAAGTGTCACGTGTCAAAATTAGTCAGTCCATGATTCCCTCACTCCTGTTCCAAAATCAATAATTTTGTGATTTTTAAATTACTTAGTAGATTGAATAATGTAAAAAAGTCGAGAATTATGTTCAAAAATTTACAAATTTTAGAAATGGTGGGACCAAGAAATTTGAAGAATTAGAGAAAGCTCAACTTGTTCATCTGAATTGGGAAAAAACCTGTTTATTTTTGTTTCTAAAGATCATAATTTTTTATATTTTTAATTCGAGAATATGGAACTGATGTGCCATAAAAATGAGTACTTTGGCATTTTCAGTCTTTAACGAGAAAATTAATCCGTTTTTTCTTACACCAGGTTACAATCTAAAAGATTAATTCCAAGCCATTCGACAGATCGATAGACAATATATTGCTTTAGTAAGGGGGGGGGGGGGTACTGAAGAAATTTCGGGTTGTGATCTATTACTCCCTTATCCCTAATTTTGACAATCGTTTCCTCGAAATAGCTTCTCCTTTCATTACAAATAAATTTTTCATTTTAAATCGTTAGACGCGACGACGACGATCGTTTAAAAAATCGTGAAATAGGCGAAAAAAATTGAAAAAAGTGAGAATCGTTGGAATTCCTTAAAAGCTCGAATAGGCATCTAAGACCGTCAGAAAAATTTTACCTATCCGATTAGAATTGTGCACTTGTACTTACGTGGTTCAAAAACATGAAATAACTTGGGGGAAAAAAAGGAAGGTCAAAGGAACCAAAATGAAGGAAAAAAGGGCAAGCAAGAGTCGATGAAATTTGACAATAAATGCTGTGAAATGGGACGTGTAAGCAGTTAAGCACCGAGTCGTACAGTCATGCTGTTGGTACTCAGACTTACACTCTCAGTTCCAGTATCGAGTGCGAAGCAAGACTTGATCGTTTGGTAGGGAGGAGGAAAAAAATTGGATTACCTTGACCGGGTGTCGTGTTGTGTTACGATGATCGTAAAGTTTTTCGTGTTATAGAATTTTATCGTAGCGTCTGCGTTACGTATTACGAAGAACGCTGCGGTGCGCCTTATCGTCGTGGTGCGTTAATGATCGAACGTTAGTTCACTAGAAGAATACTATGTACCTAATTACCTATATAGCTACTAGTTAGTTACCTACTGTAAATCTGACCAAGCACAAACGAAGCGATTATTTTTTTTCTACTTCGATGTTCGGCCTGTAATTACCTAGACCTACACTCGTACCTAAATTACTTATGTAGGGTACCTAATCTAATGCAAATGTACCCGGGCTATATGTAAATGCATCGTTATTGTGTGATAATGCAAAACAAATATGTGGCAGCGTCTAGTGAAAGGAACCATGTGAATAAAAAATCGTTTTTCACTTTTTTTTGACTGTTTTCATGTGAAATGCCCTTATTTCAGGTCTCAAAATTCAAAATCAACCGGTGAAAAAAATAAAGTTTTACTTATTTTGATTGAGCAACTTTGTGCAAAAGAAACCTCAGAAATCTGGTTTCAGGTCCCTAGTGTCAAAAGTAACAGAGTTATTTCATTTTTAAGGCACTTTTACAGAATGGGAGACTTGGAATCATGGGAAAGTTCATTTTCCATCAAAATTTAAGATATGTAACGAGGGTCTAATAAAATAAACCAGATGACTTCAAAGCTATAAATTTTGTATTGATACCAAAGAAGAACAACTTGCAGAAATGCTAGGAGTACAGAACCGTCGTGTTAATGAGCCACTCACTCAAGTTATTGCTATCAATTATCAACACCAGAATTGTGAGGAAATTTGATGAAAATCTAAGTGAGACTCAATATGGCTTTGTAGCAAAAAAAAGTAGTAAGAGACGTCATTGTCCTGCTGAAAGTGGTCATTTAAAGGACACTGAATGTTAATAGGAAAATTATCGTGTGTTTCATGGACTAAGAAAAAGCATTTGATTGTGTTAACCACAAGAATTTGATGGAAATCCTGAAGAAATGCAATATTGATGACAAAGACCTGAGAATAATCTAAAATCTGTACTGGAACCAAAGCGCAAATATCAAGATTGGGAAGTATTACTCGAAGAATAAAACTAGCGTAAGGAAAGGAGTGCGATAAGGCTGCCCTCTCTCATCACGGCTGTTTAGCGTGTATGCTGAAGAGATCATAAAAGAAGTGTGAATAGGAAAAATGGGATTAAAGATAAACAGAAAAAGAATAAATGAGATAAGCTATGCAGACGACAAGGTAATAATCACGGAAACGAAAGCACAGATGCAAAGGATGATCGACCCAATAAACGACTGAAGTCATCATTGTGTACCTGAGATACCTGTATTTGTTTTTGTTACTCTCTCTCTCCTTTTTGGTTCTAATAATAGGCCGAGTTGGGAGTTGGAGGATTCGAAAGCTTCTCAGGTGATTACTTTGGACGAGTAGGTTTTGACCAATTATGAGAAATTTTAAGTGTTAAAAAAAATGATAAATTTTATCCAAAAAATGATAAATTTTATCCAAAAAGAGATGAATTTCATCCAAAAAATAAATTTTATTCAAAAAAAATTATTTTTATTCAAAAAAAAAAATTATCCAAAAAAATAATAACGGAACATTATTCACAAAATTGGCAAAATTTATTCTAAAAAAATAATATTTATCGCGAAATTTGGTATTTATTGCATAAAAATAAATTTTACCAAATTTCGTGATAAATATTATTTTTTTAGAATAAATTTTGCCAATTTTGTGAATGGTGTTCCGTTATTATTTTTTTGGATAAAATTTATTAGTTGTTTTTTCAGTGAAAAAATTACTCTTGATCGCATGGTCCCTTTTATTAGACGGTGTCACCAACCTACATTACCTAGACTACCTATTACTTATTCGTTAAGTATTCGTCTGGCGATGTGTTAATTGCTGTTGGTCTGTTACCTTTACCTTCGAATTATCGGCTACCTATATTTATCCAGTAATTTACCCGGCGGATGTAGACATTCGAAGCAACAGTTTTGGCAATTTTTTTCTACGTTCGAAATGAAAAAATTGAGATGGCCTTACTCATTGTCGTCATTGCTAGCAACCTACATATTATTTTCAATACAAAACTGTCTCTCTTCAAATATGTGTGCTTTTATACCGATTATGAACATCTCGCGTTTCATTTACGAGTACGTTGGTACTCGTAGAGTGGGGAGTGGGATGAATAATCGTCGTAACTCGATATGACCATTTTTTCTCTCTCTTCTTTCAACGAGCAGAAAAAATTTTCCACGTGGTGGAAATTAATGGCCCGTGTAAGAGGAAACTTTTTTCCAAGCGGATTTTCTTATATTTTTCCGCGTCGCCTTCGTGGCCACACAATGGAAGTCTGCAAGTTGGAAGATTTGCGAAAGAGATTTTTCATAAAGTATCATCGTTTTTTGGTGTACCGCGTACTGCCAGTAATAATGGCCATTAAAGTAAATCGTGTTAATAAAGAAAAAAGGAATCATTCGAATTACGATGAAAAATTGTACCGCGCCGAGCCGTTACGTAGTACGTACTCGAGTACTTATTATGAGAGGTTGTCGCGTGGCGTGGTAATGTATGGGAGACGAGTAGAAGTGGAATAGAGTACGAAGTCACGTCAGTGTCGCGCCTCGCCAGTTTCCATTTATTCATTTTATGCCTCGCTTCGTTGCCTGATCGCGAACGTAAAAACGTTTGGATGTAAAAAATTTGTTTTATTTAACCAGTCGATTCTTTCATATCGATTTGTCAAAATTTTCTGTCGCCAAATGCCTTTTTTTTTTTTGAAGTTGGTGTAATATTACATTATGCGCATTAGAGTCGATTGAAGGACAAAAACATACTGTATTCTGGATTTTAACAAAAATTTATTAAGTATTATACTTTTGGCGGGAAATTTTCCGGAAAATGTTGAGCCTCTCCCCTGTCTGAAAGGAGAAGGAGCTAGAACCTCAAATTGAGGGTATTTTCGAAAAAAACATAGATTTTTTTCCAATTTGGGGTAGTGTCACTGGCTGGAAATCTCTGTCACTCCTTAAAAAGTTGTGATTTGAGTTTTGTTGACCTGGAAATAGATGTCACATTTTGTTCTCTACCAATAGATTGAAAAGTTGCAAATATGGTGAATTTATTTGAAGAATTTTTGCGATTTTTTAGCAAATTCAAATTGCTTGTTCAAATGCCTCAAAATCGAGTCAAAAAACTTTTTTAATCACCAAGAATAGTTTTTAATGAAATTATAAAAAGTGTCCATAACAGCGTTGTCAATTGTATTTTGATTTACGCAATTTTCCTTAAATTCAAATTGTTCATTCAGTGAGTTGAAAAGTAAATTAATTTTTTTTTTGTTTTTTAAAATTAATTCTCTGAAACTTTCCTGTAGATAGCAGTGCTGCCAATTGAAATGTTAAGAAAATTATGTAAATCAAAATGCAGTAGCCCTAGACAGCATTGCCATGCAAAATTGAAAGTTATTCCGGGAGAAGTTTCTTGTTCGATTTTGAGTTGTTTGAATGAGTATTTTGAATTTGGTAAGAATCGAAAAATCTTCAAATTCGCAATCTGTTACTTTTCAACTCTCTTGTACCTAGAAAGCAAAAAGTAGTATCTAATTTCGAAATTAATAATTCGCGGAGATATTGGAAACTGAAATCGCATTTTTTAAACGAGTGACACCAGTTATCAGCTGGTAATACTATTCCAAATCGGCAAAAAATCCAGTTTTTTTCGAAAGTGTCCTCAATTTAAGGTCTTGGCCGGTGACAATTCGGCAAAGTGGCAAAAACTGATTTTTTTTCAAAAATCATCTTATTTTGAAGTTTTTCAGTTTTATATTCCCTTGAATTGGAGGGGGGGGGGGCTTGAAAATTTTAAAACGATAAATTTTACAGGTCGGCGTAAAAAATTCTGTTTGAAGTTGAATGGGTGATTTTTTACAGTAGTTTTCGCGTTGGTCGCAAAAAATTAGTAAAAAAAAACACCATTCAAGGATTTTTCACAATTATTAATTAATTTTTTTTCTGAATATTTTTTTTACACTTTTTGATAACTTTTGACACGTGAATCGATTTTCTGAACGAAATAAAGGGTTAAAGAAAAAAATGAATGGAACATAAATTGTAGAGCGTAAAATTTCCTTTCTGTAGAGTCCAATTAGTTTTTTCTAAAAAGGCTTACCTTTCGAGGCATTTTAGTTGAAAGTTCAATTTTTTTCTTGAATTGAAAATTTCTCAAAAACTAAGCATCCTATTTACGCTCTACAATTTATGTTCTATTCATTTTTTTTTTTTTTTTTCGTTGAACCCTTCCTTTGCTCAAAAAATTGGCTTCAGGTGTCAAAAGTTATTAAATGCGTAGTGTTTAAAGAAATGTTCAACAAAAAATTCCAAACATGAAAAATCTTGACGTGATGAAGTAAAACTGAAATCTTATTCGAACTCAGCACTAAAAAGTTGGTCAAAATCACCAATAAGAATCAATTACGCAGAAAAAGTTGTTAGGAAATGTTAAAAATGTGGTTCTTTACAAAAAAATCGATTTTCTGGGAAATTCAAGCCTCAAAAAAAATATGAATGGAACATGAATTGTCGAGCGTAAAATTTCCTTTCTGTAGAGTCCAATTTGTTTTTTTTCTAGGAGACGTAGTTTTTGAGATATTTTCAATAAAAAAAATAAGTTGTCCTTTGAACTTTCAACTGATATATCTCGAAAGCTAAGCCTCCTAGAAAAAAATTAATTCTGCCCTATAGAAGGGAAATTTTACACTTTATAATTTATGTTCTATTCATTTTTTTCGTTGAATTTTTTCTTCGCTCAAAAAATTAACTTCAAGTGTCAAAAGTTATCGAAAAGTGTGAAAAAGAATGTGAAACAAAACATTCAAATTATGAAAAATCCTTGGAGAATGGAATTTTTTACCATTTTTTGTGATCAGCGTGAAAAATGCTATAAAAATCATCCATTAAACTTCAAGCAGCCTTTCAAAAGTTGAAAATTTCGAGCTGTGTTTTCGTTCAAAGTCCATAGTTGGTACCTATGTCTTTTTTTCGATCCTCCCCAATGTGCATTGCATACCTATGTGTGTGTATTATTGGTTTTTATTGCTTTTGCTCGGAAACTGAGTTAGGGTTACCTACTAGAAACATCATCACTCAAACTGACATGTTTCTTTTATCGATGTCTATATTTCGCACTAACTGTGCGAGAAACTAATTCGAAAAATTACCGCGCTTTCAAATAAAGTTCCAACTTTGTTGTTTTATTGTGATTTTACGAACAGTACGCGCATCCCTATTCTCAAGAGTGCCACAACCATGGGGAGGACAAATCGTTGGCAGAACGAATAGATACGGAAATTTGCTGCATCATCCGAAGGGTCAATTTCCTTCCCTGCCTCGTATAGATAAAGTAAATTACGATTGGGCGATGATGGTGGTCCCCCTCCCCCGCATGTTTTTTGCACGATGAATTTCGATGGCTCTTCCAAAGTCGTAGTATGTACCTGAATAAATGTATCGTGGAACTACTTATTGGAAACTTTCAGAATCGAACAAAGGAAAACTTTAATCCGCGCACAAAGGGATTCTGAATAGGCAGAAGACCGAATGTGGTCATCGAATAAAACAGGCTTCCAATCTAGAGCGGTATTATCGCCGAGGGATAAATATTTAGATGAATTTTTCATTTTGGTCGTGTTTCTGTTTTGATAGAAGGCAGATAGGTCGTACCCGATTTAGATGGAACGACGACGAGAGAGTCGTTCTTCGTTTATTTTGTTTGTTTGTGTCTACAGTAGGTAGGTAGTAGGTACTAGAGATGAGCACGATGCCGCTTCTAGGGTCGGCGCAGTAGCGACGATACCGGTTCTAATTCGGCATCGCTAGTAGCAGGTAGCGTTGGCATCGTACGATGCCGATTTCAAGCATCGCTGGCATCGCAAGAATCGCCAGAATCGCTATAATGAGAAAAATATTGGGGATAAAGTGACTTCACCTACAATGACTCATGCAAATGACTGGCTATCTGCGATGCGTCAACGTTAGTATCGCAAGTATCGGCATCGTAGGCATCGCCGATAAAAGTAGCGTAGTAGCGGCATCGCTTGGGAAGTAGTCATGATTACAAAAAAGTAGCTGTAATCACGATGCCTGCTACCGCTACGCGCGTTTTATTGACTACTAGCGGCATCGTGCTCATCTCTAGTAGGTACTAGGTATCTATATGAGGGTGGGTGGTGGTTGGGTTGTGGAAGAAGAATGAAAAAAACGCGTTTAATGTCACTAGCTCCTAAATCATTTTGACTCACTTGGGATTTCGATGATCCAAATTCAAAAATTTTCATAAGTAGGTACTCTTACATTTTTTTCAATTTCTCCAATTATATTTTTTCCAATGCTTTATCCAACTTTAAAATTTGTTCATCGATAAAGTTTCTTAATATTTAATCATTTATCCAATAACTTGGATTTTAAGATTTTTTTTCGATTTCATATTTTGAGTTGGAAGGAATTTTGAAAAAAATGAAGTTGAAAATTTATTTTATTAAAACTCAAAGTTGGGAAAATTTTCAATGAATTTTCAATTGGAACAATTTCAGAGCTGAAAATAATTTTTGTAGAAAAAAAATTTAAGAAATATATGTACCAAAGTTGATTTTTTTCAATTTTGAAATTTTTTCTTACTATAAATTTTTTTCAATTTAAATAGGTATTCACAACATTTTTCCAACTTTTATTTTTCAATTTTTTTCAACTTCTCATTTTTTTCCATCTTGAAAATCTTTACCAATCATTTCAAAATTTTCCTCTTAATTTTTTCCAGCTGAATTTTCAAAAAAAAATTCAATTTCATGTGTTTGATATTTCTTTCGACTCAATAATTAATTGGAAGAAATTTTCAAAAATATAACAATACCTATACTTGAGTATGGAATTGAAACACAATTTTAAAAATCAGAATTCAAATTTAATCTGTTGGAAAAATTTTAATATTGGATACAATTTTTTTGAAAAGTTTAGAATTAAAGAAATTAAAAAAATTCGGAGCTGAAAAAATTTGGACTTGAAATAAATTTAGATTTGGATCGTTGAAATTCCAGTTGCCTCAAAATGATTTAGGAGCTAGTTTTAATGTCGTGGTAGGTATAGGTAGTTAGGTACATCATACGCACGTGTACGTGTACCTAGCTACCTACATATTGAGATAGACGTACTCCTCACGTCAGTACGTGTATCGTTTACGAATTCCGCCCTAGTTTCATCTTTAAATATATACGTGTTACGTAGATCCGTATACGTAGTTTTTTTTAGGTACATAATGTACGCATAATTTAAAGAAGACGCTTTTGCGGTGTTTTTTACGGCGCTACGATTAGGAATATTTCCGCAACGATTCGAGTCGAATGAAGAAAGCAGTCACGTTTAAAGCGACTTAGGCTACAGTTTCAAACAAGTTGAGAAGTTTGTTCGCTGTTGAAAGAAACCCGCGTTGAATCAGAATTCAGAAAGTCGCGAGCAAACTCGACGTATTTGTAATACTTGAACGTCGAAAGTGTGGGTATTTTAGGTGTAAAAAGTTGCACGATGCACGGTGGAAAGGTATCGTGTGGTTTTCGAAATTCGTCCGACTACTTATCTATATCACGACTCGGGAGTGATGTGCTTTAATGTTTCTAGTTTCTTTGCCTTTGAAAGTGTTCTGTTTACTTTTATAATACGAGTGTAATCGCTGCATTGCGCCACCTTAGTGCCTTTGAGCCTTTTAAAACATTCTATGATGCTGATGTATGTTCTTGGTAGAGCTGAAGCACCGCGCAAGATTACAGTTAATCTTAATTCCGGAAAAAGGAAACAAGGTGTGCTGTGAGCTGTGCTGTAGGAAAAGATGAAGGGTAAATGGTAAAATTACCGTCTGGAAATCTTCTCTCACCGGTGTGTTATTTTCACCGGCGAAGTGCACTCTACGCAATGAAGCTTCAAACGTACCATATTCGTATTCGCATTCGCTTATTTCCAACTTACGGTACTCGTGTATGAACGTCATACGCATAAGCATAACTTGACAATACAAATAATGTAAATCGATACGTCATAGGAACTTTAGAATGTCTCTCTATAGCCATGGTATCCGAACATGGAACGTAATAAATTCCACACTTGACGCGAATTCATCAATAAGGAATCCAGTTCACTGATCGTCGATTAGAAAATATGTACTTACAGTGTATGGCGTATTATCTGTTCGCTTAATCTTTATGTATGTACTTTGTTTTGAAAAGCCAGCCGAAAGCTCTATTTTTTCCGGCTTAATTGTTTTTTTCAATTCTGCGTTTCTGTTTCTGTTAAAGTGAAATTCATATCAAAATTTTAAAAAATTTGACAAAATTCAGGTTGGAAAAATTTACTGCATTGATGAAAATTTAAAAAAAAAATCAATTTTTAGAAAAATAATAAAAGTTTTGAAAAAAATCAATTTTTAGCAAAATATTTGAAAAGTGAAGCGAAAAGCCAAAAGCAGTAAGCCGAAAGCCGAAAGCTGAAAGCCGAAGCCGAAGCTGTATTTTTTTTTGAAAGCCGAAAGCCAAAAGCCAAAGCTGTATTTTTTTTTGTAAGCCTAAGTCAGCCAGCCACATTTTTTAATACGGCTTACCAACCCTGCTCCTAGCCTCCAAATTTTGGGGGGAAAAGTATGTTAAGAAATGAAAATAGTGTGTGGCATATCGATTCTCACTAATTTGAAGATTTTTGACACCTCCCTCCCCCATGTTGAAAAGATTCAAGACATATATTTTAAATGTTTATTATGACGCAGCAATCATAAGACCGAAGCTAGAGACATGTGTCATATAGCTAAATCGATATTCTAAATCTAATCCAATCTAATGTAAACGCTGATGCAATAATTCAGTAAAATTGAATTATATGCACAGTAACTCTTTCCCTCTTAAGGGTGAAACTATTCAGGTTAACAGCGATTTTTGGTAGATCGACGAGGTTCCAGTATTCACAATGAAGCTGAAAACTCAGGCTGCTGAACCGGATCAGGTAAAGGTGCAGGGTGGTCAAGTTGCGATGGTGGATCAGTATATTCATCGAGTAAAGTACCTACTACAAACGTGCTTGGCATGACGACGATGAGTTTGATCACCTGATTTTACTAAATAAATGACTGATTCTATTTGACGAATAATTTGACCTGCTCCCCATTTTGGAAGGCTACAAAACAATCAAAATTTGACCTCTTGGCCAACATTGAAATTTCTTTTTGGCAATTTCCAAGCATTTTCAGAAAGAACAGTACAAATTTTTCGACCAAACATTAACTCATGTGGAAATTTTCCACTTTCTAATGGTGCATGCCAATAAGAAGTTAGATATTGAACAAGGGAGCCATTTTGGGTGCATTTAAGCAAAACCTCCTATATAAAAGGCCTGAGTGCTGGTAAAATGACGCTACGAACGTGGTAATTTTTTTCTGGTCTTCCCTCAATTCAAACTGATTTTGTATGTTTTCATGTTTTCCTGCAGTGTTGGCAAAGTTCGTGGCGTTCATTTATTAAAATGAACGTGAACTGAACGCAAACTCGTTCAATTTTCACGAACGTGAACTAAACGTGTTCCTTTTTTACGAACACGAACGTGGACACATTCTTTTTTCAAGAACGTGAACACACTTTTTTGAACTGACAAGTTCTTTCAACATTTCTGAGAAGAGGAAAATATGATTGGAAGAGCAAAAAATCAAAAAAATGTCCCTTTTCCAATATTTTTGTACTAAAATTATGTTCTTTTGGAGCTTAAGGAGGAGGCTAGAGCCATGGCCATCTACATTTGACAGGCCGTAATCCTCGATTTGGCAATCATGCAGAAAGGCGAGATTCCTGCATTTTGATTGGTGATAACATGACGTCACTGACATGAAAAACCAATCAAAATACAGGAATCTCGCCTTTCTGCATGATTGCCAAATTGAGAATTATGGCCTGTCAAATGTAGATGGCCATGCTAGAGCCTCCTGAGCCCTCTATGGGGGGTGCTCTCCTGCTTCTAAACAAGCATTCTCTTTCCCCTGGACTCTGGTTTCCACCTCCACCTACCCATATTGCTGATTTATAAAAAAACGTGTTTGAACGCGAACGTGATTGTGTTCTTTTAAAGTGAACGCGAACAAGTTCGTTTTAAAATAACATGAACCGAACTAGTTCGATTTTAAAGAATGTGAACGTGAACTCGTTCACTTTTTTTGCGAACTTTGCCAACACTGTTTTCGTGCATACCTACACTGAAAGATGTAAACAGAACTGAAAACGTTGTGAATTTAGTGAAAACTTGTGAATAACCAATCAGAAATGTGGTAAAATTACCACGTTCTTGACGTCATTTTGCCAGCACGCAGGCCTTGTATATAGGAGGTTTTAATTTACCTAAGCCCTTTTTTAACAATTTAACCCAAATGTTTGGCCTGACCATTCAAAGGGGGAGGGGGGTGATAAATTGGAGAAGTTTTATGAATGATAGCATGCATTTTGAAATAATCTTTCAACTCCTCAGAAACAAATTGAGGACCATTATCACTCGCAGCTATTTCTAGTAGGCCAAAATGTGAAAATAATTGCTCAAAACACTGAATTACTTGGGCAGATGACATTGAGGGAACGATGAAAACCTCAAGCCATTTTGAATAAGCATCGACAATCACTGAAAGATTTAAATTTTCAAATTGAGCAAAATCGAAACAAATACATTGCCATGGTTGAGTGGGAGGTACCAAACTCGGCGCTTTTAAATTAGTAGAAAGTGATAAGTTCCTTTACTTTTTCAAATAAATTGTGGACTTTAGCCCCCCCCCCCCTCCCGGAGTGTAGAGATCCCATCTTGATAATTTTTTGGTTGAAAAAAGGGTAAAAGGGCTACTTACTGTAATTTTTTCAGATTTTTAAATGTTAGCTTTCATCTCCTTGAAGGTTAGAAGGGAAATAATCGTGGTTATGTGAATAGACCGTGAAGAAAACTCGTAAAAAAATTGAGCGAAATTGGAAGACCCAACTTCATTTTTGATTTGAGTTGGTGTGGAATAACCCACCTGAAATTTTAGATATGGGATTCTTTTGTGATGTACTTTCGATTTATTATCGTTTCGACTGAAAATTTTACTTCGAGTTGGGATACCCCTCTTGTTGGTACATTCATGAAGTATTTTCTAATAGTAATTTAAAATTTTTACTGGTGTGTATGCTTTGCTCTGCATAAGGATGATTTATTGGGTCGGTTTAATCGTATATGTGTAGTCGTGTACTTATAACTTCATACGAGTTAAAATATTATAACGTGTATCGCGTACACTTGTTACGATGTGCGGTGTACGCAATGCTCTGTTCACTGTTCACTGTACACACTACACAATATTCCCGACAAGAATATATGGTTCGTGGTAAAATTGTACTGCTGGCTTTCAATTTAGAATTAATTAAAGTTCAAGAGCGTCTTTTGCGGTTGTTGAAAAAAAAAAAAAGCGGTTACATCAAAAACGAGATGCGCATTACGCGAAACGTACCTAAACGATGGGACGCGACGCGACGAGAGAGAAATGTTATTTTTTGTATCCTTTTGTTTACTTTGTGCCGATCGCTGTTGTATCTTGGGCTTGGTGTAAGTACGTATAATAAGTGTACGAGTATGGCTGTCTGTTTTTCTGTTTTATTCGTATTCGTATTTGCACAAGTATGATTTATACGAGGATGGGTGGTGTTTTTTTTATGTACCTATTTTTGAGTACGTACGAAAAACGAACGTATACCTACTTAACGTTTGCTGGAGCTCGTAGACTAACGAGAACGAGGGTTCCAGACCTACCTACCTGCCTAGTTACCTAGCTATGTCGTTTTATGTACCTGCAAATTACACAGAGCGACAAATTTTTTTTTTTGCTCTGTGTGTGGGTTCTCATGCCGAAATTCTGTTTCTTGACATCAAAATACATCACCTTGCTCAATCCTGGCTTCCAAAGTTTGCTTTGGGGGGTGGGGGGGGGGCAAAAAACTGATTTTTCGAGGTCAATAAGCCTGAGCATTACAAAAAAAATTAAAAAGATTTTTGTTTGGACTAATCTTGTAGGAAATTTTACGGTGAATCCAATGCCGCAAACCGCAGACCTCCGTCTCTTTTTTTAAAAATATTTACAGCTCATTCTTTCCGAAATTTTGTGAAAAAATCGCATTTTTTGTTTGTTTTTTTCGCAAAGAAGTGAAATTTGAGAGAAAAGTAAAGGTTTTAAGGCCAGAATGACCATGATGAGAGTTGTAGGAAATTTCACGGCAAATCGAATGCCGTAAACCGCGGACCTCTATCTCTTATTGAAAAAAAGTTACAGCTCATTCTTTACAAAATTCTGTGAAAAAAACACATTTTTTGTGCTTTTTTCGCAAAAAAGTGAAATTTGAGAGAAAACTGAGGGTTTTAAGACCATTATGACCACGGTGAAAGTTGTAGAGAATTAAATTTCCTATCGAATAGGCCCTGGATGATTTTTCTGGGAGGCATAATTTTCAAAATATTTTCGAATAACAGGGAACAGTATTACAGACAACTTTCAAAAAAGAAAGTAACGAATCAATTTTTGGCTGGCAAAGGTTTTATTGCATAAAAATTGTTGAAGGTGGTCCACTAACTAACCTTAATCACATACCACGAAAATTCACTACTTGAAAACGTAATAGACACATCTGACTCTTGGAAGAAATCTAACCATCCTTAGCAGTTTTCTGACTCGTAACTCTCAAGGTAATGAATTTACACAGGAAAACTTTTTTTTTCAGAAAAGAATTGCAAAAAATTAATGTAAAACAAAAAAGTAGTGAACAACTTTTACAGTAGAACAAGACCCTAAAGAAACAGCGGGAAAGAATTGTTGGGGGGGGGGGGGTAAAATTGGTATTGGGTCGTGGTACATCATTGATGGTCATAATGGCCTTAAAACCCTTAGTTTCCTCTCAAATTTCACTTTTTCGCGAAAAAGGCACAAAAATGTGATTTTTTTACAGAATTTTGTAAAGAATGAGCTGTAACTTTTTTTCAAAAAAAGATAGAGGTCCGCGGTTTGCGGCATTCGATTCGCCGTGAAATTTCCTACAACTCTCACCATGGTCATTATGGCCTTAAAATCCTTAATTTTCTCTCAAATTTCACTTCTTTGCGAAAAAAAACAAAAAAATGCGATTTTCTCACAAAATTTTGGAAAGAATGAGCTGTAACTTTTTTTAAAAAAAGATACGGAGGTCTGCGGTTTGCGGCATTGAATTCGCCGGGAAATTTCTTACAAGATTAATCCAAAAAAAAAAAATTCAATTTTTTTTGTAATACTCAAGCTTATTGACCTCGAAAAATCAGTTTTTTGGCCCCCCACCCCCAAAGCAAACTTTGGTCAAAAAAAATATTTTTTCCTTTATTAGTTACATAAAAGCAACCCAAATTTGGCAATAAGAACCCAAAAACAAAATTCGTGTCGCCCTGTGTTATAAAATGTGTACCTATCGTTAGGACGTTCACGTAGGTGAAAAGGTGATCTTTTTAAATGAATCGCGATAGATGGATGTCGTACTTGTAGGCACATATAATATACGTTTACCTATGTTAATTATTCGTTGTACGACGATGCGATGGTTTGTTGAGAATGTCTCGCTTTTACGGTTTTTATTAATGATTCTTGTCGTGATGTATGAACTATGAACATGTCTGAGTCTGCGAGAAGATTCGCAGAAGTACGACCCGCGACCGACGACCACTCTACCGCTGCATCGCGTTCAAGCTCTTGATAAATGGTCGCGGTTTCTCGATATGATAGAAGCGTATGGTTTGTTTCAAAAGACTATCGTTATAAATGAAAGTAGCTAGGTAGAAGGTTGGCAGCTTTTGAATTTACAACTCTTTTCACGTAGTGGCAACTGAGGGTGAACTGCTGTCTGTCATTCCGCAATTCCCAATCGGGGTGTACCTGTATAGTAGGTATGGCGTACTTCTACGACCCTACATATACGAGAACCTTCTACCTTTGTACGGGAATAAAGGGCTCGCTGCGATTATTCGTATAGGTAGTCGTAACTCCAATGAATATGTATTAAAGAATTAAACTCCGGCTGGCGCAGGTAACTATTGCGAAAGAGATGCGTGTCTGGAGCTCATTTATTATATAGAGACGTAGACGTAGAATTTCGTCTCCTCTCGGTTGTTTGTCTTTTTTCCGCATACGCGTGTCGTGTATCTTCGCCTCGTCCTGCTCGACGTTTCTAAATGGGGTAAAATAAAGCGAAATGGGCTCGGGCAAGTAGGCACATATTTATTGGACATGAAGGAATGCGAGGAAAAAGGAAAAAATGTGTTTGCAATTGTTCCTTTTTCTCTGACGTTTTTTCTTTTACGAAACAAAATGTGAAAAACTGTACGTATTGGAGACTTCGCGATCACACTTTTCCTTTAGTATAGTCGAAGGAATGTCTTATGTGTGTGGGGGTAGGAGGGAAAAGTATGTTTAGGTGTCTCTAGGGTAATAGCACCAGAAAATCACAAAAAATGGCGATTTGAGCCAGCGTAGGCCTTACTAGATTGTGAATATTGAAAAAACACTGAGAAGAGGAGCTGAGCCGTGGCGTCGTCAGAATCGAAAATTGGGGGGGCACAAAAGGGGCCGTGTGTTGGACAACTTTTTTTTGCTTTTTCAAAATGGAAAAGAAGAAGGGGAGGGGGAGTGGAGACTGACTTTTTTCACCTGCTAAAAATGGGGAGGGGGTAAAAAGGGAGCCTTTTCTACCCTTTCGTCTCAAATAGATCATAAAATTGCGATTTTGTTCATGCCCGAGCGAAGCGAGGGCGAAGCTTTGAAAAATTGGATTTTTAATGCCCTAAAAAGAAATTTTTTCATGTTTTAATGCTCTGAAAATCCTATCTGATGTAAGTGTAATGTAAATTTATAAATACAACATAAGTTTTGGGGGGCCAAGCGGGGGCCAGATTTTTTTCCGGGGGCTGGTCCTTGACGACGCCTCTGGAGCTGAGATTTTCAGAGAAGTGTTTTCTTTGAAGGTAGAAGGGGCAAATTAGCGTCACCAATGAGCGGAAGAATAAAATTTTGAGGTCACTCTCTCATTTTGAATCAGGGAAAAGTCACTGATGAATATAGTCAGAATTTCGGCACAGAAAAAATCAGCAAAATTTTTTGATTTTCAACGAATTTTCACGGTATTTTTCAACGATTTTCACTGATTTTTCAGAAAATTTCAAAGATTTTTCCCACTTTCCAGTGAATTTTTACCGATTTTCTAGCAATTTTTTTTCCTTGTTTGCGTTCAGTGAAATTTTTTCACAAATTTATTACAGTGCTGTGATTCTGACGGTTTTCCAGGGATTTTCGATAATTTTCACAATTTTTCCGTTCATTTCGTTGAAAAAATACTTTTTTGGTAAATACCTCAACCTTACAGAATTTCTTCAATTTTTTTCAATTTTTATTTTTCGCGCTGATCACGAGAAAAATAGTGAAAACATATCACCCAATGAATTTTCCCAATTTGAAATTATTTTGAACGTTTTTTCAAACTTTTGTTTTTTTTTCTCGGGAGGCTTAGTTTTGGAGATATTTTTAATTTTAAAAAAAGTTGACTTTCAATTTTCAACTAAAATATTTTGAAAGCAAAGCCTCTTTTGAAAAATTTAATCAGATTCTACAGAAAGGAAATTTTACGTTCTACAATTTATCTTCTATTCATTATTTTGATTGGACCTTTGCTATGCTCAGAAAATTGATGTAAGTTCGAATTTTTCATAGTATTGAGGCTGAACAATTTTTGAATTTATTAAATTTTATGTTTTCATGGAGAAGCTTTGAAAGTTTGTAAAATGATCTGATTTTACCTTACAAAGATACTATTGAAGTTTTCCGTCTCCGATTAAAAAATGATTGGATTTTTTAAAAAGAGTATAATAGACCGTCCAAAGACAAATTCTCAGCTTCCCAAATTGATTATTCAATTTTTGGAGAATTTTTATTTTCCAGCAAAAATGTGATATTTTTGAAGAGAAAAATATACAGGATTATCAAGTATTCTGTGAAATTAGTGAAAATTCAGTCTTTTTCTAACATCAACCTCCCGAACCGAAAATTTTCACCATCTTTAGCCATTTTTGGAACCTCTAGCGTGATTGTTTCTCTCAAGAATTTTTGAATTTCTCCAGAATGTGTGGAAATCAACTTGGGCAACTAAAGATCGAGTTTTCGCCTCATTTCAAGTAGTTCCACCGGAAAATTTAAATTTTCGCAATTTTCAGGCGAGCACCTCTGACGTGTTGTTTTGTCCAGCCTTCAAATTTCCAATGTCAAATTAAAAGCTGGACAAAATAATGCACTTCGAGGGGTCAGTGCACAAAGGTTGTATCTCAAATTTGGGAATCATATCTTCTGAAATTTTATCCACGTCCACAACAAGAACGGGCCGAAATTGGCGTATTGAAGGATCAGAAAATCAGAAATTTCCCTCAGAAATGGAATTTTTTCCAATTTTTCTGGACTCAAAAACAAAAATATTTCAAAAAAGGTTATCACTTTCAAAATTTTTTTGAATCGAATCCATTTTGTTCGACTAAAAATCTAATTTTAATTAGATCAGTCTGTCAGGCCCTGAGCCCTGAACCACAATCCAAGAGATATTTCATTGACATGTCCACGTGGTTAAGGGGGGTATGAAATCAGTTTTGGTGAAGAAATCCAAAATTGAGTTTTCTAGGGATTTGAATTCTCCATTTTATTCTTTTCAAAGTTATACATAATACTTTTTAAAAATCACTTTTCTTAAGGTTGAAAAATTACTTTTTTACGATCAAGATTTCCCTAGAATTTAGGGGAAATTTTGGTAAACTGAAAGTTATCCAATCAGATCTGATACAAACGAACAGCCACAAACTCAAAATTCTCAACCAGAATTAATTGATCAGCTTTGTTCTTCAAGTAAAATTTAAATAATAAATGATCATTCACACCTGGACCTCAGTAGTACAACTAAACTGAAGTTCATGTATGAAAAATAAAGTTCGAACTTTAAAGCTGTTTTTCTCAAAATGTACGTTTTCAATGTTCATGTACCTTTTTCTCAGGAACGACTGTATCGATCAACTTACTTTTTTTTTTGTTTTCTTCAGCAAGTTGTACTCTATAAATAGACGGGGGCTTTTTCATTTATCATGCATGGAACAGGCTGAGGAATTATTTGTATGCTAAAAAACACGGTATTTTAAGAGAGCTTTCTACGTGTAAGCATAATTTCGGAAGCATGAACTAAATTTTGAAATCCCCCCGTTAAAATGTAACTCAAAGTTGACTCTAGTTACCCTCCAAATTTCAGCCTTCCACCTCTTCTGGTAATCGAGAAAAAGGAACATAAAAATACACGTAAAAAACCTGATTTCATACCCCCCTTAAATGGATCCTTTTTCTTATACCATCCCGTATATTTTCTCGAAAAAATCACGTAGGCGGTAACTTATCATTTCGTTCTTTCTTTCGTTTACTCATTTCGTGACACCCTTCTTCCATCTTTATCTTTACAAAATAAAACGTGTTTGCCTTAATTCACACTTACGCGACGTAGGTATTTTGTACTACCCGAGGCGACACGTGTGAACAAAAAAATATTCAAAATTAATTACGCTATCGATCGATGCTCCGTTTGTAAACTTTTTTTTGGTATTTATGTAGATGAATATGTACGGTTGTTCGAACGACGAAGTTGGGTTATTTTCACGTTATATGCGGTAAATGAAATTCGCTTTATTCGGTCTCGTGCTTTATCCGCAACGATTTGTTTACACTACGAAAATTACGCGGTGCCAAGTTTTTAAATCTCTCTCAAACCGCACGACCACAAAATAAGGATTTTTTCGCTCAGCAGCATTTTAGAATAACGCTTAAGGGCATCTAGTACCTACTACCTACTCATAATTGTAGTTGGTTGGTAGTTGGTAGGTAGTTTGCGGAAGCTCGTTTTATTTATTACTTCGCTCGAGTGTAAATTGTTTTCGAGATAAAAGGGTTCGGTAAGTTTTGTAATTAAAGAAATCTTTATTAGAGTCGAGTGTGAATATGCTACACGTAGAATGGCGCTGGCGCGGCATCGTGCTCGCCTCGAGTGGGCTGGTACGTAAATAGGTAGCTAGGTAAATAGGTACGGATCTGGGATCCAGACCCGAGCCGTGGCCCTGACCCTGGCCAAGTTGAAGCTCTGACGATGGAAGCTAGAAAGCTGTTCGAAACAGTGATGTGGAAAGCTTCGCGAAATCGACGAGTAAGATGCGGTCAGCGATGCGGCGGAAGAGAGTCGAGACGATAATTGAAATTAGAAATACATTGTACTACGTATGCTCGCGCCTCTGTGTGGGGGTTTTCTCTTTTTTTTTACCTAAGCGACGAATGTTGACGTTACGTGACGTTTTTGATATATTTTCCTGGCGCTGATCAAAAATGCAATTTACAAATGAAAAGATACCTATGTGAGCTTGGATATAAAAACCACCCTTCGGGGTCAAAAATTGGTTTTTGAGTTGACACTGATTTTGGGCTTTTCAGAAGGAGGAGAATAAAGGGGGAACCTAAACTCAAAACCAATTTTTGACCCCTAAGTAGTCCAGGGTTGCGTTCAGGATGGAAAATGTATACACAAAAATGACGTCATTTTTGTGTATAAACATATAAAGAAATTTAGAGGATGTGCGAATTCATTCCTTTCAAAAATAGAAATTTAAAAACTGATGGTTAGCAAAGGAACCTTTTTGCTTTGAATTTATATTGAATGATTACAGTATTATTTTCTTTGTATGTTTTTATCACTATTTTTTCGAATCAAAATCTTTCAAGAACGAAAACAATCTGATTGGTTAATTTTTGTATACACCTAAAAATGACGTCATTTTTGTGTATACACAACCCAACCTGAACGCAACCCAGTCAAATTAGGATTTCACTTGGAACAAATTGGTGGAAATTTTTTTTGCGTCAAAGTGCTCAGGAAGGGACCCTAATCACCATACAAAAACCCCACCAAAATCTACTCAGAGCATTTCCCCCTAGGTCCACATTTTTGCCCCAATTCAGTTTTTTACGTTTTTCTCGTTTCTTTTCGCTTTTTTTGAAAATGTTGTCCTATACAATTTTAAAGAGCATAAAATTTTACCTAAAATTGATTCTATGAAAATTTGTGTACGACTCTCCCAACGCGAGATACGCCCCTCTCCATTATACAATTGGTTCTTCATTATCTAAAACTTGCTGTTTTAGCGATGTTTTTTGAAAAAACACTATAAAATAATGTCATTTCTTCAGTGTGGTTGAGTGTTATATGATGCTAGGAGCATTATTGTTTTTATAAGGGGCATGAGTTCATCTATTAACCCCCTCACCCCTCTATGAACAGTAATGCGTACCACAGATATCGCAAACTGTAAATTTTTCAAGGAAGTCTCGGGCTTGATAAATTTACACAAATTTATTTTCAAAATTATGGTATGAACCTTCTTCTTTTCCAGCCCAGACCTTTAATATTTTTGAACGAAAAAAATTGTCTTTCTCATTTATAAAAACACTCGGTAACGATCTCGATGGGAATTTTCAAAAATGTTTCGATGGAAATGAGTCCATAGTTGTAGTTTTTTTTTTTGGAAGTCAAAACATAACACGAAAAATAGCACGAATTTTAATAAAAGAATTTCAGATTTTGGGTGCTCTTTTTTGAAAAAATTTTGCTTTCGCTTCGCTCGGGTTGAGTAATTTTACACAATTATTCCTAAAAATTAAGATATGATATATTCTCTTCCATCTCAGCCAATTGAATATTTTTAAACGAAATTTTATTGAAAGATTTGAAGGCGATCTCAAATGAAATTTTCATTGGAGGGGGGGGGGAGTTTAAGGAATTCATTATAGTTTTTTTTTCAAAGTCATAAAAGTAGCACTTAAAAAGCAAGCATTTTTGTTTTCCATAGTTTCAATATGACTGGTCAGCAAATTTTTCATTTTTATCCCCCCCCCCCCGAGATTTTCGCCCAAGTTTCGTGGGGTGGCCCTCAAAAAATTTATGCAAAAAGCCATTCCAAAAGGTCAAGCTAAGTCAAGCTTTTTGCTCTACAAATTTTGTTAGACACCCTGGGTGGGTTGATTACCTACTTTGCGGCACGAAACAGAAAAAAGTTGCAGATTTGACGGTTTGTTTAGTTTTTCTACGAGTTATTACACAGGTCGACATTTTAAAACTTTTTTAAAACTTTTGAAATGCTGTTTGAAGTTCAATGGATGATTTTTATAGTATTTTTAAAGCTAATCACGAAAAAAGTAGTGAAAAAATTGTATCACTCAAGGATTTTTCATCGTTTTGAATTTTTTGTTGAATATTTTTTTTACATTTTTTGATAACTTTTGACACTTGAAGTCAATTTTCTGGGCATAGGGAGGGTTAAACGAAAAAAATGAATAGAACATAAATTGTAGAGCGTAAAATTTTCTTTCTGTAAAGTCAAATTAGTTTTTTCTCGGAAGGCTTAATTTCGGTGATATTTCTAATTTTAAAAATAGTTCAACTTTCAATTTCCAACTAGAATATTTTGAAAGCTAAGCCTCCTATAAGAAAAAAACTAATTGAACTATACATAAAGGATATTTTACGTTCTACAATGTATGTTCTAATAATTTTTTTGACTGAACCCTTCCTATGCTCAGAAAATTGACTTCAAGTGTCAAAAGTTATCAAAAAGTGTAAAAAAAGTTCATAAAAATTTCAAATTGTGAAAAAACCTTTGGTGATGGAGTTTTTTTACTATTTTTCTCGTGATAAGCTCGAAAAATACTATAAAAATCGTCCATTAAACTTCAAACAGCATTTTCTATGCCGACCTGCGTTATCAATGACGTGATATTGTGTTAGGTATACGCTTAAAATTTTCAAAATGTGAATTTTGTAAAATATTTTGTTTTCGAGTTTGGAAAAAAATTGAGCTAATTTCTTTAAAACTATATTCACATACCTGTCAAATGATGAATATGATTGGGATTTCCCCTCTTATTTTCTTTCCGGTAGGTACAGTGTGTTAAAAAAACAGTGCCGGTGGAGCAAGTTGCAAGTTGAAAATGGGACATGCTGCAAACATTGTTTTTAAATACAAATTTCTTGAAAAAGTCACATATGGCACTTATTAATGATTCATTCGATATTATTGTGACATTTTTTCCAGAATATCACTTTTTTGCTCTAATTTTCAGATAAAATATCAATTTTGCCAAAAAATTTGAAAATCAACAACGCAACTGAAATTTTAATTGCGGAGGTTTTAGAACTTTTTCTAAAAATTACACTTTTAAATTTAAATCTGTGATATCCACTTAGAATGCACTTGATTAAATTTGACAAAAAAAATCACGATTTTTCGTCGTGTCTTTTCTGTTGTCATCTTGCTCCATGGCATTTTGCATATTACCTCGCCCATGGGGCAAGTTGTGAAAAATTGAAAAAAATTCTGTAGGGTTGAGGTAATTACCAAAAAAGTATTATTTCTGTAAAATGAAAGGAAAAATTTTGAATTTTAGCAGAGACCTTTTGATCTAGGGTGATGCATCATGTCTCAGGTTCCTTTACGTTTACGATATAAGGAAGGACTATGTGTATTACCCCATCAGCAGGAAAAATGACGCGGGAAATTATCACCGCGCTATGTAATTTGGTCACGTGTCCTCGAAAGAATAATTATTATGTCTTATCAATCGCCATGGGATATGACATACAGTTACATATACTCATTTGAATACGTAACCGTACTTTTATACTTTTGTCGAGTGTATTTTACGACGAATGCTGAATGCCATAATGTGTCGCGAATGCCTTCACTCGTTTGTAAAAATGTCTAGTAAAATTTCGCACTATTAAATTTGCGACCCGGCTTCAGCGTGGCATGGCACGATGCGAAGCGACTTGGCGGTGCGGGGTGCGTGGTGGGGCAATATTACCTTGGCTGATGTCAACTGAGTATAATGATTTATACCTCCTCGTTCGAATTAATACCGGCGAAATGCAAATTCTAATTAAAAACGACGCTCGCGCAGCTCCGCATTAAGTATTATTACGTTATTACTACGACTGCGACACGTTGAACATACCGCAAACCGAAGCAATGTAGCCGGAATTCTCGTCTGTTAAGATCACCTCGGTTCGACCCGAATGCTGTACCAAAACGCTCCAGCAGAAATTGGCCAATGTTTGTATTATGGAGATGAAACAAAAAATTGAAAATTTTCGACTCGAATGAAATTTTTTCCATTTTCTGATGCCTCAAAAGTATAATTTTTCACTCATAGGCGTGACTGGACCTTCTGAGTGGGGTATGCCAAAACTTAGGGGCCCTTCAATGAAATCAAAAAAAAAATGTCTACCTATGTCCAAAAAATTTTATATTAAAATCAATATAATAAATAATATTGAATCAAAATCGGAATTAAAATTAATTTTTTTTTTCATTGAATGGATCTTTTTTATCTTTTGATGGGCGATGAGGTAATTTTGAAATTTTAAAAATTATCCAAAATTCGAGAAATGAACTTAAGCTCTAGAAATTTTAGATATTCCAACTCAAAGTAAAATTTTGAGCCCAAACAAAAATAAATCGAAAGTACATCATAAAAGAAACTTATATGCAAAATTTCAGATGCTGAATGTTAAATTTTCAAATTTTGGCGAATTTTTGAAATAAAAATTCAGCAAGTGACTTTTCATCGAAAAATATGACTTGAGAACTTTTTCACAACGCAACGTAATAAAAAATATCCCATTGTTAAATTTTCAAATTTTGGCGAATTTTTGAAATAAAAATTCAGCAAGTGACTTTTCATCGAAAAATATGGACTTGAGAACTTTTTCACAACGCAACGTGATAAAAAATATCCCATTAGAAGAATGTAAATTAGTGCATTCAGCGTTGTTTAAATTTTCAGAGATTGTGTACCCGAGTTTGAATGATTTTTCCATAACTTGCAATGACTTTGCAGAAACTGGGAAATTATTCAAAACTTCGCATAATTTTCCAAAAGTAGAGCGACTTTTTTCCACAGCCTAAACGATTTTCCAAAAATTGAGGAATCTCCCAAAACTTGGACAATTTTCTTAAAAAGAAAAATTCTTTACAAATCAGAAAATTTTATGAAATTTCCATAATATCATAAAAATTGCAAGGTTTCCCCCAAAAATAATAATTTCTCAAGAAATTGGGCTGTCTCAAATATTTCCAACACCAGAATTTTTTTCAACCTAAAATTTTCTCAGATTTTTCCACGTTTAAAAAAATGTACTTTTCTGAAATAGTTTTCAGCATTGAAAATTTTCTTGAAAAAAGGATATTTCCACTAGGACACATTAGCAAATTTTACCAAAAAAATTGTCCCTGGAGAAAAAAAAATTGAAAAATCTGGGAAAGGCAGTCACGCTTATGTTTTCACTAATTGCGAATGTTCTGATAAAAAAAATCAACGCTTTTCCAAGTTTCCTGATTGAATCATAATTTTCTCGACCAAAGCTGCAATTTTGGTTATATTTGGTAGGGAGAATAAAGTGGAAGTGTACTATTGGGCGAAATGTTCATTTTTTGAACAATGTGGCGCGTGATCGTTGAAATTCCACGTTTTAGTCTTCAGATATAGAAAAGCGAGTAAATTAAGTAACTGGTATTTATTTTGCTTCCTCGATGTATTCGTATGTTGGTTGTACGATTGTAGGCTAGGTACAGGTAGATGGTACGTCCATTGAAATCCGCGAGTACCTGTCTAATCTACGCGATATGCTCGAGTACCTATTTTTCTGTATTTTTTATGTACGGCATCGGGGTCGGCCAAGATTATGGCAGAAATTCAGTATGGCGTAAATGCTCAGTACGTTACGTACTTAGTAAGTATGTAATTTTCAGCTCGAGTAGTTTGCGCTCGTTAGATATACTCGTACGTAGCCTAGGTATTAATTCTTAAGCATCGCTGTGCGGTATCGCGCGCGTACGTATCTAATTACCTATACCTACTGAAATTACCTTCTAAGAAAATAAGTTTTTCAAGTTGAGAGTGACAACGAGTACCAACACAAGAAATTGGTATCTTGCTAGCTTTCGCCCACCAGATTTATCTGTGGAGTACCTATTCGTGGAAAATTATATTTTCTGTAGCAAGCTCGACCTATTCCATTTCAAGGATATATTTTTATTCAATTCAAAAATTGGTTTTTTCTTCGTTGGACGAAATTTGGAGATATTTTTCGACGCTCAGTTAATTTCCAAATCTTTCTAAATTTTCAAAGAGTAAATAAAAATTATGATTCGAAGGGAAGACGAAGGAAGGAGAGGTGTCGTGGGTATCTCATCCTAAAACGAATTCAAAGTTGAAAATTTTTGCGAAAAGTAGAAAAATCTGATAAGAATTTTGGAATTTGGGAAACTTGGCAAAAAGTTTGTAAATTCAGCAATAACTAAGTTGGAAAAATGGGAGAAAAGTTGTTTAAAAATCACGAGAAATTTGTTCAGAAAGCCTTATGGAGTTCTCTCGGAATGTATTTCATTGAATTTGAAATTTGAATTTCGTAAAATTTTTACCCTCGCTTTTCACGGGCCATTTTTTCTCTTATTAAATAGAAATATGTAGGAAAAATAAAAAATTATTCGTAAAAAGGGTATGGCCGGATAAGGGATGATTTTGGCCCCAGGTGCTTTTGAGTTCCTAAGTATCTCAAATCATGTACATTGACTGGAAAAAAAATTTCACAAAATTTTGGATCCCTACCCTCTCTTTCTCTCGGAGTTATGGACATTTTATTGCATTATTTTCAAGAATTTTTAATTTCAACGGAATTGAAGGAAATTTTCTGTTCTTTGGCCTTAGGTTATATCTCGCAGAGGCGTATTTATGATAATTTTTTCAACAATTTTGGTGCACTTCTTCACGTTTTTTGGGATAATTGAAATTTTCAATTGTTGAAAACATCATATAAGCGAAGAGCGAACACCCCGGAAAAATTACAAAAAAATACGTTGTTTTTTATGTAAAATTTTTCTGTGTATGTATTTGGTTTTGGCCATTTCTTTAAACTAAGGCTCAAAAATCGCGAAAAACCGTACAGAAATGTTGCCGTTTCCGCAGATTTTTCAAATTTTGAATGATTTATACAGAAAGAAATAGTCAGGTCTCAATTGTACACCCGCGTGGGATACCTGTTAAAATTGATTTTATGATTGATTCTTGTTCCAGACACTAATACAAATAAATTTTGCTTGGATGCCTATTTTTCCTCTCTCCCCTCTTCCCAGGGTCCACCTCAACATTTCAAACGTGTGTACCGCCTAATCTATGGGTCGTAATGAAAAAATATTCAAACAAAAGTTGTTCCTCAACATCTAATGTACATTTTCATTTCTTATCAAAATCCATTTTGGAGCAACTCTTGCCGCCCAAATTTGGAAATGAAAAAATTTTTGAGAAAACTTCAGTCACATTTTCTTTATTTTCAACGAAAAGTTTTGGAGATACGGGAAAATTTGTAACCACAAAAAGTATTCAGAATTAAATTTCCTTTCCAATGGACTGTTTCACGACAATTTTCTTCAACTATTCCTGACAATAGTGGACCTCTCCCCCCCCCCTATCTCAAAAGTTGGACCCAACAAAAAAATTTGCTCCAAAATGAATTCAGATACCAAGTGAAATTGTTCACCACATATTGAAGAACAAAAATCGTTCAAGTTTTCTTTTCAAGGGTCCAATTTTTGTGATAGGGGGAGGGGGAGAGGTCCACTCTGTCAGGAAAAGTTGAGAAAAATGGTCGTGAAACAGTTCATTGGAAAGGGAATTCAATTCTAAATAATTTTGGTAGTTACAAATTTTTCCGTATCTCCGAAATTTTTCGTTGAAAATAAAGAAAACGTAATGTTGAAATTTCCCAAAAAACTTTTTATTTCCAAATTTGAGCGGCAGGAGTTGCTCCAAAATGGATTTTGATAAGGAATGAAAATGTACATTAGGTGTTGAGGAATAACTTTTGTTCGAACATTTTTTCATTACGACCCATAGATTAGGCGGTACACATGTTTGAAATGTGGGGGGTGGACCCTGTGAAAAGGGGGGAGAGGAAAAATAGGCATCCAAGCGAAATTTATTTGTGTTAGTGTCTAGAACAAGAATCAATCATGAAATCAATTTTAACAGGAATCCCGCGCGGAAGCCTTTTTTTTAGTCTAAAATGACCAAACGAAAGAATCAACTCCATATTCGTGTTCAGCAGGTCAAATTTTCGCAATAATTTTACTTGACGTCTCAAAATTCATTTTTTCTTTATGAAAAATCGATGAAAAAAGTGAATTTTGAAACTTTAAGGAAAAACTATTGTGAAGCCGATAGAATTCGTCTTCGACTTTTTTTTTTGATTTCGCGAAGTTCATCGAACGCTGCAATGGCCGGAAGCTTCGATTTTCCGAGTATACGAAGTTTTTTTTTTGAAAGGAGGGCAAACATTTTCAATTTCAAAAAAATCGAAGAACTTTTTGTTCACTGACATAAGTATCGTAAGTACTTCAGGAAATTTTTACAAATTGTTGCGAGAAACTAAGAAGAGAGAGAGAGAAAAGTGAAGAGAACGAGTGAGACAGTTTATGGAAAGAAAAAAGTATAGCCAACTTTGAAGTATAAAAACGATTTTTTATACGTACTTACGTCGATACTCGTATTAAAAAATAGGTCTTACGTTATTCGCGAATTAAATAGATACGGTAGCGTATGAATTTACTTGAAAAGTACTCACTAGGAAAGAAAAAAGAGGTACCAGGCAGTATTTCAACATTACAGACTAAATTACACGTTGCGTTCTGGCAATTTTTTTATTATGTATTCAACCGAGCCGTACGCGTACTGCAAAAAGTTCAATTTATTTTACTCGTTCCGTTTCGCAGAAATATGTACGTGAAAAACGAAGGGCAACTGATTCGTTTGTGAAAAAAGTCGCTTTCGTGATTCACGTCTAACAAGTTGCCTAAACACCGAAGGAAGAATGAAAATCTTCTATGAAAATACCGTGCAGGACTTCAAATTGTTTCAAAAATATCTAAAGTACCTATACCGACGTATTCGGACATGAGCATTAAGCACGTATTGAAAATTGAAAATAATCGCCGGAAATAAATACGTATTTTGATTTTTTCGTCGTATAAGCCAAATATACCTATCTAAAAATGCGTCGCGTCATCGTGGGCCATGATACAGCATACTTATAGGTTATGATACAGGTATTTTTGGATGAAAATATCGCAAAACCAAACCAGTAATTTAAGGAATTTTATAAAATTCTTCATTATTTTGTTTGAGCAGATGAGCAGTATTACTATCTATACGCATTAGTTCAACTATGTGAGCGCTATGTTGGTAAATGAGCGGGAAAAAAGTCTGAAAAATAAAATTCCACTAGTCGAGAATGTAAAATCGGACCAACGACCATGTACCCACTTCGCATGGCGATAGGTATAAAAAAAAACTCGGTCCAAGATATCGAAGGAGTGCTTTTCAAAAATATTACAAAATTCTACGAGTTACCCTTTTTTTTTTCAACTGAAAGAAGATTTTTGAAATATTTTCTAGCTTTTTGATGTAAAAAATAACGGATAGACGAATATAAGTAAAAAAAATGAAGGTATAAAAAGGATACCGGCGCAGACATAGAGGTATACTCGAACATTCGTATGTATTTTTAATGCGATCTATATTTGATGATGTGTCGCGGTAAAAAAAAAACCACGTACCTAACCTACTCACTTAAATAGAGATGTTTTGAATAAGCAGACAGCTGGTAGCAGGCAGGTAATCAGGAAAATTTCGAGATTTGCGAATTTCGTATGTATGAAGGTAGCTAGGTACTCGAAAAGAGTAAAAAGCTAAAAAATATCGCATTGAACGAGATTTCTTTGTTTAGGTGAAACTTTAATTACGAAAAATTATTAAGTTTAATTTATTTTACGTAATATTTCAACGCCAGTGTAATTATTTCAATTCATTGGGTAGAAGAGGGAAAGTCGGGGGTGAGGGGTGGTGGAAAGTCTCGTTCCTTTTTTGCGACGAAGATGTTGAAATTGTGCAATTTTATTTTATGTAGTTTTTATTCGAACGTATTTTTTGCTAAATTTTCTTCCTTATTTTTTTGAGGATTTTAATGTGTGTATTTTTTTTTGAAAATTCAATAAAGGTCGGTAATTTTTTATCAAGAAAGCCAACCTCCCCTTCATCGTCGTTCTTGGCTGCGCTGTTTCTTTTCTACTCAAACTTCTTCAGTATTTTCGGTAATTATCGAAAATATCGCGGGCGTAGCATCGTAATCCCTATTTATCGACGCTATCGCATGATGACAAATCGATGCGATATAAATACCCAATTACAATCGATCGTATCGATTTTAAGTTCAAAAACAGAGACAAAACTTCACATCGTCATCGTCATCGTGATTTAATCCGAGTTTAATCCGATAATCCTTCCCATTCTATAGATATATGTACAGTTCTGCACGTACTCTGTAGGTATAGTATAGGTAATAGTTAGGTACAGGTACAGGTGGTAAGTAGAGGTACTATAGATACGAGATACGAGTTTGATTGCACTACCTGTACTCTTATACTCGCCGCTTTTTTTGTCGCTCGTTTGAATTTTCGATTAAATTATCGTACGATTATATTCGTAAATGCGAGCGAGGTGCCTGGCAGTTTGGTATCTGATACTCGTACGTCAATTTTATTTTCAATTCTCACTCTCGGTTGCATTGAATACCGATAACCGAGTTGAATGGGTAAAAATTTGTGATTTTTTGAAAATTATT
Organism: Pseudococcus viburni; assembly: GCA_033439095.1. Classification (NCBI taxonomy): domain Eukaryota; kingdom Metazoa; phylum Arthropoda; class Insecta; order Hemiptera; family Pseudococcidae; genus Pseudococcus; species Pseudococcus viburni. The sequence continues at coordinate 2,315,746 of JAVBJF010000002.1, read as the reverse complement.
TATTAAATTCTCGGTCGTGAATAACTATCCATATATATTTTTATATAGATGTATTTTTACTAAGTAATCCTAGATAGATGTTATTTAAAAATGAGAATATGAGCACCCTTGAAGTGTTGCAGATTTTTTTCAGTGTCATTTAATTGAAGACATAATGTTTCCGTTTTAAAAAAATCTGATCATCCAAAAATAGCCATTTTTGACTTATAAAAAACGACTTTTCGAGAAAAAAAAATCTTTCTTGGTCTACTCGAGCATTAATATAATATGTACAGTACAAATTATGTTTGTATGTCGTGGTTCAAATTTTTTTTATTCAAAAATCGTTTCATTTTTCGAATTTTTTTCGTTCAAAACTTTTTTCAACATGAATATGTTGAAGTGCTTAGATCAATTCGTAAACGCGGAACTAAATTTTTTACACTAAATTTGAGATACCACTGGCATAATAACATTTTGTTAGATCTGAAAAAACTTGGGCAAATTTTGTAGAATCGATGCAATGACTTTTTATCAGAATTTTGAAAACTTGGAAAAATCTCTTCAAACTATTATAACTTTTGTTCTTATTTACCTGATATAGGTATTTTTATTATTCGCATATCGAATTTTTTCCGAAGTTTAACAAAAGGCCAGCATTTTTCATTTCATTGAAATATTGCTTAGCAATTTTTAAAACAAAGAAAAAAATAAAAAAAAATTCTCACGCCTAAACCGTGAGGTAACCGACTTTTCTCGTGTTTTTATGCATGAATTTTTTCATCAAAATGTATTATCTTACAAAAAAATCATCTTTGTCATCAATAGCTATTTGTAGGGGTTCATTTTGATACAATGAAAATGACTGAATACAAAATTAACCTAAATCCACGTAATTTCCAAGGTTTAGGGTGACGATGGGGGGGGGGAGGGGCTCAGAGGAATCGGATAAAAAACTGAGCATATTTTCGAACTCAGTTCCCTCAAAAACCCAACAAACGACACGTTACACGTTATTTTTCATTTTTTTTAAATTTTCACCTCATCGGCGGGGGGCGGGAGGAGGAGAGGTGATAGGAAATTCATTGGGATCCGATGAAAAACTGAGCCCATATTCTAATTCAAAATTTAGTCGATTTCTTGCCGATTCCGTTTTTGAATATTCTAAATTGACAGTTAATTCCAAAGAACTGTAAAAAAACAAAACATTCAAGACTTGAACAATTTTTTTTTTTATGAACGATCTGCATAAATTTTCAACTGCATGTTTCAAAGTCCAAAAGTAACGTAGCTGGTTTGGTGAAGGAGGAGCATAAACCAAAAATCCTTTTACAATAAAATAAAATAAAAAATTTTAAAAATCGAACAATGGGGAGGAAAGGAGTAGAATTCAGGAAATGATGAATTCGTCGCCTAAAGAAGTTCATGTGGAGCGGGTCCTGTTGTTCTACGACTATACATTCGAATGACGCCAGACTTTAAATTTTTCGATCAAGTTGATTAGTGAATTTTTGCTATGCATTTTTATTATAAATTTTTTCGGACACCCTGAAGACCTTTTTTTTTCCAACGTTGATGGAAACCATAAACAATGAATTCATCATCTAAAGAAGATCATAATTATCGAGGGGTTTTTGTATTTCTACCATCATGTACATTCGAATGGTAATAGACTAGGAATGACGCCAGATTTAAAATTTTTTAACTAAGTTGATGAGGAAATTTTTTCTAGGCATTTTACCTATCATTTTTTGCGGACACCCTGAAGACCTCTTTTTTTTCAAAGTTGATGGTAACCGGAAATAATGAATTCGTAACCTGAAGAAGCTCATCTTGAATGGATCCTTTCTACTATCATGTACATTCGAATGATAATAGACCAGGACTGACACCAGATTTAAAATTTTTCAATTAAGTTGGTTGAATAATTTTTGCCATGCATTTTCATTATATTCTTTTGGACACCCTGAAGGCCTTTTTTCGGACAAGAATCGCTTCTAGGCAACGCTATTTTCACATGAAATTCATAAAAAAATCACAAAAATTAATTTTTCTCAAAAACGTTTCAACCGATTTCGATAAAACTTAAAATCTCACAGGTTCAGCAATGCCCCAACAGCGCGACGTTTTCAAATTTTTCTCAAACCTCACAGTTTCGGAGTTTAATCGACCACAAATTTCATACATAAATATATATGTATATATATATATATATATATATATATATATATAAGGAAAGGTGAAAATGAACGAATGGTACAGTTGTGTTCCAAATGACCCAAAACGCAAAGAAAACTCACCCCAGACCCCAAGTCTCACCGCGCCAACAAATTTAGTACCTGACTTTTCAAGAAAAGTCGGTAAAAAGGCATAAAAATCAGATATTTTAATGAAAATTCATCATTAAAACATATCCGTGAATTAAAAGCGTTTGCTCTAAAGCAGGGTGTCTAACGGACCTGATAAGTCAAGATTTTTTCAAAAAAGCCATGCGGGTACTGAAAAGTCAAACTTTTTGACTAATTTACTCAAATCACCTCAAAAGTCAACCTTTTTTTCAAAAATCAAAAAAACTTTCATTTACCCTTGATAAATAGTTTTTTTAAAAAAATATTTAAAATAGACCATTTTTAGTTAATATTTGTTTTGAGGCTCTATTTTTTATTTTATTTTTTTTGAAAATCACCAATTTTTCCAATTTTAGTTCTCGCTTTGCTCGGGCATATAAGGTCTAACATTTATCCAACAGATAGGGGTTGAAGATTTCGCCTCCCTTTTAATACTAAAAGATTGATTAAAACAATGAAGAAACATTAGCTTTTGAATGTCTTTTTCTTAAAAAATTTTCGCCCTCGCTTCGCTCGGGCTCAGTGAATTAACACAATTTTTCTTTTAAATGATGGTATGAACCTTCCTTCTTTCCAGCCCAGACAATTGATATTTTCGTGTGAAATAAATTGTGCTTCTCATTTATAAAAAGGCTCAGTAACGATCTCGATTGGAATATTTCAAAAATGTTTCGATTTTTTGGAAGGAGATCTGGAGATGAGTCCATAGATATAGTTTGTTTTGGAAGTCAAAACATAACACGAAAAAAAGCACAAATTTTAATAAAAAATTTCAGATTCTGGGTGTTCTTTTTTCAAAAATTTTCGCCCTCGATTCGCTCGGGCTCAGTGATTTTATTCAATTCTTCTTCAAAATTATGATATAAACTCTTCTCTTTCATCTCAGACAATTGAATATTTTGAAACGTAAAAAAATTTTCTCGTTCTAATTGCTTAGAAGAGTTGAAGGCGATATCAAATGTGGGGGGGGAGGATATCCCCAGGCACACGGACGCATAGAATTTTTGTTTTGAGGAGGGGGTGGCCTTCAAAAAAGTCATTCCAAAAGGTCAAGCTAAGTCAAGCTTTTTGCTCAACAAATTTTGAGACACCCTGTAAAGCAAAACTTGTAAATATAAATTTTTTATGCGATAGTAGAGGGGAGGGGAGGGGATAGGGAAAAAAGTGAAACTGTCATTTTTCTGCTATTTGCATGTCATTTCAAATGTGTCATGTTCAATTTTTCTCATAAAATTGTAAAATTATTCAATCACTCAAGTAACATTGCAAAACTGTTCAATTTTCAAATAAAATCATTCGATTTTTGCATAAAATTGTAAGATTGATGTTGAAAAGAAAAAGGCCTAAAATTTATTTGATATTTAAAAAAAGACATACTTAAATTGGAATAAAATTAATAACTCACAATTTAATAAAAAAATCATCTCTATTAAAACATATCCATAGGTTTTTTCGAGTGACCCGAAATTTGAAAAAAAATAATTATATAAAATTCACTCATTTAAAAATTTCCTATGCCTAGTCGTTTGTGCAATTCTCAGTTATTGTTAGCCGTTTTTTTGTTATGTGTGCGAGTATGATCAATCATTTCACTGTATTTTTCAGCTAATTAAAGCATAAAGTAAGGCTAAAGTAATTAACAATATCTGAAAATTGCACACGATTGCTGTATTAAAAATTTCTAAATTTCATATATTTTTTCAAAATTTTGAGCGTCCAAACGAACCACATGAATTACTAGTTTTTGCCCTAAAACAAAACGTGTTTATTTTTTTTTATTTTTTGATTTTCTAAATAAAAAATTGTGTGAAAAAATATATCTTAAGTATCTAAAAAAAAAAAGATCAATTGAAATAAATGGTAACCCGAAGCAAGATTTTTTCAATTAATTCTCCTGGGCAAAGACGAATGGGGAGGGGGAGGGAGGTGAAAAGGGGATCAATCATTTTCTAGTGGCTGAAATGTTAAGCTCTTCCGCTTTTTTCAGGTTAATTAAGTTTTTTATTATGTATAACAAAATAGTTGAAAATAATATTTTCGTGTTAAATTTTACACACAATCACTTCTTTTCAAGAATCCCCCCCCCAATCCTCTGTGAATGCTTGTTTGACTTTCTCATTTCTTTTGTAGGATAGAGCAATCAGAGCAGAATAGAAGGAGAAAGTTTGCCTTCTCCTTTCTCCCCATATTTTCTTCAATGATGAACTCTTTTTAATTTGAGCAGAAAAAAATGAAGAAAATTAGTAAAAAATTAAATTTGTCGAAATTTTTGATTTTTTGTCACTCAAAGAGTTCCTGGTTATTCCTGAAATCAGTGCAAAATTTACGCACGTCGAAGTTTTCTTTGCGAGCTTACAAGAAAATCCTGTGGATTCCTGTGTAAAAAATCATACCCTAAATTTAAGTTGGAATGGAAATGACTGGTAGGAATGTAATATGAAGTTGAAAATTCCCAAAAGACTGTGTTAAAAAACCTGAAAACATTTTTTGAAATAATATTGTTGGAAAAATCAAACCTATCTTATATCTACTTGGTCGATATTCTGATTCTGTTGCAATTTAGACAGATTTTTCATTCATTAACTCGAGTTTGAGGGGGAGAGGGGGCAAATCAAAAAATTCCCAACCTGTCAACTTTTCCTCCCAATTTTTTCGACTTCTGGTCGAATTTCTTTGGTGGTTCTCTTCCAAAATGCAGAATTTTCTGTAACAAAAGTTGGTCTAGTCTTTGTGCTATTTTCTTGAAAAATAACCCACCTCATACCGTATCGATCTACTTTTCGCGAAAACATAATCGGAAATTGCGTCTGTGTCGAGTACGATACACTATACGCAAGTAAATAGCGTGTATGCTTTAGTCGTATACGTATTGGGTATTGCGTACCCGAGTAGATTAACGCATAAAGGCACGACACGTAACGTAATTTGTTAGCAATTTACGTCACATCACATCGGTAGTCGGTGTATGTAGCTGTGCCAGCAACCAGCACCGGCGGAGCAGCAGATACTTATTACTTGAAGCCGGCAAACTGAGCGTTTTCAAGCATCTGCGTCTGGTCTCTTTATGTCGAAATGTTTATCGGCGTGAGATTTGATGGTATTGAAATTGTTGATTTATCTTGTCCAATAACATAGCTGCGTCGCGTCGCGTCCTCTCCCACTGAACAGTCCCTCGAGATTAGAGCTCTGCTTGTCGAGTTGAAAGAAAAAAAACCGCTACATAATCAAAAATAGTACTTCTTTTCCTGCTGCCATGCGTACGTTTTCTTTGATTGGCGGTTGACGCACCGTCGAATTTTCATTCAGCGATGACGAGTTTTCTTTTTTTATTTGCCGAAAAAACTCGTTGGGACGAGGAGTGTGTGGTTTTTAATTTTTTGTTTTCGTTTTTACGTATCTATATCGACACACGTGCTTGGTTTTCGACGTACTCGTATTTGATATGATACGTAGACCGGTAGACGTACCTTCGTGCATATTTGTATAGGTATCTAATGACTTATTGATATTTTTTTTTTGGGCGAAAATAGGTTTTTTTTTGCATGTGCGACGAAAACGTTTGTACTTACCTTATTTATTCGCCGAAGGATAAAGTGAAATTGCGGAAGGGTTTATTGGCGAATGAAATTTATTCTTTATTTATTCGGGTATTTGGTTCCGGTCGCGGTCGCACCCTATAGCTATTAGATAGCTGTTCTAAATGGCATTGTTTCCTGTTCTAAAATCTTCTCACCAAAGAAAACTAGGTTATGTTGCTGTCTTAATTCAATGTAAAATAAGGTTTACACTTGTAAGCCCAAAAAATACGTCTCTTTCTATATTTCAATACTTTTAAAATCTCTATCTGATGTAATGGGGGGGGGGGCATTTGATACTTCGTACTCCGTCCACCGATTTGAGGAAGAATGTACGATATACCCCTTGTATCCTCCTTTCCTAAGCCATGGTTGGTTGAAATACATGTTCTTTAATTTTTTTTTCATGGTATCAAATTTTCGAGTAACTTTCAAGTTTTGTACATCTGATTTTTCCTTTTCAAGCTGGGCTATTCCATTCCAGCTGAAACCAAAAATACAGTCCGGTCTGCCTCCTCTCGTGCTCTAGCCGACTCCCTCCTCCAAAAAATTGTTTTTTTTTTTCAATTTTCACTCATTTTCTCTTAAATACTGATCAAGTAAGAAACGAGGACAGACTCACCACCATTTTCATTTCTTAAAGTACTTTTACCAAAAATTGGGAGTTAGGGAGGGGGGACTCTGAAGGGTCAAATCAAAAAACTAAGCAAAGGACAGGTGTCACGTTATTTTCATTTTTTTGAATTTTGACTGTATCAAGGAGGCTAATAGGGGGTGCAGAGTGGTCTGATGAAAAAACTAAGTACATATTCGAACTGAGAACCTTCGAATTAGTAGAAATTAGGGAATAGGAGTCAGCCAAAAAGTTGACTCCTGACTCCGGCTTGACTCCGGAGTCAGGAGAGACAGTTGACTCCTACTCCAGTTTGACTATAGAATCAAGGGAGAAAGCTGACTCCTGACTCCTGCTTGACTCCGGAGTCACTTTCTGACCTCGACTCCTGACTCTACCTTGATTCCGGAGTCAAACTCACATCCTGATTCCTGACTCCACCTTGACTCCGGAGTTAATTTCAGACCTTGACTCCTGACTCCGATTGTGGAATAGAGAATAGAAATTATCCAAAAAGTTGACTTCTGACTCCACCTAACTCCCGAGGAAAGTTGACTCCTGACTCCGGCTCGATTCCGGAGTCGGAGTCAATTTGGAGTCAGTTTGACTCCGACTCCGCAGTCGACTCCTATTCCCTGGTAGAAATCGATGTGTTACTTTACTTTTGGTCAAAATTGTGGACCCCTGAAACCCCCGCCCAGGGGTACTGAGATCCCATCTTGAAAATTTGTTGGTTGAAAAAAGGGTAAAAAAGGCTACTCACTGTGATTTTTTTAGATCTTTAAATGGTAGCTTTCATCTTTTATATTTATTATGAAAGTAGAGCTTTCACCACCAAAGTTTAACTTTTAGATTTTTAAAATGTGATTATTGTGTTTGAATCTCCTATCAATTCTCTTTCAAACCGAGCAACTAGTTTTGCTCCAAGTACAACCGATTTCGAGATATGAGACTCCGAAGTTGGGTGATTTGACAAAAAACCGTAATTGCATAAAAACTATAAGACCCATCCTCCAGCTCCCTTGAGGGTTAGAAGGAAAATGAACGTGATTATGTGAATAGACCATCGAGGGAAACTTGTAAAAAAAATTTGAGCGAAATCGAAAGACCCGATTTCATTTTTGGTTCCAATTGTTATGGAATATCCCAGCTTTCTTTTGATTCATAGAAGATCAGTAAGTAATTTAAATAAAAATTGTCTAATTTTCATGCGTTTATTCAATTTCTAAAAACCATTTTCATTTTTAAAAAAATTTAATTCGTTTGTGGATTTTTTTTGTTTTTTGAATGTAAATATTTAGTGTAGGCAAATAAGAGAAAAAATGTACCAAACCCCCAAAAATTCTATCCTGATTTTTTTTTCGCATTTTACGTTCATAATGGTCCATTACAGAACATACTAAAATGGTCACCCCCATAACCCTCCGCTACCCCCAGGAGAGGGGTAAATGTCTGCTGAAAAACGGGGTTTCGTAATACCTATCTCCTCAAATAAGCCTCAAAATTGAAAAATAATTATGAACAATCTTGTTCTACGTGTAATTTCCTATCAGAAGATTTTTTGTTTTTTCAAAAACACTCATTTCCTTGACCAAAAATTAAGAGTAAAAAACGCCTATTTTTCAACAATTCACAGCATTTTTTGAAAAAATCGAAACTTTTGTAAATATCTTCTCAAATAAGCCTCAAAACAGAAAAATAGTTATGAACAATCATGTTCTACGTGTAATTTCCTATCAAACAGGTTCATTTTTTTCGAAAATACCCACTTCTTTGCCCAAAAATTAAGGGTGGAAAGCGCCTATTTTTCCAATATTTATAGTACTTTTGGAAATGATGGAAATACGAAGCTGAAAGTACCCAAAATTATACCAGTGAAAAGTAATTTTTTTTTATACATTCTGGTAGGGTACCAATTCTAAAAAAAGTCAACGCAAGAATTTCAACCCCTACCGTTGATTATTAGGGAGGTTATTGAATACTGCATTTAAAAAATCGAGGTTGTGGAAAGAAAAAGTACTTTAAACGCGATGCTATTGCTTATTATTGGTGATACGAAACATTTCTTTTCGTCGTAAGGATTCAAAAACGATATTTTCAGCTTCGTATTTCCATAATTTCCAAAAATTTTGTAAATATTGGAAAAATAGGCGTTTTCCGCCCTTAATTTTTGGGCAAAGAAGTGTGTATTTTTGAAGAAAAAAAACGAACCTGTCTGATAGGAAATTACACGTAGAACATGATTGTTCATAACCATTTTTCCATTTTTAGGCTTATTTGAGAAGATATTTACAAAAGTTTCGATTTTTTCAAAAAATGCTGTGAATTGTTGAAAAATAGGTGTTTTTTACTCTTGATTTTTGGTCAAGGAAGTGAGTGCTTTTGAAAAAACATAAAACCTTCTGATAGGAAATTACACGTAGAACAAGATTGTTCATAATTATTTTTCAATTTTGAGGCTTATTTGAGGAGATATTCACGAAAAACCGGTTTTCAGCAGACATTTACCCCTCTCCTGGGGTAGCGGAGGGTTATGGGGAGTCCATTTTAGTACCTATGTTGTGTAATGGACCATTACGAACGTAAAACCCGAAAAAAATCAGGATTAAATTTTTGGGGGGTTAAATCCTAAAATGACTGGACTAATTATGTATCATCTCATTTCAATGTTGCATTTTTGGAATATCATCCTGTAATTGAAAAACTGTCCAAATTTTGGAAAAAATCTTCCTGGTTTTTAGAAATCCACATTCATCCAAATTTTGAAAACAGTTTCAATTTCATGAAAAATCTTACAATCCAAAAAAAAAGCCAAATTGTTTGAAAATCATTTTAATTTCAGAACCTCGTTCAGGTAATCGTGCAATTTTTTTGAAAAAGTTATTCAAAATTTTTAACAACTGTACATGCAATATTGAGAAAATCGTCAAATTTTGGAAAATTCTTCAATTTTACTTTACCTATCTATGCTGTGACCCCAAAACACAGACAATGGATTTAGATTATTTGGTCGATTGCACGCCTTATGCGTAATTTTTTTTATTAGAACGCTGTCGACGAACATTTTTATTTATTAAAAAAATCGCACCGGACAATTTCAGCCACATGCAATATGACCAACCGACTGACATGTAGAGCATTTCGTGTCACTTTCACGTAAACCATTAACCACGAACTTTTTTCGGGTTAAGGGAGGAGATGTATATGTTACGACTACAAATAAGGGTGAAATTGCGTATACGATGGGCCATCGCCATCGCCAACGTAATTCATTACACCTACTCGTATGTAGTTTGGTTCAGGTACCTGTACCTAGACCTACCATCTATTTCGTATGTAAAATTATTGCATTGCAGTTCGTTGAATGTGGTAGTGTGACTGAGTCGTATAAATTTGTGATATTCGCTTGGTGTGGTGTGCTACGACGCTGACCACAAATGGCCACAAAATACTCGGATATCTATAACGTAAGAATGTGTTCGAATTTGACCGCTTTGACGTATTAGTGTTGGTGACTGACGCGACGCGACGTAAATACTTATATTTGTATTTCGTACCTCTCTGCCTCTGTTTCTACCTGAATAGATACGCTACGCGTATCGTAGCTATATTCGATGTGATAGTAGGTATTTTATCGCTAAATAGGTATTTTTTTTAGCCATTCGGTGGGCTTATCGTATTGGTGTGTGTTGTGCTTTGTTTTTCCGGCGTTTGATACTTACTTATGAAAAATTCTTAAGTACTTACTCACCCTCGATTGAAAATATTGTATGTACTTACTGAATAAGACACGGGGTAGGTACGTCTTCCTATTGCATCGTATCGTATCGTATCGTAGGTTTGTGTTTATGTATACTCGTATCTACGACGTTATTGTGGTGGCTTTTTGTTTTTGCGACGCGTTCTCAATAAGACGCGAATTACGAATTTAGGCGTAGGTCGAGCTTATCGAAGGTTTTTGAACTCGGTCCGTCCAAATCTTTCTGCAAATATTTGAAATTGCTTCGTGTTTTCGCAAAATGCGGCACTTTTAAGGGCGCTCGAATTTTTCGAGTGGGTTTTTCATCGCGTTCGCAATTATAACATGTATCGTATCTTGAAACTCGGCGTCGAAAACCAAACAGCTCCGGCCATGTGGGAAAATTCGCGTTCGGTGGCTTTTGTTTCAAATAATATAAGCTCCGGCTATTGTATTCGTATTGCGCGATCGTACGTGGCGCTGGCCTGGTTCGGACACCAAGTTCGGACGCGAGTCAACTTCGTACGCCAGCTTGGAGTGTACTGAGGCGAACGAGGCGCAGGGTAAGGGCGGTTTTTCGCTTCTGATTTGTGCGCGTAAACTTTTTCGAATAGAAAATTTGAAAAACGAGCTCGAAAACGGCTCCGCTTATCCGCCTTCTGGCAAAGAACAAACAATAGTGCGTGTAGCCGAGTGATGACGTGATGTGACGCATACTTACGTACGTACGAGTATTCAACACCTACGGTCCGAAATGAATCGGAGAAAATAGATACCGAATTATCGAGTTCGAATTATAGGAAGTCGGGGTTCCGTTCAAAATTCGTGAACAAATACGAAAATAACTCGAATAGGTGAAAAATGTACTCAGGAAAATTTGAGCGTTTACTTCGATTGTAGGTTCGTATTTAATCGAAATTATGTATAACTTTTTTCACAATGAAAAACACATAAGCATAATTAGAAATTATGCGAGGGGGGCTGAGAATTCGAGAAAAAATAGTGAGGGTCAAAATTCAAAAATCGATTTTTGACCTCTAAAGGTGGTTTCTAAACCCAGGCTCACATATACGGATTTGGGCAAAAGAAAATTGAAAAATTTCGGGATCTTTGTAACAAACTATCAACGCACTTCCTAAATCCGAATTATTCAAATTAAGTAAAATTTCAACTTTTTGAATCGGTGAAATAAATTTAGCCGAAAATCTGTGATTTTTCATTGATCTTTTGGTCAAAATTACTGTTTTTGTGACAAATTGAGGAAGGACTGAGAAATCAGTGATTTTTCACTGAAATACCTATCAGTGAAAAATCACTCATTTTCAATGAACATTATTTCACTGATTCAAAATAGCAAAATTTCATAAAATTTGACTGATTCAAATTCAGAGAGTTATGTATTCAAGAAATGTGAGATTTCGCAACAAAAGGGGACCACTTCGTTAGGTTTGTGAAAATCGAGTTATTCATACTCCATGATAGCCAATAAAATTCTAAAGAAAATGAGACCAAACGAAAAAATTTTGTTCATATTTCTTTGAGCAGTGAATTTTTAAAAATAAAACCTTAAAAAACATAGTTTCGAGAAAAACGCTTTTAAAGTTTCGTAAAAATTTTTTTAAACAATTTTTCAGCATAAAAACAAAATTGTGAGAAAAGAAAGCATTTTAGGGAAAAAATGAATAGAACAAAATTTGTAGAGCGTAAAATTTCCTTTTAGAATATGGTATTTATTTTTATGAAAAGTGATTAGTTGGCATGTTATTGTTGAAAAACTGTAATTCATCAAATTTTGATATTTTCTCATTTTTTCACATAAAACTAGATTTTGCGAGGAAAGGAAGCGTTCTTTCGAAAAAATCATTACCACCAAAATTGTAGAGCATGAAATTTTCTTTCTGCTTGGGGCAGTCAGTTTTTCGCTAGAATGCTTTGTTTTAAAGATATCTCACTTTGAAATTCTCGTGTTGGAATTTTTTTCAATCTGCTGCAATGGGGAAATATCACATCACTTCTCGTCACAAAAAAACGTAATCTGTGACCTTCCAGGAAGAAATCGACCTTCGGTCCGAAAAAAAAAATTTAAAAAAAAAGTTTCTCAATCAATCCAAAACAAATGATAATCATTGTTTTGGATTGATTGAGAAACTTTTATTTTAAATTTTTTTTCGGACCGAAGGTCGGTTTCTTCCTGGAAGGTCACGTATTTTTCGGTTACTTGCGAACTCGGTCGAAACTTTTCAAACATACTGAGTGAAAGAGCATGAAATTCTCTATTAAAATCGACCAAAACCCGAAAAACGACAATTTTGACCCGAACATCTATTTTTGCATTTTTCTCAAAATCAGGTTTCTAACGAAACGGTCCCTTTTTCTTCGAAATTTCACAAATAGAGTGACTGAAGTACTGCCCGAGCGAAAAATCCATTTCTTTTTGATATTTTTATGTAAAAAATTTCTTTGCCGAGCTTAAGGGGAAGAGAGGCTCGAGCCCCTTGAGAGGATAACAATCCTCATAATAGTTTTTTTTTACCCCATTTGATAACTCTCTGAAGCCCTGAGGATGATCCTTCGTGTTCAAATTTTATTTCTAAAAATCTAAACTGAATTACATTTTTAGGTTTTGTAACAATATTTAGAAATTTTACACCATTTCTTAAAATAATTTTTTTCTCCATTCGTTCCCACGCTTGGGAGCAAATTGATAATGTAATGAGGTGTGTGCGCTGCTGTGATCTGGAGTTCGTTCGTTTTCGTTACGATAATAAGTACCTAGAATTAAATTAGACGATTATTTGTAGTAAGTACTCGGATGTATTTTACGTCGGTCGTTATCATGACGTGTGAGTAATTTGAATCGTAAATTTTTTCGTTGGTTCTAATTTTTAACGCGATTTGTTTTCTTATTTTTGTTGCAGTCACGGAGAAGACTTAATCGTAACACCATTCGCTCAGATATTAGCCAGTTTAAGAAGTGTGCGCAATAATTTCGTTAGCTTGACGAACGTTCCAACTCAAAAGTAAGTACTTGACAGATATTCTCTCATTTATAGCACAGTATTTGTATCTTACCTACTTACGTAGTTCTTACTCCTAGTCCTCCCCCCCCCCTGGAATAGTCGTTTGTCCCCCAGGAAAAATTTGTCAAAAACTCTTTTTTAATTTCCGTCTTGTGAGAAACCAAAATATGGAAAAGCTGTCTCTATAGCATCCTTCCATTTGGTCCATCTGATTCCACACGATTAAAATTTTGATCGGATTAATTTTCATCAAAAATGACGAAAATTTTGATACATTCGATTCACATTTCAAACTCAGAAATTTTGCCTAAATTTTTTGCTGGTTTTTTTTTACAATTTCGTGGTATTCTAATAACTTTTGAGATAGATTTTTATAGATTATTATCCAAGTTGGATAATATTTTGATAGTTTTGTTTAAAAAATGCTGAAAAATGAAAAAGGCTGGAAAATTTATCGAATTTTGAACCAGCATATCGTGAAAATTGATCAGAAAATGCTATTCGGTTCTTTGATAGCAAAGAATGCATTAGAGTAGATAAAAAAAACAGATTCTGAATTTTGACGAAAATGGGTAAAATAGTTTACTATGAATGAGCGATTTTCCAAAAAAATTTCGAGCCGTTCCCCTTCTCGTTCTCACTTTTGGATAGTACCACTCTCGAAATTTGAATCAGTCAAAATTAACTGATTCAAATAGACAGAATTGAGTCACTGTTGAAATCAGTGAAAAAATTTACTGATTCAATCAGTGAATTTTCACTATTGAATCAGTCAATTAAATGTTTACTGATTCAATAATGAAAATTCACCAATTGAATTGGTAATTTTTCACTCATTCGCAGTAAAATGTCACTGATTAACAGAAGAATCAGTGGAATTTGACTGGTTATCAGTGACCTAATCTTGTCTATTTTTAATCAGTCAATTTTAGGATTTTTGACTGATTGAAATTTGGAGAGCACCAGCTGGAAACACTTTTTGCTCTTTACAAGCTAGTTGAAAAGTGCAGATCTCAAATTTAAAGCTTTTTGATTTTTAACAATTTCAAATTTCTCGCTGAAACACATTAAAAATTGCGACTCTGAAGTTTTTTTGGTCGTTTGATTGAATCAGTCAAAATTTCCAAAATTGACTGATGAAATAGACAAAATTAAGTCACTGATAACACAAGTCAACACGATTTTTGTGTTTGGGTTCCGATTGCGAAATTTGGGTTGCTTTTATGTATCTAATGAAGGGAAAAATAATTTTTTTGTCCAAAGTTTGCTTTGGGGGGACGGGGGCCCAAAAATGTGATTTTTCAAAAACAATACACAAGAATTTGAGAAAAATTTGAAAAAACATTAAAATTTTTTTTTTTGATCCAACCTTATAGAAAATTTTACGTTGAATCGAATGCCGCAAACCGCAGACCTCCATCTCTTTTAGAAAAAAAGTTACGGTTAAAACTTTCCTAAATTATGTGAAAAAATCGTGTTTTTTTTCGTCTTGCTCACCGAATAGTGAGATTTCTGAGAAATCTAAGCGTTCTACGACCATAATGATCATGACAAAAGTTGTAGAGCATTAAATTTCCTTTCGGATAAGTGCATTCAAATTTTTCCGGGAGGCGTAGTTTTCGAGATATTTTCGAGTAAAGTTGAACATTAGTTGAGGCAATTGAGAAAAAAGTAGAAATGAAGCAATTTTTGGCTGTCAAAAGTGTTATAGCGAAAAATTGTGGGAGGTCGTGGTAACTTCTAAAGGTTAGTCATCTTCCACAATTTTTCACAGTTACACTTTTGACAGCAAAAAATTGCTACATTTCTATTTTTTTCTCAATTGCCTCAACTAATGTTCAACTTTACTCAAGAATATCTCGAAAACTACGCCTCCCGGAAAAATCTGAATGCACCTATCCGATAGGAAATTTAATTTTCTACAACTTTTGTCATGGTCATTATGGTCGTAAAACGCTTAGATTTCTCAGAAATCTCACTTTTCGGTGAGCAAGGCGAAAAAAAATCGATTTTTTCACATAATTTAGGAAAGTTTTAACCGTAACTTTTTTTCTGAAAGAGATGGAGGTCTGCAGTTTGCGGCATTCGATTCAGCGTAAAATTTTCTATAAGGTTGGATCAAAAAAAAAATTCAATTTTTTTTTCAAATTTTTCTCAAATTCTTGTGTATTGTTTTTGAAAAATCATATTTTTGGCCCCCCCGTCCCCCCAAGCAAACTTTGGAAGCCACGAATGAGCATATTGGTGTATTTTGATGTCTAGAATCAGAATTTGGCCATGAGAACTGAAACAAAGAACATTTTTTTTTTGTTGACGTGCGTAATCAGTCAAATTTTACTAATTCCCCTGCTAATCAGTGACATTTTACTGCCAATCAGTGAAAAATTACCGATTTAATCAGCGAATTTTCATTATTGAATCAGTAAAAATTAATTGACTGATTGAAATCAGTCAAAATTTACTGATTCAGTCAGTAAATTTTTTCACTGATTTCAACAGTGACTCAATTCTGTCTATTTAAATCAGTCAATTTTGAATGATTTAAATTTAGAGAGTAATTTTTGATTAAATTTTCAAATAATTTCACAGCAGTATTGCTATAATTGGATTTTGATTCCAGTAATTTTCATGAAATTCACGTTTTTTATTCAGTGGTTTAAAAAGTGAACCAAAAAATGTTTCGTCATTAAAATAAATCCAAATTATTTTTTGAAAATTTTTGTAGCAGTATTGCCATCTAAACTTTTTTGAAAAAATTCATCAAAAAATTTTCCAAGTGATCAAAAATTTTTTTGAAGGGTTTGAGTGAATAATTTGAATTTGGTAAAAAACTTCTAATGGCTTGAAAGATGCATGTGAATTTTTTGAAAAATAAGTAGGAGGTCATTTAATCTGTCTATTTTTTTTACTGCCCCACCTGAGATTTAATTTACTCCTTCCAAAACAACCCTGGTTACGGATCTGATCTATTTACGTAATGCGAAAGGAAAAAAAGGTCACCGAAAAAATTAACGCGGCGCGGCGCCGAGTCGCGTCGCAATTAAATTGTTTATGCGGTGCTTTGTGCTTTGTGTATAAGTAAAGTACTCGTACTAATCGTAAGTACTAAGTATAGTGCTTAGCTAGCTACCTACGTACGTAATATGTACTGAATCTGTATAACGATGACATGGCAGGGCATTGTATGGCAGACGTTTCTAGCATTCGGGTCGATTATATTGTGTAGTTTTGTCGTCCGCATCAACGGTCGTTATTTCCGGAGTAATTTTAGCATCTCGCGTACTCGTTGTCGCCAGCAAATACCTTAAACGACGAATTAATTGTTCTCGCCAGTAGGCACTTCTGATTATATTTTTTCGTCTTGAACAAATCGACCTCCGGCGATGAGAATTTGTCGCGCATTTCTCGCGACGCGACATCCCTCCATCTTTCTGCTTCTTTCGATTCCATCAATTTGTATTGGTCGATTTTTCTACCCTTTTCTCGCTACCCTACTGAGGATTTGTGCGTGAGGATTTTTGTTACCGGCTTCGCAAGTCTCAATGTCGCTTTTGCTTTTGCTGAGATTGTATTTCAGCGAAATGAACGACGCGACTTGGCGACGACGAATAGCTACGGAATCTCTATTACCTTGACACTGAAATAAGAATCTCGTTTCTCGTGTTCGGGACGTCAGTAAAAAAGGAAGGAAGGAAAGAAAGGAGGACACGGATTTTCTGGTACGGTGGCGCGGCGTTTAATTCCGAAATAGGCAAACGCTTCGATTTTGTTTGGTACCTTGTCAAATGGGCCCCTTTTCGTCGTAGGATGGCTTTTGATGTATTATTGCGTATCGAATTTCATCCTTTTTGTTTGCTTTTTGTGTTACGTCCCGTCGCCGTCGCGTTGGGTTGGCTCTTGCGTTTCTCGTTTCTTGTTTCTTGTTACTTGTTTCCTCACTTGGATGACGAAATCGTCAAACTTATCGAATTTAGAACGATTCCTAACTCGATTGTTCGCGAATATGTTTAAGGGTAGCAGGTAGCTATACATATGAGACGCTATGTTTGTTTAGTTACTGAGTAGAGGCGCGTTTTCGATACTTTTTAGTAGATTTTTTCCATTTCTTCGGTCGTGTCAAGTTTTGTGATTTTCTTACGAAGGAGGTATCCCAATTAAAACAAAAATTTTCACCCGAAACAAACATAAATCGAAATTCCTTAATAAAATAATCGCATATTCAAAATTTCAGGTGCTAAAGTTCATTTCTCGAATTTTGGCGAATTTTTGAAATACCAAAATTACCTACCTCATCGGCCTGCAAAATATAAAAATTTGATCTAATCAACGAAAAAAACTGGACAGGGGTTATTTCAAGGGGTAGTTCCAAAAATTTATGTTTCTAGTTCCAAACATATCCGGTAGTTTCAAAATTGGTTGGTAATTTACAAGCTTTTAAATTATTTTGACGTTAATGAGATTTCGACGATCCAATAAGTCCAAATTTTTTCAACTCTAAATTTTTTAAAAATTGAATCCAATATTTAGTAAAATTTTTCCAACTGTTTAAACTTTAATTTTCTCAAAATTTGTCCAATTTCAATTTTTTATAATTCTTTTCAACTTTATATTTTGAAAAAATTTTTCCAATCGAGTTGGATGTTGTAAGAAATTTTAAAAAGTATGAAATTGAAATTTTTTAAATCCAAAATTGAAAAAAATTTTGAAATTATTAGAACAAATTTTTAAGCTGGCAGGCATCATAGCAGGTCACTTTTTTAAGGTGTTTGTCACTTTTTTCAACTTTGGTCACTAAAAGTCACTTTTTTCATCCGAAGGTCACTAAACGTCACTTTTTTCCTCCCGAAGTCACTTTTTTCGCATTTTCAAGCAAAAATTCAAATTTTCATGTAAAAATTTCCATTTTTCAAAATTCTTCAAGAAAAAAAATTAAAAGTTGATAATATGATTTTTCAAAAAAAATTTGCCCTCACTTCGCTCGGACAGTATTTCAATAATTCTATTTCTAAATTTGAAAAAATTCTGTTTTTTTAAATCAGTAAAGTAATTGATTTTTTAATCAATTCCCCATTTGACAGAATAAATCAATAATTTTAACTAAAATAAATCAATCAAACAATTGAAGTATCACAGATTTTCAAATACATAAATTCATTTCACTGACTCAAAAAGGCACAGTTTTTTACGAAAATTGACTGATTTAGATTTAAGAGTAGATATAGGTCATATATTAATTGTTTGTTCCAAAAATCAATTTTTCTTTGCTCAAATCTGTATAATTAAATTAATCTGCCTCCTAAAGTGCCACTAAAAAAAATTAGATTTTTGGATTACCTAATTTTTTCATTGAATTTTGGTGCCATTCCCTCATTTTTTTTGAATTCTCAGCCCTCTTTTAACTGTAAAAAAATCCCCCCACCCAAAAAAAATCGAAGTTTTGGTTACTTTTGGTTACTTTTTGGCCATTTTTTGGTCACTTTTTGGTCACTTTTTGCTCAAAAAAGTCACTAAAAGTCACTTTTTTCTTCGAAATTTTGCTATGATGCCTGAGCTGGGAGAAATAAAAAAAAACAAGTTGAGGAAAATTTTAAATAGGTAATCAAAGTTGGGAAAATGTTGAGAAAATATGTACAGTAGGAAAATATTTCAAAGTTGGGAAAAATTTTAGTACCATTGAAAATTTTTGGAAC
Source organism: Pseudococcus viburni (assembly GCA_033439095.1). Taxonomy (NCBI): domain Eukaryota; kingdom Metazoa; phylum Arthropoda; class Insecta; order Hemiptera; family Pseudococcidae; genus Pseudococcus; species Pseudococcus viburni. The sequence goes on along the minus strand of JAVBJF010000002.1, from coordinate 2,296,782 downwards.
TTCATTTTCTTCATTTTTTTTTCAAAATTGTATTAAATTTTTCCAAATGAATTTCCCACAAAAATACGCTACGGTCATGAAAAAAATCATAATTACGTATGAACTATTTGAGGCAATAGTGCGGAAGAAGGCTCCCTTTTAATCCCTTCCCCTAAAATTCTGGTATTCTAATCACCAAATCACTCTGTACCCTCCTAAAAAAAGGCTTCTGATGCCACTAAATGATCTTCAATTGATTCAACAATAAATTTTTCTCTTCTAACGAGTTACTTTTCAGGAAAAATTACCAATCGAAGTTTAAATAATTATGGTTCCAAAATTTTCTTAGAATAACCGCTGAAGTTGGGAATTCGTAAATATCCTATTCTTGATCTCCCATATCAGTTAAAAGTGGTTTGAAGACGTTCCAAAGCCTTCAAAAATTTTTGAAATTTTCCTGCACTGAGGGAAAGCACATAAAAATAGCTCATATGAACTTTAGCACCTATAATCGCGAATTACCCATATTGGTGATCTATTTGGTCGATTCAAGTACAATTTTTGGAAATTCGTAACTTCGAGTTGAAATCCTTGTTTTTTGACAGAAAATTTTCTTGGAAAAAAATTAAAAATATAAATTTTTACTCGAAGTTACGAATTTTGGGAAATTGTGCTTTAATCAATCAAATAGATCACCAATATGGGTAATGATTATAGGTGCTTGAGTCCATATGCACCATTTTTATGAGCTTTCCCTCAGTGCAGGAAAATTCTAAAAAATTTTGAAGGTTTTGAAACGTCTCGAAACCGCCTCCAATTGATTCAGGAGGTCGGAAATAGAGTTACCTACCAAATGTCAGCTTTTTTCGTTGTTTAGATCAAATTTTCATACTTTGCAAGATGATCAGATTATTTTGAAATTTCAAAAAATCACCAAAACTCGAGAAATAAACTTTAGCACTTGAAATTTTGGATATGGGGCTCGTTTATGATGTACTTTCGATTAATTTTTGTTTCAGCTCGAAATTTGATTTCGAGTTGGCATACCTCCCTTGTTAGACTATTTTTACAGCACGTATCGAACATTTCCACAAATTTGTTTCGTCGTCTCGGCGCGCCGCGGCGTTGCGGTGTCATCTTCGTAGGACGCCGGCGTAGGCATACGAGAAAAAGTTGATTAACGGCGGTTTTTACGACGCGGCGTGGTGCCGCTTTAAATTTTAAATAAATTATCGGTCTCCGATGTTACGCCGCGCCGCCCACGGCGCCCGCTCGTGCCCGTGCCATCAAAACCTCGACGTTGTTGCTAATTAATTTTGTTTTAGGAATTTGCGCGACGCGACCATGTATTCTCGTGTAATTGAATCATCTTTCAAAGGTACCTATGGAAATTTAATTTCTAGCAAAAGTACAACGTTTCGCGGATGCGACGACCGACTAGGTACAAAGGGTAGTGGGGTAGCGGGGTAGCGCCTATCTTACGTTTTACGCAAGGTATCTAGATCTACTACCTACCTCTATCGTTTCGTCGTATTTTCCATCTTCTCGCTCGTCCGTTTCGTTTTTCTCACCTGCGGGAGAAGTTTTTAATTAGCTCGAGCGATTAAATCAATGCGGCATCGGCGCGGCGTCTTACGGTTTTCTCTTTATGCTTCGTAATTGAAACATTAAAATTTTAGTTTATTCGCAGCAGCGACGAATGGAATAGCGTAGCTGGCTTACCGTGTTCTTAGGTACCTAACTCCGCTATACTTGTACCTACCCGTTTAAAGTATTTGCTTATTACTCGTCCGAATACTCGACGCTGACGTAAAATTTGTTTTTCCATCCATTTGGTTTGAGAGAGTTGTGGAATTGAATTCGAGCGTGTATAACTTGAGAGACGCTTTTAGAATCCGCTCTTCCATCCTTGTCCTCTTTCTCGTTTTGTAAATTCACTTCCGAACCGACAAAATCCGAGATTTTCTCCGAATAAGTCGCGTCCTTGTTTACTTGTTTCATTTTACGATGTATTACGAATATGTTTATTTGACTGCGTCTAATAAAAGGAATTATTCGACCAAAAAATCGATTTTCATTCATTAAAAAGTCCTCCACAAATCGACTGAAATGGGTTTCAGTTTCCAAAAGTCAGAAATGATTACGCTCATTTGTCCAAGTCCAAGTACTTAGGTACCCGAATTTCCATTTGCTCGAGTACAATTTTATCGAATGATATGATCTCGAATCTATTTATCCAAATTTTGAAATCTGTAACACAGTTTTCTCGAATTTAAAATCCAGATAAATATTTACCCGAATACCAAAAACATCGAACATTGTACCTCATTTCGAATTCATTTTCTCGCATTCCTATAAACAAAATCAGGGCGTCCATTCTCTGAAAAACCGGGAAAAGTCAGGGAAAAGTCTGTGAATTTTGGAATTTTCTCTGGAATTTTTCGAAAATCCAAAAAAAGGATTAATCATTTAGAGAAGTGTTTTTTTGCTTATTTTATTACAAATTTTCCAAAAAATTTCGCCCTCGTTCCGCTCGGGTCAAATTATTATCTTTTACTTATTTAATTATCCATTAAATCATGAATTATTCGAAAAAATTTTCCCTCGCCACGCTCGGGGTAATTTACATTCTGTCTTTCTACAGAATTTATCTAAAATCTCAAGTTTTTTGGAAGCTAATTTTTTAATGAGCTCTGATGAGAAAGGAATGTCATGATGCCCTTGACCAAGATGTTGAAAAGAAAGGGGAGGGAATGGAACAGAATTCGAAATTAGTGGCCATGTTTTGGAAAACATAAATGAGGAAAAAGTGGTGAATTTTCATTTCTTGAAGAAGTTTTTTTGCAAAAATTTTCGCCCTCGCTCCGCTCGCGCTCGGGCTCAACACGTTTCTATTTTTCTACAAAATGATTTATATTTCACCTCCGCATTGATTTTTTTATTTATTGGTACGCAGACTAAAAAATTACAAAGGATTGCTTGAATTTATAAATTTGAGAAATAGGTTTTTCATTTTGGGGGGAGGGATAAAATATGCTGGAATTTTTGAACTTTCATCCCGCGAAAATCTAAATTTTCATTCGCTTGATTTGGCAGACACCTTGGCATAATTTGCTTCATTTTTCAAAACTTAATTTTGTGTTGGAATAATTAGTTTTTTCTTTTTCTTTTTGAATTTTTTTCTGCAGGTAATAAATTCAAATTTTCAAATTTTTGTGGCGAGGAAGAGTTGGGTGGGCTCAAAAATTTTCACGGTTGAACTTGAATCTTTTTTTTTGGCCCGAAGAGGAGCATCTACAAAATCGTTAGACCCCCATAAATTTTATATCATTCTTACCGATGTAAAATTTCGGGAAGTAAGTAGTAAGTACATCATGTGAAAAATGACCCCCTTCCCCCTTTGTTTACAAATATTATATTTAAAAGGTCTGGAAAAGTTTGAAAAATTGGTCTGGAAAACCTGGAAAAGTCAGGAAAAATCATTTCTGAAATATATTGGACCCCCTGAAAATCTAGGTACTCCTTCATCTGAATCAGTCAAAGAGTATGGCCGAATAAGAGACGAATTTGGCCCTTGGCGCTTTTGGGCTCCTAAACACTTCAATTCGTAGGCATATTGAATTGAAAAAATTGTTCATACAATTTTGGACCCCTACCACCTCCCTTTCGGAGTTATGCCTATTTTATTGCATAATTTTTTGTTTTTTGGCACAAAGTCACATCTCGTGGAGGTGTATTTATGATAATTTTTCAACAGTTTTGGTGCACTTTTTCACGTTTTTTCGGCTATTTAAAATTTTCAAATGAAAAATCTGCTAAAATAGGTAAGTTTTTTTCAAATGTTCAGCTTTTTATGCGAAAATAAATGACCGAATGAAAAAACCAATCTCATATTCGTGTTCAGCAGGTCAAAATACTCCGATAAACTCCCTTTTCGCAATAGTTTTGCTTAAATTTTCAAAATTCACTTTTTTCGATGATTTTTTTCGACAAAAAAAAGTGAATTTCAAGACTTCAAGTAAAACAGTTACAAAAGTGGTGTTTATCGGGGTATTTTGACCGGCTGAACACGGATAGGGGATTGTTTTTTTCATTTGGTCATTTCTTCACTGCAAATTCGCCATTCTCAAGTTTTAATCGGGCCTCTCGGACCAGAAAATTACAATGGGCAATAATTATTTTTGTACGATCCAAAATTAGTCAGAAATCGACATTTTTCCGATTTCAAATTCTTTGAGTCACGTTTAGTAGATATCTATAAGTACTGATGGTTAAGTACCCCACTTTGAGCAACAACGAAACCCGTCCAAGAAGAGTGACGATGAAAACTTTTTTCCACGTATCCTCCATTGTCTTTGACATGGTAGTTTTTGACTAAATGATGAGTGAAAAATCACTAGTTTTCAGTCAAAAAGGTAGAATTTCACCAAATTCAACCAATTTTTATATTTCTTGTACTAAAATAAAAAAATTTCGCTAGAAAATTGAATTTCACTTTTGTAGTGCTAAAATTAAGACACCCCCCCCCACCACTTTGAATTGTCGTGGAAATGAGGAAATCTGAAACGAAAGAGCCAAAAATGGAATCTAAAATCGGGGATAGGAAGCTAATCCTCAATGGATTTATTTAGGTATGCTAAGTCTAAAGATAGTACACAATCCAACAGGCGAAAAGTACGTTAGAAATCGAAGTTGCTGAAATTTTTTTCCAACCGAAAAAATTATATGAGGTAATGTAGATATGACCTGTGACACCCCAAAAAGCATGATTTCAATATGCCAGCCTTGCACAATGGGGAGGGGGAGTGGAGCCTCAAATGTGTGTTTTTGGGAACGAGGTGGGAACCAAAAAATTTAAACGGGGTCATATAGGGGACCTTTGACAGATACTAAATGTGTAATTTTTTTCGCTGAGACTTTGCACAAACGGATTTTATCGCAATTTGAATGCAGTTTTTAAGCATTTTTGACCTTTTTTGATGGTTATATGCGCCTCCAGCAACAAGTACGATCAGCAACCAAGAGACTTTTGTAAATTACATTCGATAAGTTGATTTTAAACCAAAATTCGAAAAAACGACTGAAAAATACATGCACAACGATGAGTAGCAGCCTCAAGTAGTTCTTGTGACGTACCCTCCCCCTCCAAATTTTAAATTTGTAATTTTTCATCAAAAATACCCGTGCGACCTATCATAGAACATTAAAATTTTATGTGGAATCCAAAAATCGTGCCCATTTTGCATTTTACCCCCTCGAGGGGGTGGTTCCCTCACCCTGAATTCTAATTCTGTAATTTTTCATCAAAAATAACCGTGAGAAGTATCAAAGTACGTTAAAATTTAGAGTGGAATCCAAAATCATGCCCATTTTGCATTTTACCTCCTCCAGGGGGTAGTTCCCTACCCTAAATTTTTTTGTCAGCAAGTCCATCAGGAGTAATTGCCAACGATAGCAATGATGGGAATTAGTTTTCGAGCAAATAGTTTTCGGAGTTTTGAAATTTGGAATCGTCAAAAATCAGCTTCTCCTGCAGAAAGTTTTTTCTGGTCGAATGGTCCCTTTTATTAGACGCTATAAGACATGCGCTAAAATTCGCTACGAAGCTATTACCGAACTGTTCTTCGTAAATTTTTTCACGACGACGTATAAAATTGTGATTTTTACGAGGGTGTGTCATACGCCAGAGCTGGCAAAACCAAAACCCAGTAGGTGGCATTTACTCATAGATAATGTTGAAAGGTATAGTAGCAGCGTGGCACCCACAAATGTACCCGGATTTGCCTTGAAAGGTCGAGGATCGAGCTATCGCGTGATAAAAATTGACGTATAAAAACGGAGTGGGGGAGATTATGTCGCGCCATGTCCGAATAAAAATGTTTGCGAATTGACGTTTAAAAGAACAGAGAAGCGAGGTGGAGCCTGTTCGATTTGAAATGTCGAGCTGGGCCTCAGCTTTTGTTATACGAGTTACGAGTGTATCTGAATTCTGAATACCGGGTCGTGATCGGCCTATGCATACTCGTAAAAGCAGAAAACAAAACAAACAGCTTGAATAATGGTTTGTTGGTTTTTTTCGGTTTGTTTATCCGTCGCCCGGTGCTGGGTGCCCGCTGCTCGCTGCCCGGTGCCCGGTTCCCGATGTCCAATTAGGCTCGCATCCAGAAATCGCGTAAAAGAGGCCAAATCGTCGGTCGCCATAAAAGATATCGGTACCTACTTGTGAGCGTTAGTACTTACGTTAGACTTGTCGCATACTTACTACTTATCAAGGTCAGCAGCACTTTGCATATTTTTCTACCCATCGCGGTCGGGTCGCGATTTGCGATGTCATTTGTAATTGTAAGGTAGCCAACGTGCTCTTGCTTGTGTTTTTCTTACGAATTGTACCATTAAATGTTATTGTTAGTGCGAAGTTGAACGTTAACGCAATCGTAGCCGTAGCTAGCTACTAGCTAAGTATATTGCTAGCCAGTTTACCATCTCCCCCTGTCCCAACCCTAATACGTGTGTCGCAGTCGCGTCGGGGGTAATGATAATTAGAAAAATTTTCAACTCGGTCGTGATTAATGACGATAAAAGACGAAATGGCAGCGATATTTTTCATATTTAGAAATGTCATCTTGTCGTATTCTATTAACGAGAAAAATACTAACGTGAGGAACGAAGCGACGCACTACGCCAACTCGAATGCTCGCTTATTTTGTTGCTAATCAGCTTACTTCAAATATGTATTACTCCTCGTATCTCGTACAAGGTAGCATGGTATACGGTAGACTTACTTAATTATTTGGCGCGACGATGACTGTCATCATCGATTCGGTAATTTCTGTGTAGAGGATAGTGAATCTAAATACCTACTCGTGAACCAACAAGCAGTCTTGTACACTTGTCCATTTGAAACACCAGTGGCGTAGCCAAAAATTTCTCATGGAGGGGATCCGAAATTTCATAATTTTTTAAGGAATTCTGCGTCCCCCCTCCTCCCCTATTAAATTTCCTTTTTCTATAAAAACACTAAATTCAAATTTTGTAAAGTTCTTGTGCGATTTGCAAAACACGTTTAAGGAAAAAAACTGATGAAAATGTAATTTTGGAATAAACAACTTACATAGGTACTAATTATTTTGATCTTAAAAACAAATAAAAATACTTGAAAAATCCAAAAATTGGCGTCAGAACTGTCAGAAGCTTTTTTTGAGAAGGTCCAAAGTGGGTATGGAGACTTGGAATATCAGAAGGGAACCATTTTTTTGAATAGTTCATTCGAAAAGTTTATTCAACTGTGATTTTTTTCATGTCCGAGCTAAGCGAAGGCGAAGCTTTGAGAAAATTTGATTTTTAATGCTCCAGAAAGGCACCTTTTCACAGGTCGAGCCCCCCCCCCTGTAGCTACGCCCCTGTGATACACTTCTCAATATCTCTGAACTGAAAAGAATAACCAAGATGATTTAAACGGCAATGTGTTTTTGGCCACGAGGGCATTTAAGATCGATAATCAAACTTTCAGTTCAGCTTATAGGGTGTCCACAAATTGCATGAGAAACCGGTTTGGATCAAAAAATTGGTGTCCAGGTTTTTTATTGAAATACTTACTTAAGAGTCTACACACCGACGCGACGCGATTAAAAGATGGTACCGCATATTATGTATTTTTGAAACCGGTTCAGCAGTTTCCAACCAGTTGTCAATAATATCAGAAGAAATGGAGATACGAAAAAAAGTTTGAAACAAAAGTTGTAGAGAATTAAAAAACAATCATTTTTTGTCCCATAAATTTTTTTCCATCTTGCAATGGAAAGAAGTTGTCGTACAAAAGGTTTCTCCATTGCTAGATGAAAAAAAAAAATTATAGGACGTGATATGTTCAGTTTTTAATTCTCTACAACTTCTATTTCACACTTTTTTTGATATCTCCACTTTTTTGAAACTGGTGCACGATAAACCCAATTTCTCCATGTTTCTTGGATGTTTTTTCTCCCCAAGTCGATAACCAGTTATCAATAAGTGGAGATATCAAAAAAAGTGTGAAATAAAAGTTGTGGAAAATTAAAAACTGAACATTTCACGTTCTGTAATTTTTTTCCATCCGGAAATGGAGAAGAGTTATGGCTGGAAAAAGAAAAAAATTATAGGTACTCAAACGTCGAAGCTGTTTTGACAACTACTGTTGAAATGTTTTGGTACCAAAATCATCTTAATAAGGGTAAGGTGCCCCAATTTCGACCAATTTCTAATCTCGACCACCCCCTCTATTTTGCCTGTTATAAACATATTCTACCGGGGAAAAAATTTCATTTTCTTTTTTCACAGACCAATAATAAAAGACCAACCCGACAACCCTGCAGCTAAACTCACTGAGATAATTAGAAAAAACGAAATCGCATAGGTGAAAATTTTTTCTGCGTATTCTTTGATCTCGTATTGCGAATAATATTCGGAATAAATTTTACCACATTATTGTTCTGTTTGATGGTGAATTCGGGTCAGATTTCGATGGAATCGTTTTTGAAAATTTTTAAAGGTACGTGCCAAAAATTTTCACGTAAGTTCAAATTTTTTGGGGTGCCTTAATCTCGACCACCTGTTTTTTTTTCTTCTAATGGGTTAGGACTACAAGGTTCATTATAATCTTATGTGATTCGTTGTTTTTATACAATTTCGTTTTTTTCGATTTTCTCCGCGAATTTTGACTCAAGGGTTGTCATTTTGGTCTCAAATTGTTTATCTAGGAAAGAGAAACACGAAAAAGTTTTTCGGTAGATTTCGTTCATAGCTAACGAAATCAATCGGTGATCGAAATTAGGGACCCTTTTCAAAATCAAATTTTGACTTCCTTCAGAAAAAAATTCATTAAAAATAAAAAAAATTATCTTATCGACTCAAAATTTTTAGGGGTGGTAAAGGAAAGATCAAGGTATTTTTTGAAGCCATTTTTAAGGTTTCTACATCAAATAGTCTCCAATTGGCGGATGTTTTAAAAGAAGTGGTCGAAATTAGGGCACCTTACTATTAAGTGAACGAGTCATTTGCAAAAGCCCATATAAGTCAAATGAGGTAAAATTTTCACGAGGCACAAAAAACGTTTTGCACAAAAATTCGATGCCTGTAGAGAGAAAATTTTTGGGTCACGTTGTTTAGTAACACTATTTGAATTTGCCTACGGTGTCATTTCAAAGTTACGGTGCTTCTTGAAAAAATAATGAACGAAAAATATCTTCAAAAAAATACTAAATTTTAGTATATTTCCTAATTTCGATACAAAAAAAAATTCACTCGGAAACAACCACATGACGACACAATTTTTAACCCACGAAAAATGCAAAAAAAACACTGGATAAATGGCACTCATTTTAAGGAAAAAATCCCATTTCCCTTTTAACCTCCAATTACAAAAAGCGGTTCAAAATTTTCAAACAGGCATAACTCAGCAAAAAATTTCCCAAAAATTGAGAAAATTATGAAAGATTAAGGGTAGGGGTTTGGCTGGAATACATTGCAAAAAAATCTGAAAAAATTCTCAAAAGTTTGTTACCTCTCCCCGTTCATACCGTATATCTAAATTTAAAAATTTTTGGTTCCATGAATGACGAAATGGGTATTTTTAAACAGAAAATCCTATTTTTTTGCCTGTTCTCCCAAACCAAAAAATCTGAAAAAATTTGCATTATACTGTACGTACCAAAAAGAAAAAATGTATGTCTTCTAGTTTTGAAATTATAACGATTTTAAGGTTTCTAAGGGGGGGGGCTAGAAAGCGGTGCATAAAAATTGAAAAAATTCTCAAAAGTTGGTTACCACTTCTCGAGTATACCACATAAATTTCAAAATTTTTGGTTCATTAGGTTCCAAAACGTGATTTTTTGAAGAAAAATCGATTATTTTTTTGGGGGGGGGGAGGTGGTAAAACGCAGTGAGGTGGGGGGTGGAAAATTCGCTCTAAAATTATTTTTTGGTATCCTCAATAATGTCTGATGGTTATTTTTTTCAAAAAGTAGCTCTTTGACCGATTCACCTATCTTAACCGAGGGTACCATTTTCAATCAACCGGCTTCACTCTCATTATTCATTATTGATGGTTTCCGACACCCCCCCCCCCCCACCCCAGCCGGCAAATTTCCATAAATCGAGGGTTTTTTCGAAAATCTGATAATAGGTAATGGAAAACTGCCAGAAATTATCATTTTTTTGTATTTTTATTGTAAATTTTCTAAAACCTTTTTTTTCAACTTTTAGTAGTAGTCGATACAGATGTATTCAAGTAATAACATCTGTAGGTATCATTAGGTAAGAATAATTTTTTTTAGCAACGTTTCAATTTAAAAAAAAATTGTTATGTATTTTATTTTCCACTTTTTCAAGTTTTCATTTTTTCAATTTTTCAAAAAATGTTAAACATAGTTGAATTTTAATAAAATTAGTGAGGGGGAGGGGGTACAGTTGAGTCATGGGGCTGAAATTTTCATCAGGTCATTTTGGAATATAGAAACATTTTTGAGTCAACGTTATCCCCGTATTCTGGTTTCGAAAAAAGTTGTAGGAAAAAAGTTGTAGAACCTTTTTGCGCATTGAACGCGGCTATTGTCGCCTATGTATTACGAGTACCTACCTTCCCTCCTCCTTAAGAAAATCCTGGCATGAGACGAAAATTCATTCTGCGTATTTAATTCTTCGCCTAAACTACCTAAAGAGAATAGTCTGCGTTATGCATGTGCTATTGTGCTTATACCCGTAAATAGTCGGGGATAAAATTACGCATATACTGTCGGCCTAATGACGTACTGCGAATTTGCTACTACTCGTGCTTCGACGACCTTGAAAAAAATTGCCCGAAATTCTGCCAACGAAGGATTTAATTTGTCGAAGATTGCGAATTCCTCGACGCGAGGTTGTTAATATTAATAAGCAATTAGAGTGGATCTTCCTTTCGTGTAGGTACTCGTTGGTTTGGTATTGGCACCCCAGCTACCTACTCGTTCGAATGGGAAAAAATATTTTCTAGGTAGCGTGAAATACCATCGACGATGCTGCGCGACGCTATGAGACGGGGAGACGAAAAGAATTTTTCATTATTTTCGAAATTCGAATCGAAATTGAAAAATTTTTCCAACACAAATGACGATGTGATTTTTACTCCGTTCGTAAACATCGAATGTTTTGGATTATTAAATCCAGAAATTGTACGATGTGGAATTTTCTCGATAAATTAATCTTTTTTCTTGTTCGAGTCGTAGGTAGATATAGGTTTAAGTAAATTATTTTTCGTCGCAGATTCCATACGTGGACCTGGACTACCTATCTATTTATCTGATATCTACCTACTCATCCGAGCTAATTATGAAATCACCTGTATTCATTCCGTACCTACTTTTTTTTATTCTTACGTGCAATTTTATCACGTAGGTCTTGACCTCTTGACAAAAGTACTTACTTAGTTACATGTGCTTTGTTGTCTCCTCTTCCCCGCCCCTTCACACCCCGGCCACATTTTTGCTTACTGCTTATACGTACTTCGTACTTATGTAGTGCAGTGTGCAGTTTCGTCAATTAGTTCAACGTTCCTTCAAAATACGTACTATTGCCATTGCTTATATTTTTAACCAACTCGCGTCTATTTTCGATTATTACTTATGGTACTCGGCTTCGGTACAATACTTCCATTATTCCAATTTATGCGATTTTCATTTAATTTGACCTTCGAATACGTGCCTACGTAAACTAACTAATCATAAGTCTGCGCGAATTTCTATAGCTGGTCTGTATTTAAGTTAGCTCTGAAAAATCTGTACGCTGGGTAATTATCTATTGTAAATAAATGTTCAACTCGCATCTAGCAGCCGGAATTTGCTTATCATCTCGCGCCTAAGACGTTCTACAGATACGTAGTCGTATAAGTATAGGTATAGGGAAATTTCGCTTTTGAAAGTGTTTTCTTGCTTCGAGAGGGGCTCAAATTGCTTCGCGAGTTGCTTGAAAGTAAAGTTTCGCGAGCTTATATTTAAGCGTGTAACTTTTGCGTAGATACTTATACGTAGGTAGGTAATTACGTACCTACTTAAGTATGTGTTTGGGGTGTAGGTATTGTGAAGTTTTTTTCATGTACCTCGCATATTTTCTGCATACCTGTCCTATACTTTGGCGGATCTAGCCGCATGTCCATTATGGCATGGTACAGCTTTTTATTTTCGAAGAAAATAAAAAGTACGACTATAATTTTATTGTTTCGAACTTGGGTTATGATAATTTCAACGATCGTGTTCTATTTTATCAAAAAATGTGATTTTTGTGGCCTGAAGACTCAACAAATTTTATTTTAAAACAACAATGAAACTGAAATATTCAAGAAATTAGTTTGGAATTTTGGCTAATTTTTAAGACCGAAAGGTATAATTCATTAGTCAACATTTTTTTTTCTTTTTGAAACAGTTGCAACAGTTCTTCAATTATTTTGGTAATTTTTCTGTTTAATTTTCGGGAGTTTATCCAATTTTTTTTAAATGCCTTTTTTTCGAAATATCTCGTTTTAAATTTTTAGGTGGATACATATTTTTGGAATATTTTGTACCCAATTTTTGGCAAATGGTTTGTATTTTAGAAAATGTTATTCGAGTTTGAAAAACTACCCAAGTTTCAAAAAATCGTACAGTTTTCAGAAAATTGCCTATTTACTTTTGGAAAATCGTAAATAAAAAATCGTGGAATTCTTATCAAGTTTCAAAAGAGTCGTTAACTTTTAGAAAACTGTCTGTGTTTTGAAAAATGTTCAGCAATAGAAAATCATCCAATTTTTATAAGTTTTGCTGCTTTTCCTCAACTTTTGGAAAATACTTACAAGGGAGGTATCCCAACTCAAAGTAAAATTTTGAGTCCAAACAAAAAAAAATCGAAAGTACATCATAACAGAACCCTGTATCCAAAATTCCAGGTGCTGAAGTTCATTTCTCGATTTTTGGCGAATTTTTGAAATTTCAAAATTACCTCCGCCCGCGCCCTGCAAAATATAAAAATTTGATCTAATCAACGAAAAACGTTGAAATTTGGTATGTACCCTATTTTCGACCTCCCGAATCGATTGGAAGCAGTTTCGAGACGTTTCAGAACAACCAGAAAATTTTTGAATTTTCCAGCGCTGGAGACAAAGCCATAAAAATTGCCCATATTCACTTCAGCACCTATAATTGCGGATTCTCCATATTCGTGACCTATTTGATCGATTAAAATACAATTTTCCAAAATTCGTAACTTTGAGTTCAAATTCGCATTTTTGGGCATGAAATTTTCCTGGAAAAAATTTAAAAATTCGCCTAATGCGCATACATGGAGGTGAAAATCTGAAAATTTGGTATAAATCCTATTTTCGACCTCCCAAATCGATTGGAAGACGTTTCGAGACGTTTCAGAACCACCAGAAAATTTTTAAATTTTCCAGCGCTGGAGAAAAATCCATGAAAATGGCCCGTATGCACTTCAGCACCTATAATTGCGGATTCTCCATATTCGTGACCTATTTGATCGATTAAAATACAATTTTCCAAAATTCGTAACTTGTGAGTTCAAATTTGCATTTTTGGACAAGAAATTGGTCGCCAATAATTATGGATAATTCGCGATTATAGGTGCTAAAGTGCATATGTGCCATTTTTATGGCGTTTTCTCCAGCACTGAAAAATTCTTAAAGTTTCTAGTGGCTTCGAAACGTCTCGAAACCGCTTCCAATCGATTCGGGAGGTCGAAAATAGGGTACATACCAAATTTCAGCGTTTTTCGTTGAATAGATCAAATTTTCATATTTCGTAGGGCAGAGATAATTTTGAAATTTCAAAAATTCGCCAAAAATCGAGAAATGAACTTCAGCACCTGAAATTTTGGATATGGGGTCATGTTACGATGTATTTTCGTTTTTTTTTTTTTGTCTGGGCTCAAAATTTCACTTCGAGTTGGGATTTCTTTGAAAGTTGTTCAAGTTTTGTATTATGTTACAATTTTTGGAAAATTACCATTTTTATATTTTGAAAAACTCTTCTATTCTTAAAAATTGCTCAAACTTTTGGAAAACTATCAAATTTTTAAAAAATCGTGCAGAGTTTCGAAAAATAAATTATGAAATTTTTAGAAAGTTTTTTGAATTTTGGGAAATGTTTGTATATTTTTTTTAGAAAATTCCCCAGTTTTTGAAAACTGTTCAATTTTTGAAAAATCGTAAAATTTTGAGAGATCCTTCAATTTATGGAAAATTATGCATACGTAGGTACGATGAATCGTGTGCAAAGAGTCTCACTTCAAGTTTTCAAATACGAATAATGATTTTTATTCTGAGGAACGAAAGCAGGGTTGGCGTTATTTGAAGGTAGGCAGAGGTACACCTAAATAAAAAAGTTTGACGTTTATTTAACTCTCCCCCCCTCGCCAGCCTTCAATTATTCGAACGAAATAAGTATGCCACACTTCGGTAGAAAAGGTCGTGTTTTCGTTGAGCAAATTCGACGATTTTTATTGTTGTAATTAGGTCATATTTAGCTTTTATGTACACTAGAGTCTATTCAAAGAGCGTACGTAACTGCTCGTATGAAAATGCGACGAAAAAATACATTAATTTTTCATCGCGAATTTGTAACGAAAATAAAAAAAAGAGAGGAAACGCAAACGCGTACAATACCATAGTACGTAGGTAAGTTAAGTTGAATAAACCAAGGTTTTTCATTTGGTTTTCTCTCAAACGAACCTATTTCCAACTCGACGAAATTTACATTTCAAAACAAACGATAAATTCAAAACGCATCGCCTTGTACGTATTTCGTAATCGTAACACATAGAAATTTCGCTCCTCTAACCGCGCCATCTCCAGCTGATCCTTGCCTTCGCCGCTGGCATTATATGTAGGTAGCTGTACCTGCACCTGCCTGTGCCTAGGTAAGGCATAGGTAGAGGTACTAGGGATATACCGAGGCGAGGCGACGCGACGTATGTGTAAGTTGACGGCTTACAGCGGCATCAAAAGTTGAATTTACAATTTACTCGTATTATGTGGCACGCTGCTTGGCGAATGTTTTCCAAATTTAAGGCGGATTTAAGGCGAAGAAAAAAAATTGCGTGTTGTGGCGTACATGTCGCGGATACGAGTACGCTGTGCTGTACAAGTTTTCAACTTTCAAAATCCTTTGCCACGTTCCCACGGCGGTATTGCGGTGCCGATCCCGATGCCGGTATTATTTTCTCTGCATTGTCTTAGAGTTGGTTGAATAATGAACGTATAGAACGCAACGCAAAAGCAGCGAAGCGTATGTGCACGTACACGTATCATTCGTATACTTTGTAAAGGAAGTTGGCAACTTTAGATGAGTATGAGTACTTCTACTGCAGCTATTCAGGTTTAGTACCTCTACCTACCATTGGTAACTTGATGAGAGATGAAATACCTACGCCCAACTTGTCACTCGTAGGGAAAAAATAATGTCAAATTCGAATTGCGAGTCCGGAAATATAAGCTCAAACCTAGTCAAAATTCCCAAAAAGCTGAATTTTGGTTTATACGTGTATAGTGATGTCAGTAATAACATAAAAAGTTACACCCCCCCCCCCCCCCCGTGTGAAGGAAACCCCAAGAGGGGGCAAAACACACCAAAAAGTGGTTTTCCTCTCTATCCCCTCAAGGAAGCACCCAATCGAAAAAAACAAGTGTGAGAAAAAAATCCTACGTCAAAGGGTATAGCCGGGTTTTTGGTGAAATCGGCCCCCTCTCCGATTTTCGATCTAACCCCTCAGGTGGTGTACCTTGATGAAAAAAAATTCAGAAAAATTTTTGACCCCCCCAACCCCCTCTCTTTCGGTGTTATGACCATTTTATTGCATTATTTTCAAGAATTTTTAATTTCAATGGAAGTGAAGGAAAGGGTATAGCAGGTTAAGTATGGTGTTTTGGCCTTGGAAAGGGATTTTGATGAAACCTACCCCAAAAGTTGAGTCATAATGAGAAAAAATTCTGACAAAAATTTTGGACCCCCAGAGCAAGTATTTTCGGGGGGAGGGGCCAAAATGTGTTTTTTAAACTTTATTTTTTCGTTTTTCACAAAATGTAGATAAAAATTTCGTGTTTTTTTCAATTGAATCTAGAGGGTTAGAGGAACCCTAAAAAATTTTTTTCAAAATTTTTGACCCATTTTTCGTCGAGTTATGGCGTTTTAAAAACTTTGAGCGGCCATTTTGGAAAGAAGTTTCAGAGGTACAGTCACCATTTTTTTTTAGAAAATGTGTTATTTAGTGTTGATTATACCACATAAGTTTCAATGAGTTTGAGTTGGTGCAACATTGTCAAAAAAAATAAAAACTGACCACCGGTCATGCGGAGCCCGAACGTTCATGTCAATTTCCCACGGCGTTCTGGTGGAAAGCACGGTGCTCGCGCTCGCTATGTTTGACAAATGCCATTCTAATCCAGAGGCAGATTACATTTTTTCAAATATGAATGCAAATGGTGATGTAGGTATAAAATTTGGCATAGCGAAGAAGGATACCATAAAAATTTTTTTGAGCCAGGAGAATCATCGCCAAATCTCATTGGAGGGGGAGGGGGAAGATCATTCCTCCATTCATTCAGCTTAGAGGTACGGGAATTTGTGAAAAGTCAATTATACGTATGTATGGTACCTAATCTACCCGCAGATTTCGAAAAATGTAAAAAAAAAGATAATTTGGGATTTAGGCAGGTTCTACAAAATAGATAACATATTCGAGGAAAATGTGAAAATTTGAAATGAAAAATCCGAAATTTGAGGAACTTCTCTCCCTGCAATTCCAAATGTAATGTCATTTTTGAACTCAGCAGAATTCCATCGTATAGAAATTACACGAAAAAAAAACCGACAGCTCAATTTTGAAAACTGAAAGAGCCGAACCCTCTCTGGATCTTCCCCCTCCCCCTCCAATGAGATTTGGCGATGATTTTCCTGGCTCAAAAATTTTTTTATAAGAGGGTCAGTAGATTCCCGTAGTAGGGCAAGTGATGTAGGTATCGAAATCTATGTTTTTTGGATTGTAAAATTCGATTCCGCCCATATTTTTTGCATTAGTGCTGAAGGTATGGTACCTTTCCACGCATACATATCATCACTTTGCTTTTTTTTTGAAAAGAGTTCATGAATGAAAAATTGCAAACTTTCGAACCTGATTTTTCAATATGTGATACGTTCTGTAGAAACCAGGTTATCGTGTTTTTGTAGTGATTGTAGAAAGGGCCACTGCATGTTTTTTGAAAAAAAATTCTGGAGAGGGTTAAAAAAACAAAATTTTAAATTTCTGTTGTTTTTCCCCCTCCTGGCAAATTTTTTTAAAAAAGCATGCAGTGCCCCTTTCTAAAATCACTACAAAAACACGATAACCTGGTTTCTACAGAACGTATCACATATGTTTGTTTTCGCCAATTCTCCCCCCCCCCCCACCTCATTTGAAACTAATTTTTTACTAGTTCACAGAGAGGGCACTTATAATATTTAGCACATATCCAAAACTAATGAAATAAGTAACTTGTGAGATACAAATTTCCAAATTTGAATTTCAGCTCATCCCTATTCTGGAGTTTTTTGAAAAACATGATCGCACTTTTGAATGTAGAATTGAACGAGGAACACTTTTAGTTTTCACCAATTTTTACGTAGAATGCATTTTTAACCTATAATAAGTGTATTTTCAGGCCAAAATTGAAAAATTGTAAAATGGGGTCAACTTTGAGCACCTCTAACTGAGGTTAGGGTGGGGTTATTTCAAAAAGTGAAACATCTATTTGATAGAAAATTTGATATAGAATTTTTTCTCACACTTTTTTTTCGATTGGGGGCTTCCTTGAGGGGATAGAGAGGAAAAACCACTTTTTGGGGTGTTTTGCCCCCTCCTGGGGGTTCCTTCACACGGGGTGGGGGTGGAACTTTTTATATGTCATTACTGACATCACTATACACGTATAAACCAAAATTCAGTTTTTTGAGAATTTTGGCTTGGTTTGAGCTTATTTAACACTGTAGGTACTACATATCGAATTATCGAATGACATGTTTAAGCAAATTTTTCATAATTCACTTAGCGAAGTGAATTAGGTGCGTTTTAAGAGGTCTCCTGTCCCATTCCGGCGTACACAAGTTCACCTACTCGAGTAGGGACCTAGGTAGGGGTAGGTACATAGGTGAGTGGCAAATAAATGATGAATTTGAGCAGAACTCCGC
Source organism: Pseudococcus viburni (assembly GCA_033439095.1). Lineage (NCBI taxonomy): Eukaryota > Metazoa > Arthropoda > Insecta > Hemiptera > Pseudococcidae > Pseudococcus > Pseudococcus viburni. The sequence continues at coordinate 2,278,591 of JAVBJF010000002.1, read as the reverse complement.
TATCCACGAGATAGCACTCGTCCTCTTTCGTTGGGTGTAAATAGTACCTTAGAAGGTAATGAATACAAATTTGAAGTTAATTTTGCATCCACCCCCCCCCCTCTCAAGAGGAGTGGAGGGTGGAGGGATGTAAAATGAGAATTTGACTCCAATATGTCTACCTAAATGTAGGTATGAAAGTCATGTTCTACGACCTCAAACATATAAAGGGTGGCTCAGTTAAGGTGTGAAATATTAAAACCACGTATTCTACTTATCATTTGGAGTAAAAAATGTTATATACATGATGGGTCATAAACGCTTCATTACTGAGTTATTCGCCTTTAAAGGGGGCCCAGATTTCACCCAAAATTGGCAATTTTTGCTCTAGCAGTGACAATTTTCGGGGTAGGTAGTGGAAAATGTGAAAGGAGGTCCATAGAAACGTATACCAATTTTATTTTTCTTGGTTCATAAGCAAGTGTTTTAAAGCAAAAAATGTGTTTTTGTACCAGAAAAATGGTCGAACAAGAACAAAAAATCATTTTTTTGAAATTTTATTCACTTTTAGGGGTAGTACTACTTATTTAACACCTATTAACCCAAATTTCTGTTTTTTTAATTTATTGGATGCTGAGTAATCAATTTATCAAATTTCGACCATCCCACAAAATTACAATAAAAATCGAATTTAATGATTTCTCATGATTCCTCATTATTATAAAAAAATTTCGCCTAAAATTTTTTTCAAAAAATCAAAAAAATTGAGGGTATCTCAGCATAATTTATTTTGTGGCAACGCTGTAATTAACTTCCGCGTAAGTAACCCCGACGCTCGTCTCGTTAAACGCAACATTTTACGGGCGTCGCGATGCGCAACGTTGTCGAATTTCCAGTTCTTTACTCAGAAAGAAAGCGTTTTGGGCCCATGTTGAATATGACATTTTTTGTTCGTATTGATAAGTAGAATATGAGGTTTCAATATTTCACACCTTAACTGAGCCACCCTGTAGGTTTTGACATATTATTCAAGAAAAATGGCGAAATTTCAGTTTTCTTCAATTCATTACTCCCTCGTCCCTCCTCCTACCACAGCCTTTCACCCCTACGAGATAAATATTGCTAAATTCGTATTCTACAACCTCAAAAAGGTACATTCAGACGTTCCATTCCCCTGATTCTCCTTCCCTCTCAGGGATGGCAGGTGGATGCAAAATTTGAGTTCAAATTCGTATTCTGTACCTTCTGAAGTTCTAGGTATTTACATTGAAAGAAGACGAGTGCCATCTCGTGGAAAGCGTAATTTTGCTCAAATTTAATATTTCTTTGTCTCTCATGCCCAATCCCTCACCCTTGAGAAAAAAAATAAAATTGGAATTCTACGTCCAAAAATACATACCGTCTAACATTTTTTCATTATTCATACACCCAGCGCAGTGAATTATACGCGTTTCGAGGGGTATCTTGGCCCACTGCGGTACGTTTAAAGCTTGGAAAACTTCACGTGTACGTAGGTGGTAATTTTGCTTGTATTTTTTCACACGACGATCAACCTATTACCTACGCGAGCCAGCATACCGATAGCGAGTAAGTGAACGGTGAAAAGTTTTTTCTCTCTTTTCCAAGAACTAAATATGCAATGAATCAGCGTTGCAGACGGGAGAGGTGATTAGCTGGGACGCGACGCGACGCCGAAAGTTGTTTCCTAAATTAGGCTCGTACTGCCTGGCGTCCCTGCCTACCGCGCAAATATATTCACAATTTCGGATCCTTATTGCGTAAGTCGTCGAAAGTTTTACTACGCTCACTTAATTATAATTAACGCTGATTTCAGTTACGAGTTTGTAGTTTTTGAACATTGCTCGACGTACATCTGCCTGCGTACACGTTCCGTACGTAGTTACGTAGATACGTACTTATACCCGCAAAATTAACTCGTTATCGTTACCGCGATTCGCGCCTTAATGATCACGATCGGTAAACTTGCTAGTTTATTTCGTTCATTCGTCGTTTAATTAACGATTCGCGCGAGGTATTTTTTGGCGGACGAGTCGCGATGACTAAGCTTTGAGCTACATCGATTTTTCGTTCAAGTAGATTTTGTTTATTATCGACGTACGCGTACCTACTTATTACCATTTTATTCGAACGAAACCTCGTACCGTGCCGCACTATGTCTGCGGTAGCAAGTCATAAATCCTTTTTTTTCGCTCCTCGAATTACTACCTACGTAATTACGGTACGTTGCTAACTACGCGCGTTATCTTTTTTCTCCCAAATCTAATTCGAATCTGAAATTTTGCGTGATAATCGAGTAAGCAGACCGTATGAAGGGTTTATTGTTTTCATATTCGAAAATCCAGTCAGCATTGTGCCTTTTGATTTCAAACGACAACAAAACATCCACAATTAGGCTAGACAAAGCTGGGAGTCCTCCAGAGCTGTAAGTCGACGATAAGTTGGGTGAAAGTTCAACCAATAATCCGTTTCCATCAGAACCGACGGATCATTTTTTTCTCCTTAGGTGCTCACACTTTGGTGGGAGGAGCCCGGGATGGGGGCGAGGATATTTTCCAACTGTAAACATTTTCCCCAAAAAGATTTTCCAACTGTAAAATTTTTTCATCTAAAATAAAATTTTTTATAAACTCTGAAATTTTTCTCCCTTCAATTTTTTTCTCAGGTCAAAAAATATTTCAACTCTGTTTTTTTACAACTTCAGACATTTTTTTCTCTGTTAAATACATATTTTCTCAAACTTGTTTAGCTCCCGAAATTTTTTCTCAAAATTTTATTTTTTTCGAATTCCAATTTTTTCAGCTTAGAATTTTTTCTTAATTTTTTTTCCTGCTCTAAAATATTTAGAATAAAAAATTTTTGAAAAAATTTGAGTTGGAAAAATTTTTAAGAAAATGAAGGTGAAAAAATTCAAGAGAATGTCAAGTTTTTAAACATTTTCAAATCAAAGAGTGGAATTTTATACACTTGATAGTTGATATAAATATCAGTAAATGAAAAAATTGTAATGAATGAAAACTGGAAAAAAAACTTGGAGCTAAAAAAAAAATCGAGCAAGAAATTTCAAGAGTGGAAAAATTTTATTGGAGTCAAATAAATTGAAATTTTGAGAAAAAATTTTGAAACCTGAAAAAATTGAAATTTTAAGAAAATAGTGCTGTCAAGGTGCTGTAAATCGTTTGTTCACATATAGCTAAACGCTGAAACGAGAGAAAGCTGAAAGCTAGCCAAAAGCTAACTGTATGAATCAAAAAGCTAAAACCTAAATCCAAATTAGTATATTTCATAACAAGGGAGAAAAATTGTTTTTTCTTCGAGTTTTGAACGATATTTTTCTTTATTGTGGGAGAAAAACGCGAATTTAAACACCCAAGCGATTCGCAAGAGGGAGTAAAATAGCGTTTTACTCCCTCTATTATGAAAAATTTTGTTTTTGAAATTTTCTGCCGAAAGCCAAAAGCAGAAGTTTTATTTTACGGCTTTTCATTCCTGGATTTCAGTTTGGTGTGAAATTTCTCATTTTTTTTTTAGAAAATTTGGTACCGTTGTGATTGAGTTTCAAAATTTTTATGGATTTTTTTTTAAACAACAATTGTTGAGAAATCCCTGTAGGTGCTCGAGCACGCCAGCACCTCCAGTAACGCCGGCCATGGTTTCCATCACTTGTCGACCTGTCCTTATCCACCGGCAGGTGGAAAAATAGCAGGGCAAAAAGAAGCCAAAAAGGGGCGATAAAAACGAGTGTCTGTTTCCCGAAAATGCTCTGGTGGAGGCTCTTTTTTTTCGTTTTTTTTCTTAGTCCATTATCTGTGACGTTCAGAGGTCCAAATTTTTTTCCAATCGTAATTTTTTCGCACCAAAATTTTTTTTCTCAACAAAATTTTTTTCAAAACGTAATTTTCACACACGTAAATTTTTTTTCTCAACTAAATTTTTTTCAAAACGTAATTTTCACACACCTAATTTTTTTTTCTCAACTGAATTTTTTTCAAAACGTAATTTTTTCTCAACTAAATTTTTTTCAAAGCTTAATTTTTTCAGACCAAAATTTTTTTCAAAACGTAATTTTCACACACCTAAATTTTTTTTCTCAACAAAATTTTTTCAAAACGTAATTTTTACACACCTAAATTTTTGTTGAGAAAAACAATTTAGGTGTGTAAAAATTACGTTTTGAAAAAAATTTTGTTGAGAAAAAAAATTTTGGTGTGAAAAAATTACGTTTCGAAAAAAATTTTTTTCAGAAAAAAAAATTTAGGTGAGTGAAAATTACGTTTTGAAAAAAATTTTGGTGTGAAAAAATTACGATTGGAAAAAAATTTGGACCTCTGAACGTCACAGATAATGATAATGGACTTAGAAAAAAAACGAAAAAAATGAGCCTCCACCAGAGCATTTTCGGGGAAACAGACACTAGTGCAATACAACGAACCTTTGTGTCACTTTGAAATTTCGACTCGGCAAGGATCGAAAAAAATACGTGACCTGCCCAAGTGCCCACCCTCTGCTGTGGAATTCCGAACTGTCACCAAAAATTTTTTTTAGTCTTCAAAATTAAATTTTGATGAATGTAGAAATTGTTCGTGGCAAAGCTGCCAATTACATTATAACTTATAACTTACGCAATTTTTTGAAATTTTCAATCGGTAGCACTGTTATAATTTTTTTTTAAATACCGTTTCACTTTTCAAACTATTGAACGAGTATAAGCGAATTTTATTCAAATTTATTTTTGATGGCTAAAATTGTATTTTTCTTTTTGGTAAACATAATGAAATCTCATGATCTCCAACTTTTAAATCCGAGCCAGTTGAATCGCACCCCGGGGGGGGGGGGGGGGTAAAATTCCCAGCACGTAACAGAAAACCAAAAGTAGCCAAAAATCGTGTTTTTTTCAAATTGACATCACATTGAGGACCCCTAACTCCGTTCTTCATTGAGCTAAGAGGCTCAAATTTCTCTGAGAAGTCTTCCACTCAAATTAAACTACCACGCCAATTTTCTCAAAATTTGAGGTATGTTTTTTTTTTTTGGAATCACCCTAATCTATGCATACCTAGGAATGAGGAAAATAGGTAGGTACTTTTTACCGACTTTTCCATTTATGGAAAAGTCGAGTACTAAATTGTTCATCATGGTTGAAATGGACGTCGGGACCAACTTTTCTTCACGTTTTAGGACCTTCTGAACACGATAGGACGTGTGAGAAAAAACGAGGTTTCCTTATATATATATATATATATATATATATATATATACGTTTATGTACACTTTTGTCTTTGAGTAATCTCGAAAGTGGTGAACTTTCAGAAGAAAACACATATCACAAAAATTGTAGAGGAAGGATTGAAATTTTGAGATTTTCAAACCGATTTGAAATCCATTCAGCCGTTGTCGAGATATTGAACTTTGAACTTTGAGAAATTTGACTGAAAAATGTACACTTTGTCCTTGAATAAACTCGAAAGCTGCGAACTTTCAGAAGAGGACACATATCACAAAAATTGTAGAGGAAAGCTTGAAATTTTCAGATTTTCAAACCGATTTGAAATCCATTCAACCGTTTTCGAGATATTGACCTTTGAAGTTTGAGAAATTTGAATAAATGAATAAAAACGGTGAAAATGTGAGACATTTGAATGGAAAAGGTACAATTTTGTCCTCGATTAAACTCGAAAGCTGTGAACTTTCAGAAGAAAACACATATCACGAAAATTGTAGAGGAAGGATCGAAATTTTGAGATTTTCAAACCGATTTAAAATCCATTCAGCCGTTTTTGAGATATCTTACTTTGAACTTTGAGAAATTTGAATGAATGATGTACACTTTTGTCTTTGATTAAACTCGAAAGCGGCCAACTTTCAGAAGAAAACACATATCACAAAAATTGTAGAGGAAGAATCGAAATTTTGAGATTTTCAAACCGATTTAAAATCCATTTAGTCGTTTTCGAGATATCTAACTTTGAACTTTGAGAAATTTGACTGAAAAATGTACACTTTGTCCTTGAATAAACTCGAAAGCTGCGAACTTTCAGAAGAGGACACCATATCACAAAAATTGTAGAGGAAAGCTTGAACTTTTCAGATTTTAAAACCGATTTGAAATCCATTCAACCATTTTTGAGATATTGAACTTTGAAGTTTGAGAAATTTGAATAAATGAATAAAAAAGGTGAAAATATGAGACATTTGAATGGAAAAGGTACAATTTTGTCCTCGATTAAACTCGAAAGCTGTGAACTTTCAGAAGAAAACACATATCACGAAAATTGTAGAGGAAGGATCGAAATTTTGAGATTTTCAAACCGATTAAAAATCCATTCAGCCGTTTTCGAGATATCTTACTTTGAACTTTGAGAAATTTGAATGAATGATGTACACTTTTGTCTTTGATTAAACTCGAAAGCGGCCAACTTTCAGAAGAAAACACATATCACAAAAATTGTAGAGGAAGAATCGAAATTTTGAGATTTTCAAACCGATTTAAAATCCATTTAGTCGTTTTCGAGATATCTAACTTTGAACTTTGAGAAATTTGACTGAAAAATGTACACTTTGTCCTTGAATAAACTCGAAAGCTGCGAACTTTCAGAAGAGGACACATATCACAAAAATTGTAGAGGAAAGCTTGAACTTTTCAGATTTTAAAACCGATTTGAAATCCATTCAACCATTTTTGAGATATTGAACTTTGAAGTTTGAGAAATTTGAATAAATGAATAAAAAAGGTGAAAATATGAGACATTTGAATGGAAAAGGTACAATTTTGTCCTCGATTAAACTCGAAAGCTGTGAACTTTCAGAAGAAAACACATATCACGAAAATTGTAGAGGAAGGATCGAAATTTTGAGATTTTCAAACCGATTAAAAATCCATTCAGCCGTTTTCGAGATATCTTACTTTGAACTTTGAGAAATTTGAATGAATGATGTACACTTTTGTCTTTGATTAAACTCGAAAGCGGCGAACTTTCAGAAGAAAACACATATCACAAAAATTGCTCAAAATTTCGATCCTTCTTCTACGATTTTTGTAATATCTGTCCCCTTATGAAAGTTCACAGCTTTCGTGTTTAATCAAAGACAAAAGTATACCTTTTTCATTAAAATTTCACAATTTTTTTTTATTCATTTATTCAAATTTCTCAAACTTTAAAGTTCAATATTTCGAAAACGGTTGAATGGATTTCAAATCGGTTTGAAAATCTCAAAATTTAAATCCTTCCTCTACAATTTTTGTAATTTGTGTTTTTTTCTGAAAGTTCGCCGCTTTCGAGTTTAATCAAAGACAAAAGTGTACATCATTCATTCAAATTTCTCAAAGTTCAAAGTTGTGATATGTGTTTTCTTCTGAAAGTTCACAGTTTTCGAGTTTAATCAAAGACAAAATTGGGAAACAATTCATGACAGGAAAATATTAATGACGTAGTACGCGTGTATACGTATGCGTACGCGTGTATACGTATGCGTACGCGTACGCGCGCATGGGGGGGTAGTTTTACGTAGTTTAGTGACATGTATATCGTTGTCAAACACATTTCGGCAAGCTGCTCCGGTAGCTGAATGGACAGAGCGATAGCTCACAGTGCGGAAGGTCCCGCGTTCGAATCCCGCTGGCGGAGTAATTTTTTGAAATTTTTTTTCATCGTAATTTTGGAATTTTCAAAACGACGATTTTTTTAGACCGACTGAATGTCAAGGTGAGGTGAGGTTTAGTCTTTAGGATTAACAATACCGCTTTCGAGTTTAATCAAAGACAAAAGTGTACATCATTCATTCAAATTTCTCAAAGTTCAAAGTAAGATATCTCGGAAATCCATTCGGCCGTTTTCGAGATATTCAACTTTGAAGTTTGAGAAATTTGAATAAATGAATAAAAAAGGTGAAAATTTGAGAAATTTGAATGGAAAAGGTACAATTTTGTCTTTGATTAAACTCGAAAACTGTGAACTTTCAGAAGGAAACACATATCACAACTTTGAACTTTGATAAATTTGAATGAATGATGTACACTTTTGTCTTTGATTAAACTCGAAAGCGGCGAACTTTCAGAAAAAAACACAAATTACAAAAAAGTCGGTAAAAATTGTAGAGGAAGGATTTAAATTTTGAGATTTTCAAACCGATTTGAAATCCATTCAACCGTTTTCGAAATATTGAACTTTAAAGTTTGAGAAATTTGAATAAATGAATAAAAAAAAATTTGTGAAATTTTAATGAAAAAGGTACACTTTTGTCTTTGATTAAACACGAAAGCTGTGAACTTTCATAAGGGGACAGATATTACAAAAATCGTAGAGGAAGGATCGAAATTTTGAGATTTTCAAACCGATTTAAAATCCAATCAGCCGTTTTCGAGATATCTTACTTTGAACTTTGAGAAATTTGAATAAAATAAAAAAGGTGGGAATTTTAGAAATTTCAATCAAATGAAGTAAAAGTTGCAGAACGCTTTAAATTTTTATTTTTCAAGAACCCCTGAACCAATTGAGCTGAAATTTTCAGAAGTGACAGAGGAAAGTTGGAAGGTGATACAGTAAAAATTTCAGTTCAATCGGTTCAGGTATGCCATCCACCAGGTAGCTGAAAATTGATTAACAGTTTTTTTGAAGCCCACTCAAAAAAATGTGATGACACACTGACGAAAGTAAATTTAATTCTCTACAACGTCCTTCACTAACTTTTTTGCGGGACGCCTCCTTTACTCAAAAAACGGTCACTAAAGGGCGTAATGAGAGGTTCAAAACTCACATTTTGCATTTTGGCATTCAAAATTCGGTAAAAGGGCACATTCTGACACATTGTGGGTCGCGGATTCCGAATTTGTCTTTGTTTTACCGATTCGAATCTCCTAGATGTCCCTAGGGACTTGAGGATGCCTGAGGGGATGGAGGAGGGAAAGGCTGAAATTTCAATTTCGGCAATTACTTTAAAATTATACATACAGCTTTTATGTAATTTGGGGTTATGTTTCAAATTAGGCTTTGGTTTTTCGATTTCAGCCCCCTAGGTTCCCCTATGTACATTAGACAGCTTAGAGGTCCAAAATTTTGGAATTGGGTACTGGGCAAAAATTTTAATTTCGAGTAATAACTTGAAACTGATTTCAAAGGCCTTAGTTTTTCGATTTGAATTTCCCTAGATGTCATAAGGGGTATCGAAGTTCAAAATTTTGAACTTAACTTGGAAAGAAGCAATATAAATTATGTAAAAAGGATTGTTGATTTCAAATTTGGCCTTAATTTTTCGAGTTGAATCATCCTTCGATGCTAATAAATTTACATTACGTTGTATGTGAAAACTGAAAAGTCGGTTACCTTACGCGACTGCGTAAGGTTTTTTTTAATTATGCGAAATTTCACGATAAAATCCTATAGACTTATGTATTATCGATTTGATTTGTACTCGTTCGTTCAGTTGCAAAGCCGTTTAATTCGAATTGAATTTTTTTACCAAACCAAAATACCTATTTCAATTTCGACTTTTCAATTTACAACCTCTGCCAGAGAAATTTTCCGATAAATTCCCCCGGGGTTATCCAGTCAGGCCTGCGTTCTTCGGAGCATGACGGTTTCTAAACAAAGATAGTGGGCTTCTCAGTTCAAAAAAAAAGCAAAACAAAACGAAAAAACGCTTATCAAAAATCGGCGATAGCGCAGCAACGCCCATTTGAAAACATTTTAAAGCTCTTTTCCAAACTTTTGATAATCTAAACGATAAGCGATAAAGTCGTCCGCGGTAATTCGGCGAAATTTTATACTTATTGCCGGCGATAAAAATTTCTCGGCTCGGTTCAAGAACACTTGTAAAAAAAACGCCGATTTGGGAAGAAAATAGCCTCAGTAACTACCGGTGGCGTGGCGCGGGTATTGAAAAAAAATGTATTCGAATTGACGGTATAGGCTTTTAAAAAAATTCTCCGGGGCTGCGCCTGGGCGAGTGAGTCGTTATTTTGTCCAAGATTTACGAGTCTAAGAGTACATCGCGTATAGTATTTGATAAATTACCTCATTTTACGTATTTAGGTTACTCAGTACGAAGTGTTAAGCGGGCTTGCTTGCTTGGGCAGGAGTTGAAGGGATGAAGAATTCCTCTCTTTAAGGCGTAAGTGTCTTGTAACGTAGGTACTTAAAAAATAGCTATTTTTTTGCTTTTCGAAAGTGATTTTTCAATTCCGCCTTTATTTGCATGAAGTATCTCTGTATTTTGGAAAATTCTTTCAAAAATCACGTCATTTTTCTATTTTTTATCACACTGAGCTCTTATTTTGGGGGTTTTAACATCGCTGTTCTTTATCTACCTATATATTTTCTCTTCCTCCTTCTTCAGACGTTTGAAATTCTTGGTCCGAGCTATGAAATGCAAAGTTCTTCAATTCGATAGAGTCGATGAAAATTTTCAGCTTTACGAATCGACGATAGGACTATTACTGAATACAAAATTAGACGTGTTGATATTTCATATTCGATTCATCGCTCGTCGAGACAAAATGAAACGGGTTTCCATCGACAAAGTTTGTTTTCAAGAATGATTGTTCTGTTTATTACATATGGGACTGTGCGTAGCTAGGTAGGAGCATCAAGATTCTAGACTAGTGGGTAGTAGGTATGCACTTTTTTCAACTCAAAATTTTTTCAATTTCTATACTTATTTACTTAATTTCAAATAATTTTTTTTTAGATTTAATTTTTTCAAATATTTTACAGCTTTGATTGTTTAAAAATAATTTTAGATTTCATATTTTTATCACTTTTTAAACTTTTTTTTCTAATCAGTTATTCAGTAGCTCTTGTCTCTCTTCAGTGCGAATAAATTTTTCGCCTTTAATTAGTTATTCAGTTGAAATAAATTTTAAAAAACATAAAGTTGATTTTTTTTTAAATTTGAAGTTGAAAAAAAATGAAAAATGCCAAATTGGAAAAATGTTTCGAACTGTAATAGTCCCTGCGGTTAGCTCGGGCTTACTGCACTTTTTGAATACGGGTTGAAATGTGGTTTTTATTTTAGTATGACCCAAAAGAAAATTTTCGAGAAGTGGAGACGTCAAAAATTTTCTTTAGGCGGGGGAGGGGGTCGAAGGGGGAGTAACCCTAATTTTTCACACGAAGGGGTTGGGGTAAATTTGGTGTAATTTTCATTTTCATATAATTCGACCCTTCTGAACTCGAATCTGCGATTAGTTTTTCGATTTGAAGCGTAGAATTTACACAATCGTATGATTTGGGCCGCGAAAACAGGCCAATTTTGAGGAAAAAGAGGTAAAATTGCGATTTTTTTCATCTTGAGACGAGTGATGTGGTTAAAGTAAGGTTTGGAACCAGTTTTTTATATAATTCAAGCCTTCTGAATTCGAATTCGTTATTGGTTTCCCCATAGGAAATGAAATAGCTTCTTGATCGTTGCTTTTTGGTAGTAAAACACAACACAAAAAAATTAATTCGGGGTAAATGTAAATTCCAGAGTTTAGCATGTCACAATTTGTATCTAACTGGCTGCACTGATGTTCAAAATTTTCCAAAAAATCTTGAAATATATGTACTGTACTTTTAGTGATTGAAAAAAATAATACATTTTCAAACGAAAAAATAGTCAGTTCAAAGTCGATATAAACTACGTATTTTTGAATTTTAAGATTTTCTGTTGGCTGCACTGACGTATGATTTTTTTTTCAAAATTCAGTTTCAGTGGTCGAAAAAAATTATTGTTCACTTACTCGATGAAAAAAAAAATCATTTCAGATTAGTAGAAATTTCGTTTTGTCGAAATATTGCAATCTGCAACTTTTCGACCCCCTGGTAGCCGTCTGAGTTTTGATCGGAGGAGGATGGCGATGGTTTAGGGAGATGTAGAAACTCAAATCGCACCTTTTAAGTGCTACGAAGGCTTCTGGCTCGACTTTCGAGTGACTGAAAACCACAAAAAACAGCGATTTTTTCGAAAATAGGTGCACTTTGAGCACTCCCTGCTCCCCCCCCCCACGTACACCTGGGGGGTTCAAATTTTTTTTGGGAGGTCTCCATATCTAGGAGAACCACTCCAGCAAAGTTGGTCCAAATCCGAGGTATGTTTTTTTTCGCGATCCACCCTTCTATAACATAAACATTTTTTTATATACTTACTTATCCATGGATAAGTAAGTATATAAAAAAGAAGATCTCTGGTATCTACTTCTTTGTTTCCTTCAATACCTGTACCTGCATGACTTAGGACATACATGAATTTAATTATCATGCCAGAAGTTTGAATTTTGAAGATTTATGGTAAATATTTTGAATTAATTTTTTTTCTGAAAACTTGTTCTGGATAGCTAATAGAGAAGATAAGGAGTTTGTTATAATTAGGAATTTTTCACGAGGAAAATTTGTTTAGTGTATTTCTTTTAAGCAATTGAATTTTCTTAAATTTTTGCAATTTCGAATTTTAAAAAAATATAAAATTGAAAAAAAGTTTAAAAAATCAAAATTGGAAAAATTTTAAGAAAATTAAATTTTAAACAATTTTACTCTTGGAAAAATTTCAAAATTAAAATGAATACCTACAATTGCGAAAAGAAGTGGAATTAAAAAAATGGAAAAAATTAAGTTGAAAAAAGTTGAACTTGCCTATAATTAATTTGCACTTGGATCGTTGAAATCCCGTTTGTAGCAAAATTATTTAGGCGCTCGTGAGTCGACAAACACTTGATGTACGTAAACAGAAACAGCCGACCGAACTCGTGGAATTTTCCTTTAATTTGGTTATTTTCATCTAGTTTCACTTCACGTAGGAATTACGTAAAGGGTATTTACTTACTCGTATTCGGAGTCGTTATGAGATTTCATCCGAATTATCGATGGCGCGACCGACGCGACGAAGTGACACTTGGTTAAATACTAAATAGCTCTACCACGTGAGGTGCCAATGACCGATCTGCGACGTCGTCTTTCAACCCTTCTTTCGTTAATCACGAAAACGAAAACAAACCCATATTTACAACCAGCAAGTTACTAAATACGGCCAAGTGTTGATAATAAACGAGACAACAGACAAAATAAAACAGAAAAGAGGGATTGAAAAAAATACGACCAGCGTCGTAGCCATAAAAAGTGGTACTTAGCTGGAGTTACCTATGGTTGCTAGGTATCCAGGTAGCTCTAGTTAAATACCTATTAAATACGGTACACGTATTATGTACCTCTATACTTCTACTTATCATCAAATACGACGTTAGTAGGTGCTTTAAATTTCGCGAATCTTACACTCGTACTGACAAAAGCGTATGTTTATTTACGGTCGAGGAGTCGTTGAAAAAATTACGACGTTCGAATTCTGCGTTAGTACTCTCCGATGCTTTATTTGGCTGACCTGTCGTCTCTGTCGCGTAAATACCTTATGAAAAATTTGAAAGCGTGCTCGATTCTCCGAAGTCCGAAGGACAATCCAACCGTTTAGCTGGCTTTAAATTGCTTGCTATAGAGCGAGTGTTTTTTTTTTCTTCTGCTTTTTCGTCATCGCAGATTTGACGATTTGTATTTGTAGTCAGGTCTTAACTCTTAATTGAACAAAAAAAGGCTTCCGCGCGGGATTCTTGTTAAAATTGATTTTATGATTGATTCTTGTTTTAGACACTAAAACAAATAAATTTAGCTTAGATGCCTATTTTTCTCCCTCCCCCTTTTCCCAAGGTCCACCCCAACATTTCAAACGCGTGTACCGCCCAATTTATGGGTCGTAATGAAAAAATTTTCAAACAAAAGTTGTTCCTCAACACGTTCCGTACATTTTCATTTCTCATAAAAATTCATTTTGGAGCTACTCCTGCCCTCCAAATTTGAAAATAAAACAATTTTCAGAAAACTTTAAAATCGTGTTTTCTTCATTTTAAGCGAAAATTTTCAGAGATACAGCAAAATTTGTAACCACAAAAAGTATTCAGAATTGAATTTCCTTTCCAATGGGATCTCTCCCCCTCCCCCTTATCTCAAAAGTTGGACCCATAAAAAAAATTGAACGATTTTTGTTCTTCAATATCTAATGCATAATTTCATTTATTATCGGGATTCATGTTGGAGCAAATTTTGCTCGTGGGCCCAACTTTTGTGAATACGAGGAAGGGGGAGAGGTCCACTCTGTCGGGAAAAGTTGGTGAAAATGGTCGTGATAGAGCTCATTGGAAAGGAAATTCAATTCTGAATACTTTTTGTGATTACAAATTTTGTCGTATCTCCGAAACTATTCGTTTAAAATGAAGGAAACGTGATTTTGAGGTATTCTCAAAAACATGTTTTGTTTCCAAATTTGGGGAGCAGGAGTTGCTCCAAAATGGATTTTGATGAGAAATGAAAATGTACATTAGGTGCTGAGGAACAACTTTTGTTTGAAAATTTTTTCAATGCAACCCATAGATTGGGCGGTACATGCGTTTGAAATGTTGGGGGATGGACCCTGGGAAAAAGGGGATGGGGAAAAATTGGCATCTAAGCTAAATTAATTTGTTTTAGTGTCTAAAACAAGAATCAATCATAAAATAAATTTTAACAAGATTCCCGCGCGGATGTTCAATTGAGACCTGACTATTGCCCAATTTGGCAAAACATCAGCAAATTAGACACCAAGGCAGGTGCGCTTAGGTACGACGCGACGCGACGAGAGGCCCTTTAATAATGCACATTTTCGACTTCTTCCTCGTATCGTCACGTCGACGACATTCCGAGAAACGAAATTCACTTACGAAATAAGATTTTGGAAACGAGCTTATATTCGACTTACTTTATTTCGATCGTTCGTTAACCTATTTTTTCCACAATCTGCTCTTCTGTTTTGCAAAGCAAAATCTCATTCGTGTCACTTTTTTCATCCCATCAACGGTACGTCACTACGTAGGTACCTACTTACACTGGATTACGATGTACGTGGGACGTGATGCTCCACGACGCGACGTATGTCGTTGTAAGGATATAAAAAGTTCAATGACCCGCGAAGCGAGAAAATTTGATGAGATTATTTTTCGAAATGAAAAGTAGATGTTGGTGGTTCCCTGTACCTATCTACCGTTGGTAACCTACCTTTGTCTATCTCCGCGCTCACTCGTAAGTCAACGTGAGTTCAGTTTGCATGGGATTTTTTAATAAAATTCCGCAGATATGCAACTTTTAAAGGTATACCTTTACCTAGGAATCGGCTTATTTCCCTTAAGACGTGTGTAAGACGTTTGAAATGCATTAACGAAATAAGCAGGGTGAATAACTGGATAAGTAGAACGTCGTCGACTGAAAATAAAATATTTACTTGATCAATTTTTACACAAAGTTAAAGGTGGAAACTTTTAATACGTAACGAGGAAAAAAGTTGTTTGACGTTGATGGATTTATAGTACACGTACATCTACACACCTATTTTGTTATTATTTTATTATTACATATTGTTGTTGTTGTTGTTTTGCGGCGGCGCCGGTGGCGTGTGTAAACAGACCAAGGTATTTTCACCTATTCGTCGTTGTTTAGGTTTATTTTACTTGGACGCTACACGAGCATAATACCTAAATGTTTTATTATTACCTAATAGCTGATCGAATTTGCGTCCTGGAAATTTTTGTTTTCGACCGTGCCTGTTTACTCTGTTCAATGATCAGTTCCAAGTCTAATTTTTATGTTATCGCAGGTGTAAAATTACGACGAGCTCGTCTAGAAATTTTTTCGTATGGGGGGTCGAAAGAGCAAAATTTTGTCAGATTAACGATTTCTTCTGTGAGGCATTCACAGTTAGTTCTTCAGACTTTTTCGAGTCGAAAAAATTTTGACGAATCGATATAATGATTTCTTGTCTGATTTTTTGGAACTTTGGAGAATCTGTTCAAACTGACTCGTGTTATCATTTACCTGACATTTTATTTTTCTGAGGCGTTATGTGCAAATTATCCAAATTGGGGGTTTCTCCAATACTCAGTGGAGAAGTTACAGTGTAAGCTTGTAAGCTCAGCTTAAAAAATTTTTTTAAATATATTTTTATTAAAAATCAAATACTGAATTTCAAACCATTCGTGAAAATCCGAAATCAATTTTTAAAAACGTCTATAATTGTATATTTTGGGTTGTGTTAGAGCTCTTCAGATTCAGCATCAATATTGTAATTTATTTGGGGCCACGTTGCACTGAAGAGTAAGGGGATGCTGCATTTGTGGTTGGTTGTTATAAGCCAGCTTCATGAATGTTTTGTCAAGTTCAGGCAATTCTTTTGAATGTTTGATGCTTTTTTACTCATTCAATTTTGAATTTGATCATAAGACCATACTGATTTTAGAAAAAATTGATTTGAGGAGACAAAGGAAAATAATTTTATTCAATTTACGTACATGAACTTTACTTGTTTTCAATTGCAAAAATGAATCATTGGAAATAAAGTAATAATTATTCTCTGACCAGGGTTCGTTTTGCAATTAAATTTTTTTTTCTCACGTTTCTCGTGTTCAAGTTTTCGTTTGTTTGTTTCAATTTATTTTTTGAATAATATTCTATAATTTGTACGAATTCAGCCATTCAAAATTCAGATGCAAACGACAAAAAATCCGAAAATGTTTTACACATTTTCAATACAGCGAAGTACCATTTGTGACTCAGGCTTTTTCGATCGCCCAAAAGACCCTGAAATTCTGAGTTTCAGGTAAAACTGAATGCGGAATCTGAAAGAGTGGAGTTTTTACTACCAAAATACCTTTGTTTCGGATTTTTGCCATTAGTCCTTTGCTTGTGGGAATTTTTTCCCCGAACCTCCATTTTTTAGAATTTTTCAGGGGTCCCGTTTGTGGATCAAACCATTTGCAGAGGACTATAATTTTTCAAAAAAAAAATCCTATGAAAAGTCATTTCCCTCTTCATCAATACAAATTACGGATTTAATTTTAAAAAAAAATACTGACTGTGAATTTTTTCTAAAACATCAATTTTTCGCGTCAAAAAATGCCTTTAAAATCATTTTATTTTTTTCTGATTTTGTAATGAAAAAAAAACACCAATTAAAGATATGTATGTAATGGGTAATCTGGTAGTTCATACACACGCCTAATTCTTTTTTTTACCCAACTTCTTGTTACGTGGTGGTACTTCGTTGCATGAAAATCGAAAAAAATAATTGAACCAATTTTTAAAAAAAAAATGATAAAACGTATAGAATTGGGACCAAAATGGATTTATGTACGTGAATTGAATAAAATAGCGTACAAAACTCGGTTACAATGTATAACCTCATGCGTTGAAGCCCTCGTCTGCGGCTCATGCTACAATCTTCGCAATCGGTTATAAAATTGCACATTATTCCCTTCTTGTGTAATATACTATTATTTCATATCTAAAATCTTCAATTAATAAGCATTTCTTAAATTATAAATGTTGAATTCTAATGATCTGATCGATAACCTATTGTGTTTTTTTTTGTTTTAGGTGAGTATCTGTTGAATTCCTTTGAAATAATGAAATCGTGTTCAAAATAAGTGAGTTATTCGAATATTTCATCATCTCGAGATATGACCCTTCGAAGGGGTAATTTGTCAAAAAATCGCGATTGCATAAAAATTACGAAGCCCACAGCCCAGCCATCCTGAAGGTTAGAAGGGAAATGATCGTGCGGTTGTGTGAATAGACCACGAAGGAGAATTCGTAAAAAAAATTGAGCGAAATCGGAAAACCCAACTTTATTTTTAGTTCAAGTTTCTCTCTTATTTATAAACCAGTAAAAATTATCGAAAATCACTGAGAAACAGTAAGAATTGCAGCGCAGGAGAAAATAAGTGAAAACATTTTCAATGAAAACAAATCAGTAAAAATTCACTGATTTTCCAGTGATTTTTCTCACTGATTTGTTTTCAGTAAAAAAAAATCACTGATTTTCTCCTGTGCTGCAATTTTGACTGTTTCTCAGTGATTTTTGATAATTTTCACTGATTTATAAATGAGAGAGCACTATGTCCAAAATGGGCTTCAACATGGAATAATGCAAAGGTCAGACTTATGTTGGACTTGAAGAAACGAAAATTTTGGCGAATTTATGTAATAGCTTTTTTGAATGTAAATGATTTATTCCACTATCATTTAAAAAAAAATTACTCTCCTCTGAAAAAATCCATGATTTGAAAGCTTTTGCTCCGAAGCAAAACGACTCTTTCATTCTGAATCAGTGAAAAGTCACTGATAAACAATCAGAATCGCAGCACAGGAAAAAATCAGTCAAATTCACTGATTTTCAGCGAATTTTTGCTGATTGTTCAATGATTTTCAGCGAATTTTTGCTGATTGTTCAAAGATTTTCACTAATTTTTCTGTTAATCTCATAAATTTTACTGGGGTTTTCTGCGAATTTTCACTGATTTTCTATAGTGATTTTTCTCAATGATTTGTTTTCATTGAAAATTTTTTCACTGATGTTCTCCTGTGCTGAAATTCTGACTATTTCTCAGTGGTTTTCGATAATTTTCACTGATTTATAAATGAAAGAGTAGTATAACACAGGGCGACACGAATTTTGTTTTTGGGTTCTCATTGCCAAATTTGGGTTGCTTTTATGTAACCAATAAAGGAAAAAATATTTTTTTTGACCAAAGTTTGCTTTGGGGGGGGGCAAAAAACTGATTTTTCGAGGTCAATAAGCCTGAGCATTACAAAAACAATTGAATTTTTTTTTTTTGACTAATCTTGTAGGAAATTTTACGGCGAATCCAATGCCGCAAACCGCAGACCTCCGTCTCTTTTTTTAAAAAAAGTTACAGCTCATTCTTTCCAAAATTTTGTGAAAAAATCGCATTTTTTTGTTTTTTTTTTTTGCAAAGAAGTGAAATTTGAGAGAAAATTAAGGGTTTTAAGGCCATAATGACCATCGTGAGAGTTGTAGGAAATTTCACGGCGAATCGAATGCCGCAAACCGCGGACCTCTATCTCTTTTTGAAAAAAAGTTACAGCTCATCCTTAAAACTCTTAGGTTTCTCTCAAATTTCACTTTTTCGCGAAAAAGGCACAAAAAATGTGATTTTTTCACAGAATTTTGTAAAGAATGAGCTGTCACTTTTTTTTCAATAAGAGATAGAGGTCCGCGGTTTGCGGCATTCGATTCGCCGTGAAATTTTCTACAACTCTTACCATGGTCATTATGGCCTTAAAACCCTTAATTTTCTCTCAAATTTCACTTCTTTGCGAAAAAAAAAACAAAAAAATGCGATTTTTTCACAAAATTTTGGAAATAATGAGCTGTAACTTTTTTTCAATAAGAGATAGAGGTCCGCGGTTTGCGACATTCGATTCGCCGTAAAATTTCTTACTAGATTAGTCCAAAAAAAATTTTTTCAATTTTTTTTGTAATGCTCAGGCTTACTGACCTCGAAAAATCAGTTTTTTGGCCCCCCCACCCCCGAGAGAGGGGTGAGAAGGGTCAAAAGATGAAACAGGGTATAAAGTTATAACATAGGTATCGAAATCTACGTATTCATAGGTGCTGAATTCAGATTTAATATTATGTTTTCACCTGAAGCCCGGGAGAGGGGTAAGGGGTAAAAATAAGTTACTAACAAAATGTTTTTAATGAAAATCATGTATATTAACAAGAAAACAAGTAACTACGTCATGAAATTAAAAAATTAAAACATCGAAAACTTGATCATTTCATTTTTTTTTCAGTTTCAGTTATTTAATCGGAATAGCTATTTAGAAATTGATTTGAATTTTTCAAACAGATACTTTTGGAAAAAATAAGAAATCGAGTGCTAGATTTCGAAGTCTTTGAATTAATTTCTAGAACACCAAATTAAAGCTCATAAAGTCGAAAAAGGAGGAGGGAGGAAAAAAAATTCCAACAATACCAAATGTAGTATCAAAATCTTATGTTTTTGACCTCCCAAGTCTGTTGGTCCGTTTCCGATGTTGGATACCCATATCAACTTTACATCCCATTTTACATTTTTCACCCTCTCACTCACTCCCCTAAGGTCCTGGTGCAAAAATAATATTATTTTTGTTTTCAGCATCGTTGAAAATGTAGATTTGGACACCCATATTAATTTTCAACCTTATTTTATATTTTTAACCTCCTCCACCCCCTCCTCCGGGGCTCCTAGTTTCAAAAATTATATCAAATTTGGATTCAGCACCCTTGAAAATGTAGATTTGGATACCCATATCAACTTCAACCCCCATTTTACATTTTTCAACCCCCTCACCCCTCCCCCAAAGATCCTGATGCAAAAATAATATTAAATTTGGATTTAGCGTTAAAAATTACATATGTTCCGGCCGAAAAATTTGAATTAGCTTCGTGGGACTTTTTTCCGCCTAAATTGTCCATTGGGCCCACTGTGCGACTTCCGAAAAAAATTCGGAAAAATCTTTTTCGACTCGAAGAAATCTGAGAAATTGAATGCGGCTTTTTCCCTTTTTATATATCTCTAGTGCGACGTCAAAGTTCGGATAGCATTCTAAAAATGGTTTCCCTTGTATTCGAATATTTTCATCATCGAATTATGTCATGCTGTCTATTTTACGGAGCTTTGCCTTTACCTCGTGAATATCCCTACTTTTGTCACATCGAGCGGTGGTTACAGCTTTACTCATTTCAACAGAAAAAAAAATCCGCATACTTACAGTACGTTCGGCGTGCTGGCGACACGTAAATGATAAAAATGTCGAGACGAGTTTCGAGGGTGTTTATGAAAGCTTTTGTTCAACTCGGGAAAACAGCTTTGGTTTGAATTTAATGAATAATGATGATGAAAGCTACACTCCGCTGTACCTAACCTATAAACCTACCTACCGTTTGTACATATTTCACTATGCTCGTACCCTAGTCAATCGTCACTGTACGTAGAAGAGCATTTCGAATAACAAGGCTCTAAGTACTTACGCGAGTTCACGCTGAAACAAAATAAGTACGTGGCATTCGTCTGCGAGCAAAATAGCAATTGTATTTCGAAGGTGTTTCGTTTTTTTGTTTGGTGTGTGCGAGTGTTTTTTTTTAGGCAATTTTCGAAAACGTTTAGAAGTTATATAACGCCTAACGCGGTGAAAAATTTTCTTTTGTAAAAGCTTTGTCGTTTCATTTTTCGAGCAAATTATTATACGAAACGAGGACGTGCTCGACTGCTCGTGCGTAGAACAATTTATCGGCCGAATATCGCTGTAGGTTTTTTATTTTTTGCGAAGAGCAGAACGAACGAGCGAATCCTTCGACGAAAATGAAAAATACAGTTCGAAGCGATGACATATTTGTAAACGAGTCGTACGGTCGCGTAAAATGACAAAATTTCGGCCTACCTCGAGAGGCGCGAAAGATGACCAGAAATAGGTACCTGAAAGCGAAATAGAAATAAGAAGGCGTTATATGGCTGTACGAAAATTACATTTACTCGTCGCTCGTACCTAATACCTATACGTTTTTTTTCCTTCTCCTTGTCCGCATTTAGGTAGGTAGATAGGTATACGCAACGCGTCACGTCGCCGTCGTCGAAAAAATATTCGAGCGAATGTTTTTTTTTCAAGGGTCATGCACGACGAGCGTTCGCTCGACAAATGTCAATTTACAATGATAATCCCGCGCTGGAATAAATTTACATTTAACACGGTCGTCTTTCGCATTCGCAATGAACATTTATATTTAGAGTATTCTTTAAACGTATTATCATATCGTCGAGAAGATGTTTATTTTTGATTGCAGTTTCAGTTTTTCTCCGCCGCCGTACCTACCTAGTACCTAGTACCGCTACCTATCTTCCAACCTACCTCTATATACACGGTTTTTACATACGCGTACAGCTCTTTTATTTTTCCCCGGTTGAATTTCCGGTTTTATGACGAAATTAGGTATTCGGGTCTTTTCGCGATGTCAAAAGTGCAGAGTTTTTTTATTTATTTATGTACGCTATGTCGGACGTCCGAGTGGAATTTTTTTCATGAAAATACACTCTTACATTCGAACAAAATGGCTGCATTGTATTCGTCGTAGTGATAAATGTTGTTGTACATAGAAGGTTTTAAATTTTCTCACAAGGGAGGTATCCCAACTCGATGTAAAATTTTGAGTCCAAACAAAAAAAATTCGATAGTACATCATAACAGGACTCCGTATCCAAAATTTCAAGAACTGAAATTCATTTCTCGATTTTTGGCGAATTTTTGAAATTTCAAAATTACCTTCGCCTTGCGAAAAATGAAAATTTGATCTAATCAACGAAAAAAGCTGAAATTTGGTCCATACCCTATTTTCAGCCTCTTGAATCGATTGGAAGCGGTTTCGAGACGTTTCGAAGCCATCAGAAAAGTTTGGAATTTTTCAGTGCTGGAGAAAAGCCCATAAAAATGGTCCATACGAAATTCAGCACTTATAACGCGGATTATCCGTAGATATTGGTGGCCTATTTGATCGAATAAAGTAGAATTTTCTGAGATTTGCAACTTTGAGTTCAAATTTATTTTTTTTTTGGCAGAAAATTAATTTTTTCCAGTAAAATTGTCAGGCAAAAAATATAAATTTGAACTCGAAGTTGCGAATCTCTGAAAATTCGATTTTAATTGATCAAATGGGTCACCAATTTTGATGATCCGCGATTATAGGTGCTGAAGTGAATATGGGCCATTTTTATGGGCTTTCCTCCAGCGCTGGAAAATTCCAAAATTTTCTGATAGCTCCGAAACGTATCGAAACTGCTTCCAATCGATTTGGAAGGTCGAAAATAGGGTATCTACCAAGTTTCAACTTTTTACCTCGATATATGCGTATTGGGTGAATTTTTAAATTTTTCCCAGGAAAATTTCTTGCCCAAAAATGCGAATTTGAACTCAAAGTTACGAATTTTGGAAAATTATATTTTAATCTATCAAATGGGCCACCAATATGGATAATCCGCGATGATAGGTGCTGAAGTGCATATGGGCCATTTTTATGAGCTTTTCGCCAGCGCTGGAAAATTCCAAAATTTTCTGGTGGCTCTGAAACGTCTCGAAACCGCTTTCAATCGATTCAGGAGGTTGAAAATAGGGTATATACCAAATTTCAGATTTTTTCGTTGATGAGATCAAATTTTCATATTTCGCAGGGCGAAGGTAATTTTTAAATTTCAAAAATTCGCCAAAAATCGAGAAATGAACTTCAGTGCCTGAAATTTTGGATACGGGATCCTGTTATGATGTATTTTCGATTTTTTTTTGTTTAGACTCAAAATTTCACTTTGAGTTGGGATACCGCCCTTGTCAGATCCTCGCATCTTTGTGACACTTATTTCGACTTTGAACACGTGCGCGAGAAGATATTACGCGACTTACACGTTATTCAACATTGAAAGCTCTGCGTTTCGTTATTTTATTACAGTAAATTTTTCGAACCGGTCTGCTTTTTCAATAGGTATTCGAAAAGTACAGTATATTTACGTGAAATTATTCGATGCCAAATTGGAAATTATTACGAGCAGTTATCGCTTATTTGATACTTTTACTCTTCGTCTGTCGTAAAACGAAATTGATTTAGTTTTTAAAATGTCTGAGATCAATCAGTTTTCTTAAAAAATTACCGAATTTTTTTCACATTGCATTTTTTATGTTCCCATCGCGATAGCTTTAAAAAGCCCTTCGGCTATTCCATATCAACTCGAACCAAAAATTAAGTCGGGTCCTCCGGATTTTGCTCAAATTTTTTTTACGAGTTCGTCTTCATGGTATTTTTATTAAACCACGATAATTTCCCTTCTTACACTCAAGAAGGCTGGGAGATGGGCCTCGTAATTTTTATGCAATTGCGATTTTTTGCCAAATTATGCAACTTTGAAGGCTCCTTTCTCGAAATTGTTTATACTTAGGGAGGACTGCTTGCGGAGTTTCAAAGAGAATTAATACTGGATTAAAAAACGATAATCACATTTTGAAAATCTCAAAGTTAAACTTTGGTGGTGAAAGCTCAACTTTCATAATAAGTATAAAAAATGGTAGCTACTATTTGAAAATCTGAAAAATTACAGTAAGCAGCCCTTTCTACTTTTTTTAACCAAAAAATTCTCAAGGTGGTATCTCTACACCCCTGGGGGTGGGGGGTACGAGGGTCCAAAATTTTGACCAAAATTCTAAAAAATCAAAAAAGTAAAATAATACATCTATTTATACTAACTACTAACTCGAAGGCGCTGAGTTCGAATATGCACTCGGTTTTTTCACACAATTTTTCTGACCCCCTCCTCCCTATTAGCCCCCTTGATAAGGTCAAAATTTAAAAAAATGAAAAATGACGTGTGACCAGTCGTTTGTTTGGTGTTTGAGGGCACTGAGTTCGAATATTTGCTTATTTTTTTAGATTTTACTCTTTTGTGCCCCTTAGCCCCAAAATTTGGGAGAAAGTATGTTGAGAAATGAAAATAGCTTGTGGCATATTGATCCTCACTAATTTGAGGGCGTAGAGTTGGAATATCGACTTAATTGTCGATCCCATCCCCCTCGTAATTTTTTTAAATATTCGGCTCTGTTTTGATCACTTAAGACTGGTGGAGAGGATGGTTAAAGCACGGTGGAAAGGGGCGCTATTTTCATTTCTTGACAACTTTTTTCCCAAAATTGAGGGCTATGAAGAGGCTCTGAAAGGTCAAATCCAAAAAATAAGCAAATATCCGAACTCAGTGCCCTCATAACCCTAACAAACGACAGGTTACACGTTATTTTTCATTTTTTTGAATTTATCAAGAGGACTGGTGGAGGGGGAGAGGGGTTCAGAGAGGTCGAATGAAAAAACTGAGCACATATTCGAACTCAGCGCCTTTGAATTAGTAGAAATCGATTTGTTACTTGATTTTTTTGATTTTTTAAAATTTTGGTCAAAATTGTGAACCATTGCATCACCTCTCCCAGGGGTGTAGGGATCCCACCTTGAGAGTTTTTTGGTTAAAAAAAGTAGAGAGGGCTGCTATTTTTCAGATTTTCAAATGGTAGCTTTCATCTTTTGTACTTATCATGAAAGTTGAGCTTTCACCATCAAAGTTCAACTTTGAGCTTTTTAAAATGTGAGTATTGTTTTTGAATCTCCTATCAATTCTCTATCAAACCTCGCAAACAGTGTCCTCCAAGAACAAAACCGATCTCGAGATAGAAGCTTTCAAAGTTGAGCAATTTGGCAAAAAATCGCAATTGCATAAAAAATTACGGTACCCGCCCCCAACCCCCATTGAGGGTTAGAAGAGAAATTATCGTGGTAATGTGAATAGACCATGAAGGGGAACTCGTAAAAAAAATTCTGCGAAATCGGAAGACCCGACTTCATTTTTGGTTCGAGTTTCCCACCTATAAGGATTTTTTTTGAAAATCGTTCGAGCCAAAAATGAAGAATTCGATCCCACTCGAAAAAAAATTCTGCGTCATATGAAATGAAATAGAAAACTGAAACGAGAGGAGGCATTTTAATGAAAGCTGCGAATAGTAAAAATTATTGCTCGAAGCGTTCGATACTGCTGGACAGTGGACACTGGACAGCTGGCTAGGTTTTAGTATTTGGTACTACGTAGGTCGTAGCGGAGATAAAAAAGTTGTAGCCGAGGGGCCGCGGCTGGTGCGTTCTATAAATTTAATATAAGTTGGCCAATATCGTTGGTTAATGGTGCGACGGTTTGATTGAGAAAAGATGGCGCAGCGTATACCTATTATTTTTTTGAACTATATGGAGCAGATTAATGCGACGGAATTCGGTTCTAATGTCTATGGACGAACTCGTAACTCGTAAATTTAGGAGTAGGACTGCAAGTAGCTAGCTAGGTACAGCGTGTAAGGTAGGTAAGGTACATATAAATTGACTTTGGTGTACGTACCTAACTACCTATCTATTTATAACGAAGCAGAAACGAGACGAACGTGGTTTTATCGCATCGTTGGTTAGTCTGTGATAAAAGAGTCGCGGGGAGGGAGGGAGGCACCCGGGTACTAAAAATTGCGCGGGTTTTACGAAAGCGACGAGACAATGTGGCGAGTGACAAAGTTCAGTACTCGTCGCGTCGCGTCCCGTCGCGAGCTTTAGTAATCTAAATTCGACTCGTATTCGCACGTGTGCTTATCTCAATGACAGATGGAAAGCTCGAAGTTGAATGAAGTTACATATTACACTTAGGTTAATTCTGCTACATTCGAATTATCAGTACGAGTACCTGCTACCTACCATGACGTGTCGCCCGCTCACGCTGCAGGAAGCAGGCGTTACGCGGAGAAAAATTATTCAAAAATTGTAAATTCACGAACAAGAGTGTGTGCTTGTCTACCTTTGTGTAGTTTGAATATGAACGAGAAATTTCCATATTGTAGGCATTTCCGCTTCGAAAAGTATAGGTATTAAGCGTGTAGGCAAAAATTCCGCCCTCCCCACTCGCTCAACCCAAAAAAGAGTAAAATTTATGATTTCGCGTACTGAAACGAGTGTGTATTTTGAAATATTCGACAAAAAATTTCGCACAAATCTGAAATGTGTCCAAAATTCTATTTTTGTCAGGTATTGTTTGTCAATGTGTCTACGGAGTCGGGAAAGGCGAGAAAAAGTTGAGATTTTCAAAATATTTTGGTTCGTAGTTGTAAAAAAAGTCGAGAATTTTTCCCTAAAATTCCTAAAAGTCTAGAAATTTATAAGAACGAAAAATACGAAAAAAAATTCGAATTTCGTGTAAACTGGAAGTGAAAAAAAGTAGAAATTCCGAGAAAATTCGAAGCAGAAAAAAAGTAGAAAACATTTTCACTTCGAGGAAAAAAATGTCGAATGACAAAAATTGGGAGGAAGTCGACAAATTTCATTTCTGATTTTTATGGGACATTATGTCCGTGGTCTGTGGCGTGGTAGAAAACGAGCCCGAGCGCGTTATTGTACCGCGTAGCTTCGTGGTAATGGGTTCAAAGGGGCGCTCCGCAAGGCTTCGTAAGAAAACGAGCCCGGTGGTTTCGTGGTCACGAGTTCGAAATTGCTATTCGAAGCTCTAATTTACTTTTTAATAAAGTGTGGTCTAAAATGTTTCAAAATTGAACGTGTCACAGCAAAAAAGACATAGAAAAAATGACGTTTTTGGGAAATCGCGATTGAAGTTTGAGTATACTTTTTTAAATACTAAATTAATAGTACCTACAGTCATTTTAGGTTTCAACCCAAAAAAAATTAGCAGAAAAGGGAAGTTTCGTATATAAGCTCAGTAAAGTATGTATTTTAATATTCCCGAACTTCCCTAAAATTGGTGTATATTTAGGCCCCCTTTTGGGGGCGAGGGGATTCAAATTTTGGTTTTTCGGCTATAACTTTCGAAATTATGCACTTACGAAAAAAAAGTTGAAACAAAAGTTGTAGAGCATAAAAAAACAAACAACTTTGTTATTTACAGCATCTCCCTAGGACGTCATGGGGAGGAGCTGGAACTTTGTGAAAAAAATCAATTTTGAAAATTTTCCAATAATATAAATAATCACCAAAAATTTGGTCAATTGACTATTAGGAGTGGTTATTTTGCATAGTACATCCCATTACTATGTAGAATAAGTAAAATTTATAACCTACCCCTCATCTCAATGTGGGGGGTGGACCCTCTGTAAAAAAAACCGCATTTTCCCCCGAGCGTAGCTCAGCTACAGTGGAAAATTCGAAAAATTGGTTCAAACAAACGTTGTAGAGCGTCAAAAGACGAACATTTTACTTTTTTTTGCTTTTTTTCTACGTGGTCTTGGGAGTGAGCTAGTGTAAAAAGAAAAAAGGGCGGGGGAGCGTTCAAAACTTTTTCACGAATTTTGAACCCCCTCTTTTGGGGCCTAATTTGGGTTCAGAGGTTGAATTATTATAAAAATCGAGTTCAGCCACTATGAAAACCCCAGAAACCAACTTGTTAGACCATCGGTTCGCTAAATTTTATACCTGGTGTAATTTATGTACATACTGAATTATTGAAAAATTTTCGAACCCAGTTTTTTTTTCTTTTCGCAATAGCTCACTCCCAAGCAGGGTTGTGCTGTAAATTTACACCAGTTATTTTACAGTAAAATAATGTGTAAAATAACATAAAATAACTGATGTAAAATAACGATGTTTTTTTACATTATTTTACAAGTGTAAAATAATGTAAAATAAATCTAATAATATAAAATAACTCAAATTTAATTTTTCCAACATTTTGAAAATAAAAATTTTGTAGGTAAATATCACCTCCTGTGATAAGAAGATGAGATTTACATACACATTACATCAATCAACTTCATCAAAAATTGAAAAATTAGTTGAAACTACTAAAAAAAAGTTAATTTTATTTGTTATCACCTCTTATCAGTGATTATTTTACGTTATTTTACAAAAAATGGTAATTTTACATTATTTTACATGTTTTATTTTTTTACATCATTATTTTACGTTATTTTACACTGTATGCAAAATAATTATTTTACATGTAAAAGAACAACCCTGCTCCCAAGACCACGTAGAAAAAAAGCAAAAAAAGTAAAATGTTCGTCTTTTGACGCTCTACAACGTTTGTTTGAACCAATTTTTCGAATTTTTCACTGTAGCTGAGCTACGCTCGGGGGAAAATGCGTTTTTTTTTACAGAGGGTTCACCCCCCTACATTGAGATGAGGGGTAGGTTATAAATTTTAAGTATTCTACATAGTAATGGGATGTACTATGCAAAAGAACCACTCCTAAAAGTCAATTGACCAAATTTTTGGTGATTATTTATATTATTGGAAAATTTTCAAAATTGATTTTTTTCACAAAGTTCCAGTTCCTCCCCATGACGTCCTAGGGAGATGCTGTAAATAACAAAGTTGTTTGTTTTTTTATGCTCTACAACTTTTGTTTCAACTTTTTTTTCGTAAGTGCAGAATTTCGAAAGTTATAGCCGAAAAACCAAAATTTAAACCCCCTCGCCCACCAAAAGGGGGCCTAAATACGCACCAATTTTCGGGAAGTTCGGGAATATTAAAGTACATACTTTAGTGAGCTTATATACGAAACTTCCCCTTCCTGCTAATTTTTTTTGGGTTAGGGCACTTTTTTAGCTAAAATGACTGTACTATAAGGAATTGTGCTGGGGAAAAAATTTTACCTTAAAATTTTATATTTTTGCTACAAGAAAACAGCTCTCCCATCACTTGATATCTTTTCTATTTTTTTCTATATTGAAAACAAAAGGTTGAGTTATATGTCCTTTTTGCTGTGACAAAATTTCATTTCGACCCTTCTACGTTTGATGACGTATAATTTTTCCGGAAGTGAAAATTAAAAAAAAATCTTCGTACAAAAGTTGAGGAGAATGAAAAAAGGAACATTTTCGTGAAAAAAAATTCAAATTATCTTTTCAGGGAGCGGATATATCGCTTTTTGAAAAATGACAACTTTTTTTTCATTTTCTTGGTTACAAAAAAATGCTTAAAATACATTTTGGACGAATTTTATTATTTTTTCAATTTTATGACGAAAAATTAACTAAAAAAACAGTCATCGAATTATGAAATCACCGTAACAAAAGTTGAAAAATACATGATCTATCTTTTCCTGTTGAGGGAAAGATTTTTTCAATTCCAGAAGGGAAATCTACTCCATCTCTCCTCCCCAGAAAAAATCACCGTATGTGGCTGGTAAGCACGAGTAATTTATAAATAATGACTTTTGTTGAATCAGTCTATCTAGCTAAAGGGCAAAAATTGAAAAAATACCTTGAAAAAAGCGGAAGGTATCAGTAGTACTAGATAAGTAATAAAAGATACAAAAAAAAAAGGAATTAAACCGAGCAAATCTGGGGCACGAAAACGAACGTTCAGAGTTTTAGCGAACCTCTCTCCTTATCCCTCTCCATCTATCCATGGGCAAATAGAATTTTTTATAATTTTAATAAAGCTACGAAACGGAAAACGCATCCCTCTCTGTTCCATCCCCTTTACTACATACCGTATAACTAAGCGAATCAATAATCGTTATTCGTTAATTAAAATATTTCTAGTGCAAAAAGCGAAGCCGAAGGCAAAGACGAGCCAAACCAATCCTATATTTCTTTTCATTGCAGTATGATTTTCGGTTAGTTTGCGCGAAAAGTTAACCCTCTTTTTCCAGGTCTCGTCTCGTCGAGACTGAATGTAATAAATTGGAAACAAGAATTTTGAAATTTGCTATAGTTGTGGGATATTGTATCAGGATGTAGAGCGAGTTGTTTAAACTAGATACGACTATTAGGGGAGGGGCAGTAATTTCTATACGTACCCACTTGTTCTTCTGTAGGTAATCGATACTCGTGCCATAAGTACCTACCTATGAAATTTACTCGAATAACTACGCGAATATGGTTTCCGCGGATTTGTTGAGTATTCGGCTTGTAAACGACATGGGACTCATTTCAGCCATAGCAGGTCGTCGTTGTTGGGTCGAATTTAAATTAAACGCATTAGATACCTATGTTAGCCCCGCACGACGCGCTTTTAAATGTCATCGCGGTATTCTAATTTTATATATTTATAGGTTTAGGTACAAATGCAAATTCGTATGATACGTACGTAATTACGTATCATACACGTACCTTTTGTAACCGAATACACCATACTGATAACGTAGTAAGTAGTTGAGTACTAACAAGGGAGGTATCCCAACTCGAAGCAAAATTTTCAGCCCAAACAAAAATAAATGGAAGTACATCATAAAAGAACCCCATATCCAAAATTTCAGACACTGAAGTTCGTTACTCGAATTTTGGCAAATTTTTGAAATTTCAAAATCACCTCATCACCCTGCAAAATATAGAAATTTGATCTAATCAATGAAAAAATCTGAAATTTGGTATAAATCCTATTTTCGACCTGCCAAATCGATTGGAAATGGTTTCGAGACGTTTCGAAGTCACCAGAAAATTTCGGATTTTTCAGCGGTGGAGAAAATCTCATAAAATGGTCCATATGAACTTCAGCACTTATAATCGCGCCATCGCGGATTACCCATATTGGTGACCTATTTGATCAATTAAAGCATAATTTTCAGAAATTCGTAACTTTGAGTTCAAATTCATATTTTTTGGGCAGTAAATTTTTCTAGAAAAAATTTAAAAATACACCCACTACCCACCCATTGTGCTAAAAATCTAAAAGTTGGTAGATACCCTTTTTTCGATCTGGTGAGTTAATTGGAAGCAGTTTCGAGACGGTTTGGAGTCTCCAGAAAATTGTGGCAGTTTCCATTTTTCAGCTTTAAATTTTTTCCAGAAAAATTTCCTGCCAAAAATGTGAATTTGAACTCAAAGGTGCGAATTTTGAAAAATTGTGCTTTAATCGATCGAATAGATCACCGATATAAGTAATCCACGATTATAGGTGCTGAAGTTCATGTGGTCTATTTTATATGCTCTTCTCCAGTGCTAGAAAATTCCAAAATTTTCTGGTGGCTCTGAAACGTTTCGAGAAAGCTTCCAATCGATTTGGATGGGTACTAAATTTTATGTTTTTTTCGTTGATTAAATCAAATTTTTATATTTTGCAGGGTGATGAGGTAATTTTGATATTTAGTCAGGTCTCAATCGTACAAAAAAAGGCCTCCGCGCGAAATTCCTGTTAAAATTGATTTTATGATTGATTCTTGTTCTGGACACTAAAACAAAGAAATTAAGCCCGTATGCCCTTTTTTCCCCTTCTCCCTTTCCCCAGGGTCCACCCCCAACATTTCAAACGCATGTATTGCCTTATCTATGGGTCGTAATGAAAAAATTTTCAAACAAAAGTTGTTCCTCAGCACCTAATGTACATTTCCATTTCTCATCAAAATCCATTTTGGAGCAACTCCTGCCCCCCAAATTTGAAAATAAAACAGTTTTCAGAAAACTTCAAAATCACGTTTTCTTCATTTTAAGCGAAAAGTTTCAGAGATACGGCAAAATTTGTAATCACAAAAAGTATTCAGAATTGAATTTCCTTTCCAAGGAGCTCTATCACGACCATTTTCGCCAATTTTTCCCAACAGGGTGGATCTCTCCCCCTCACCCTTATCTCAAAAGTTGAACCCACGAAAAAAAACCTGAAGGACTTTTGTTCTTCGATACCTAATGCATAATTTCATTCATTATTGGAATTCATTTTGGAGCAAATTTTGTTCGTGGGTCCAACTTTTGTGAAAACGAGGAAGGGGGAGAGGTCCACTCTGTCGGGAAAAGTTGGTGAAAATGGTCGTGATAGAGCTCATTGGAAAGGAAATTCAATTCTGAATACTTTTTGTGATTACAAATTTTGTCGTATCTCCGAAACTATTCGTTTGAAATGAAGAAAACGCGATTTTGAGGGTTTCTCAAAAACATGTTTTGTTTGTTGTTTCCAAATTTGGGGAGCAGGAGTTGCTCCAAAATGGATTTTGATGAGAAATGAAAATGTACATTAGGTGCTGAAGAACAACTTTTGTTTGAAATTTTTTTCATTACGATCCATAGATAAAGCAATGCATGCGTTTGAAATGTTGGGGGTGGACCCTGAGGAAAGGGAAAGGGGAAAAAGGGCATCCGGGCTTAATTTCTTTGTTTTAGTGTCCAGAACAAGAATCAACCATAAAATCAATTTTAACAGGAATAGCGCGCCGATGTACGATTGAGACCTGACTAATTTGAAAAATTCGCCAAAATTTGAAAAATGAACTTCAGCACCAAATATACAAAATTTGTTCGATTCGATATCGAGTATCGAGTATCGAGCAACTAGATGTAACCGGGTACTGCGTAATTTTTCTTCGAAGATATTTCACTTCTTCGAGTCGAATCCGAGCACGCGAAAAGGCCTTTGAATTGACATTTTTATTGTCGATGTCGTTTGATGTTGAAAGAAAATGGCGCCGCGCGACTCTGCTATCTCTCGTTCTATTTCTTTGACAAGTTTGAAAATTGACTTTTCATTTCGACGAAAACAAATCGCTTCGCGCTGTTTTATTGTTGCGCTCGTCGGGCGTAAATACGATGGTGGGCGGAGGCGGTAACGACGACGACGACGACGACGACGTGACGAGTTTGTAGAAGTAATTAATGAAAGGTGTAATTGAAAATTGAGTAATTATTGAACAATGACGTAAGATCGGCGTCTTTTCGTTTACGTTTTACGTTTACGTGTCGAAGTGAGTAGATGTGACGCGAAATGTTTTTTAGAAAATTTATTCGTCATGGAACGCGTAACAGTTTAAATTAACCGAATGAGGAATGACAGGTATATTTCGAACTGGTTGACAGGTACCTAAACTTAACCTATACTACCTACACTACCTAGTGCAATGTTTTCGAGTTGATTTGGGTTCGTACTTCGTAGTTTGTTTGTACGCTTAGGGCAATACGAGTTTAGTCTAGTTTGTAAGGTGGCACGAACTTTGAAACTTTAATTTCAAAATTTCTTCAGCGATATTGACAATGAAGCGTTTCTTATTTGGGTCCCTTCGGATGGATTCTGAAGATGATAACGGAATTTAAAATCAGATAAAAAATGTTCCACTTTAGAGCTGCAATCCTATTTATTGACAGCATTGTAGAGGAGGAGGAAAAGGCTTCAAAAGTCACGCTCTATGCTACAGTAGTAGATATGTACTTATTACAGTTGAAATGGTTTCTGAATTCTTAAAGCTATATTTCTGAAATATCCGCAGTGGTAGATTGATTTTAACGTCTTGTTTTTTAGAGTTTTATTTTTATAAGATAGGGTTTCCACCGACCATGGAAGTCGTGAAAAAATAATGAAATTTTGAAGAAAAAAAAACATGAAATCCCATGAAAAAGTCAGGATTGTTTAAAAAAAATTTGATGGAATTTTCAATAATCAATATTTTCCTTTGGTCGAGTGAAAGTTTCAACAGTCTTTTTTCAGATTCTCGCCATGGTAGTTTTTTTCTGAAAAACGGAGGTTTTGAAAGAAACAAAAAAATGTTATGAAAATTCGAAAGGGTATTAATCCAATGAAAATTTTTGAAGAACGAGAACAAGAACAGGAACGAAATTCTTAGAACAAAAAAATCGACAAACCAAAGAACCAAAAGTTCTGAGAACGAGAACCGAACTAAAATCAAAATTTCATCGTTCTTGCAGTCCTGTTGAAGAGTAAAATGAAATCCTTAATTTTTCCCAATTTTTTGTTGGGTGGGGGGGGGGGGTTGTTGCATGAGTTTTGTATACTTACTTAGTATCCACCTGTGGTCAAAAATGCCATTTTTGTTTTTGGGGATGCATAGATACTTTGGAAGTAAAAACAAAATAAATCCGGCTTAAAATCCGTTTACTTATATTATTCAGACATGACTAGCCGAATTAGTATCAAAATTTTGAACTCTTTTTTTAAATGCAATCCCTTCAATGAAATTTCAGTTTAAATGTATTTACAAAAAAAAAAAACATGCTCTGAAAAAAAACATGTTTAAAACATAAATGTGTTGGAAATCGTTGGAAATCCAACGTTTTAAACATGTTTAGAACATTTTATGATTTTTTCTTGGCAACCCTGTCTTGGAATCAGTGCCATCAGTGGTGCCAGGATTTCCAGAAGCTTTAAAGATCCCTCCCCCTTCCCCAATTTATTGTCCTTCAAAAGTAAGGTATTGTGATTTCAAGTACACTTCCCTAATCCCTCCCTCAAATTTTTTTTTTGAAGATTTATCCCCAAAAATATGATTTTTTGGCATCTCTGTCTGGAATTCATTTCTAGAATTACAAATCATGCACTTCGATATCGATATCTTTTTTGTCACCTTTCACCCACTTTTTTAGGATCCTATTTGATTTTTTTTGGTAAACTGATTCCAAAAATAGTCTCGGTAGGTCAACAACATTGTCAGAACATTTTTTCACTCTGGCCCCTTCCCCCTCCCCCGCGAGTCCTGATTTGATGCGATCGAAATGACTCCAGAAAGTGGGTTCAGGGCTTTTTAATACGTTCTATGGCCAAATTTTCCTCTTTTTTTTCAATAAAATTAATTGAGATTTTTAAGATTTGAGCTTCTGCCAGGGGGAGGGGGGAGAAGTTTCAACAGTGACCGAAATTTTTAAAATTCACTAAGTATGTCTTTTTAATGCCATTTCTAAAGAAAAGTGGTTTTTCAAAATTCGAAAAAAATGAAAAATGCTGCACCCCAAGTGCTTTTATGGGGGGGGGGGGAGTTGAAAATCTCTTACCGAAAAAAAACTCAGAATCTTTTTCATCTAAAAATATAATTTTCTCCATTTCCTCCTATTCAAATTAAAATTTCCCCAAAATAGGTCACCTTTCTTTCAAAAACTTTCCGTCTCAAATCTAATTTTTGCGACTAAAAATGAAATTTTGCCATTATCAGGAAATAAACGAGCTACCCTCTTCCATCTAGCCTGACCCTAAATGAAAGTTGTGTTTTTTTTTCGAAAAATTCGTGCGAAAATCTAAATTAGTTTAATCATTTTTTTAAATAATGAAAGTAGGAACGAAGAAGGGGCAAAACATTATTTAAAAACTAGAAGTGTCTCTGACCCTGTCCAAATAAGCCTTTTTAACAACTTTTGTGTGAGAGGGAAAAAGATCGTATTAAAAATCGCGAAAAATTGAAAATTTCGCCTCCTCCCAAGCTCGGAAAGGATATTTTTTATCATAAAAATGTCAAAGAAGAGTATGATTTTAAAAAAATGTTCGCCCTCGCTTCGCTCGGGCCGTATTTTAATATTAGTCTGGGAGTCGAACCTATCGAAATTTAACCGAAATAATTGGAAGCTGGCACCTGTCCCAAAAATTAGTGTATGAACCCCTATTTCAAAAACCACCCGTCTGCCGATCCGCAACTGCTGCTTTTAAGCACAGTGAAAGCTCAAAAGTTCACAATTTTCATGAACTTTCAACTGAAAAAATTGATGGCTGAAATTGGTGTCAAATTGCAGGATTTTTTACGCAGAATCCGAATATGTAGGTCTGCCGACCCCTAAGTGCTGCCAAAGGGTTGGCAGACAGGGTGAAAGAGGGAAAAAATTCGAAAAATTCACAGAATTTTAGTAAAATTCTCAAAAAATTGCATAATTCAGTTGAAATGGGTTTATAATTGGTTCTTAGCATTACACAAGAAAAGGGGTGACTTTTCAACTTCAAAATTTCACAAAATTTTCAAATCTAGGGGGTGGGACGTGGGGGAGTATCAACAAACTCATATTTTGATGCATCACATGTCCATATGCATGAGTTTGTTGATACTTCCCCACGCCCCACCCCCTAGATATGAAAATTTTGTGAAATTTTGAAGTTGAAAAGTCATCCCTTTTCTTGTGTAATGCTAAGAACCAATTATAAACCCATTTCAACTCAATTATGCAATTTTTTGAGAATTTTACTAAAATTCTGTGAATTTTTCGAATTTTTTCCCTCTTTTACCCTGTCTGCCAATCCTTTGGCAGCACTTAGGGGTCGGCAGACCTACATATCCGGATTCAGCGTAAAAAATCCTGCAATTTGAAACCAATTTCGACCATCAATGTTTTCAGTTGAAAGTTCATGAAAATTGTGAACTTTTGAGCTTTCACTGTGCTTAAAAGCAGCAGTTGCGGATCGGCAGACTGGTGGTTTTTGAAATAGGGGTTCATACACTAATTTTTGGGACAGGTGCCAGCTTTCAATTATTTCGGTTAAATTTCGGTAGGTTCGATCATTTGAATTTGCAAAAATTCTGTCTTTTTTTAACCAGTAAGATAATTTTCATTGAAAATTAGTGATTTTTCAATGATTTTTCGGTCAAAAATTACTAATTTCTCAGTCAATGTCCATTTATCAGAAAAAATCAATAATTTTCACTAAAAAAAAATCATTAAATCTCGTCATTTTTCAATTTTTCTTCGCTCAAATCTGTAGGTATATATTATTTGCCTACTGAAAATTCTCCAGCCCCTCTGAAAAACAGGTTACTTCATTTTTTCATTAAATTTTGACCCCTCCTCCCCATTTTCCTCAAAATTTTGATCCCCTCGTTACACAATTTCTGGGTGCGCCTATGTGCAGCTGTGAATGTAATAGTACGTAATATGGTACATTCGGAGCTGCGACGAGGCGGAGATAATTTCGTAAATAATACGCCGCAAATCGCGTTCACGTCATATTGCAACGTAAAATTCACGAAATAAGTAAATAAACATCGTGATACGATACCCAATACATGATATGCTTAGTATAGGTACCGAATATAGGAATAAATTCGTTCGTTTATTATGGTTTGGAAAATTTCTACAATGCAAATTACGTAGGTGTGTCTTCTTTAATATCTTTGTCGAGCTATAGCTGTCTCTTTCAGCTCTCACGTCAGTGTAAACATAACGAAAGTTTTCGCAGCTCACATGTTTTCCGTGTAGCTAACGTAAGGTGAACGTCGCGTCTGCCTCTGTACCGAACGTTGGGTACCTTAAAATCGCTGAGTTGCGAAAGACAAAACACATTTACCCAGAAATACCTTTGTCTGTTCCGTCCCTAGGTCTATAAGTATAGGTACCTTTGTTTTGGTAAATTATGCAAATCTTGGATGGAAATTTATAGTTGGATAGGCATGTTGAATTTTCGTTATTGAATGATTCGTCATCGTTGGACGATTATTGATGCTATGATACGTAGTCTGTTTGAATACGCTCGCACAATTGATATTGGGTATAGGGTATGGTAAACCTTTTACTTCTACTTCCACACTCGTAGCACCTTTTCTTCTCTCTTGCCCGATTTGCCTTTGCTAGTCGTCTTTTTACCCGGCGAGACTGTCGAAAATAGTTTACCAACGTATTATGGCATACAAGTAGATATCAAGTACCTATGTATTTTATGTAGTTTTCGATTTACCTCCGATATAGGCACATTATATGTGCGATATACAGCGAAATCTTATTTTGGCTCCTTCGAAAAACCAACTTTCCAAACACAATTTTCACATCTTATTTAATCTCCTTTATTTAGTTCGATAGCGGATAAGGCATAGAACATACGCGTAGTAGCCGAGCACGATATTACGAAAAGCAAAAATAATATCTTCGGAATGTTTCTCGCTTTATGAACTCGAAACAGCGAAATCCCAAATACTCTCGAGTACCATACGAATATATGTACCTAGACCTACCTACTACGCCTAGTCGCGTACTTCACTAAACTAAACCGAACCAACAACGCCATCGCTTCGAATTTTTCAGAATACCTTCTCCGTATTTCTTTCGCCGATACAATTTCTACCCATTTTCAATGTTTTTCAAGTCGAAATTAAATATCATAGGTATTTATACTTAGGTATAGGTTCGTATCAATTTGTTATAGTACAAAGAAAACGACCATGCTGCATCCCACTCGTAATTTTTCGACGAAATTTGATGAAATTCTGGAAATTCCCGACTCTGGCGTGTAGGTATGAAAATTAAAGAAATGGGCACAGTTCGAAGATGTGACATCTTTATATTTACTCAAACATTCATCAGACGTAGCTATCGAACTGCCTTGCGAATACCTACGCAAACGAGTAACAAATAACAAAATAAAAAGCAACGCAACCGAGATATACCAATATTATTTAACTATACCTACCTGTGTACGTGGCCAGCCCGTTTTTAAGTATATGAAGTTATGGGAAATTTCCAACGCAGTGAAACAAATATCCCATCCAGTGATTTCGATTTTCCCAAGTAAATGTTTAGGTACCTCAAAATCAAAAAAAATACAAATTCGTTGTTTAAAAAAGCAAAAAATATAGAAAAGAGCAATAAAAATTTTCAAAAACGTTGGCCTCGCTGCGCTCGGCCTTATTGCATTTTTTCTTCCATAGTTTTAAAATAAAATTTTTACTAAGTTTTTTTTGTATTTTCCTCAATTTCAACTAATTTTATTATACATATTTTTTATTCTCAAAATTTATTCTCAATGTTTGAAAATTAAATTGATATTTTTAAAGTAGAAGGGGCCAATTTTTCATTTAGGTTTATTAATAGGTAATTCAAAATATTGTTTTCTTGCACCTTGAATTGGAGGTTTCTAAAATTTTTGCCCTAGCTTCGCTCGGTTTATCTCCCTCAAATTCACAATAAAACTACAAAATCTCATTTATAAAATTATGAATTTCTTGAATTCGCTCGGGACAAAACAACAATTTCTTAAGGGTTTTCAATATCAATGAGAATATTATAATTTTTTTTTAAAAATACTCCTTCAAAATTTAGTTCAATCGAAAAATTTGTGCCATCTACCTCGGCTCCCCCAAAAAGTCAATCTTTTTTATCGGCAAATAAATTTGATTTTCAAAATTTTCAATTACTTTCGCTGTACCTACCGTTTACAAAAAATGTAGTTAGTTTGAAGTCCAGGATAAGTTCATAGTAAAAAATGAACATTCTCCCGGGGGGGGGAGGAGGAGGAGGAGTAAAAAAAGGCTTATTGATGTAGGTATGTATGTAGCTGGAAAAATCGAAATTCTGAAGGGATCTTCACTGATTTACCCCCCCCCCCCATCCCCCCATTATGCCTTCGGAACGTCACTGGGCCTAACATTTGACCACCAGCGCCTCGTCCCCGGAGCCCCCTGTAAGAGTTTCCCACGCAGTGAAGATTGCTTAAAAAATGGCCTGGTACGTGCAAAAGTTAAGGCGCCATTTGCACAAAAAGAAACGTTTACCTACCGTATTGGAACCGAGTATGGTATCCTATTCGTATTAACTTAGCGAAGACAAGGTTGTGCTTTTAAAAACTTAAGGTCTATCTTTATCTGCGCTAACTTATTGTAGGTAGTAACCGTTACAGCGCATCGTATACGATTTTATTTCGTTATCCGATATCTGGTCTCGAGAGTGCGAAAATTTTACCGTTCGTGGGCACGTTTACGTTTGGCTTATAAAAGCTGAAAAAAATCGCCGGATTTGGACGCTTTTTAACGAACATGAATACCGGAATTAAGCGCTCGACGATCCTACGAGTGTAATTTTTCATCGAGATCGCGGTCGTTTAAATTGCCTATTTACGTAGGTACTACAACTACCTTTATTCTTAATTAAGTGGAAGCTGTTTTTTTTGTGGTATTCAGCTTTGTCTGAATGCAGGATTTGCTCTGTTTTGCAGGTTGTATTCTATATGATGTGAATCATGTCGCCACAGTGGGCCAGGAGACCCCTCAAAACGTGCGAAATTCATTAAGTATCTTAAAAATTCAACTATTGAAGTCGGTGAAATGTAGTCTATGTTTGATTTTTGAGGTAGCAGGTTACACGAATTTGACAATAAAAAATATAAGTACGGGTCAAGGGGGAGGGGGTGAGGGGGTGCTAAAATTGAAATTTACCTAAAATATCGTGTAGTGTATCGAAATCTAGGGTTTCGAGGTCGTAAATTACCAATCTAGCAAAGAAAATTTTTTTGGTGGTAAGGGGAGGGGTGGGGAGCGCTCAAAATTGAAATTTACCAAAAATATCGTGTAGTAGGTATATCGAAATCTAGGTTTTCGAGATCGCAGATTACAAATCTGACAAAGAAAATTATTTTGGAGGCAAGGGGGAGAGGTGAGGGGGTACTAAACTTGAAGTTGACCTAAAATATCGCGTAGTATATCAAATCTAGGTTTTTGAGGTTGTAGATTATGAATCTGAAGAAGAAATTTTTTGGATTGAAAGGGGGATGGGTGTTGCCAAAAAAAAACCATTTTTTTGATACAATTTCTCCTGGGCTAAATGACCAATGATACCGTTTTTTGAATATTTAACCAACTTCCACCACTCAAAAAAATCTGAAAAATTCAAATTCAATGTCATTATGGTGGTCGGAAAAATCTGAAAAAATTTCACGGTAGGTATCTTTCCCTTAGTACCTTCACCTACGTGCCAAATTTGAAAAACGTTGGTTAAAAACTCGCGAGGATAGAAGTTTTAGCTTGAAAATAATTTTGATATGCTACGCGATATTTTTAGGTAAATTTCAATTTCAGCACCCCTACCCCTTCCCCTTGCCTCCAAAAAATTTGTTGCCAGATTTGTATAAACTACGATCTCGAAAATCTAGATTTTGATACATGTTACACCTAATCCATTTAATTGCCGAATGCATGAAATAGGCAAAATTTTTGCCTAATGCATGAATTAGGCAATCTCTTGCCCAATTTATAAAATTTCAAAATTCAAAGCTTCCTACCACTTTTTTATTCCACAGGTAAAAACTTCAAGATATTTAGGCATAGAGAACAAACATTCAGCTACATTTCGAAAAAAAAATTCAACCAGCTACTTCAATTAGATAATTTTTTATGCTGAAAAGAAGATTTTTCATTCATTATATTTTTCATTCAGTGTTAAAAATTTTCTAATTGAAGTAGCTGGATGAAATTTTTTCTTGAAATGTAGCTGAATGTTTGTTTTTGTTCTCTATGGCAAAATATCTTGAATTTTTATTTTTGAAATAAGAAAAATGGTAGAAAGTTTTGAATTTATAAATTTCATAAATTAGGCAAGCGATTGCCTAATTCATGCATTAGGCAAAATTTTTGCCTATTTCATGAATTCGGCAATTACACGGATTAGGCGTAACATATGTATGTACTATACACGATATTTTAGGTTAATTTCAATTTTAGCACCTCCACCCCTCCCCTTGCCTCCAAAAAAATTTCCTTTGCCAGATTCGTAATCTATGACCTCGAAAACTTATAGATTTTGATATACTACACGATATTTAGGGTAAATTTCAATTTCAGCACCCCTCACCCCTCTCCTTTGCTTCGTACATAATTTTTATTGTCAAATTCGTAATCTATGACCTCGAAAATCCCTTTGAAACATCTTCCCACGATTTTACGTTCAATCGAGTATAATTAGACAAGAATGATGAGAAATGAAGCTAAAACTGGTGAAATTATTGAAAAATTGACTATGTTTTCCTTTGTAGATCTCAATTCGGCAAGTTTCCGCAAAAACTAATATCGCAGTCGTATTCAAGGCATCTAAAACCATCACTCTAACTATATAGTTCGAGTGACTTGAGTGAACTTTGTATAGTTTTGGTCCAATTTACGCTCATAACATTGCAAAAAAAAGGACCATCTTTAACCCATTGCCATAAAATTACGGCTCATATTGGCCAAAAACCGAATAGGGCATCGAAAAGTACACACTTTGACGAATATTTTTCACTATTCACATTTGAAAATAGGTCAATTTAATCACCAACTAGAAGCCACTGAAAATATACTACAAACTGAAGCAAACTACCGGACGACATGTCGCCCATTTCAGCACTCACTCAGAATTATAGTAAAGGAGGGAACGAAATGCTATTGCTCGTTTTTAGGTCCTGGATATTCAGGTTTTAATTTAGCTTTTTTTTTCATAATTTCGCACGTTTTGAGGAGGTCTATTGGCCCACTGTGTGACGTCAGTGCTCTGGACTTGGTGGGTTTGCCTCGTTTATTTTTTTTTTTTTCGAATTGTTTCGAATCATTTTTGTATTTATTCGAAGAAGTAATTTTGAAAACAGAAAATATCAATCATAAAGGACGGTTTAAATATAAATTGCGATTTTCTAAAGTCGACTCCAAATCAAATTTTTCAATTTTTTTTCAAGTTCAGTTTCGTTCAACTATAAATTTTTTCTCGATATTTTTCTCTTGAGAATTTCTTTTAAACTACCCAACATTTTTCCTCAAAATATTATTCAGCTTCAAAATTCCATCTTAAATTTATATAATAAGTAAGTAGGTACATAGAATAATTTTTTCTCAAACTTTTTCCCAGTTTTAAATTTTTCATTACATAATTTTTTTTTTCAAATTTCAACTTTTTCCTCCTCAAAATATTTTTTTCAGCTATAAAAAATTCATCCTGAAATGTTTTAAAATTTTGTTCATGATTGTCTATATTTTTTTTTTCAAAAAAAAAAACAATTTTCATAGTTATACATTATGAATTTCATCAATGGTACTGATTACGATTAAAAGTTTTGATGTTCTTTCCAATTTGGAAATGTGAAAGAATTGTGACTTTATATTTTTTAGTTTAATAATGTTCAGGATTAGACAGTTAGAGCGCATAGGAAAAGGGACCTCTCTACCATATTTTTCATTTTTCACTTTTTTGACCTATTTGATGTAAAAAAACACTCAGAAATCGAATGGAATTGGTCTCGGACCTCTATATTCAAGACTGGGCGAGATATTCAACTTTTAAATGAAAGAAGTTTTTGAAATTATAAGTTGAATGCATGAGAAAACTGAAAAGGGACCACACGACCAATGTTTTGTTTTTCATTTTTTTGGCTACTTTATGTAGAAAATCTTCAGAAATCGAATGGACCTGGTCCCACACCTCTAAAATCAAAATTAAACGAAATATTCAACTTTTAAATGAAGGAAGTCGAAGTTTAAAATTTCTGAAAAGTTTAAAATTTTTACTTTTTCTATTGGTCGATAGGTCCTTTTTCCCATGCGCCCTTACAGATATATTTTAAATACAAAAATAATTCGAAATTACTCGGAAAAAAAACCAAACAGAGCCAAAAACGCTCATAATATAGAATGCAACCCTCAAACCAGAGCTAACTGTCTTCAGACAATGCTTGGTATTCATGTTTAATTTTTCAAGCACTAAAAATGGTGTTCAGCTGAAATTTCTCTTTATACTCGTACATATCTACGTACTTAAATACTTACTTGGATCGAAATTTTAATGGAAATTCCATAATGTAAAATAGGTACGAGTACCTTTCTACTAAAGCTCAATAAGGAAATGGAATCGTATGTAAAGCATACGAGTAGTACAACTAAGCACGTGAACTTATTACGTTCAAGTACCTACTCGTAAATCTTGCATAATGCTACGATTCTGTGAAAAAATATCCTCGTAAATAGGTATCTATGATTGCCGGGCCAGCCACACCGAGCTCGAGCTTCGTAGTACCTAGACCTACGTGTATTTGACCGCGCTGCGCCGTTTATTTGAACTGAAACCCGTACGAAGGTTAAATACAGTAGATCTAGGTAAGGGGAAGGGTATCTATGTACAGTCATAACCCTAGCGGTATAATTCGAATGTTTAATTTACAAATTAATACGTCGATGTCGAATTTCTCGATTTCTCGATTGCGTTTTCTTACGTTTTGTATAACTGACTCGGTGCTGATTCTGTTGATGACGTTCGACGGCGACGACCGGCAAATCAACACTTCAATAAGGATGTAAACCAAAGCCATAGTAAAGAACACCAGAAAGTAACCGCGAAAATTATCAGTTTACAGTTTACACGTTTACCAGAATATGACAAAATTATCTATGATCACTGAACGAATGAATGAGAATAGAACAGAAACAAGTCGTATGAAAAATTATTTTTTTCGATCAGAACAGAACGATATAATTTATTTTGAATTTGTATCTGTTGAACAATTCTCCAGAATTACCATTATTTTACAACCATCTTCCGAAAACGACCATTTTGAAAAATTCATAAATTTTGGGAAATTGTCAAATTATTCGAATCAGTTTTGGTTCCCTCACAACGTTTCAATCGTTTTCGATTCAAATTTAAAAAAAAATCGCCGTCATCTTTGAGGAATTTTGATAAACGATGATTAACATTTATTAAATTCACGGCGAACTGGTTATGCAATTTTATTAACGTCGACGAAAAGGATCGTCAAATACAACTCCGCGGACGCATTTCAACGGCTCCTGTGCTGCATGAGGTACTGTTTTATCGCTAAAAAAAAAAGATGTGTTCTATTATGATAGAAAACTTATCGTAATTTTACTTTTCTGTGAAATCTCGAGGTCCTCAATTATGCCCATATCACCACCCATAAAAGATACTTGAAATTTCCACATCCGATTCGAACGATATTTCAATTTTTGTAAAGAATATGTCCTAAAACCACCTGAATTCGAAATTTCAACTGCCCAAATTTATATTTCATTGATTTTTCACTACACTATAAAAATGAATTTCTAGACTTCCTGTAAACGATCGCAAAAAAGGTGTTTATC
The DNA here is from genome assembly GCA_033439095.1 of Pseudococcus viburni. Classification (NCBI taxonomy): domain Eukaryota; kingdom Metazoa; phylum Arthropoda; class Insecta; order Hemiptera; family Pseudococcidae; genus Pseudococcus; species Pseudococcus viburni. Next base: position 2,233,694 of record JAVBJF010000002.1, on the reverse strand, counting down.
GGGGTATTTTGACCCCCTGAACACAAATCCGACGTCAGTTTTTTTCATTTGACCATTTCTTTCCGTAAAAAATAAAAAAATATGCTAAAATAACATTTCTGTTCTGGATTTTTACGATTTTCGGCCCTTGCGACATCAAAATCGCCAAAACTGAATATATGAGGTGAATCTACGTTAAAAAACACGTTTTTGGAATATTTTCATTAAGTGGCCGACCTTCTTTTTCAAGGTCCTTTTTACAGTTGAAAATTTCAAATGTCCAAAACCTCGTGAAGGAGTGCACCAAAATTGATGAAAAAATTCACGGCTGGCGATTATAATCGATTTAATCGATTCTTTTTTCTTTAAAATCGGCCAAAATTCTTAATCGGTTAATCGGCCGATTATTTTTAATCGTCTAATCGGTCGTTTTTTGAAGTCAAAAAAGTAGCTCAAAAAGCACGAATTTTTTTTTTGTTTTCAAAACATCTGGTTGGAAAATTTTCATTTTTATAAAAAAATAATGAGTCTGCAAATTTTTCTTTTTTAATAATATTAGTCGACAGATTTTTCATTTTCAACCCCAAAATTTTTGCCCAAACTGAAGATTTTCACATGAAACAAAGAACTGAAATTGGATTGCATATTTTTGTCCCAGGACGGGGAGGGGGAGGGGCGGAGGTAAATTAATTGGTCGATTTGAGAAAATCGGACGATAATTTTTAATCGATCAATCGAACGATTATGTTTAATCGATTAATCAGGCGTCGATTAATCTATTATTTTTGTACTTAATCGATTAAAATTCGAATAATCGATTATTCGATTTTAATTTCTATAATCGCCAGCCCTAAAAAAATTACTGTAAATGCACCTCTATGAGATGTAACTTTGTGCCAAAGAATGGAAAATTTCCTTCATATCAATTATTGAAATTAAAAATTCTCGAAAATAATGCAATAGAACGACCATAGCTCCTTAAAGGAAGAGTGGGTCAAAAAAATTTACAAACTTTTCCATTTTAAGAGGCATTCCTCTGGAGGGGGGTTGAATCGAAAATCGTAGCAGGGGCCAAATTCACCCCTTATTCGGCCAGACTCTTTTTGGTGAATTTTTAAAATCAAAAATCAAAATTTTCAGTAAAAATGAGATATTTAGAGAAAAAAACTCGTCTAGCCATTCTAGTCTTAAGTTTTATTTCGAATTTTCCCAGACTCAGCAAAACTCAATTCAACTACATACTTGATTGTTGGCATTCTGGAGCTTTCGGTCAATTGTTTCAAATTTTTTTCAATTTGATAAATAGCTAGTCAAAAATATACCCTCAAGGTACCTAATCGCTTAGAAATCGAGTCAAAGTTGAATTTTTTTATTGAATCAGCCATCCGTCGAAAGGAACCGAGAACATCGATTTTAGCTGCTCAAGTTGATTTAGAGGGGTTTTAGAGAGGCTCCGAAATGACTTCGAAATAATCAAAGGGTATGGACGGATAAGGGGTGAATTTGGCCCCCGGCGCTTTTGGGCACCTAAACTCCTCAAGTCATGTATATTGACTAGAAATAATTTTTCACTAAATTTTGAACCCCTACCCCCTCTCTTTCGGAGCTATGACCATTTTATTGCATCATTTTTAAGAATTTTTAATTTCAACGGAAGTGATGGAAATTTTCTGTTCTTTGGCACAAAGTTTCATCTTGTAGAGGTGTATTTATAATAATTTTTTCAACAATTTTGGTGCACTCCTTAACGTTTTATCGGCCATCTGAAGTTTTCAATCGTAAAAAATACCATATAAGCGAAGAGCGACCACCCTGGAAAAATTTCTAAAAAATACGTTTTTTTATGTAGAATTTAGCTGTGCATTTGGTTTTGGCGATTTCTTTGAACTAAGGGCCAAAAATCGCGAAAAACCGCACAGAAATGTTGTTATTTCAACAGATTTTTCAATTTTTGAGCGTTTTATACCGAAAGAAATGACGAAATGAAGAAACCAAATTCATATTCGTGTTCAGCAGGTCAAAATACTCCAATAAACACCCTTTTCGCGATAGTTTTACTTTAAGTCTCGAAACTCTTTTTTTTTTTTTTCATAAAAAATCAGTGAAAAAAGTGAATTTTGAAATTTTAATCATAACTATTGCGAAACGGGTGTTTATCGGGGTATTTTGACCTGCTGAATACGAATATGGAATTGGTTTTCTTATTTCGTCATTTCTTTCGGTATAAAACGCTCAAAAATTGAAAAATCTGTTGAAATAACAACATTTCTGTGCGGTTTTCGCGATTTTTGGCCCTTAGTTCAAAGAAATCGCCAAAACCAAATGCACAGCTAAATTCTACATAAAAAAACGTATTTTTTAGAAATTTTTCCAGGGTGGTCGCTCTTCGCTTATATGGTATTTTTTACGATTGAAAACTTCAAATGGCCGATAAAACGTGAAGGAGTGCACCAAAACTGTTGAAAAAATTATCATAAATACATCTCTACGAGATGTAACTTTGTGCCAAAGAACAGAAAATTCCCTTTACTTCCGTTGAAATTAAAAATTCTCAAAAATGATGCAATAAAATGGCCATAGCTCCAAAAGAGAGAGGATAGGGGTCCAAAATTTTGTGAAAAATTTTTTCTAGTCAATATACACGACTTGAGGTGTTTAGGAGCCCAAAAATGCCGGGGGCCAAATTCACCCCTTATCCGTCCATACCCTTTGAGTTTGAGCGATCGATATTTGGTAGGACTTGAATTTCATCTTGGTAAAAAAGATTTTTTTTAAAATATGGAAACTCCAAATTTCCTTTTTCAAAAATTCGTCAAAAATTCAGATATAGGCTGCTAAAATTTTGGTTACGGAGATTTTAGGAAATGCTCTTTCCAAAAATCAAATTCCTGTTCCAATCATTTCCTCGTGAAAAAATATTACTTTTTGCTGGATAGCTAAGCAATAAGTACCTGCGGCTGTGTATCGATGTCGACGAATACATCGTATCGAGCTGCTAGGTGTAGGTACAACTTGCAAGTGCGAAGATTGAGAATAGGATTACTCTTACTCGTACCAGTAGGTATGTGTATGTATACCAGTTCGATGCCAAAGCCACCGAATTTCACGGTACCGCGTCGCTTCTCGCCTTATTTATCTCATCGAGTGCCTAACCTACCTATATAATCGTTCATTTAGATAATAGAATCTCCCCGATACGTAGAAGCAGGGTTGGCCCTGGGAGAAGTGGTACATGGCATTTGGTTAGTTTGGCGTTTTAACGAGATGCGATGGATTATTCGTTTTAGAATAACACTAACAAGGTTCGTCTATCAGTCGCTTCGAGCAATTGATCACATTTTCCTCTCCTCCTCCTCCGTCCCTTCGTTTACTTTCGGTATAGTCGTGATTCACGTACTACATAATTATGTAGGTTGGTAGGTTTTGGAGGCAGTACGCGCTTCAAAATTAGGCGTGGGTAGGAGCACGGTTCGAGAAAAACCCAAAATACGTGTGGTTGGGTTTTAAAAATTATCGTGCGTTGAAATTCTGCAAAAAAAAATGGAAAGAATTAGCATTTCCTTGAAACATCGACGTGCAGATGAAAATTGTAGGTAGGCCATTAGTGATTACCTTTGCTTCATTTGTAACTTCTCAAAGTGGTATTGCCGAAGGAGGAGTCCTAACTCTTCTTAACGACTCGAAAAAAAAAATTGGACCTTGTAAATAGTGTTTTCTGGGAGAGTAAAATTTTCGCTTTGCTCGAGTTCAGTAAATTTAATAAGCTATAGTTTTACGAAATGATTAATATTTAAAATTTCGTGTAATAGTACAGACATTTTAGCTAAAATAAGGCCCTAACCAAAAAAAAAATTAGCAGGAAGGGGAAGTTTCGTATATAAGCTCAGTAAAGTATGTTTTTTAATATTCCCGAACTTCCGAAAAATGGTCTTGGAGGCAAGCTATTGTAAAAAGAAAAGAAGCAGCGTGGCGTTGAAAAATTTTTCATGAACTCAACAAACTCTCCTTTTGGAGCCCAATTTAGGTCCCAGGGTCAAAATTATTATAAAAATCGAGTTCAGCGCCGACGAAAACTTCAGAACTTCACTTGTTCGACCATTGGTTCGCTGGAATTTAAATTTACCAGGTTTACCCATAGTTCCTACATTGAGGTAATGAAAAATTTCCCAACACCGATTTTTTTTCTTTTCGCAATAACTCGCCTCCAAGACCACGTAGAAAAAAAGTAAAAAAAGTAAAATGCTCGTCTTTTAATGCTCTACAACGTTTGTTTGAACCAATTTTTCGAATTTTGCACTGCAGCTGAGCTACGCTTGGGGGAAAATGCGACTTTTTCTTCGGAGGGTCCACCCCCCCCACCCCACTTTGAGATCAGGGGTCGATTATACATTTTTCTTATTCTGCATAGTAATAGGATGTACTATGCAAAAGAACTGCTCCTAAAAGTCGATTAACCCGATTTTTGGTGATTTTTTTCTGGTAATGGGAAATTTTCAAAATTGATTTTTTTCTAAAGACCCTAGCTCCCTCCCATGATGTCCTAGGAAAAAATTGTAAATACCAAAATTGTTTGTTTTTTTATTATCTACAATTTTGGTTTCAACTATTTTTTCGTAAATACGTAATTTTGAAAGTTATAGCCGAAAAACAAAAATTTGAACCTCCTCACCCCCAAAAGGGGGTCAAAATATTCACCGATTTTAGGGAAGTTCGGGAATATTAAAATACAGTCATACTTTACTGAGCTTATGTACGAAACTTCCCCTTCCTGCTAATTTTATTTTGGGTCAAAACCTAAAATGTCTGTACTATAATCGGAACTAATTTTGCTGAAAATCCTTTCGTTGAGAGTACTTAAGATTGTCTAATGGCAATGCTATCGATACTCTCAGCTTTAAATATTAAAATAACGATGATGATGCAACGAGTCGAGATCTCTCGCGATGTTCTACATAAGTATGCAATCTATTCATCTCTGAAATGGTTTTTACTTTCGCGTCACATTTCGGCGAACGTATTTTATTTTCCCTCTGGTTTTTTCTCTCTAGAGTATTTTTGTATATTTGGCTCCCGTAATAAATTTATATGCAGATAGGTATACCGTAAGTACCAACTAAAAAGCAGGAAAAAAAAGTACCCAGGTAACGAGATTTTCTAAGAAAAAAATACCGTAGACTGGGCCTCGCGCGAATAAGAGAAAATAATAAAAGAAGCGCGAAACTTGCGATTGAAACGCGGAAGGGTAAACGTTTGGCTCTGTGTGGAGCCGACGGGGTGATGATGGAGGTGGTGGTGCCGGCAAAGGTTATACCTATATAAAAGTAATTTCCTTAGGTATTCGATTTACATAGCTAATTTTTTGTCCCACGTCGTTTCGTCGTAGTAACCGCTCGTACTCGTAATAATAATTTAATTAAATGCGTGATTTTCTTTATGCTTCGTATACTCGTAGCTCGTTCCGCGCGCCATGCCGAGCCACACCATCGACAATGTAAATTATTCATATCGTCGCTAAGGGAAGAAGAAATAAAGCTGCCGATTACTGCGCCATCTCGACGAACTTAACGGCTGTATTTCGCTTTTACCAGTCGCAGTTTTCGAAATTAACTGCGAGATATCGTTCGAAAAAAAATTTTTAGGGGAATTTTAGAGTAGGTATTTGGTAAAAAATTGGTGGAAATATATTCCGGTTAGAAAAAAAAAAATTGTTCAACTCTGATTCATCTCTCTTTCATTTATCACAAAAAACACCTGATGAAATTTGGCACACTATTGAAGCAGTCAATTGTGACGCAATAATGAGAAATTCTAAACGAAGAAGGTATCCCAACCCAAAGTAAAATTTTAAGTCGAAACAAAAAAAATCGAAAGTGCATCATAAAAGAACCACATTTTCAAAATTTCGAGAGCTGAAGTTCATTTCTCGAATTTTGACGAATTTTCGAAATTTCAAAATTACCTCATCGCCCTGCAAAATATGAAAATTTGATCTAATCAACGAAGAAAACAGATATTTGGTATATACCTAATACCCTATTTTCGACCTCTCGAATCGATTGAGAGCAATTTTGAAATTTTCCAGCACTGAAGAAAATTTCTGAGAAAAGCTCCATATGAACTTTAGCACCTGTAATCGCGGATTACCCATATTAACGGCTTATTTCATCAATTGAACAATTTTTCAAAATTCGTAACTTCGAATTAAAATCCAGATTTTTTTGAAGAAAAATTTGCTGCAAAAAATATGAATTTTTACTCGATGTTACAAATTTCGGAAAATTGTGCTTTAATCGATGAAATGAGTCATCAAAATGGGCAATCCGCGATTACAGGTGCTAAAGTTCGTATGGACCATTTTTATAAGTTTTCATGATTTACAGGGCGTTGAGGTAATTTTGATTTATTTTAAAAATTCGCCAAAATTCGAGAAATGAACTTTAGCACCGTGCATTTTGGGTATGGGGTTCTTTTATGATGTATGTAATTCGATTTATTTTTGTTTCGGCTCAAAATTTTACTTTGAACTGGGATATCTCCCGTGTAAGAGAAAAATTTGAAAAAAAACTCCATCGAAATGATAGTTTCAAAAATTGTCGATCTCATCTTTTTTTCTCTTCAATCCCAACTTGAAACTTAAAAGGGATAAAAAATTTTTAAAAATTGATTTTGAAGAAAATTATATTCTGTGTACTAGATGAGAGGAGCAAGTTTCGTTTTTAAACATTTTTCACTTTCCCTCTATTTGTCTCACGTTCTTTTTCTTTATCCCTTAATACTGAAAAAAGTGGAAGGGAAAAATGAGAAAATTTGACTGGATGACAGATGATATTTAAATAGAAAAATGAGCATCCTGTGTTTGAATTTGGAATGCGGCCGGAGTGTTCAGGGGCGTGGAGAGTTTCATAATTTTTTTTTTGAGGAAAAGGTAATGTAAACTGATATTTGAGTGAAAAATTCACCCATTTGTAAAAATAAAAATAATACATTTGAGTTGAGATTTATTACAGTTGCAAGGACGTTTGATATATGTAGAGTGCGTTGGAGCTTAGGTAGCGACAGCAAGGTACCTTCATGTAAATATTAAATAATATTTGAAAATTGGAGTTTAAGGTCACATTTAACTTGAAAAAAGTTGACAATTTGTTTTCCAAAAAAGAAAACAGCTATTTTGAAAATAATTTTCAATCTCCGCCTACGTGGATTTTTAAAAAAGAGTAGAAAAGTAAAAATTTTCAAAATTGATATATATTTTTTTGGAATTTGTAGTGAGCTGATTTCAGCGTCATCAGGCATTAAATAGAGTCACCTTTTTCAGTGACTTGTTCCCTATTTTCAAGGTTGGTTCATTAAAAGTCACTTTTTTGCCAAAAGGTCACTATTGGTCACTTTTTTTATTCTGAAGTTACTTTTTTGGTTCAAACGGCCTACCGCTCTTGCGTAAAATTGAAAAAAATACTGATACCTATTTCTAAAAAAAGTCCCATAAAATCTTTTTTCACCTATTTATTAGTTCACCAGCCTTGTTGATTGATACCTTGACAAAAATTTATTAATGAAAAAAAATTTTAGAAAAAAAAAGTTTTTTCAGCACTATCGCAGAGAGAAATACAGTTTGAGTTATAAAAAAAATAAGTGGAGGGGGGGGGGTATAAAAAATGAAAAATTGGCCACTTTTTTCGAAAAATAAGTCATTTCTTGCCTCATAAAAAGTCACTAAAATCACTATTTTTATTGGCAAATGCTACTGTTCATGATTTCAACTAATAAAATTTATTTCGATATTCCAAATTATATTCTTACAATTTAGAAAAAATTTTCACTCTTAGCCATTGAACCTCAGTGTGATTTTGAAATCCAAATTCCAAATATTATTCTTACATGAATTTCCTTTTGCGCAAGTCCTCATTTCTCCACAAAATGTTTCTCCATCTGTAAATTTTTTCCGGCATGAATAAGTTTTGATATTTTCGACAGCACGGGTTCCATTTTTTTGAAAAATATTTGATTTTTTTTAATGGTTCGACCTTTGAACTGATGAGTATTATTTTCTCGCTGTCTAACTAAATATTGGGTCCTTTACATTCTGGCGAAATTTTCACTTAAATTACAGTTTCCACAGTTTTAGAAACGAATTTAGGTAAATTTTAAAAATTACCTATTTCCAAAAAAAAAATCACCCGGGGTAAATTTCTTTTGAGCCTTCAACTATTGGCCTTTGGCGTATTTCAGCAGTGTGAAAATTTTCAATTTCATCCGTCAGTTTTTTCCCGGACACCAAAAGGTTAATCTTCGTTGAAAAATCATCGCGTCTCGTCTATTCTTGGTCACTTACAGTCGAGTTGTAGTGCTCCCGCTCTCGTATTTGCCTCAATTATCGAATCAATTTTTTTACAATACAACGCGACTTGACGTTTGGAGAGACGAGGAAAAGAGAAAAAGATCGTAATTTGCATGAGTTCGAAGCTAGACAACGTCAACAAAGAAAATCCCTGCAAAAAATAGTACCCTATTGAAAAAAAAATCTCGTTTCATCGATGAACTAAGCGTATAACGTTTAATACCACATACCACAGCACTCTACCTGGGTAAAGTTCGAGCCAAAATACGCGCAAAATTTGTCCCACTGACGATACGTGGGCAGAACTTGCACCAAGTATTTATTCGCCGACTAAGAGACAAATTGCTTGTTAGTTCTCGGACGTGTCTTCGAAATCCAATTAAAAGCCAGCCAGCCAACGTAAATGGGAATTATCGCGCGTAGGTAATACGTACTCGTCTACTCGTATGGTACGGAATGCAATCGGTATTTCGTGGTGAAAAGTAAATTAACATAATTGCGGAAGTATTTTACTTATATCGCCGTGCGAGCTTATTGTGTCTTACGATGCTGCACGAGTGTTTTGAAAATTCTGCCACAATTCCTCCCTCTCACCGTCCTCCCCCAATTCTTGCTACGTTGATAAATTATTATCGATCTTTGGCTGGAAAATATAGAGTTGCTGTTTTTATTTTCGCTTGTAGGTAAATTAAAACGTGGCGCCGGCGGAGCGGAGTGGGGTTTGGTAAACGTATAAACATGCAAAACTCGGTTGTTCGGTGTTTTTTAATTTGCACTCGTTTTACTTTCACGTCGCGTCGTCATAAATCGCCTGTCTTTGAGCCACTTGTCATTTGTTACTTACGTTCGTCAGTTATTCGCGTATATCTCATACTCGATACGATACATCTAGGAACCACACATTGCGAATGCAGTCCAGGCAAATAAGAGAAAAAATATACCAAACCCCCCCCAAAAAATTAAATCCTGTTTTTTTTTCGCGATTCACGTTCGTAATGGTCCACTACACAACATACTAAAATGGACAACCCCCCATAACCCTCCGCTACCCCCTGGGTAGGGGTAAATGTCTGCTAAAAACAGTTTTTTTCGTAAATATCTCCTCAAATAAGCCTCAAAATTGAAAAATAATTATGAGCAATCTTGTTTTACGTGTAATTTCCTATTAGAAGGTTTTTTGTTTTTTCAAAAACACTCACTTCCTTGACTAAAAATTAAGGGTAAACCCACCTATTTTTCAACAATTTACAGCATTTTTTGAAAAAATCGAAACTTTTGTGAATATCTCCTCAAATCAGCCTCAAAATGGAAAAATGGTTATGAAAAATCATGTTTTACGTGTAATTTCCTATCAGACAAGTTCGTTTTTTTTCGAAAACACCCACTTCCTTGACCAAAAATTAAGAGTGGAAAACGACTGTTTTTCCAATATTTACAGTATTTTTAAAAATGATGGAAATATGAAGCTGAAAGTATCCAAAATTATGTAAATGCTGGTAGGGTATTCCAAAAAAAGTCACTGCAAGAATTTCAACCCCTTACCGTTAATTATAAGGGAAGTTATTGAATACTGCAATAACCTCTCTTATCATTAACGGTAAGGGGTTGAAATTCTTGCGGTGAATTTTTATTTGGAATACCCCACCAGCATGTACACATAAAAAAATTACTCTTCACTTGTATACATTTTGGGTACTTTCAGCTTCATATTTCCATCATTTTCAAAAATACTGCACTGAAAAAAAAAAGAAATTTAATCCAAAAAATGAGAAATTTAATCCAAAAAATGAGAAATTTCATCAAAAAAGAGATAAATTTTATCCAAAAATGATAAATTTCATCCAAAAAAAAATGTATCCAAAAAATTATAACGGAACACCATTTACAAAATTGGCAAAATTTATTCTTAAAAAATAATGATATTTATCGCGAGATTTGGTAAAATTTAGCAATTAAATTTTACCAAATTTCGCGATAAAAATCATTATTTTTTTAGAATAAATTTTGGTAATTTTGTAAATGGTGTTCCGTTATTTTTTTTGGATAAAATTCATTTATTTGTTTTTTCATTGTGTATATATTGGAAAAGTAGGCGTTTTCGACCCTTAATTTTTGGACAATGAAGTGGGTGTTTTCGAAAAAAACAAACCTGTCTGATAGTAAATTACACCATTTTTCCATTTTGAGGCTTATTTGAGAAGATATTCAAAAAAGTTTCGATTTTTTCAAAAAATGCTGTAAATTGTTGAAAAATAGGTGTTTTTACCCTTAATTTTTGGACAAGGAAGTGAGTGTTTTTAAAAAAACAAAAGAACCTTCCGATAGGAAATTACACGTAGAACAAGATTGTTCATAACTGTTTTTCAATTTTAAGGCTTATTTGAGGAGATATTCACGAAAAATCGGTTTTTACCAGACATTTACCCCTCCCCTGGAGGTAGCGGAGGGTTGTAGGGGTGTCCATTTTAGTATGTTGTGTAGTGGACTATTACGAACGTAAAAAGCGAAAAAAATCAGGATTTAATTTTTGGGGGGTCAACTGCTAAAATAACTGGACTAATATTGCGGAATTCAAATTTTCAAGCCTGAAAATGCGAAGAATTATACTATCCAATATCTTGCCCAACTTATTTTAGTCCAGGCATTTTAGGAGTTGACCCCCAAACATTGAAGCCTGATTTTTTTTCGCGTTTTACGTTCGTAATGGTCCACTACACAACATACTAAAATGGACACCCCCACAACCCTCCACTACCCCCAGGGGAGGGGTAAACGTCCGCTGAAAACCGGTTTTTCGTGAATATCTCCTCAAATAAACCTCATAATTGAAAAGTAGTTATGAACAATCTTGTTCTACGTGGAATTTCGTATCGGAAGGGTTTTTTTCTTTTTCAAAAACACTCACTTCCTTGACCAAAAATTAAGGGTAAAAAACACCTATTTTCAACGATTTACAGCATTTTTTGAAAAAATCGAAACTTTTGGGAATATCTCCTCAAAAAAGCCTCAAAATGGAAAAATGGTTATGAACAATCATGTTCTACGTGTAATTTCCTATCAGACAGGTTCGTTTTTTTTTTCGAAAACATCCGCTTCTTTGCCCAAAAATTAAGGGTGAAAAACGTCTATTTTTCCAATATTTACAGTATTTTTGGAAATGATGGAAATACGAAGCTGAAAATTTTGTTTTTGAATCCTTACGACGCAAAGAAATGTTTCGTATCACCAATAATCAGCAATAACATCACGTTTATAGTACTTTTTCTTTCCACAACTTCGGTTTTTTAAACGCAGTATTCAATTTCAATAACCTCCCTTATAATTAACGGTAGGGTTTAAATTTTTGCGGTGACTTTTTTTGGAATGCCCTACCAGCACGTATTAAAAAAATACTCATTTTGGGTAGTTTTAGCTTCGTATTTCCATAATTTCCAAGAATACTGTAAATATTAGAAAAATAGGCGTTTTTCACCCTTAATTTTTGGGCAAAGAAGCGGATGGTTTCGAAAAAAAAAACGAACCTGTCTGATAGGAAATTACACGTAAAACATGATTGGTCATAACCATTTTTCCATTTTGAGGCTGATTTTGAGGAGATATTCACAAAAGTTTCGATTTTTTCCAAAAATACTGTAAATTGTTGAAAAATAGGTGTTTTTTTACCCTTAATTTTTGGTCAAGGAAGTGAGTGTTTTTGAAAAATAAAAAACCCCTTCACATAGGAAATTACGCGTAGAACAAGATTGTTCATAACTACTTTTCAATTTTGAGGCTTATTTGAGGATATATTCACGAAAAACCGGGTTTCAGCGGACGTTTACCCCTCCCCTGGGGGGTAGCGGAATGTTGTGGGGGTGTCCATTTTAGTATGTTGTGTAGTGGATCATTACGAACGTAAAACGCGAAAAAAAATCAGGCTTTAGTTTTTGGGGGTTTGGTACATTTTTCCTCTTATTTTCCTGGGCTATTTACCAATTTTAACGATACTGGATCTTCTGTGACCGAACCGACCATTCTAAAAACTAAAAAGTGAAAATAACTTAGGTATCTACTTACCTCTACTTAATTATTTATCTGCTCGTAATAAGCACGAGCGATATGCCAACTGCAGGTATTACGTTGTCATTTTCGGTATATTTCGCCATATCTATAATCCCCAAATCCCCATCCAAATCTTCCTAAAATTATATTATACGATTTCGCGCGTAGGTATTTTCAAAATCTTCAGTAGTAAATAAATTCTCTACGGTGGGTCTTGGTTTAATTTCGTCTCGAAAATGTGAATGGAACTTCGCAAATCATGACCAGCCATACTTTCAGATCAAAACAAAATAAAACAAAAAATATTGAAAATTCCGTCCGTTTTCCACACAATAGATACATACTTCTACAGCAGCTTTACAGCTGCAGCTTGGACGTTTGGCAGTAGGTTCAAGATTGATGACGCATAAAAATACAATAGCACCGCTGTCTCTGCGAAATACCTACTTATAAATCGCATATTTTATTTACACAATTATACATACATTACATACGTGTATCTATTCTATTCTTACGTATTATGGCATGGCTCTTCAAACATATTAGGTGAATGTTAGTGTGAGTGTAGATTTGTTATATGTTACGTTAAACGTGCAAAAAAAGCTCTAAAAATAAAAGCTGCCCCAGCTGGCGAAATATGTGAACGTGGAGCAGCAGCTTATGTGCTTTCTTACGTTCATTTACAAATCTATTAATTTTCTTACTCGTAAGGGTACGAATATATTGAGTGGGCACCTGCGACGCGACGTGACGTGCCGACGACCGCGAAACTTGCCAAAATTTCGCATACAATTTGAACACTACGTCATTTTTTTTCTCGTCCATCAGTTCAACTGATTATTTTTGAAAAGCTAAAACGATGGGAGGTGATGGGAACGTTGAATCGCTCCTCGAGGTCGGAAAAGTCTCATGAATATCGAACTTTTTTTTATTCAAACGTATTTTTTGATAATGCCTTACTTGCCAGAAAATCCTGACTGCATTTAGTGAAAGAGGACACATTATGAAAAATTTACAATGTCCAAAAATCAATTTTTTGTTGATAGTACCTAGTCCATATTTATCTAGTCGTTTATATTACGTATTAATTCCGTTGAAGAGTAAAAAAATACCTCTTTTCTGATCATTCTTGGTGTTTACTACAGGTGATCTTTCTGCAACTTTTTTCGAAAGCTGAATTCATCAGAGGTAGCTTAAAAGTTGTATTCAGACCTCAAAATGGCTTGAAAAAAATTTCGGTGCCCTAACACAACTCTTACCCTCCCCAATTGCCCTTAAAATTCGGCAATGATTAAAAATTTTTGTTGAAACGTTTTTTACTACCTATTAATTCTGTTGTCCAAATACATCATTTTTTACTATTTTTTACCTAAATCTCATTTTCCAAGTGGACATATTTGAAAAAATCATTTCTTCGAATTTTTCAATTTTCGCGCTAAAATTGAATAAAACAGAAATGTTGAGAAAATTTTCTATGAATCGGTGCTAATATGATTATTTTTACCAAAAGTGATACTTTTTTTTCCAATCTTTCTCTGCCACTCAATTTTCAAAAAAAAAAAAAATGATTTTTGAGAATTCACTTAATAGTACAGGAAATATAGGAAAATTTTTACGCGAACCTCGGAATCGTTGGGAAAAAGCTGAATTTTACATTATTTGTACATACTAGCCCTCCAAACAAACTCCTAAAAGTTGCACCCCCCCCCCAACTCGCCGACTACTCCCGCCAGAGGTCATTAACCTTTGCGGATATGTAGCGCCGAAAAGAAGGGTCGAAGAGGGAAAAGTGGTGAAATAAAAAATGTTCTACGTAAAATTTCCTGCAAACTTGACCGGTTCAGTTGTTCTCAAAATTGCGACACTCGACTTACAGGGGGGTTAAACTTTTTAAACTTTGAAAAATTGATCATTTTTGGTGTAATTTTAAATTAAAATGGGCTCAAAAATATACTGTCAAAAGTTGCATCCGACAATTTGTGTGCAACCCCCGCTTGAGGTCAATAACCCTTGCGTGTATGCGTTTTTCAGCTGTAGTGCTGAAATAGACGGTCGGAGGAGAAAAAATGGTGAAGTAAAAATTGTTCTACGTTGAATTCCCATAAACAAGCCAAGTTCATTTTCTCTCAAAATTGTGATTTTTTCCCTACAGTGGGGGTTAAACTTTTTAATTATAGGGGGGGGGGGGAGGTTCGAACAAATGCTGTCGAAAGTTTCATCCAGGTGCTTATGAGTCGTGACAGCATATTTTTGAGCCCATTCTAATTTAAAAAATTACACCTAAAATGGCCAATTTTTTCAAAGTTGGATAAGTTTAACCCCCACTGCAAGTCGAATATCTCAATTTTGAGAACAACTGAACTGGGCAAGCTTGTATGAAATTTCACGTAGAACATTTTTTATTTCACCACTTTTCCCTTGTTCAAATAATTTAAAATTCAGCTTTCCCTCAACGATTCCGAGGTTCGCGTAAAAATTTTGCTATATTTGTTGTACTATAAAGAGAGAGGGCGGAGAAAATCGCCAGTAATTAATGATATTTTCGGTAAAAATAATCACACTGCGACCATTTAATTGAAAATTTTCTCAGAATCAACTTTTTTAATTTTTAGCTGGGAGGGAAATCAAAATACATACGTGAAGTGACTTTTGTATGTATCCCTGGAAAAATGTGTACCTAACAATGAAAAATTATCGAAAATGGTGTTTTTGGGTAACAACATTTCGTCAGTAAAAAATTTGAAACTTTTTTCGTTTTAATTTTTCAAAACTTTTTGAAGATACCTGGTCGAATTTTAAGGACAAGTGAGGAGAAGATGGGTAAGAATATTTGATCCAGGAGATTGAAATTTTTACGAAGTCATTTGGTGGTCTGTTCTTGACTTCTGAGCTAACCTAACCTCCTCTTCTCCCCCCCACCCCATTCGACTTTTGAAAAAAGTTCAAAGCAATGACCCCTGATGTTTACATAATTTTTGTGTAGAGCTAAACCCGATTTTTTATTCAAGATATGTACCTATCTCGAGTTTGAACTAAAAACAATTTTCAAATCTCGATAACAACAATTTCTGCTGCCAAAGCTGATTTTTAGATTTTTGGCGAATTTCTTAAAATGTATGCAATATTTTTGAAAGAAGTAATGGTAAAAATTAATAGGGAGGGATCTAATTTTCTTCAATTATTATACTCGGCAATATCATCCAGAGTGTCTAACAACTCCTGTTCGTCCTGTTTGTACTGTTTTGGGCTGAGTGGTCCTGTTTGTCCTGTTTTTGTACTGTTTTGGGGCTTTTTCAGTGAAAAGTCCTGTTTTGTAACAATTTTAAAATTCCACCCGCCAAAATAGAAAAAAAATTTCAATAAATGATCGTAATTGAAAAAAAATTTAAAAAAATTAAAAAATAGCTAATTTTTTTGGAACTTTTTTTTAGTATTACTATCTAATGTTCGTTCTTGTTTTTTATATACAGGATAAGATTTGTTTTTATTCTATCTTCCTTGTCCTTGAATTTTTAAAATAAATTTTTTGCTCATTTCTAACAATTATTGAAAAAATTCGTTTCAATTTTTTTTGCCAGAATAGGATTTTTTTGTGGTTGGGGGGGGAGGGGGTACAAAATCGATCAGAACCGATTTTTTAAAGGTCCTGTTGAAGGTCCTGTTTGCCCTGTTTTGGGGTTTTGAAATTTTGTTAGACACACTGTTATCGAACCCATATTTCTCTATTTCAAACCTTTTAATAGCTTCCAGCCAGGATTCGAAATTTTAAAGGATATCAACAAACTGGAAGTCTTAAAATATCCAGTAAAAGTAAAATTAGAGTGAAAAAAAATAAGGAGGATCAGTAAATCGATATTAGGTTTAAAAAAACGATTTTTATTCAAGTTTAAGTAGACAACTTATCGAATTTCATCATTTTTATCTGTGTACTTTTTTGAATTTTGAAAGCTGATCTTTTCTGAAAAAACCATTTGAGGTGTAAGTAGATATAAGTAACTTAATAGACTACTTGAAAGAAGGTGGGTGGGATTTCGATTTTCAATTCCCCAAGCCAATTTTCGTACTATTCGGAGGAATTGGAAAATACTAGAGATTATCAAAAATCTCACCGCGTTGCAGACTCCATTATATAATTTTAGTATACATTAGGAAAATATATCAAGTACACGTGCAATGTGGAGTTTTTGCTAAAAACCGTTTGTTTTGGGTAAAATTATTCATCGTCGATTTCGTTTTTATTGTGGCACGAATACGATATTTGTATCTAGGTTCTGCAGTTATACCTGATACCTATCCATAGTACCTATAATTCATACGCCTACAAAATGTTTTCACTAACGTAAGATGGCGAAAATGATCGCGGGGCAAAAAAACCAAAGAAAACAATTTATACAATAGACGTAGGTATCGTAGGCGTTGAGCATTGGCGATGGAATTGCGATTTGAATTTATAATAGTACGGTTTAGTTGGTGTAGATATCCTAGTGCTTGTATACTGCAGGTATCTGTATAGTACCTCGCCTCGATACGATATTATTTTCGATTGTGCTCGGTACGCGAATACACCTTAATTATTTGTTCGGCAATAAACGAAGTAGATGTAAGTGTGAAGTCGTATCCTTATTCCTTACTGCATGTGTCGTGTCGCGTTGCAGCCATCGAAATATCTAGTAGCAATTCTTTTTTTAAGCACTTGCTAGTTATATCGAGTAATTTATACCTGTTTGGTTGGTAAATTCGCGCGAATTAAAGACCATCGTGTTGGTGTTTGTCTGTTGCAGATCGAGAAGGTCTTCGGGGTCTTCTTCGGCAACGCAGCAACAAAATAGAGTTTTATCGCCCGGAGGTACGTATATACGATACGCTTTACACTTGTATGCATGTAATGTATGTACTATACTGTATAGTAGGTTGTGTCAAGTTTACATGTGGATTTTTTTTCGAAATTTCAAGGTCTTACTCCTTTATTTTGTTCATTTCAGCAAAAAAAATGGACCCCAGAAAGTTTCATCAAAAAATACTCGATCAAAGTTTTTCAGTTTCTGTGGAATGCCACATTAAATCCCGAAGGTGGGGAGTTATTTAGTGGTAGAAGTACGCCTTGAAATTTTTTAGCCCTCTTCGACTTCAGGGGGCTGGGCCATCGCTTCCCAAAGTTGAACTTTTTTGATTGAAAAGACAAAAAGAAAATCGTTTTTCGATTATGCCTTAAATGAAAAAGTTCACGGGCTGGTGAGATTCTTCATCTTAGAATACATGCCTATATCAAATTTTTCAGAAATAAAATTTTGGGTGATTTTATACTTAATCGAAAAACTCGTTTTTTTTTGTCATTTTCGTCAAGAAATTTTCCACTATGGAAAGCAATGGCTCAGCTTCCTGATGTCGGAGGAGGGTAACAATTTTTGGGGGGAGTACTTTTACTCCTCAAATTAAGAGCTGGTGTGGTGCAATTTTATCGCAGACTATGGACATCATATAGAAGCTTCGTAAGCAATAAAATTGCAAATTAACATCTGTGATGGGTACTGAATATTAAAATAACCCTGAGGAGCAAAAATGATGCGAGTAAATTTTTTTTTTTTTGAAACCAATTCAGCAGTTTCGAACCAGTTGCAAATAATATCCGAAAAAGTGGAGATATGAAAACCAGTTTGGAACAAAAGTTGTAGAGAATTGAAAAACAATCATTTTTCGTTCCGTAATTTTTTTTCCATCTTGCAATGGAAAGAAGTTGTCGCACAAAAGGTTGAGTATAATTTTTTCTTTTTCAAGCCATAATTCTTCTCTATCGCCAGGTGAAAAAAATTTACAGAACGTAAAAATAATGTTCAGTTTTAAATTTTCTATAACTTTTATTTCACACTTTTTTCGATATCTCCTCTTATTGATGACTGGTTATCGACTTGGGGAGAAAAAACGCCCAAGAAACATGGAGAGATTGGGTTTATCGTGCACGGGTTTCAAAAAAGTGGAGATATCAAAAAAAGTGTGAAATAAAAGTTGTGGAGAATTAAAAACTGAGCATTTCACATTCTGTACTTTTTTTTTTAATTTGGCAGTCGAGAAGATGTTATGGCTTGAAAAAGCGAAAATTATACTCGAATTTTTTGTATGTACTTATCATAACTCCTTTTCATTGCAAGATGGAAAAAAGTTACAGAACGAAAAATGATTGTTTTTTATTTCTCTACAACTTTTGTTTCAAGCTAGTTTTCATATCTCCACTTTTTCGAATATTATTTACAACAGGTTCAAAATTGCTGAACCGGTTTCAAAAAAACATATCACAGTTGAATCGCGTCAGTGTGTAGGAGAGGCATCGTCAAGGGGGACCTGAGGGGGCCAGGCCCCCAAAAAGTTCTAACCCATGCTTCACCCTACAAAAAAAATTATGTTGTATTTATAGATTTACATTACACTTACATCAGATAGGGATTTTCATAGCATTAATTAAAACATTAAAAAATGTCTTTTTAGCAGGGTTGTCAAAAAAAACCATTCAATTTCCAACAAGTATTTATTTTAAAACAAAAAAACGTTTAAAACGTTTTTTTTTGTTTTAAATGTGTTTTTTTTGTCAAGCATGTTTTTTTTGTTTTTTCGCCTTTTCTCAGTGGAATAATGGAATGAATGATAAAGAAATTGACAAAAATAATTTTTTTCATATTCCAGGGGTTCAAAAACTTTAGGAAAACGAAAAACAGAAAAAAAAACATTATTTTTTCAACACTTTACAAAAACGAAAAAAACGAAAACAAAATTTTACAAATAATGTTAAACGAAAAAAAAACAATTTCTTTTCGTTTTTTTTCGTTTTAAATTTTTTTCGATATTTTGGTGGCGAAAAGGTGATTTAAATTGATTTTCGAATTTACACAATTCTATGGTGGGATGATGGGGTATAAATTTTTAAAATGAAATATTTAGGGTACAAAACAAAAAGCTCAAGATTTCTAGATTCCAACTCTCAAAAATCAAGTGAAAAACACTAAAACAGTTAAAAGTTAATTTACAATGGTGAAATCTTAAAAAATTGGATTTTTCAATCATAAAAAAACTGAGATTTTATAGAGAAAGGAGAAACATAAAAATAAAAACTGAACCTGTCTTTATATGTTTTGTTTCATGGGACAATCACTTGATGAAATAATGGCTGTTCATTTTTTATTCCAGTTTAATATGAAGAAATTCGTTAAAAAACACAACAATTTTTGACTTTTCATCGTTATATTTCATTACTACCTACATATTTACATTTTTACTTTCGAAAAAAAAATTCAAAAGCGAAAAAAAGTTTTTAGAAAACGAAAAGAGTAAAAACGAAAACCGAAATATTGTAAAAACGAAATCAAAAATGAAAATCAAAACCCAAAAATTGAACGTTTTTGAAACCCGCATATTACTGCAAGAAGTGATCGATAATTTAGTTGGACTGGTACATTTATACCATTCACCCCCCCCCCCCGCCCAACAGTCTGTTTCACGTCTGTATAAATTGATTTTCAATATTTTTTAAAAATCGTGTAAAAAATTCTTTGATTTTGCCTCGCAAATATCCTCTTTCTATTCACATTGCTTACTGCACTCTTGTTTTTTTCCATTTCTTTGCTATTTTTTCTCAAATATCGATAGGTGGGGGGGTAAGCTATATCAATTTAAACAATTTTAGAATTTAAAACAATGTTTAAAACGTGTTTTAAACATGTTTTAAACGTTGAGTTTTCAACACATTCTAAATTGAGTTTAAAACAAAAAAAAACGTTTTAAACAAAAAAAACACATTTTGTACAACCCTGCTTTTTAGGGCATTAAAATCTGAGACGAAAGTGCGGAAGAAGCTCCACTTTTAGCAGGTGAAAAAAAGTCAATCCCCCTTTTCCACTTCGAAAAACCAAAAAAAAAGTTGTCCAACATACGACCCCTTTTGTGCCCTCCCCCATTTTTGATTATAACGACGTCACTGGTGTGTAGACTTTATTTCAATAAAAAAAAACGGACCCCAATTTTTGACTCCAACCGGTTTCTCGGTTTGTGGACACCCTATAGGTAGGACTGAAAGTTTGATTATCGATCTTCAATGTCCTCATCGACAGGAACACATTGTCATTTGAACCGTCTTGGTATCTCTTTTCACTTTTTCAGTTCTGAGATATTGAGAAGTGTTTCAAGTGGACAAGACTTTTGTATGTCTGTTTTCAAAGTACATTATGTTCAAGCATTGACTACACTTGAGGAGCTTTGTATCAAAGTGAGACAACCGCCATTTGGAAAATTGAGTAAACAACTGCATTTTCCGTCGCCTCTTCATGAAAAAAGTCGGAGGGGAGGATACATTTTTTTTCATAGTTTTGTTAGTTAGTATTACCACTAAAATTCGCCAAATATCTCAATTTTTTTCCTGCTCGGGAATTTTTGTAATGAAAAACATGGATTTTTTTGGTGGTGTTTGTCTCACTTTGATACCAAGCTCCTCACTTACAATATTGAAGGGGTAAGATCTTGAAGTCTCAATTTTTTGGCGCACCCTATTGTACAGCGTATAGGTGTATAATATGTATACCTATTGTACAACGAAGCTTAATATTGTAGATAATTAAGTAAATTTTTAGCGAACATTTTTTTCCGAATCGCGCGGCTACAGCATACGATGAGAAAATACAGGAGTGTAGATAAACTTTTTTCCTAGCTTCGAACGTGCGAAAGGTCGCGTCGTAACTTATTGAAAAATGATGCTGCCAACGAGGGCGAGAAACTTATCTATCTATTTTATTTTCCGTACAAAAATACAAAACGGGCGCGATGCTGCGGTGACGACGGTGGCGCCTAATTATAGAAAATTGCGGAAGAAAATTAACGAATGCAATTTCACCACGCCGCCGCGTCGCGTCGCGTGAAAACGTCGACAGCAGCGAACCGAGCCCGAACCTCGAACGCGAAAGGGTTCGGCCATATTATGAAGTAAGATAATTAATTAACAAACGTCGACGTCGTTCAACTTGTACGATGGCACGTCGCACTCGTGGTCGTGATCGTGATCGTCGCGTCGCCATACTTCGACTAAACTATTCCAACGGAAATTGAATTTTGAACTTTTTGGTTTTTCCGCTATTTGGATTTGCCCATTTGGGTGGTAGCAACGTGCAAGTTGGTGTTGGGATTTGATTTGAGGGGGGGGGGGGTGGTCGTGGTTCGCTTAAGGGAACGCATTGGCACAATGCACTGACTTGAAAAATTTCAAAATTACGTTAGTATTCGCGTTATCTTGTGTAGGTATATTTACCTGTAAAAGTTATATTTTTCGAGGGGAAAAGGACTAGCCCTTAAATAGTTTTGACGCAAAAGTGATTTTGGCGATCCAAGTTCAAATTTATGTAAAGTTCAATTTTTTTCAATTCCTTTAATTTTTTTTAAAATAAATTTTCTCCAAAATCCAACTTTGATTTTTTCAAGTTTTTTCAATTTCATATTTTTATTACATTCAAATTTATACTAATTGCTTGTACTTATTGAGTTGGAAGAAATTTTAATAAATTTTCAATTGAAAAAAATGAAGAAAAATTTTAGAAATATTTGAAACAATTTTAAAATTGGAATTTTTTTTCAAATATAAAGTTGAGAACAAATTGAAGGAAGAGGAGGTTGAAAAATTTTATACTAAAATTTTTTCCTACTGTAAAATATTTTTTGATTAAAATTTTCTCAACATTTTTCCTACTTTGATTTTTATGAAATTGAAAAAAATTTAATGAAATCAAAAATTGACAAATTTTGAAAAAATTGAAGTTTCAACTGTTGGAAAAATTTAATATTAGGTACATACAATTTTTGAAAAAATTTAGAGTTGAAAAAATTTGAACTTAGAATACTTACATTTGGAATTGGCTCGTCAAAATAATTTAGGCGCTGGTGGGAAAAGGGTATATCGCATCAGTAATGTCATCTTCGACTTTCCTGGATACTTATTGTACGATCTACGACGACGAACTTATCTCCGCGTATTAACAGCCGATCTGACGACGACGCGACGCGACGTTGTCGAGTGTCGCTGTACGCTGTAGTATTCTTGCTGTAGTCTAGATGGTGATTAATTGATGGGCCAATTTACAGCGACTTGGTCATCGGTCGTTCGCAAATAGTTACTTATCGTAAATTTTAATTGTAACTCGACGAGACGAGAGAACGAGTCGCGAGCAGTTGTAATTGTCGAACATTGTTTACTTACCAATTTGGACGTGGATTTATTTGTGCTTGACAGATGAAGCGTACGTTAAATTATCCGTTGAAACGATGGACGAATTGGATTGGTGTCTGGATCAGTTGGAAACCATACAAACGCATAGATCGGTCTCCGATATGGCATCGTTGAAGGTTTGTAGTTAACCCATTACCTAATACCTACTTACTCAGTTGTAAATAGAGTACTTCTATGTGGGTATCTACTATTTCTTATCAATCCTAGGATTTCGTATGCTTTTCCGCTTTGCATCCTCGTTATTTATAAGCGCATCCAGAAATTATGTAAGGGAGGGGCTGAAAATTCGAGAAAAAATGGGTAGAGGAAGCGGTGGTCAAAATTCAATGAAAAAATTGAATGATCTGTTATTAAGATGTTTTCAGTAGATGTATGATAGGTACATGCAATTTTACATTACCTGAACGAAAAAAATTGAAAAATTGTAGAATTTTTCAAACGATCAATATCCTTTCTAAATCTGAATCCGTCAAATTTGAAAATAAATTTAACTAATTAGTAATCATAGTGATTTTTCTCTGATCGTTCAGTCAGAATTATTGATTTTTTCAAACCAATTGGAAATTTTCTGAAAAATCGGTGGTTTTTGACTGAAAAATCAGTAGATAAAAAATTAGGTATTCGTACTGGATTTCAATGAAATTTATTTCGCTGATTCAAAAAGGCAAATTTCCTCAAATTTGACTGATTTAAAAAATCGCCTTGACGAGCTTAAGGAGGGGGTTCGAGCCCCTGAGCGCCCCTTTCTTACTTGGGTGCGCCTATGTTGTCATTCGTCAATTCGTTCGAGCTTTCGGTAATTATCTCATTCAATTTTCAATTTCTGGCATTCAATTTCGCCAACGAATTGAAAATTATTAAAGGGTACTTACCGGTGGTCAAGATAGGCGAATCTGCCCCCGAGCTGAAATTCGAAATTAACCCATGGAATTTAGTTCTTAGAGTCTGAAAACCACGTGGTGAAAATGTTGGCCCCCTATCCCTCTCCTAGCCTTAGTTATGGGGTAAAACGTTACTTTTTTTAGCCTTTCCATTAGAAATTTTTATTTCCACGAGTTTTCAACCAATATTTTTTTAAATTTTCCTGGGTTGTACACTATACTGAGGGGTGTTGGTGGGTGGTTTGAAAAAAAAAATGTTGATGATTTTTTCTTGCTTAAAATCGCGTTTGAA
Source organism: Pseudococcus viburni (assembly GCA_033439095.1). Taxonomy (NCBI): domain Eukaryota; kingdom Metazoa; phylum Arthropoda; class Insecta; order Hemiptera; family Pseudococcidae; genus Pseudococcus; species Pseudococcus viburni. The sequence continues at coordinate 2,209,908 of JAVBJF010000002.1, read as the reverse complement.
AACTTCAAATTGAGTTTTCTGTGTGATGTTTCAGGGGTGCAATTCTGAAAAAAAAAAATCATGTACCTAGTCCCTATGTACAACGTGATATTTTGTTCAAAATTTTTTAGGTGGTGAAACATCTTGAAAAATGCGAAAAACCATTTTTTTCACAACGTTTTTCACTCATAAAAATCGTCATTTTTGGCCGAAAAAAATTTTCTCCTTTAAAATTTGAGTGTTTTGTACAAATGGAGTTTATTGATGTAGTTTGAGCTGCTGAACATGAATCTGTTGCAATTTTTTTCGTATGACAATTTCGTATGGAAAATAAAGTGAGATATTCAATTTCGAGTCTTGTGCTGTACTTATTTGGACTTGAAATTACAAAAATCGCGAAAAAGAGATGATATGAAGTGAAAATCCTGACAAAACGTGTATAAATTCGTATTTTGGAATATAATTACAAGAAGATTTTTTTCAGCCAAAAATGACCATTTTATGAGTGAAAAACGCCGTGAAAAAGTGGTTTTTCGCATTTGTCAAGGTGTTCCACCACCTAAAAAATTCTGAAAAAAATATCATGATGTACATAGAGACTAGGTATATAAAATCTAATTTTTTTCAAAATTGCACCTCTGAAACATCATGTAGAAAACTCGAATTGAAGTTTTCAAACGCAATTTTCGGCTTGAAAAAATCGTCAAAAAAATTTTTTCAAACCATCCGCTGATACCCCTCAGTATAGGGTTCACCTCATGAAAATTTGAAAAAATTTGGTGAAAAACTCGCGGAAATAAAAATTTTTAATGGAAAGGCTGAAAAAAGTAACGTTTTGTCCAATAACTGGGGCTAGGAGTGGAGTTGGGGGCCAAAATTTTTACCACGTGGTTTTCAGACCCTAAGAACCAAATTCCATCGGTTAATTTCGAATTTCAGCTCGGGAGCAGATTCGCCTATCTTAACCGCCGGTACCCTTTAAAGTGGATAAAAAATTCTTTCGACAGCGAAAAAAAAATTTAACAAGTGACAAAATCAATACACAGTTACTTATCTACTATAGTTACAGTTTCTTGAATCATAAGTAATTCAGTTTGATGACTCGGTTAAAAATTTAAGAAAGCTGCGAGAAAATTCCGAGTTTCTTAATAGACTCGATATCGATTATAGATTTGCCAAGAAAGTTGTTAATTTTTTACAGTTAATAAAACTGATATCCGCGTACAGTGAGGAATAACACGGTGGCTCTTTTTACGCGTCTTTTCAGCCCGTTATTTGAAATCGCGTTGTTAAAAAATTTTAAAAAATCGTTTTCATCAGACAGCGAAGCCAACGAGAACGAGGTCTGAAGATCTTCTTATTTCGAGCGCGGAATTTCTTTGAGAGTCGTTGGCGCGTATTTTTCGAGCAGGAAGAGCATCGAGTATTCGCGAGAACGTTGTTTTATATTTATATTTTCGTTTTTCAATTTCTCAGTTGCTACGGCTCGGTAACGAAAAATTAATTAACTTTATTGGCGTTCCTTTTCCGTCCGAATTTTCGTGTTTTTCATAATTTTCGAGTGGATTTTCCGTTCTTATTGTTATTCGTTTTTCGTGTACAGATTCGCTGACGAATCGAAATTTCACGCGTAACAGGTTTATAACAATTCAGCGATAAAAAAAGTAGACTGAAGGAAGTAATTTAACGGGAATGTGACGAGAAATTTTTTTTACGTATCGAATGTGATAAGGAATCTCGAAGTATTTGAAATTTCAAATTATCTATACGATTTCATCTTATTAACCAAGTATCAAAACGTTCGATTCGAAGAATTTACTTATTATATTTGGTTGAACTGTGTCTGTAAAGGTGAAATTTTCAGCATGTCGGAATCTATATCGGCTACTACTTCGCAGGTGGGTGAAATTTTTATCCCGTCGAAATAATCTCATAGGTGTTTGAAATGACCGCTGAGATACTTACTCGAGAATCTTTAAAATTAATCTCAAAACACAATGGTGCTTACATATGAAGCGAGGGCTAGCTACCTTCTGGCTGCAGATTTACCTAATACGAAAAACGAGAGACTAGATCGTGAATTGAGGGGGCATCACTTTTTTTCGAAGTTCCTTTGTGTAACGAACGACTGAATCGTTTCTGTTTGACCCAGGCGATCTATCAGTTTCCAAGAAACTAAATTTTTTTCAATGTTCAAATCGTTTTCAAATAGTTTTCAACCCTGTAATTTTTTATTTCGAATAAAATGTTTTCACAACACTGAAATTTCTCCCTCTCTCCCTCTAGTTTTTTTCTCATCCCATGGAAAAATTGTCGGGCATGAGCTGGCCTGAAAAATGGCAGCGTTTGAGCAGGACAATAAAAATAGGTTTTTGAATAAATTTCCATTGTTAGAAGCCAGGCCTGCTCTGGCCTGCCCAATCGCGGTCATTTTTCATTACTGATGAGGGCTGAACAGGGTGATCCAGTCTTGCTCATACCTGATCATATCTGAAAATTTTTCCCTTGGAGATCAGAATTTTTTATGTCGAATGAAACTGATTCTCAAAACTGAAATTTCTCCCTCTTATTTTTTTCTCGAATCTAAAATTTTTTTATGTCGAATAAAATTTTCTCTCAACACTGAAATTTCTCCCTTCAATTTTTTTCTCAGGTCTAATTTTTTTTTATTTCGAATGAAACTGTTTCTTTTTTTTCTCGAATCTAAAATTTTTTTATGTCGAATAAAATTTTCTCTCAACACTGAAATTTCTCCCTCCAATTTTTTTCTCAGGTCTATTTTTTTTTTATTTCAAATGAAATAAAACTGTTTCTCGGCACTGAAATTTCTTCCTCCAATTCTTGGGTCTAAAATTTTTCATGTTGAATGAAACTGGTTTTCAACACTGAAATTTTTCCCTCCAACTTTTGTCTCAGGCCTACAATTTTTTTATTTCGATTGAAATTTTTTTTCAACACCGAAATTTCTCCCTCCAGTTTTTTCACAAGTTTTTTTAACGCAGTTGAAAAAAATTTAGAATTGAGAAAAAAATTAAAGGGAAAAATTTCAGTGTTTTGAAAAAATTTTATTCGAAATGAAAAATTTTGGGGTTGAAAAATATTTGAAAATTATACGAACTTTGAAAGAAATTGAGTTGCTTGGTAATTGCTGGATCGCATGACGGCATGAGTCAAACAGGAAAGATTCAGACGTTTGTTACATAAATGAAAAGGAACGCCGATATACCGAAAAAAATGCCTCTTCGATTTCCTCGTCTATGTTTACGATCTAGCCTCTCGTATACGAAAACGAAAAAAATTTAAAATGAACCTCCAAGGAGGCCTCGCCCTTTGTATTGTAGATATTGAATCTTAGCGTTCATAACTAACTTCAGCAAATCGTTATTTAAACTTGTAATAAATAATTAACGATTTTCCATCGTGTTAAATGTAGGATTGTAGGTATCTAGGAGAAGAAGGATTAACCTGCTTGAAATCCGGGTAGAGAAATTCCGCGTTGAATTTAAGTAACCGAGATATAAAATCCGTTTACTTATAATAAAAATAGCTTCGCGAACCGTGACGTACCTAGACCTACCTACTCTTTCGTGAATAAGTACATAGATGCTGAGTCCCAAAGGTATATGGCAAGATAGTGTGTATTTCGGTAATACGGTCGAATCGAGATGAAAGCCTTTTCCAACTACCTAATTCAAAGGTGGTGGGTGTAATGATCAGTTCGAAAATGAAAGTCGAAAGGTGGGATTTTTGATCGGAACTCGACGAGTCAATATCAGTCGTGACTCCAGTATTGGAATTCATTTTTAAGTAATTATCGAAGAATCACGCACAATTTCGATTCGAAGCTCGAAAAGCAACGCATAATTTTAGCGAGAGTGAGTAAATTTAGCAAAAAGTCGTAATTTCGAATCGAATTGTAAGATAAGGTTGCCTTATATGGACCCTATCTTGTTTTTGGGCTCTAGAGTGACCCCATTAACCCCAAAAAAGGTAGGAATGGGCTTAAATTGTACCTAGAAGGATTTGATGTCACCCCCAAACTGAATTTCGAAAAATTAATTCACTGACTTTTGACGATTTTTTTTGTAAAAAGGTGATTTTCCAAAGAAAAAATGGAACCCCTTAAAAATGTTTTTGAAAAACCATAAAAATCATCAGAAAAAATATGTTTACTTATTGTTTAAGTATGCATTTAAAAAAATTTAGTAAACTTAATATGGACCCTCTCCCCAAAAGTCTTGAAAAACCATGGAATTTATTTTTCAGGGGGAGGGGGGGGGTCATGCGTTCCGAAATTTACTCATCTGTAAAGTAATGAGTTAAAAGTCTGGGGACATCCGATGTCCAAAATTGAGTATATTTTTTGAAAGTACTTTAAATACGGTATACAGCAACTTATACGAAACGAAATTTTTAAAAAAAAGAATCAATTGACAACACAAGTCGACATGGAAAATGCTATTTGAGGTTTGATGAGTGATTTTCATAGTATTTTTCGTGCTGATCACGAAAAAATATTGAAAAAATTCCATCATCCAAGGATTTTTCACAATTTGAATTTTTCCTTTAACGGGTTTTCTACTTTTTTTGATAACTTTTGACGCTTCAAGTCGATTTCCTGAGAAAAGGAAGGGTTCTACGAAAAAAATGGATAGAAAATAAATTGTAGAGCGTCAAATTTCCTATCAGAAGAGTTCAATTAGTTTTTTCTTAGAAGGCTTAGATTTCGAAATATTTTAGCTCAAAGTTCAAAGTTCAACTTTTTTTAAAATTAAAAATATGTACCTCAAAAACTAAGCCTCCTGAGAAAAAAAACTAATTGGACTTCACATGTAGGAAATTCGACGCTCTACAATTGATGTTCTATTTATTTTTTTCGTAGAACCCTCTCTTTCCCCAGAAAATCGACTTTAAGGGTCAAAAATTACATCAAAAAGTGTGAAACAAATTTTCAACGAAAAATCTTCCAATTATGAAAAATCCTGACGTCCTGGAATTTTTTCACAATTTTTCTCGTGATCAGTGTGAAAAATAATATAATAATTATCCATTAAATTTAAAACAGTATTTCCTTTTTCTTGTTTTAAGTACTCAATCACTGTTTTTAGTCTAAAATCTAGCGCTGATTTTAAAATTTCTCCATCACTGAAATTTCGCTGGTGGGTGATTCTAATCTACTTTTTAGTGCCGAGTTCGAAAGTGGAAGATTTTTTGTTGAAAATTTGTTTTTTATTTTTCTATGTAACTTTTGACCCTTAAAGTCGATTTTCTGGGGAATAACGGGTTTTATGAAAAAAATGAATAGAACATAAATTGTAGAATGTCAAATTTTCTACCTGTAGAGTTCAATTAGTTTTTTCTTAGGATGCTTAGTTTTTGATATATTTTCATTTTTTTTTTCAAAGTTGAACTCTGAATTTTAAGCTAAAATATCTTAAAAGCTAAGCCTCCTAAGAAAACACTAATTGAATTCTACAGGTAGAAAATTTGACGCTCTACAATTTATGTTCTACATATTTTTTTCGTAGAACCTTCTTTTTCTCAGAAAATCGACTTGAAGTGTCAAAAGTTACCAAAAAAAGTAGAAAAACTGTTGAACATAAAATTCAAATTTTGAAAAATCCTTGGGTGGTGGAATTTTTTACCGCTTTTTTCGTGATCAGCGCGAAAAATACTATAAAAATTACCCATCAAACTTCAAACAGTATTTCAAAGGTTTAAAAATGTCGACCTGTGCAATTATCACACAAAAAATGATTGGCAAAAAAAAGTTGAAAAGTGAAATTTTGTTTTTCGGGTCCAATTTTTTTGGAGGGGGGGGGGCTTGTACGATGGACGTTTCTGCATATACTTCATCTGTGGCATCGAGGATAACTGCTTATATTCTTCTCCGGCAGGTAGCACTCTTAAAGACGAGAAAAGGCCAGGGTCCATAGTAGGAACGGATCCATATAAGGCAACTTTACCTTACAGAAGGAAAAAACTCGTGAAAAAATGATGATAATTTTCGAAAGTGGCGAGCTTTTTTTATTCTTATTGAAAAACTGGTCAAGACGTACGTTCAATTTTACAACGTCGTGTTTTCGGAGTGAGATTATCCAAGTCGCGAGGGAGGCAGCGTCGTGTCGGTGTGGTAGAGATGTAAAATCTCGGAAAATTGGTTTTTCGATTTATTACGTACGTGTGTTTTTTCTGGGTCGGTGTGAGCTGCCGCAATGCGATGCGTTGGTTGAGCGGCGCTGCCGAAATGAAAATTACGATTATAATACTCGGTTACGGACGTATTTAGACGTACGAAGCGAAGGCGGAAGACCTCGAGTCGCGTGACAAATTGAATTACATATCGGCAAATGTCGGCGAAGTTTTGCGGGCGAAGAAAGAGAATACTTCGAGGTGTCTGCTTTGTGTGGGTTTGCGTATTTCGAAAGATAGGTAAGTATACCTAAACGCTGACTCGTAACACCCCGACGAATAAAGTAGACAACGTGAAGGGTGGAATGGAACGATGAAGGGAGGCTGAGGGAGGTTGTCTCTCGCGAATAATTTAACAAATTGCTGCCGACGAAAAGGTAGGTAAACGATCTCGGTACGAACGAGGTAAATCTCGAATATACTTCTCGCGGAATGCCCGTTCGCATAACAGAATCTCTTTCTTCTTGTAGCTTTTTTCCTCGATGATTGTAGTTTTATTGCTCGAATAAGTAGATACCTACATATATAGGTATAGGTACTCGTAACGTAATTGAATTGTACGTAAACGTAGTTTAACCGATTCGTTTGTTTTCTCTTTGTTTTACAGTTTAAACGAATGTTAAATAAAGAGCTTAGCCACTTTTCCGAGTCGAGTAGATCTGGTAACCAGATTTCCGAATACATCTGTTCCACGTTCCTTGGTAAGTTCAATTCAACCGAAATACCTACAAAAAATACCCTATAAAGTACATACCTCGTAATCGAGCCAATTATGAATACCGTGGCGTTCTATGTTTCAGATAAACAACAAGAATTAGATTTACCTACTTTAAGAATAGAAGATAGTGGGAAAAATGTAGAAGGCGCTAAAACGGCTACCAAGTCCAAGAAGAAAAGCGCAGATAAAAATGGAGGTACGCCGATGTCTCAAATATCGGGCGTAAAACGTCCTCTCTGCCATGCAAATAGCTTTACCGGCGAAAAGTTACCAAAATACGGAGTCGAAACGAAATTTGAAGAAGAACTAGGCCAGGTGAGTTGAAAATATTTCACGAATTAATCGAAAAGTGCACTCGTAATACCGGATTGAGCAGAAGACCGGTGGAAAGAAGAGGCTGCTCGCTTTCTTCCTCTTTTTTCCGTTTCCCAGGATGGCAAACTGACCTTTGTTGGGGAAATATTTTTGTACAGAGTTGAAAAAAATTGTATTTTGAGTTGAGAAGATTCGAACTTGGTAGAAAAAATTCTAATACCAAAGGTCGTTTTCGTGTCCCTTGGAATTTTGACTTGAATGGTCTGAAAACCAGAGTTTAGATAAATTAATTGTCAGTTTTCCCAAAATCCATTTGGGCAGTCGGGAGGAAAAAGGTTTCTAAATTTATGAAAATTTTGAAAATTCCATTTTGGAACCTCCCAGTTGGATCCTGATAAAGTCCTTCTTATGGTTTATTATCCCTAAGAAGTACTTCAAGTGATCCGATTCATGACCCATGAGCAAAAATGAAATCGTCGCCCTATTCAAATAATGACAGAATGACACTTTTTGAAAAAAAAATTTATCGAATCGAATAAGTAAATGGGAAAGTGGAATTCAAGTTGGAAAAACTCGATTATAGTAGAAAATTTCAATTTTTTGTAACCTCAAGAAATCCAACTTCATTTCATTCCTGCGATGTCATTGTTCGAATTTCTATAGTAGTCTAGGCAAATAAGAAAAAAATGTATCAAACCCCCCAAAAATTCAATCCTGATTTTTTTTCGTGTTTTACGTTCGTAATGGTCCACTACACAACATACTACAATGGATACCCCATAACCCTCCGCTACCCCCAGGGTAGGGGTAAATGTCTGCTGAAAACCGGTTTTTCGTGAATATCTCCTCAAATAAGCCTCAAAATTGAAAAATAGTTATGAACAATCTTGTTCTACGTGTAATTTCCTATCAGAAGGTTTTTCGTTTTTACAAAAACACTCACTTCTTTGACCAAACATTAAGGGTAAAAAATACCTATTTTTCAACAATTTACACCATTTTTTGAAAAAATCGAAACTTTTGTGAATATCTCCTCAAATAAGCCTCAAAATTGAAAAATAGTCCTGAACAGTCTTGTTCTACGTGTAATTTTCTATCAGAAGGGTTTTTGTTTTTTCAAAAACACTCACTTCCTAGACCAAAAATTAAGGGTAAAAAATACCAATTTTTCAACAATTTACACCATTTTTTGAAAAATTGAAACTTTTGTGAATATCTCCTCAAAATAGGCCTCAAAATGGAAAAATGGTTATAAACAATCATGTTCTACGTGTAATTTCCTATCAGACAGGTTCGTTTCTTTCGAAAACACCCACTTCTTTGCCCAAAAATTAAGGGTGGAAAACGCCTATTTCTTCAATATTTACAGTATTTTTGGAGATAATGGAAATACGAAGCTGAAAGTAAGTATCCAAAATTATACCAGTGAAGAGTAATTTTTTTATACATGTTGGTAGGGTATTCTAAAAAAAGTCACCGCAAGAATTTCAACCCCCTACCGTTGATTATAAGGGAGGTTATTGAATACTGCATTTAAAAAATCGAGGTTGTGGAAAGAAAAAGTGTTTTAAACGCAATGTTATTGCTTATTATTGGTGATACAAAACATTTCTTTGCGTCGTAAGGATTCAAAAACGATATTTTCAGCTTTGTATTCTCATCATTTCCAAAAATACTGTAAATATTGGGGGTTCCACCCTTAATTTTTGGGCAAAGAAGTGGGTGTTTCCGAAAAAAAAAACGAACCTGTCTGATAAGAAAATTACACGTAGAACATGATTGTTTATAACCATTTTTCCATTTTGATGCTTATTTTGAGGAGATATTCACAAAAGTTTAGATTTTTCAAAAAATGGTGTAAATTGTTGAAAAATTTGTATTTTTTACCCTTAATTTTTGGTCAAGGAAGTGAGTGTTTTTGAAAAAACAAAACCCCTTCTGATAGGAAATTACACGTAGAACAAGATTGTTCATAACTATTTTTCAATTTTGAGGCTTATTTGAGGAGATTTTCACAAAAAACCGGTTTTCAACAGACATTTACCTCTTTCCTGGGGGTAGCGGAGGGTTATGGGGTGTTCATTTTAGTATGTTGTGTAGTGGACCATTACGAACGTAAAACGCGAAAAAAAATCAGGATTGAATTTTTGGGGGTTAAATCCTAAAATGACTGGACTCTAGCGGAGGGGTGGCAGGTGGTGTACCCATTTGTTCTGCTCCTGCTGTGCGTTGTGTCTGGAAAAGTTGGTTTTCCGTATCTGCAGCCTTTTATTGCCCTGTTATTTTCTACCTGTCTAGGAATTTGGTCATTTATGGCCCTGGTATGGTTAATAGGGCAGATGGTAAAAACCGATAGTGAACCTGGTTCGACTCAAATTCATCATTAACCTACAGCACTCTGAGTTCATGAGTTGCTCACCACAGCTCAGTTCAATTTTGGGTCTCGTAGAGTGAGAAGTCGTGTGATTTTCATTTTAAAAATGTTTACAAAAATATTTGCCTACCTACGTATTTTTATTAGATATTTGTTACAAAAAGGTATTACATTTTATTAATTTTTTTTTCGTCCCGCAGACTTTGGCCGAAATCGATAGATGGGGTATCGATATATTCAGGATATCCGAATTATCGGATAATAAACCGTTGACAGCTGTCGCTTACACAGTCTTTCAAGTAAGTACCTAGCTACCTACTACCATCAACACTGAAAAATTTAGCATCTAAGTATACATATACCTATCTACCTGATAGCTGCTTGATAAGCCTGCCTCACGCTTGATTAACTTATTAGGTTTACCGTTAACTACAAATAACTACACATTGAATATTTAAAAGCGAGCGTAGGATTCAACTTTCAAGTTTAAACCGTAGTCTGCGGCCTGCGGCCGGGAGCAGCGCTCGAGTTAAGCTGTCGAGGGTTTGATGCGATGGTTTTCCACGCCACGATTATCGGTCATGTTTTATGTTCCTAAATATTTACTTTGCCAAGTTTTCTTCGCCCTGTTTCTCCTCTTCTATCTATTTTGCCATTTAAGTACATAGTGCACTTCCAAATAAACGCTACTTTTCGTAAATCCTGTTTAATGACGATGCGGCGCGGCCCGGCGCTGTACCATGCCCAGTTAAGTTCAGGCTAAATTGTGCAGCAAGGCTGTTCCATGCCAACTCGAATCAAAAATGAAATCGGGTCTTTCGATTTCGCATTTCCCGTTTAACTCTCAATGGTGCTGAGGGTGGGCCTCGAGATTTTTATGCAATTGAGATTTGTTTGCCAAATTACCCAACTTTGAAAGCTCATATCTCGAAATCGGTTGTACTTGAGGGAAAACTGTTTGCGGAGTTTGAAATAGAATTGGTAGGAGATTCAATATCGACAATCAAATTTTGAATAGCTCAAAGTTGAGCTTTGGTGGTGAAAGCTCAATTTTCATGATAAGTACAAAAGATGAAAGCTACCGTTTGAAAATCAGAAAAAATCACAGTAAGTAGCCCTTTTTACCCTTTTTTCAGCCAACAAATTTTCAAGATGGGATCTTAATAACCCTTGGGGGCACGGGGGCCAAAATTTAGGACCCTCGTGCCCCCCAAGGGTATTGAGATCCCATCTTGAAAAGTAATTGGTTGAAAAACACATGAAAAGTTCTTTCCGTAGTAATTTTTCAGATTTCTAAATGGGGCCCTTCATCTTTTGTACCTATCATGAAAGTTGCGCTTTCATCACAAAAGTTCAACTTTGAACTTTTCAAAATGTGATTCTCAATTTTGAATCTCCTTTCAATTTTCTACAAAATCGCATAAACAGATTCATCCTGGACCTAACCGAACTCGAGATATGCGCTTTAGGATGGATCGAAAAAAAAAAAATATCTTGGATTTTGACCAAATTTGATGGGGTGGTTTACTTTGAGTGGGAGACTTCACAAAAATTTTTTTGAGCCCTCGAGGGGAAAGGGGAGGGGAGCAGGAAGTGCACTTTGAGCACCTTCTTTTGAAAAAAAAACGCTGTTTTTTGCGTTTTTAAGTCAATCAGAATTGTGTGAGAAGCTTTCGTAAAACTTCAAAGATGCGATTTGAGTTTCTACATCTCCCTAAACCATCGCCGTCCTTCTCCGATCAAAACTCTGACTGCTACCAGGGGGTTGAAAAGTTGCAGATTGCAATATTTCAATAATATGAAATTATCACTGAGCTGGAATGATTTTTTTTTTCATCGAGTAAGTGAACAAAAATTTTTTTCAACCACTGAAAGTGAATTTTGAAAAAAAATTGAAAATTTTGTACACCAGTGCAGCCAACAGCAAATCATAAAATACGGAATTTATATATCGACTTTGAATTGATTTTTTTTCAATCACTAAAAGTACATATATTTTGAAAATTTTTTCAATTATCAGAAATAAAAAATTTAAAATTTTTCTTTGGAAATTTTGTACGTGTTAGTGCATCTTGTTGCTAATTGTGATATTCTGATGTTATGAACTCGAATCCATTATTTTTTCGTCAAGTGATTGGACCAATTTTTTCTTCCAATCAATAGAAGTACGTTTCGAATTTGAAGACATCGGAACATCAAAATTAGCAACTGGCTGCACTGACGTCCACAATTTTCAAGGAAAAATTTTAAATTTTTTATTTCTGATGATTAAAAAAAAATTATTGTGTATTTTTCAAGTGAAAAAAATAATAATTCGAGGTCAACGTTAACTCCATAATGTAGCATGTCACGATTTGTAACTGGCTGCACTGATATACAAAATTTTAAGTCGATATATAAATTCCGTATTTTTGAATTTTATGATTTGCTGTTGGCTGCATTGGTGTACAAAATTTTCAACTTGTTTTTCAAAATTAACTTTCAGTGGTTGTAAAAAATTTTTGTCCACTTACTTGATGAAAAAAAAATCATTCCAGCTTAGTGATAATTTCATATTATTGAAATATTGCAATCTGCAACTTTTCAACCACCTGATAGCAGTCAGAGTTTTGATCGGAGAAGGACGGCGATGGTTTAGGGAGATGTAGAAACTCAAATCGCATCTTTGAGGTCCTACGAAGGCTTCTCACACAATTCTGACTGGCTTAAAAACACAAAAAACAGCGTTATTTTCAAAAGGAGGTGCACTTTGAGCACCTCCTGCTCCCCTCCCCTTGCCCCTCGGGGGATCAAAAAAATTTTGTGAAGTCTCGCACTCAAAGTAAACCACCCCACCAAATTTGGTCAAAATCTAATATATGTTTTTTTTCGATCCGCCCTAATGAGGCTTCAGAGTTGGGCCATTTGGCAAAAAATCACAAATATACGAAAATTACAGGAGTTACCCCCTCCCCGCCCCTTGAAGGATTAGGATCGAAATGACGGCGATTCCTTCATTAGACCATCGAGGGGAACCTGTAAAAAAATTTGAGCGAAATCGGAAGACCCACGGTCAAAACCTGGTCAAGTTGACATGGAATAAGCCCCAAAGGTGTAGAAATCCTGTTTTGAAATTTTGTTGGTTAAAAAAAGGGTAAAAAAAGCTACTTACTATGATTTTGTCAGATTTTCAAACGGTAGCCTTTCATCTTTTGTACTTATCATGAACATTGAGCTTTCACCACCAAAGCTCAACTTTGAGCTTTTGAAAGTGTGATTATCGTTTTTGAATCTTCTGCCAATTCTATTTCAAATTCCGCAAACGGTTTTCTCCTAAGAACAACCGATCACGAGGTATGAGCCTTTAAAGTTGGATGATTTGACAAAAAATCGCAATTGCATAAGAATTACGAGTCCCACCTCCTACCCCCTTGAGGGTTAGAAGGAAAATGATGGTGGTTCTGTAAATAGACCATCAAGGGGAACTCGAAAAAATTGAGCCAAATCGGTAGACCCGACTTAATTTTTGGTTCGAGATGGTACGGAATAGTCTAGCATTCGTATTTGTAGCTAACGCTTCGTAACCTGGTAATTAAAATTCAGATATCGCTTTAGTTTAGTGTCACGATTCAATAAGCATACCTAAATAAAACCCAGACCTACCTACCTACTCGTAACAAGACGAGTAGGCGCGGCGCAGCGTTGTCCTGGTATACGTAGAGGACGGTTCAAATAATGCGCTGGCGGTATTTTTGAAAAAAATAATAAATTACGTTTAGATTTACTCGATACTCGAGCGTAAGTTCTTCTATCGGTTTTTTTTTTGAATCGTACTTGCATCACGACAGAGATGGCGAATAATACGCGAAAGCTAAAAAATCGTAGAAAAATATCTACTACCGTACACGTATCTACTTAGGTACCTAGATACTTATCGTTGTTGTTGAACGCAAATATGTACAACAATATTGTCGATTTACTTATGTACGACCTCTAAGCACCTACACCAACTATAATGTAACCATAGTTCTCCATTGAGTTGGCAATTTTAACCCTACGCGTGTAGTATGTAGTTATGTGTTACAAAAAATAGATGCCTACACCAGTATTTATTTGTCCTTACATACGTTAGGTCTAGATAGAACGTAGGTAATAGGGTGGGCCGAAAAACCAAAAATTTTGATTTTTGAAAAGTTACCCCCCCTCCCCTCCTCAAAAGTTGTTGGCTGGATAGACTGGAAAAATAAAATAAAAAATTTCAAAATCGATTCTTATCTTCCGATCGCGCTCAAGATTCTTCAATTCTTCGGAAATTGTCAAAAATTCAACATTTTCAGAAAATAATTTCAAAAAATTTCAAAAAAAATCAAAATTTATTTAAATTAATTTTAGAGCTTATTTAGGGTATATTTAAAACAAAAAAGCAACTTTTTTGAAAAAATCCATATTTCATAGTTTTTTTTAAATTTCTCATATTTTTTCACCTCTGAAAAAAATTTAAAAAAGTAATAAAACACTGATTTTTTCAAAAAAAAAATGTGATTTTTGGTCTAGATAGTCACTACAGAACCTCTAAAATTAATTTTAGTCAATTTTAATTTTTTTCGAAATTTTGGAATTTTGGAATTTTTGGCAATTTTTGAAGAATTGAAGGCTCTTGCGCGATCGGAAGATATGAATCGATTTTGAAATTTTTCATTTTATTTTTCCAGTCTATCCAGCCAACAACTTTTGTGGGGGAATTCAAAATTTTTGGTTTTTCGGCCCATCCTAGTAGGTAATTGTAATACCTATTAATAGGTGCTATTAGTAATTTCGACTAGAGTGTATTTACCTTACCTATATCTACGATATCATACGATGTTTGCTCGAAGGGACTCAATTTTTTCTTATTTCGAGGGACAAAAATTCCGAGTTGAAAAACTGGAAAACTTTTTATAGAAAGACTCGGGCAAAAAAACCGTCCACCAACTTTCCACGTTTCTCGATCGAATTGATAATTCGGTCGTGAAAAATGAAAAAATTACCGTCGAAACCCCACGAAAAAAAAATACCTAGCTGAATAAAAAATGAAAATGGACGACTAAAAAAAAAGCTACCAAGTAATTTACTAATAGCCGAGTCGTTTCTTTCAACACACCCGACACATATTTCCATCCGTCTGAAAGTTTATACTTTTCTTACGTAAACTTGGCGGTGAACTTTGAGATACCGCCTCCCGCGCCACGCACCGAGACGGACTGATCCGTCATTACAGCTTGTGTATATTATGTAACAGCATAAGTCGAAAATGAAAAACTATTTGGCTTGTCAGGCGGGCTCGTCGGTCGTCTTTTAAATCCCGCTGCTACGCGGCCACAATGAAGCGTCGCGTCGCGCCTCGCCGTCTCGTCGGTTCTTCCATTATAAAACTATCAAAAGCTCGGTGTAAATTTATCAAATGCCGAAAAGCCCGAATTCCTTTCAACGAATTTATTCTCGAGTATAAATTCGGTGACAGCTTAATAAGTTCTTGGAAATGTGTACACGTCACCTTAACATTTCTTCTATTTTTTTCCTCCCCGGGTTAGTATTCCGAAGAAAGAATTAGGTTCGCTGTGGTCTGTTTTTGGGAAGCTGACGTCGCCGTTGTCGGCGTCTCAACATGTAGTTCTAATGATGTTTATCCAGTTTGACTTTTTTTTTCATCGCCGCAGTCATTTCCGGGTTTTCATGTCGCGACCTTATTTCAAAGCTTTTATTAATTACCGACGAATTATTGTGGCATGTATGCTTCGCATAGTCCAAATCGAGTCCCTGATGGCGTCCCGTCGAGTCGTTTCAGTTGCTTCGCTTCTTGGTCGATGGTCGATGCCAAGCAGTGCCCCCTCGTCAAGGTAGGACAAAAAGCTATGAATTCGTGATGGATGAAGGAACGGCATAAGATGTATAGTCCATCCTTGGGTAATAGGGTGGATCGAAAAAAAACAACATAATATCCCAAATTTTTCGAAATTTGGTAAGGTACGTTCTAGGTATGTACTTGGTTTATTTTCAGTGAAACATTTTCTGAAGAATTTTTGAGCCTTTGCTTGAAAGGGGCGGGAGGGGGGAGCTTCAAGACTTCATAGTGGGGTCATTTCTGAGAAAAACATTTTTCAAGTTGTGCAACTTGCTGGGAACTTATAAAAATGTGCGATTTGAGTTTCTCTTTCTACACCTTCCTGAACCATCTACCTAAAGATTAGATACCCCGTTTTGCCCTCTACAAAGAACTTAAAAATCTGCTAATCGCTAATCTACTACAAAAAAATTTTCAAAAAATTTTGGGCCCCTACCCCCTTCCTCTCGGAGTTGTGATCATTTTATTGTATTATTTTCAATAATTTTTAATTTCAACGGAAGAGAAGGAAATTTTATGTTCTTTGGCACAAAGTTACATCTCGTAGAGGTGTATTTATGATGATTTTTTCAATAATTTTGGTGCCCTCCTTCACGTTTTTTCGGTTATTTGCAGTTTTCAATCGTAAAAAATACCACGTACGCGAAGAGCGACCACCCTGAAAAAATGACTAAAAAATACGTTTTTTTATGTGAAATTTTGCTATGTAGGTATTTGATTTTGGTCATTTCTTTAAACTAAGGGCCAAAAATTGCAAAAAAAACTGTGTAGAAATGCAGATTTTTCAAATTTTGAGCGTTTTTTACAGAAAGAAATGACCAAATGAAAAAACCAATCTCATATTTGTGTTCAGCAGGTCAAAATACTTCCAGAAACACCCTTTTCCCGCTAGTTTTGCTTAAAGTTTCAAAAATTATTTTTTTCATTGATTTTTTTATACCAAAAAAGTGGATTTTTTCGGCCTTTTGTTCAAAAAAATCGCGAAAACCAAAATACACAGCAAAATTTTACATAAAAAAAACATATTTTTTACTAATTTTTCCAGAGTGGTCGTTCTTCGCTTATGTGGTGTTTTTTGCGATGGAAAACTTGAAATAGCCGAATAAACGTGAAGGATTGCACCAAAATCAGAGATGTAACTTTGTGCCAAACAACAGAAAATTTGAAAATAACACAATAAAATGTCCATAGCAACGTAAGAAAGAGGGTAGAGGCCCAAAATTTTGTGAAAAATTTTTCCTAGTAAATATAAATACTTGAGGTGTTTAGGAGACCAAAAGTGCCTGGGGCCAAATTCACCCCTTATACGGTCATTGAATAATTTTTTGACTCACTTCTCAAATCACTAAATGAACAACTTCAATTTGATGAAAATTGCGTACTTACCTAAATCAAAATGCAGTTAATAGTACAGCCATGAAATTTTTTTGAACAATTTCATAAAAATTTACTTTAGGAGACCGAAAAAAATTGTTGGCTCAAATTTTAGTATATGGTAGTCGGATTATGCCATCCGTTCGCTCAGGATGTAAAAAGCAATTTGACGATTTCTAGAATTAATTTAGAAAAAAATAAGCTTGGGTGCCATTTTTTCCGGCCCCTCCACTTCCGAGGGTCCACCTCCCTTTCTTGAAAATGCGCGTGTCTCCTTTTCTATTCGTTTTACCAAAAAAATTTTCAAGCAAAAGTTCTTCCTTGAAAGCTTTTCTACATTTTTAGTTATTACAAAAATTCGCTTTGGAGCCACTCTTTCCCTTCAAATTTCAAAAATGTACTTGCAGAATTACTCAAAATCAAGTTATTCTCATTTATTGTGAAAAATATCAATGATAACGCAAAATAGATGATAACAAAAAGTATTTAGAATAAAATTTCACATCTATAAAGTTCATCGCAGTCCCTGGTAGTCCAGTGGCGAGAAATGTGTTTTTTTTGGCCATGAGCGCCAAATTATGATCGAGAAATGAAATTTGATATGGTGAATTAGGACACTATAAGGAATTTTTTGAGCCTGGAAGGTCATCACCAAATCCCATAGGAGGGACAGGCAGGTTATGCCATGTTGAAAAAAATTCAATTTTTGAACATTTCTGAGAAAAAATACGAAAAACTGAATATGAAATCTCAAGTTTGAGGGACATCTCTTCCTATAATCCTGAAAGTAATGACATTTTTCAACTCAGCGGGCTTCAATTGTATGTAAAATGACACCAAAAAAGGGCCAACAACCCAATTTCGAAAAATTAAGGGCTTAACCTCTCAATGAACCTCCCCCTGCCCTTTCTATGGGGTTTGGTGATGACCTCCCAGGCTAAAAAATTCCTTATAGTGTCCTAATTCACCATACCAAATGCCACTCATGGCCAAAAAAAACACATTTCTCGCCACTGGACTACCAAAATAAAAGCAATTTTGGGGAGGGGCGAACCCTGGGAGTGAAGAGTGGGGGAACTGCAATGAACTTTATAGATGTGAAATTTTATTCTAAATACTTTTTGTTATTACACATTTTGCGCTATCCTTGATATTTTTCACAATAAATGAGAATAACTTGATTTTGAGTAATTCTGTAAGTACATTTTTGAAATTTGGGGCGAAAGAGTGGCTCCAAAGCGAATTTTTGTAATGACCAAAAATGTAGAGAAGCTTTCAACGAAGAACTTTTGCTTGAACATGTTTTTGGTAAAACGAATAGAAAAGGAGATACGCGCATTTTTAAGAAAGGGGATGGACCCTCGGAAGTGCAGGGGCCGGAAAAAATGGCACCCAAGCTTATTTTTTTCTAAATACATTCAAGATTAAGAATCAATCGTCAAATTACTTTTTACATTTAGTGCGAGCGGAAGTATTTTTTTGACATAATCCAGCTATACTATTTGAGGTGTTTAATTGAAGGTTTTGAATTCGGTAAAAATCAAAAATCCTACAAATTCGCGATTTGTAACTTTTCAACCACCTTGTAGAAGGCCAAAAATGGTACTTAATTTCAAGGATAATGGTTCAAGGATAATGGTTCAAGGAGGCTTAGAAATTCAAATAGGTAATCGAGAGGGAGAGCAAAGCGAGGTTCCTAACTAGAAAAACTTCCCAAAAAAGCAAAATATTCGTGTGAAAACGATCCCACTTTGAGTTTGAGATCTAAAAAAAATTTATAAAGTGAACGACGTAACTAATTTCTGTCAAAATTCGAGATACGTTTTTATTTTCGAGCCATCCTATTAAAAAATGCATTTTTGCAGGTGTAGCTAGATAGTGCGGTTTTCTAGCTACTGAAACCGTAAGTGAAATTAAATTTCGCGGTATAAGTATATTTAATAAACAGATAATTAAGCACCCTTGCCCTCCAGCGTCTTAATCTTACTATCGTTTGCTTACTTTACAACAACCGTACTCTCTTCACCATAGGTATCTACCAAATACCTATAGTTGCAGTAGGTAGGTCTGGGTATGGGTAATTATTACGCGCTAGGCACTTCGCTATACGCACTAAGCAATGTCATTGTCATCTAATACGAAATAAGTTAGGTACCGAACTACTGATGCATGTGTTCTGTTGTACAGTGTGTTTGAAATTTTACGCAAAAGCGATTACACGGTACATGGAACGAATTTGTAGTTTGATATCAGGTATATGGGTATAGCCTACGTTAAAACCTTCCAAGTTTTGTGTTTGCGTTTGCGTCAATGCTCGGGTTTCTTTGACTTTGCGCTTCAACTCCGCTCCGCACGAAAAAAGATTTTCAAGTTTGTTTCCATACATTTTCCTATTACCGAACTGGTAACTCCCGCCTGCTCTTGCTGCTCCTTCGAGTAACATTTGTGGCATTCTGCTGGTTGAACGTCACGTCGGATCGTGTCTTCCTTACTCACGTTAGTTTTGATTATATACCTACCTAGTTACCTACATCGTAGTGCCCGAAATTTTTGGAGGGGAGTGGTGTTGTCAGGTGCGGCAGACAACTTGCTGCCTTCAAATACAGTGACCAATTAACCCCCCTCCCCCTCCACCCACTCATGTTTGAAGTTTAATGGGTGATCTTTGTAGTATTTTTCGCGCTGATTGGGAGAAAAATAGTTGAATAATTCCATCACTCAAGGATTTTTCACAATTTGAAATTTTTTGTAGAATATTTTTCTACACTTTTTTGATAAATTTTGACACTTGAAGTCAATTTTCTGAACAAAGGAAAGATTTAATGAAAAAATGAATAGAACATAAATTGTAGAGCGTAAAATTTCCTTTCTGTGAAGTCCGAACAATTTTTTCTTAAAAGGCTTAGCTTTCGAGATATTTTAGTTCAAAGTTCAACTTTTTTTAAAATTGAAAATATCTCGGAAGCTAAGCCTGTTGGAAAAAAACGAATTAGACTCTACAATTTATGTTCTATTCTTTTTTTTTTCGCTGAACACTTTCTTTGCTCAGAAAATTGACTCTCAGGGTCAAAATATAAAACAAATTCTTAACAACAAATTCAAATTATAAAAAATACTAGCGTGATGGAGTAAAACTGAAATCATATTCGAACTCAGAAGCTCAGAACTAAAAAGTAGGCCAGAATCACCAATCGGAATCAATTACGAGGGAAAAAATTGTTGATTTGTCGGCCTTTGATATTTCTATTGTTACAAATGAGAAAAATGTTGAAAATGTGGTTCATTACAAAAAATCAATTTTCTGGGAAAATCAATCCTCCAAAAAAAAAAAAATGAATAAAACATAAATTTTAGAGCGTAAAATTTTCTTTCTGCAGTCTAATTAGTTTTTTTCCTAGGAGGCTTGGTGACGGAATTTTTTCACTACTTTTTTCGTGATCGGCGTGAAAAATACTATAAAAATCACCCATCAAACTTCGAACAATTCAAAAGCTCAAAAATATCGACGTGTTGTTTTCTGAGGATAAATTTTTAAAAGGGAGGATTTTTAGCTACCAAAGTAAAATTTTTTGTAAAATTTTTCAAGAATTTTTACGCAAACTAAGACGTGAACATCTAATACTACCCAAGCATAAGTGCACCCAAAAATTATACATCTTAGGGAGGGGCTGAGAATTCGAGAAAAAATGGGGGCAGGTAAAATTCAATGAAAAAATAGAGTAATGTGTTATTTCAATGGTGTTGGCAGTCAGGGTATTTTCAGTAGAAGGATAGGTAATATGTATTTGTGTTAGAACGAGCAATCAACATAGTTTCTAGATCTGAATCTGACAAATTTGGCGAAATTCTGCCTTTTTGAATCGGTGAAATAAATTTTGCTAAAAATCCGTGATGTTTCTTTGATTTTTTAGTAAAAATTCCTGATTTTTTTGACAAATGGGGAATTAACTGATAAATCAGCGATTTTTTACTGAACGATCTGTAAAAAATCACTGATTCTCAGTGAAATTTGTTTCACTGATTCAAAAAGG
Organism: Pseudococcus viburni; assembly: GCA_033439095.1. Classification (NCBI taxonomy): domain Eukaryota; kingdom Metazoa; phylum Arthropoda; class Insecta; order Hemiptera; family Pseudococcidae; genus Pseudococcus; species Pseudococcus viburni. Next base: position 2,189,065 of record JAVBJF010000002.1, on the reverse strand, counting down.
CAACTAAAATGACCATTAAAAAAATATAGCAACGTCTGAAAAGTAAAAAATGCGTTTTTTGACATGTTTATGATGAAAAATCTCCTTGGCGAGCTTAAGGAGGGGACTCCAGCTGCTGAGCACCCCCTGTGAGTGTATCCATGTGCCCGAATGAAGCGAGAGTGAAAATTTTTACAAATAGTCATGTCAGAAAAGCAAAAAATGGGTTTTATAATGATATTGATTTCTTACACATGTGTTGTAGTTTTCCAGTTTTTCTCACTTATTTCATGTACTTATTGTCCAGCTTACGAGAAATTACTGTTTTTATATAGTCCCCCCCCCCCAGTTTGACGCGATACTATGTTTAATACGGTACCTTCATACGATCAAAGCTAGGTAACTCTTTAACCATACAACGTCGTATTTTCATCGCAAATATGAGGTCGCCGCGCTGTGCTGTGGGAAAGAGGGGATATATTGGTACACGACGACGGTGCGACGCAAGTTGTACACCCAGCTCTACCTCCTACATAGGTACTCTGAAATTGAATGTTCAACCGTCAACAACAACAAAAAAAAACACGTATACTCGCTAAACTTTTGAAACGTTGTTAGCTTTCATTCAAACGTGTAAACAATCACTTACGTACAAAATAAACGCGAAAATACGTGTTGCCTGTTGCCAATGAACTCGCGTTCATATATTCGCCAGAAAACGGCTATATACCTACAATGAGTAATTTTGGCTGCGACTCGTAGCCACGTACCCGCTCCACCGCAATTAAACCCGCGCGTTTAGGTATGAAATCATTAGCCCCACCGACAACCCTCGACCAACTTTATTTATTCAGTTGCGAAAATTTTGCGAGGAAAAGTTTGTCGCTTCGACATGAAATTAACGTAATGTCAGCGTCGGACTGTTGATAAATTAGACATACAGTACGTAAAATATCGATTTCATTTCATTCCAATTTTTATGTAGGTAGTTTTTATTTCTTTCTCTCGAGTGCATCCATTTATTCGAGTGTTGCGAATGATGAGGGAAGAAAAGAAGGGCTAGAAAATTTTTGAAAATGTGCTCTCTCATTCCGAATCAGTGAAAAATTACTGATAAACAGTCAGAATTGCAGCACAGGAAAAATCAGTGAAAGTCACTGATTTTCAGTGATTTTTCACTGATTATTCAAAGAATTTCACAGATTTTTCAGTGAACTTCATAAATATCACTGAGTTTTCAGTGAATTTTCACTGATTTCCAGTGATTTTCTTTCACTGATTTGTTTTCAGTGAAAAAATTTTCACTGATTTTCTCTTGTGCTGCAATTCTGATTGTTTCTCAGTGATTTTTGGTAATTTTTACTGATTTATAATTGAGAGAGTGTAGTATTTTACTTTTATGGTTGAATACCTACGTAAAATATCTATTGATTTGATTCCATTTCTATTTCACTTTTTTTTTGAAAGCGATTACAGAAGAATTATTGATAGATGGTATAAAAAATTCAAAAATTGCTTTACCACTCGGTATACTGCCAACCTCAATTACTTACTTATTCGATATTAATTTTTCTGTTTTATTTCTCTCATATTTGCCTCTTCCTATAAGACTTTTTACCTACTTAAGTATGTAAATTTTAAAAAGAATTGAGGGATTAAGATGAATGTTAAAATTTTTTAAATTACTTCATACTTCTCCTGGTTGAATATATATTTAATATTCAACACTGACGAGGAAGAGGTATCTCAACCGGCGAAAAAATTCTGGGCAAAACAAAAATATTGCGAATGTATATCTCAAAAGAACCCCTATCTACCATCTCAGGTGCTGAAGTTGATTTTTCGAATTTTGCAGAATTTTTGAAATTTCAAAATTACTTTCCTCGTGGCTCTGCAAAAATGAAATGTCTAAAAATTTGATCTAATCGATATAAAAAGCTTAAATTTAGTTTTTACCCTATTTTCGACCTCCTAACTCTTTTGAAAGCGGTTTCGAGGCATTTTGGAGCCTATTGAGACTTTTGGAATTTTCCAGAATTGAAAAATTGTTCATAAAAACGACCCATATGAATTTCAGCTCCTACAAACGCTGATTACCCATTGGTGATTAATTTGATCGATCAAAAGGTAATTATCTAAAATTCGTAACTTTTCAGTGAAATCAGATTTTAATTCCGAGTGGCAAAGGGTAAAAATGGAGTCAAGCGGAGTGAAATTTTTACCAGATTTTTCGAGGTCAAAACACACCTACGCAATCTTCGTGACAATGATACAAATTTCATGATAATTTACAAAACCCGTATAAAATTGAAATCGTTCATTCGATGATCTAAAACGTGCGAGCGAAAAAGTTATTTTAGTCAAGTTTTTATAATCTTTTGTGTTAGCAGTACCACCTTCAATTGCTTGAAGTTAAAAATTGTGCAAGTTGAAATGTGCTCTCTCACTTTTGATCCAGTGAAATTTATCAAAAAAACACTGAAAAACTGTCAGAATTGCAGCATAGTAAATAAATCAGTGAAAATTATTTCACTTGAAGCAAGTCAGTGAAAGAATATCACTAAAAATCAGTGAAAATTCACTGAAAACTCAGTGATATTTATGAAATTCACTGAAAAATCTGTGAAATTCTTTGAAAAATCACTGAAAATCAGTGAATGTTACTGATTTTTCCTGTGCTGCAATTCTGCCTGTTTATCACTCTCTCATTTCTAAATCAGTGAAATTTATCAAAAATCACTGAAAAACTGTCAGAATTGCAGCATAGTAAATAAATCATTGAAAATTATTTCACTGAAAGCAAGTCAGTGAAAGAAAATCATTGAAAATCAGTGAAAATTCACTGAAAAATCTGTGAAATTTTTTGAAAAATCACTGAAAATCAGTGAATTTTACTGATTTTTCCTGTGCTGCAATTCTGACTGTTTATCACTCTTCCATTTCTAAATCAGTGACATTTATCAAAAATCACTGAAAAGCTGTCAGAATTGCAGCATAGTAAATAAATCAGTGAAAATTATTTCACTAAAAGCAAGTCAGTGAAAGAAAATCATTGAAAATCAGTGAAAATTCACTGAAAACTCAGTGGTATTTATGAAATTCACTGAAAAATTTGTGAAATTCTTTGAATAATCAGTGAAAAATCGTTTTTTTCCGGTGCTGCAATTTTGACTGTTTATCAGTGATTTTTCACTGATTCGGAATAAGAGAGTGGACGGCGGCGCAATGGTAATTTTTTTGACGTTTTCTTCCATCTTTTTGGCCTAACATTGAGGTTAAGGACTAAAAGAATGATAAAGTCAAAATTCAAAAAAATGAAAAATAACGTGTGACTGGTCGTTTGTTGGAATTTGGAGAGTACTGAATTCGAATATTTGCTCATTTTTTGGATTTGACCTTTTAGTGCCCTTCTAGTCCCCCTTTGAGGAAGAGTATGTTAAAAAATGAAAATAAGGTGTGCTATATCGATTTTCACTAATTTGAAGGCGTGGAATTCGAATATCGACTTACTTTTCGATCCTACCAAGAAATAAGACATTTCCCAAAGTTGAGCAGTTAATTTTTAAAAATTACACAGAAATATTCTCCAAAAAATTTCAGACTCTCGCGGCTTGGGGGGAGAGGTTGAGCCATTGCGTCCCAAAATTTCAGTTTGGGTTTTATAATTGAAAAACTCGTTTTTTTTGTCATTTTAACAAAACATGTCCAATTTTGAGAAGCAATGGCTCAGCCCCCTGAGGTCGAAGGGGCTAATTTTTTTTTTTTTTTGGGGGGGGGGGACTTTTACACCTACAGAACTCTTACGTGAATTTGAGCGAAATCGGTGCAAAATATTTTTTTCTCTCATTAGCCCCCCCCGTCCCGAAAACAATAGGGGCTGGGGCGGTGCGAATTTATCACAGATTCTGGACATCATATAGAAGCATTTCCAGCAATAAAATTGCGATTAACGTATTTGTCTTTTTTCAACGTGTATTTCTCAAGTACTATGTAAAACGACCGATTTATCGGTTTTTCGAACGTCACGTATAGGCCACCAATCGAAAAAATTCTGAGTGGTGTAGAATAGAGTGAGAAACTGAGAAACATAAAAATAATTTTTTCTTTATACCACCAGCCAAAACGGTACCCCTAGAGCAATTTGAAACTTTCAAGGTCAAATTTAAGGTCATTATAAAAAAATTTCAGGGTATTCCACTCGAGTACTTCTACCTACGTACTAAGTTTGAAAAAAATCGGTTGAAAACTCGCGGAGATCGAATTTTTATCTTGAAAATTATGTATATTTTGAAGCCTCCGCCCCTGGGGGAAGGGGGGGGGGGTGGTAAAACGTTTTTGCGCTCTAAAATCATCTTCCACATAGGCAAGTCGAATGGCATAAAAATTTTGTCAAAGTTTCACCAACGGCCAAATTACCCCCAAACCACACCAGAGCCTTTGTTGGGTGGAAAAAAGGTAAAAAAGGTGTAATTTTTTCAGATTTTCAAATGGTAGCTTTCATCTTTTGTACTTATCGTGAAAGTTGAGCTTTCGCCACCGAAATTTAATTTTTAGCTTTTCAAAATGCAATTATCGTTTTTGAATCTCCTATCAATTCTATTTCAAATCCCGCAAACAGTTTTTTCCCAAGTACAACCGATCTCGAGATATGAGCCTTTAAATTTGGGTAATTTCGAAAAGTTATGAGGCCACCTCTCAGCCTCCTTTGAGGGTTAAAAGGGAAATTATCGTGATAATGTTAATATACCAATCAGAAGACTCGACTTCACTTTTGGTTCGAGTTGGTATGGAATACTTCGTGTTTTCTTTCAAAAGTGGCACCATTTTAAGGACCCCTAGCTTCTGTTTTCTTATTGCTAAAGAGCTTAAAATTTTTTCCGAAAATTTTTGTACTCGAGGTAAACGTTTTCGCCAATTATTGAGAAAATTCATAGTACGCGAAATCCGTTCAGATATGGTACCTGAAACGGGTTGAGGCTTTCGTCGAGCAAAATGAATACTTGAACAATAACCCGTGTTGATTGAATGAGGTCGACTTTTGTTTGCTCGTACGATTGTACATAATTATATGTAAGTACAGGTGTTCGGCGATGGATGATAGGTACATGCCCAGACGGCTCCATATGGATACATATTTGCGTGATGAATACGCCAATACTCATTCGAAATATAATTTTAAATTTTATTTTATAATATGGTACTCGATTACTTATAGGAGAAGGTGGGACAGGATGCACCAGGGGGCACGATGCAAATTGACTTATTGTCGTCAGTGATGTGAATGAAAAAAAATTTCTGGGCAATGGGTGGATGGGTTTCCATTCGATACAAAACAGAAAAAAATTATAGACCTGATGGATTGCTTGTCAATGAGTTATTATCAAAATGTGATTTTATCTGATTTTCGTAAAATTTTTGGAATTTGATTTCTGTGAAATATCATGTTTTCAAGTTTTGAAAAAAAAATTCAGGTAATTTTTTTTTACAATCTACCATAGGCGTGACTGCTGGGTGTGCCGGGTGTGCCTTGGCACACTCTACTTCTCCCTGATTTTTCAAATTTTTTTTCTCTCCAAAGATACTTTTTTTCGTAAAATTCGCTAATACGCCCTGGTGGCAATTTCATTTTTAATTTTTTTCATCAACAGTCAGAATAAACAAAATTATAAAAAATATTTGTACCTATTTTAAATATTTTCGTAAAATTTTTCAGTTTATAGAGAATCGTCTAAATCATGGGAAAATGGTCCCAATTTCAGACAATCGTAATTGTAAGAAATTTGTTCAAATTTTATAAAATTCTCAATTTTTTGAAAATTTAGAGAAAGTTTTGGAAAGATTCTCAGTTTATGAAAAATTATTACAAGATTTTTGGAAAACATCCAAATTTTGAGAAAATTGTACATTTCTGAGAAATTGAAGGAATGAAACAAACGTACGAACAAAATACAAGATGTAGGTGTAGGTTCGTATCATATTCAATTTCAAAATATTTTTATAAAATTTTTCAATTTTTGAAAAATGGGTCAGTATTTGGAAAATTGTTTAAATTTCTGGAAAACTGTTTGAATTTAAGAAAAGCTGGAAAAATCATCCCAGTTTTAGACAACTGTAGGGATGAATTCGTAATGAATTTGCAATTTTGCATCCTAAATTCATCCCACATTTTCTTCATCTTCCTGGGCTGAGATGAATTTTCATTCAAAATTCATCCCACGATTTTTTTTTATTTCTGAGGCTGAGATGAAGTCGGGACGAATTTTCATCCCAAATTCATCTAATTTTTTGAAAATTGTTCAAATTTTTCTAAAATGTGACCCGTGCAGGGACAGGGTACCTAAAGTCGAAAAACGGAATTTTGCACTAGAGCCAAAAAACGAAAAATGGGAAATTTTTTTCAAATTTTTTTTTTGCGTTTTCAAGTGGTTCAGACCTTTACGCAGCTGTTACCAAAATTTCACTTCGGAAAATCTACTACAACACGTCTAAATGACGTTCAAACCGACTGCGGAAACGGTACCTAAAGTCGGAACGTTAAAAAAATGTGCATGTGCTGCAAAATGTGGTCTGTTGAAGGTAAGGGGAGCCTCGGGATTCTTCCAGACTAGAAAAATAAAGTAAAATACCCATAGATTTGTGTGTGCAAATCCAACTTTACGTACTGAGAAATACATAATTTCTGAAATATTACTTTGTTGGAGAATATTGAGATATAAATGATCGAAAATGGATGTAAACGATTTCTTATTCTCCTAAGGTAATTTTCGACGTTAAAAACGAATTCTTCGAGAAATTTCAGTACAAAAAAGAAGTTCTGAGAGCTTTTTTGATAATTTATACAGTATGAAAAAAAAGATTTCTTTTTGTAATGCAGCTTTTTTCAAAATTAAACTCATCATAATAATTAATTTTTTATTTTTCTATCCTCTTAAAGTAATTTTTGACGTCAGAAACGAATTCCTCGCGAAATTTCAGTATCGGAAAGTAGTTTTGGCAGCTTTTTTGATGATTGATACATGAGAAACAAGAGTAAAAACTTAAAACACATTTTTCTCAGAATTTTGTTTTTATCGAATTCTTATTTTCTCAACTTCAAATGTCTTTATCTCGGTGAAAAATGGACCTTGGATGCTCATTAAGGTCTCAAAATGTTCATCTTGGTCTCCTTCATCATTTTAGCTCAAAAACTCATTTTTGAAAATTCCGACTTTAGGTACCTTTTCCCTGCACGGGTCACAAATTGAAAATTTTAGAGAAACTGGTCCAAATTCAGAAATGTTTTTTAGATTTTGGAGAATCGTTTAAAGTTTTGGAAAACATTTTCAAGTTATAAAAAACCTTTCGATTTTGAAAAATTCTTCAATTTTTGATAAAATTGGTGAATTTTTGTCAAATTGTCTCACTGTTTTAAGGATAACTATTCTTTAATTTGAAAAGTTTTGGCACACCCTACTCAGAAGGTCCAGTCACGCCAATGTAATCTACATCCAATTACCTATCGAATGGTGTATTTGGTTGGCACTTTCCCCTATATTTTCTTCCCAGTACATTGCGTTAAAGAAAAATAGTGTCAGTGGGGCAAGATGCAAATTGAAAATGGGGCAGGATGGAAACATTGTTTTTAAATACAAATTTTTCGAAAAAGTCACATGAGGTACTTAAGATTGTCCAATTGATATTTTTGCGATATTTTTTCCAGAATATCACATTATGCTTCAATTTTTAGATAGAATATCAAAAATATCAAAAGTTTGCCTAAAAAATCGGAAAATCAACTCATGGGTGGGGCAGGATAAAAAAAGTGAAAAAAATTCAAAAAATTCTGTGCGGTTGAGGTATGCACCAAAATGGCATTTTTTTCAGCGAAATGAAAGGTAAATGTTTGAACTTTAATTTGTTGCAATAATCAAATAATTTGACCAATTTGAATAAATTTGGCAGAACATTTGGCCTAGGTTGGTGCATCCTGCCCCACCTTCCCTTACGTAAATTTCGTTGTTTTGGTAAATCAATTTTACATTTTTCTTGCTCGTCGCTTGTCGAATGAAGGTAGGCTCATAAATAATGATTAATGTAGCTCGCGGTGACTTGAATAACTCAAAATTATTGGTCGTCGCCATACACACGTACTTACTGGTACTTCACTCCACACCTTATACCAACCGCAAATCTTCGTACGCGAGTATAATTTTCTCGGTCGAGTTTTCAAATTATTATGAGCCATACCGACGTAGTTGCTTCAAATTGTATCCTACAAACTTATAGTTTCCAAATCAACATTTTCTGTTCCAAGTTTCGTACCCATCGCGCTGGTCCACACTTTCTTAGGCTTCGTCGCATAAGGCGCGGTTCGACGATAAATCGCAGGCGTTCGCCGGAAAAGGAAAAAGAAAACAGAAAAAAATTGAATAAAACATTGTCGCGTAAAGAACGCTGGCGCGATATCGCATTAAATAAATAACCAAAATATGCCTTCTAAATCAATCAATCGGGGTTGGGGCGGGAGGTGGAGTGTTTCTGGCGAATTGTAAGAAAATTCAGCGAAAATATATTCGAATTTACATTTTTTTTTGTCACGGTAGCGATAGCAGCAGCGAAGCGTTTCGGCAACCCGATAATGCGAGAATACCTACCCATTTTATCCTTCGAAAGCATTCGTTCTTGGCTATTACGTCTTACCGTATCGTATCTCGAATTTCACCTCTTCAGCCGCATAATTAGATACTTTGTAGTGTATAAAACACGATTAACTTATCTATAGTTAACCTACTTACTGGTCGTAATTTAATTCTAACGTTGTTGCTTTTTGTTTTTTTTTTACAGGCGCGAGATTTGCTGAAAGCTTTTATGATTCCTGCGAAAACGTTCGTCACATTTATGATGACTTTGGAAGACAATTACCTTAAAGATAACCCATTCCATAATAGTACGCACGCAGCCGACGTTACCCAGTCCACCAACGTATTGTTGAACTCGCCTGCATTAGAGGTAAGCAATGTACCCTACCTACGTGGTGGATTTTTTAAAAGTAGCTAGGTACGTAAATACTTACTACAGGTAATTGGCTTAAATATGGAGCAATTTTCTAGCATTTGGCCGCGCCGAGAAGCTATTTCGGTCACGAAATTGGCGCTTCTTACGTATGCAAACGTGCTTTTAAAATTAGTACCCGATGTGCGTGTAAATAAGTACTGAAAATTTTACGTATACGAGGTTCCTAGTTCCTACTACATGTCTACATGAGTCAAGTCGCGTACCAGCAATCTGTCTGTGTGAGAGGGAGATGTACGGAGTGTACAATGTCCACGATTGCCCACGTGCGCAACTGCGCAAAGCTCAGCTCGGTAGATCGGTATAGGTATCTCTATCTACTTTCCTTATCCTGGATGTGGATATTTATGTACTTTTATACTTTGTACGAGAAAACAACGCTGTTGTGTTGAATTGGACACGAGCCTGGGCCGCAGCCGCAGCCGCAGGTGAACGTTATCATTAAACGCAGATAAGACGATTAAAACGTAATTATCTAGCTCATTAATTCTTAATCATGCACGGTGAAATGGAAAATAGCGATATGAAACTCGTTTACGAGGTGTAAAAAACCATAACGTTACCTTACAAATAATTCCTTGTTTTTTTGGTTTAATTCTGTTTCTTTTTTACTGTACCATTTAGTACGGACGATTTAGCTTGGAAAAAACCAAAAACCTAAAAAAATTCCCGGAAACGGGAAAGTTCGTATATAAGCTTTATAAAGGGTTTATTTCAACATACCCGACTTTCCCTAAAATCGGGGAATATTTTGTCCCCCTTTTGGGGGTGAGGGGGTTCAAATTTTAGGTTTTCGGCTATAACTTTCGAAATTACGCCCTTACAAAAAAAAAGTTGAAACTAAACTTGTAGAGAATTCAAAAACAAACAATTTTTATATTTACCATTTTTTCTCAAGACGTCATGGAGAGGGGCTAAAGCTTTCAGAAAAAAATCAATTTTGAAAATTTTCCATTAACATCAATAACACAGGGCGACAAAAAAAATTTTTGTTCTGTTTCTGGGTTTTCATGCCGAAATTCTGTTTCTAGACATCAAAATACATCACCTTGCTCAAACCTGGCTTCCAAAGTTTGCTTTGGGGGGTGGGGGGCCAAAAACTGATTTTTCGAGGTCAATAAGCCTGAGAATTACAAAAAAAATAGAAAATTTTTTTTTGGACTAATTTTGTAGGAAATTTTACGGCGACTCCAATGCCACAAACCGCAGACCTCCGTCTCTTTTTTAAAAAAAGTTACAGCACATTCTTTCCAAAATTTTGTGAAAAAATCGCATTTTTTTGTTTTTTTTTTTCGCAAAGAAGTGAAATTTGAGAGAAAAGTAAGGTTTTAACACCATAATGACCATGGTGAGAGTTGTAGGAAATTTCACGGCAAATCGAATGCCGCAAACCGCAGGCCTCTATCTCTTACTGAAAAAAAGTTATAGCTCATTCTTTACAAAATTCTGTGAAAAAAATCACATTTTTTGTGCCTTTTTCGCGAAAAAGTGAAATTTGAGAGAAAACCAAGGGTTTTAAGGATGTGCTGTAACTTTTTTTAAAAAAGAGACGGAGGTCTGCGGTTTGTGGCATTGGATTCGCCGTAAAATTTCCTACAAAATTAGTCCAAATTTTTTTTGTACTGCTCAGGCTTATTGACCTCGAAAAATCAGTTTTTGGCCCCCCCCACCCCCCAAAGCAAACTTTGATCAAAAAAAATATTTTTTCCTTTATTAGTTACATAAAAGCAACCCAAATTTGACAATGAGAACCCAAAAACAAAATTCGTGTCGCCCTGTGTAATTGCCAAAAGTCGGGCTAATCGACTTTTAGGAACGGCACTTTTGCATAGTACATCCTATTTCTACGTAGAATAAGAAAAATGAACAACCGACCCCCACCTCAAAGTAGGGGGTTGGACTCCTGTAGAAAAAGTTGCATTTTCTCCCTAGAATATTTCAGCTACAGTGAAAAATTCGAAAAATTGGTTCAAACAAACGTTGTAGAGCGTTAAAAGACGAACATTTTCCTTTTTTTAGATTTTTTCTACGTGGTCTTGGAGCCGAGCTATTGTAAAAAGAAAAAAGATCGACGCGGCGGTCGAAAATTTTTCATCAACTCTATAAATTACACGTGTGTAGTCCTGGTATAAAATCTAGCGAACCAATAGCCCAACAAGTGGGTTTCTGGGGTTTTCGTGGTCGCTAAACTTGATTTTTATAATCATCTAACCCCTGGACCCAAATTGGGCCCCAAAAGAGAGGCTTTGAAATTTTATGAGAAATTTTCGAACGCTGCGTTGATCTTCTTTACTTTTGCAATAGCTCGGCCCCAAAACCACGTAGAAAAAATCTAAAAAAAATGAAAATGTTCGACGCTCTTCAACGTTTGTTTGAACCAATTTTTCGAATTTTTCACCGTAGCTGAAATATTCCAGGGGAAAAATGTAACTTTTTCTACAGGGGGTCCACCTCCCTACTTTGAGATGATGGGTCGGTTGTTCATTTTTCTTATTCTACATAGAAATAGAATGTACTATGCAAAAGAGCCGCTCCCAAAAGTCGATTAACCCGATTTTTGGCAATTATTAGTGTTAATGGAAAATTTTCAAAATTGATTTTTTTCTGAAGGCCCTAGCCCCTCTCCATGACGTCTTGAGAAAAAATGGTAAATATAAAAATTGTTTGTTTTTGAATTCTCTACAATTTTTGTTTCAACTTTTTTTTGTAAGGGCGTAATTTTGAAAGTTATGGCCGAAAACCCCAAATTTGAACCCCCTCACCCCAAAAGGGGGACAAAATATTCCCCGATTTTAAGGAAAGTCGGGTATGTTGAAATAAATCCTCTATAAAGCTTATACAATGAACTTTCCCGTTTCCGGGAATTTTTTTTGGGTCAAAACCTAAAATGACTGTACTATTAAGTAATTTATTTTGTTTAGTTTTTTGTGCTCTTTCGGTTCCCTTGTCTGTTCTCGTTTATGATGTTTTTACTTCAGAGGACTTTCGAAGCAATATGCTGGGGGAAGGGGCGAGATTCAAATTTGTCAACTGATTTGTTTTTGAAAATTTCCGACTGATTTTTCAAAATTTTACTAGTATTACTTTTTCCCAAAACTTAACAAGGAAGCAAGTTTCAGAATTTCCAAGCAGTTTTTTCTTAGAAGGCTTAGTTTTTGAGATATTTTAAATTTTTTTTAAAAATGAACTTTCAACTAAAATATCTCGAAAGCTAAGCCTTTGAAGAAAAAACTAATTGGACTTTACAGAGAAAAAATTTTACGCTCCTCAATTTATGTTCCATTCATTTTTTTCGTTGAACCATTCCTTTGCTCAGAAAATTGATTTTAAATGTAAAAAGTTATCAAAAAGTGTAAAAAAATGTTCTACAAAAGGGTGATGGAATTTTCTCACTATTTTTTTCGTAATCAGCTCAAAAAATACTATAAAGATCGCCCATTAAATTTCAAACCGAATTTTCTATGTCGACCTGTGTTGATTTTTGAAAACAGAAAATTTTCTGGAGCCTGAGCGAAGCGAGGGTTGCAATTTTTGCAAAAAACGAATTTCAAAACCTAAAATTCCGCCCTTTTTTCCTCAAAATTTCATTTCTCAACAGTAAGTAGATGCTTCTTGATCGTCTTCTGTTAGATACTTAATTACAGGGTGACTGAAAATTACTTCCCCAAAAAAATTTAAAATTTCGTTAAAAAATTATTATTGATGGGTAAATTTTTTTTGGTCATATTCTACTAATAGATATCGTCTTCTAATCTCTGTATAATTTATAACCTGAAAAAATTCAATATTGCGCAATTTTTCCCTTAAACCAGAGCATTAATTCAATAATGCTGAATTAAATCACCTGACTCCAATTTGTGAAGCGCTGAAATGCAACCCTCCTTATTTCAAAATTGAACGCACTGTTTTCAGATTAACAGGGTTCAATTCAAGATTTTGAGGAACTCGTTACCTATCCACAGAAATTCCTAGATTTTATTCCACGCAATTTTTAAATTTCGTTCGACTAGGTTTAGCTATAGCATTGTAAGCGAAAATCAAATTATTCTTCACAATAAATTCAAAAATGATTGAGAATTTTTGAAGAGGCCTGTGTTCGAATAGTAATGGACCAAGGATGCTGCCAGAGTTGAAATTTTTTGGATAAGTTAATTAGGGAATTTTTGCTAAGCATTTTTTTGGCGGGAACTACTTTTCGGTCACCCTGTACTTACGTCTTGCTTCATTTACCCCCTAAAAAAAGGAGATACTGCAACTTTTTTCACTTTTCACTTTGTTCATTATCGGTGGAGTGGAGTGGAGCAAAGCGAAGGGAATTTTGTTTTAAATTGATAATTCCAATAGCTAAAAATTTATGTTTTTAACGTTAAAATTTCAAAAATATTTCTTTCAGGATGAGTAGGTATTGATGGGCAAAATTCATGATTCCCCAGTGTGCAATAAAATCAAAAAATTCTGTTTTTTTCTGCCATTTTTTTGCTCCTCTCTGCTCTTTTCTGCTCTTTTCCGCTCCTTTCTGCTACTTTAACCCCCCCCCCGCGCGTTTGGCGTTACACATCCCAAAGAACAATGCGCAACGCGTAACGGGGGCCGAAAAAGGTGGTTCAACGCGCAAAGGGGGTCCAAAGGAGCAGAAAGTGGGATTTTCTGCTCTTTTCTGACCATTTTTCTGCTTTTTTTGCACGCTGGGTTATCAAGACGATTTTAAAAAGTGATATTCTATTGTAGGTATGTTTCTAAATTACGAAAATTTGCAACTCATTTTGGAATTTCACTTTGTTTTTCCAATTCCAATATTCCACAACTTCTCTCAGTTTTTACTACTTGTACCAACTTTTGCCAACTTCCGCCCAAATTTCTCCAACTAGAAAACGGACCCCCCTCACCGCACCCGATCGGTATGCCTCTGGCTCACATGTGTAATATACTTATTTTTCAGCGAACGTAGGTAATAATTTAATCTGTTTTTCAACGTTGATAACGCGTCTGCTCTGTTCTGATGTACCTATTACGTTTAAGACAAATATTTTTTCAGTAAATACATTAATGTGTGTAATTTAGGTAAACTAGTACACCAGTCATCAGTATCTAGGGTATAATAGGTACCTATATTTGGATTGCTTGACTTTGGCCTCTGTTGAACGAGAGGTGTTGATATTAGGCGCGGGCGGACGAGGCCACGTGACATGGTCTATCTTATTTACCTCTACCTTAGACCTACTGATGCGTGTAATTTTTTCTTATCAGTTCGGTCATATCGACTCGAGTACCTACGTATGTTTATTACACGAAACGTGTTATCGAAAATTTGCATAGATTGTTTTACAATCATAATACCGAGTATATAGCGCGTAGAAATAATGTTTTTTGGGCGTGATGATGGGCTGCGATGGTCGTGTACCTCTAAATATCTAGATCGCGTATTCGTTCGTACACCTGCCGCTAGATATACTTTAGATAGGTCTAGGTATCCTATATCGGACTACCTGTCAACCTAACGATGTACTTATTGGAATTTACTTCTTTCTGTTTTAGTCTGTGTTCACTCCATTGGAAGTATGCGCGGCTTTATTCGCTGCTACTATACATGACGTCGATCATCCAGGATTAACTAACCAATTCCTTATCAATTCGAGTAAGTAAATCGTAGGTAATACCATACCATACCATACCAATATCGTCGAATCGAACACGTGATTTAGGTTTATTTTTGTTGCTGATGCCGTGTCGTTTACGTTAATTTTAAATCGAATCGAAATTAGTGTATAATACTTTGGGAGTAGGATGTACTGTACCTACTTCAGAACTGATAAAGGCAACGACGTAAGAGTGATAAAGATTACAGACTTCTTTCGCGTGGAAATAGTTTTATCCGCGTTGTAAACAAAAGAATAGGAAGAAAAACAGTCAAGTTGTGGCGTTTCTGAAGTATGAGAATTGGGAAAGGCACGAAGGAGGTTGAAGTATTGGGAGGGGAATTCGAATAATATTCGAATTCAAAATGTACGATGCGATATATGTGGGCTATTCCATACTAAAACAGACCAAACGTGAAGTCGGGTCCTCCGATTTCGCTCAATTTTTTTTTACTAGTTCCCCTCGGTGGTCTAATCACAAAACCACGATCATTTTTTCCTAATCCTCAAGGAGGGGGGGGGAGCCTCGGAATTTTTATGCGATTGCGATTTTTACCCAAATTACCCAACTTTGAAGGCTCATATCTCGAGATAGGTTGTACTTGGGGAAAACTGTTTGCGGTGTCTGAAAGAAAATTGATAGGAGATTCAAAACCGGTAATCACAGTTTGAAAATCTCAAAGTTGAACTTTGGTGGTGAAAGCTTAACTTTCATGATAAAAACAAAAGATGAAAGCTACCATTTGAAAATCTGAAAAAATATTACAGTGAAGAGCCCTTCAATCAACAATTTTCAAGATGGGATCTCTGGACCGGGGGGGGGGGGGGTTACAAGGGTTCACAATTTTGACCAAAATTCAAAAAAATCCAAAAAGTAAAGTAACACATCGAATACTACTAATTCAAAGGCGCTGATTTCGAATATGTACTCAGTTTTTTTCATTCGACCCCCCTGAACTCTCATATTAGCCCCCTTGATAGGGTCAAAATTCAAAAAAATGAAAAATAACATGTGACCTGTCGTTTGTTAGGTTTTTGAGGGCGCTGAGTTCGAAAATTTGCTTATTTTTTGAATTTGACCCTTTAATGCCCCTTTAGCCCCCCAAATTTGGGAAAAACTCTGTTGAGAAACGAAAATATCGTGTGGGATATCGATTTTAACTAATTTAAGGGCGTAAAATTCGAATATCGACTTACTTTTTGATCTGACCTCCTCCCCGTGCTCCAACTGATCCCTTCCTCCAGTCATCGGTGATCAATATGGAATTGAATATTTCAAAAAATTACAGGGAGTGGGTTGAATCAGAAAGTAAGTCGATATTCGAATTCTACGCCCTTAAATTAGTTAAAATCGATATCCCACACGATATTTTCGTTTCTCAACATAGTTTTCCCCAAAATTGGAGAGCTAAAGGGGCATTAAAGGGTCAAATCCAAAAAAATAAGCAAATTTTCGAACTCAGCGCCCTCAAAAACCTAACAAACGACAGGTCACACGTTATTTTTCATTTTTTTTGGATTTTGACCTTATCAAGGGGGCTAATATGAAGGTTCAGGGGGGTCGAATGAAAAAACTGAGTACCTATTCGAAATCAGCGCCTTCGAATTAGTAGTAATCGATGTGTTGCTCTACTTTTTGGATTTTTTTGAATTTCGGTCAAAATTGTGGACCCCTGTACAACCCCCCCCCCCCCCCCTCGTTCAGATATCCCATCTTGAAAATTTCAAATTTGTTGATTAAAAAAAGGGTGAAAAGAGCTTTTCACTGTAATTTTTTCAAATTTTTTAATGGTAGCTCTCATATTTTGTTTATATCATGAAAGTTGAGCTTTCACCACCAAAGTTCAACTTTGAGATTTTCAAAATGTGATTACCGGTTTTGAATCTCCTATCAATTCTCTTTCAGACCCCGCCAACAGTTTTTCCCCAAGTACAAATTATCTCGAGATATGAGCCTTCAAATTAAAGTAATTTGGGTAAAAATCGCAATTGCATAAAAATTTCGAGCCCCCCCCCCCGCCTCCTCGAGGGTTAGGAAAAAAATGATCGTAGTTTTGTGATTATACCACCGAGGGGAACTTGTAAAAAAAATTTGAGCGAAATCGGAAGACCCGACTTCACTTTTGGTCTGTTTTATGTAGTATGGAATAGCCCATCTATTATAAAATTTGTCATACTTACGTTGGCGTCAAAGTTGGAAATTTTGACAATTTTTAGAGATATTAGGCCTCCTTTTGTCTCACCTGAGCGTAGTCACTGATTTTAATTGATATAGGAAAGAGGGTGAATTATAGTTCTATACATTTGCTTAATTTTTTTTCTTTAATGATACAATAACTTTCCAAATAATATTAAAAATAATGAGTATGTTAGGCGCTTCGCTACCATGATTCCATTTCACGCAGGGTTGATGCTACAAAAAATGTCGAAATCATTTCATTCGAAAAAATTAGGTATCTATAACTATCGAGGATGGGATCCCTCGGCCCAGAGAGAGACAGAGTTGAAGGTTCTCGTAGTGATGCTACGAATAAACGAATTTTTTACAAAATTTGCATTGTGTCACTGATGTGGTACCTCGGTCAACCTCCTCCTTGAAAACTTTTAATTCGAGTTTTTTGTAGTAGAGTTTTTCAACCCCTACGTTTGTTCTGAGCGACCTTTTTCATGGACGTTAATAAAATTGCATACTCGGTTTGCCGTAAATAGGAAATATATATGTTTAGCATTCATCATTTTACACGCCACTAAATAGACTTAAAACATCTTTAATTCCAAACTTGTGTCATGGTGACGAAGCGTAGGGAAAACTTTTTGTTTATAGCGGATGGGGGGGGGTGTAACTTATGAATAATTTGATAGATAGCTATGATCAGTGGCGTAGTCAGAAATTTCTCATGGAAGGGGTCCGAAATTTCATAATTTTTTGAGGAATTCTGAGTTCACACCCCCCCTTCTCCCTCCCATTAAATTTCCTTTTACTATAAAAACACTAAATTCAAACTTTATAAAAATCTCATGCGATTTGCATAGCACGTTTGAGGAGAAAACCTGATGAAAATGTAATTTTGGAACATAGGTATTAATTATTTGGCCTTAAAAACCAATAAAAATACCAAACAAATCCAAGAATTGGTGTCAGAAGCTTTTTTTGAACGGGTGCAAAGTGGGTATGGAGACTTGGAATATCAGGAGGGAACCATTTTTTAACTAGTTGATTCAAATAATTTATAATTATAGGTAATTGTGATTTCTTTTATGCCCGAGCGAAGCGAGGGCGAAGTTTTGAGAAAAATTGATTTTTGGCATCTTTTCACTCAAGTTTCTGACGCCAGTGAGGGAGGGGGGGGGGAGTCGAGACCCCAACATGACGTAGACGTAATGAGAGGTAATTCAGTTTTTAAATTTCCAATAAAAAATCTTGATGGACATTTGTAGGTATCTGCTGATGCTACATGGTGAAAAAACAGTCAATTTTCAAATTATGTTGAGGTGGGGGTCACAAATTCGGTGGTCAGTGCGTAAGCATAATCGAGCATAACAACGATTTTTAAAGCGAATGGTCCGCCTTAAAATAATTAAAATATTGAATATCCAATTAAATTTAATAATAAAATTTAATCAATTAATTTATAATTCAAGTATAATTAATTAATTACCTGCCTTATCTTCAATCAAAAGGGGGGGTGATGTGCCTAAAATGGGGTCCTGAGAGTTCGAGTCCCTCGATTATGATTTTATGTCGATTTTAATGACAGATATCATCGTAAATCTCACTTTCAGTAATGAACTTTTTTTATGCTATAGAAGTGCATGCAACATGGGTACATATCAATACACATTTTTGATTGTTTGGGACGTCAGTTTTAATTTTTGTTTACAAACTTCTACCTCTTCAAAATTTTCAAAATTTTTGTGGTATACTTATGGATAAATGACACTTAATTTGAGGGGAAAAATTCTATTGCACCTTTGACGCTTCATTACAAAAGGGGGGGGGGTCAAAATTTTAAAAATGGCCTAACTCGACGAAAAATTGGCGAAAAATTTTGAAAAAAAATGTTAGGGTTCCTCTTACCCTCCAGAAACTATCTAAAAAACGCGAAATTTTTTATCTGCATTTGGCGAAAAATGAAAAAATTATGAAAGAAAATACACATTTTTGCCTCCCCCCCAAAAAAATATTTGAGCTGGGGGTCCACAAAATTATTTGCCAGAATAGGCGACCCTTTTGGGGTAGGAACAGTCAAAATCAGTTTTCAAGGCCGAATCACCTACTTAACCGGTGTACCCTTTAAATCACTCATAAGAACATCAACATCTCAAAATCTAGCCAAAAATTTGTTGATTTTCTAAAACATAATTATATTTTCCTGTTTCTCAAAAAAAATTGACAGCAGTGTTACCAAATGCATTATGATATGATCTACTCAGCTTATACCAAATATTCAGTTCTTAACCTCGGCGAAAAAAATTTCTAAAAAATTTCCAAATTTTCCTACTTTTACAGCAAAAAGATTTTACTTTTTAGTGAGCCATTGAATGAACAAGTTGAATTTGATAAAAATGAAATACCTAAGTCATAAGCAGTATTGCCCTGAATTTTTTTTGAAATTTCACCAAAATTTGTTCTAAGGAATTTGTTACTCGATTTTGAGGCGTTTGAATGAGCAATTTGGATTCATTAAAAATTAAGATATTTTCAAATTCACGATTTGTACCTGTCCCCCCCCCCTTGATCCCTTGTAAGAGAGCAAAAAATTTGGCACCTAACCTGAAAGTGGCAGAGAAACTTTTTTTTTTAAAGGGCACCATTTTGAGGACTTTTAGCTCCTTGTCTCTTGCTCGAGTAAATTGCTGCACAAATTTTACTCAAAATTTAATGTTTTTCTCCTTGCACATTCGGAAAGTGCATCGAATAATTGAAGCCTGTACTGTGGCTTATCACCGTTCTTAAATTCTATCAATTTGCAATTGGTAAGCATCCGTATTGGAGTGCTATCTAATATTATTGAACTTTTGTGCACATTTATTGGTCTAGAAATACGTAGTAGCGAGAGAGTGTACTTGGCGGATACTACTAATAGGTAGTAGGTAACTCGGTATTGTTTTGAGATGTCGTTAAAACGGGATAAGATCGATTGATATAACATGAGGAGATACTCGAGAGACCGAATTACAAATACCTACGTAAAAGGACGCCTCGATAATAGTACCAGCTGAATAGTTCGTAGTAAGCAGTCCAAGTCTTTTCATCGTGAAGAAGCGCTTCATTTTTAAAATAATGCAGTTCGAGTTTAAGTATGTGCTTACCGCTTAGAGAGAATTTTTTATACGTTTCGGTGTTTCGCTTATCAACCCTCTCTGTCTGTATGTAGGTATAGCTATTAGCTACCTACGTATGTTTACTTATTTATACGTGAAGGTAATTCGCGAAAGAACCGAGGTAAAAATCTAATTAAACTCGAGGGACGAAAGAAAAAACTCAACCTCGGTGGCGGGGAAAATAAATTTTTCATCGTTAAATTCGGTCTACGAATATAATTTCCATGTACGCGTAGGAAATTATTTGATCATCGAAGCGTTATAAAGTCGATCCGTTTTGAAGATTAACGTAACGTAAACGAATTATTTCCCCAATAAAAGCAAGCTCGGTACTTATTCGTAAGTCGTTCTTCGCTGTGGAGAGGAGGCAGGGGTGGAGTGTACAGAAGGAAAAATTTCTTCTTCGATGCAAAAATAACACTTTAAATTTCGTATTGAGCTGTAAAATTTATGTAGGTAGGTAGATAGGTAGGTAGGTGACTAAAAGTACGAACAGAAATATGCGTACCTATACTTTGGGCGTTTAAATAAAGAGTTTGCTCGCAGCGTGACAGGGGAAACGAGCAGAGCGAACCTAACTAGATACCCGGCAAACTTTTTCTCGAGCTTTTTCCGCCTAATAAATTTTTTTTAATAAAGTCGAGCTGTGTGTCTGTGTGTATCCATTCCGTACCTATATTTTTTTTGCCAATAGAGCAGCAGTTTTTTGCTGCATAAATATATTGTATACAGGGTGTTCGGTAAGTGGCCTGCCATACTTCAGTGGAGGTTTTCCAAAGGAAGTCGAGGAAGTCAAACTTCCTTTAATTTTTTGAAACTGGAATTTTTATTCAACTTTCATTTTTTGGTAAATGTGTCCAGAAAAATTTAGCAAATTAAATAAAATTCCACCCTAAAAAAGAGACGACTTGAGATGGTGTGTTCTATTCAAATCTTTTTGCAGTATTTCTAGGTGTGATGATTTGTCACCAGAAAATGTGATTTTGCATAGGTATTTTCATTTTCGCAGTGGTGAATGAGTGGTAATTTTCAAAAAATTGGTAGATTTAATGATTTTTTTGATTTTAAATTACAAATTTTACCTCAAAACAACAAAATATTGGAGAAAATGGTAAAATTTTGAGTTTTGAATACTTACAATTTTTCACAAAAAATTTCACCCTTGCTCCGCGCGGACTTATTCATTTTTCTATTTTTCTAAAGAAATTATTTTATAATTTTTGTGCTAAATTTTCAGTTTAATGTCAAAATCAAAACCTTTTTTTTAGAATATAAACAAGTTTCATGTTAATTTTAGCAATCTTATGAAGAAAAAGACAAGTAATGATTTTTTGAATTTCTCATCTAGCAACACTGATTTTTTGACTTCCTCAGATTTTCCCTTCCAAAACCGCCACTGCCATACTTCATTTTTGGATATAACCGGGTACCACTAAAAAAAAAGTTAGTTGAATAAGTTGCATATCTTGAAAATTGAAGGGGCAAATGCTTTTTTTTTTTTAAATCGCGTATTTTTTTTTCAACCATGGAGATGGATAGTACTTTGAAAACTGAATAAATTTTCATTTCATGACTTTTTGCATAACTTGAAAATTGAAGGGGCTACAAAAAATTTTGTTCAAAAAAGTTCTAAAAAAATCAACAAATTAAGGGAATGGATAGTATGTTGAAAAATGAACAAATTTTGTGCTGAAGACTTTTTGCCTAACATGAAAAATGAAGGGGCTACGGGTCATTTTAAAAAAAGTGGGCTTCAAAATTTTTTTAATTTTCTCAATTTTGGATGACCCGTAACTCCTTCATTTTTCATGCTAGGCAAAAAGTCTTCAGCACAAAATTTGCTCATTTTTCAACATACTATCCATTCCCTTAATTTGTTGATTTTTTTAGAACTTTTTTGAACAAAATTTTTTGTAGCCCCTTCAATTTTTAAGTTATGCAAAAAGTCATAAAATGAAAATTTATTCAGTTTTTAAAGTACTATCCATCTCCATGGTTGAAAAAAAAATTAGGCGATTTTTTTAAAAAAAAACATCATTTGCCCCTTCAATTTTCAAGATATGCAACTTTGTTCATCTAACTTTTTTTTTGTGGTGCCCGGTTATATCCAAAAATGAAGTATGCAGGGCTGGTAAGCCAATAAACTAAAACTTACGCTTAAAGCTTGAAGCCAAATTTTTTAAAACTTGACTTAAACTTGAAGCTGAACGGCCAAAAATCATTGGCTTACAGCTTAAAGCTTAGATCCATTTTTTATAATTTTTCTGGGGGGGGGGCTGAATTAAAAACTAAGAAAAAAACGAAATTCAAATTTTTTCAAGCAGCTAAATTTTCTTCTCAAAATGTTTTCAAACCAAATTTTTCCCCTTAAATATTTTTAAATCCAAGATTGTTTCTGAATTCTAAGTTTTTCAAACTCGATTTCTTATCTTAAACATTTTTCTACTCAGATTTTCTTCTCAAAATTTTTTCAAACCAAAACTTCAAAGTTTTAAAGTTTTTTTTTCAATATTTTTTCAGCTCAATTTTTACATCCAATCCTAATATTTTTTCCTACTAACTCTGGATTCTGGAATTCAAAAGTATTATGTAAAATAATGCCTCCTGTTGCACACCTACCCTAGTCACACCATGAAATTGTTTCTCATTTATTGAATTTTTTTTTGGAGTATGAAAAAATGATAAGTAGGTGAAAAAGTCAGATTTATAAAAAATGTCAATAAATTGTAAACTGGAAAAAATTTCGAATTGAAAAGCGATTGGAAAACAAGTTGATAAAATATCTAAGGAAATTTCAGATTGAAAAAATTTCAAAAGTATAGAAAAATGTTTCAAGAAAAGTTTCAGGCCTGAAAATAATTTGAGTTTGAAAAAAAATGTTTATTTCAAGGTGAGAAAAAAATGAGAAAAAATCTAAAATTTGAAATAATTTCATGTTGGAAAGAAATTGAGAAAATTTTTTGCAAACGATTAGTGAATAATTCCAATTTGAAAAAATTTCAAGGTTAGGAAGAGATGAAAAAAATTAAAATTGAAAAAAATTGAAAAAATGGAAATATGGAGCAAAAAATTTCAAGTTTTAAGCTCAAAAAAAATAAAACTTAAACTAAAACTTGAAACTTAAAATTTTAAAAATAAAGCTTAGGCTTATTTCTGAAAAAATCATCGGCGAAACGGCTTAAAGCTTAAAGCTTAAGGCTGACTTACCAGCCCTGGAAGTATGGCAGACCACTTACCGAACACCCTGTATTAGATTTTTACTAAATACGTTGTTATTTGGTACCTCTCCCTGTCCGTACTGCGCCACGTAACGCGTTAATTAGGTATCTCAACGATGACGATGGCGAAAAAAAAAGATTTTTTGTGATTGGTGCGCGTCGTCGTATTGCTTCGCAACTTCGACGCGCGAAACCTAATTACATTTGAATGGAGGCTAATTTAAGGCATTTTGTTTGACAGGTTCCGAATTGGCATTAATGTATAACGACGAATCGGTGTTAGAAAATCATCATTTAGCTGTCGCATTTAAATTATTACAAAACGAAGGTTGCGATATTTTTTTAAATTTAAGCAAGAAACAACGACAAACTTTAAGGAAAATGGTTATCGATATGGTAAGTTTGGCATTAATATTTGAATTTTTCTATTTAGATAGGTACTTACCTACCTCTATCTATATTAAATACCTAATTCTTGTATTTTTTTTTGCTAAATAGGTTTTGTCGACCGACATGTCAAAACACATGAGTCTATTAGCTGATTTAAAAACAATGGTTGAGACCAAAAAGGTGGCCGGATCCGGTGTTTTGTTACTCGATAATTATACCGATCGTATTCAAGTAATTATAAACAACGTTTATTTACATACCTAGTTACCACGTTAATATGGTTTTTTTTTCATCGCTTTATTAATCACAAATAAGCAAATAGGTATAGGTAAACACCGAGACCAACAACGGTGCTGCTCGAGTATCTATTCGGAAGTGAAATCTGATAACTATCGACGTCAAATCTAAGAGTAATAAATCGTTGTTGGTACGACGACATACCGTACCGTACGTGACGTTGGGGTGCGGTGCGGTGCGGTGTTTACCTTGTTAGCGAATATGCCTGTATTATGTGCTGGTATCATATTTGTACATAATATCTCGATTTATGCCTCGATATTCTGTCAGGGCATGGAAATTGATTTACGCCTTTGTGTTTATATTATCAGGTATTAGAAAATTTGGTGCACTGCGCTGATCTTAGCAACCCAACCAAACCTTTGCAGTTGTATCGTCGTTGGGTGGATCTTCTCATGGAGGAATTCTTCTTACAAGGTGATAAAGAAAAAGAACAGAATCTGGATATCAGTCCGATGTGTGACAGGCTTAATGCTACGGTGGAAAAATCGCAGGTTGGTTTTGCACAAATTACTGTATTAGATGTTTAGAAATGGTAATTTGGGAATGCAAATTTTCAATTAAAAAATTAGGACTCGGGGTGGATATGGATCGTTAGTGTAAAGATGGCAAAAATTTAGTGCTCTTTCCAATTCCTATAAAAAAAAACTGGACACTAACCACATTTATTCGTCCGGGGTCACATACAGTGGAGGAAAATTAGCATAATTTGGAAGAAAAAAAAACATTTTTTCCTAGCAAAGCTTTTATTTCGGAAAATTGTCGAGAGTGGTTCCCTAAATAACCCCAAAGGGTTACCACCCCACAGACCTCAGACCAACTTTTTTTTAGCGGGGTTAACCCCTCCAAAATCCTGTTTTTTCACATTATTTCCTCGGGGGTTGATTTTAGGATAAAAATACCTCAGTACTTTTTTGTTTTTCACTCAATTTCCAACAATTTTTGTATGAACAATTTTTCAGTAGGATCGTAAGCAGAGATGATAGAGAGTCCTGAAGAAAGGGGAGTTGGGGAAATATGCTATTATTATTTGATAACGTGAGGATAGGTATAAAATCGTTCTAAACTGTGTGTTTCGGCCATGAAAATAGTAGTATTATGAAAATTGGTAGTATTAATACTCCCTTGACCCCTTCCCCTTCCTATGTGCCCACCCCACCTTACCCATTTGTTTTTATTTAAAAATAGCAATATGATTGAGGGGTGAGGTGAGGTGGACACATAGGAGGGGGTATAGGGTCAAGAGGCATTTTTGACCTTTCACCCCCTCTCAAGTGTCCAGCCCACCTCATCTCACAATCATATTGCAATTTCTAAATAAAAACGAATGGGTGAGGCGGGGTGGGCACATATGAAGGGGAGGGGGTCAATACCACCAATTTTCATGGTCGAAACACACAGTTTAGAACGATTTCATACCTATCCTCACGTTTTTAAATAATAGTATATTTCTCCAACCTCTCTTTCTTCAGTACTCTCTATCTTCTCTGCTTACGATCCCACTGAAAAATTGTTCATACAAAAAATATTGGACATTGAGTGTAAAACAAAAAAGTACCGAGGTATTTTTACCCTAAAATCAACCCCTGAGGAGATAATGTGAAAAACGGTTTTTAAGAGGGGTTAACCTTCTCTAAAAAAGTTGGCCTGAGGTCTGTGGATTGGTAACTCTTTGGGGTTATTCAGCAGTCAATGCTACAAAACAAAATTACAAACATTACAAACATTTTTTAGAAGTCGATTTTTACCCCTGAAATTTAAAACTTCGGCAAACATTCCTCCTCGTTTTCAGTACAAGCTGTCTTTTGGTATTCGAGAAATTGGTATTCAGGAAAATTAGATATTCGGGAAAATGGCCATTCGGGAAAATGGTAGGGAATCATTTGGTAAAATTTATTGCATCGAAATAAATTTTACCAAATTTCGCGATAAATAGGTATCATTTTTTCAGAATAAATTTTGCCAATCTTGTAAATGGCGTCCCTTTATTATTTTTTTGGATAAAATTTATTTATTCATTTTTTCAGTGCGTAAAAACAAAACTTGTTGATTTGAACTCTATCGGCTATCGCCTTAAACGTGAACGTAAAAATAATTCGTATTTTGAAATCCGAATAAATTTTTTTCGTAATTTTTTGGATTATTTTGAGACAAAAAAAAATAATGAAAAAAATTAATCATAAGAATGGATACCTAGTAGGTCCCAAGGGGCTACGAAAACTGAACGGTACTGTCTTGATGATTCTTTGTACTGAAATTAATACATACATACATTTACTCATAGCCCTTTTCATTTTGAAGTTGGGCGATTAATTTTGTAGTTTCAATTCACGGTTGCTTTCAATTCTCAAGTCGGGAAAAATCATACGCAATCGTGAAAAAATTGTTTACTTTTCAAATTATCATTCTTGGGTAGGTACCTATTACAAAAATATTTTTACCTAAACTTTCAAATTTTTATCAATTTTTTTTTGTCTCGATGTAAGAAAGACAAAAATTATAAAAATTCTTCATTCCTAAGAATTAATAGGTATCTTTTTCGAGAATTTTTTCTGTCCGAGCGCACATTCTTCGCTCTTTCTAATTTTTTAATTGGTCAAAATCAAAACATCGCAGTTACGAATTTTGGATTTTAAAGTATCATCCATGTTTGATTGTACTTCGAAAAAATTTATTTGAATTTTAGAGGGCCATAAAAAAAGTTGTCGAAGCAAAAAAACATGCACTTTGAATTTGAAAATTGAAAAAAAATTATTTGTGTAAACTTAGATTTTTTCCGACTTCGATATTGAAGGGACTACGAATTCTTGAAATGAGAAAAAATTCCAAAAAATTGACTTTGGAATCAGGGCAGGGGTTAAAAAAGTGTTGAAATTATATTTGGTTTAAGGGGTCGAAGATGTAAAAAAAAAGGTAGTAAATGACGTCAGAATGATATAGTCTGAATTTATTTTGGAATAGGTTGCCAAAGAGTGCTTTTAATTAAGTATTATGAAAAAGAATTGATTTTGGTTGGTAATGAAGTATCTTCCTATAGAAAGAAGATACTTTATTCTGGGGGGGGGATGGGGAAAAAAGAATTTCCAATTTGTCTCCTCCCCAATACCTCCCTCAGGGGTCCTTTTTGAGGGTTTTGTAGAAATTACACCAGAAACGGACCAGTGGCGTCGACAGAATGGAAAATTGGGGGGCACAAAAAGGGCCATGTGTTGGACAATTTTTCTGCTTTTTCGAAGTGCAAAAGGGGGACTGACTTTTTTCACCTGCTAAAAATGGGGAGGTGGTAAAAAGGACGCATTCTTCCGCACTTTCGTCTCAATTAAATTAAAAAAGTGTTATTTTGTTAGTGCCCGAGCGAAGCGAGGGCGAAGTTTTGAAAAAATTGGATTTTAAATGCCTTAAAAAGACGTTTTTTCATGTTTTAATGCTTTGAAAATCCCTATTTGATGTAACTGTAACGTAAATTTATAAACACAACATGAATTGGGGGGGGGGGGCAAGCGGGGGCCAGAACTTTTTCCGGGGGGCTGCCCCCCGGCCCCCCTTGACGACGCCTCTGAAACGGACTACGGGATTTAAAAAAACATGAATTTTGGTACCACACTCGATATTTTCAAGAAATTTGTTCACCTCGACTCTCCCCCTTGCCTCTGTGGGTTCTGGTTCAAGTTTGAGGTCAAAATGAACCCAAAAATAGATTCAGAAGCCTCTGAATAGCCTCTGGAATCAATTTTTTTTTCCTCCATGAAATCTGTTTGAAATACCTTCATCAAATTTTGTTCGTTTTTTTTCTTCAGTCACACTTGTAATCACCTTTGGTTCACCTCATCGCGAGGGCGGAAAAATAAAAACTACCATTTTCGACTCGAAATACTACAAGGAATCAAATTCCGCAAACCAAAAAGTTCTATCTTTATTTTTATGGCCTTGGCGTAATTTTAAAGTCTCCATGTCACTATACGACTGTTTTCCTGTACTAGGGTTTTTTTTTGCAGGGGCGTTTGTGGGCCTAGTTTGCGATTTTTAGAAAAAAGTGAAGAAAGCTATTTTGTAGCAAATTTAACGTAGATTAATATTGTACATAACTAATTTTTTGAAAAACTGCGTTTTTTCCTAGTTTTAAGCAAAAGCCTCATTTTGGGGAGGTTCAACATCCCCCCTCTCCCCCGGGTTTCCGGCACCCTAGGGACCAGGAAGTCTTATCATATTGTTTGGTACAATGTTCTGAATCAATTAGGCCAAAAAAAAACCTTGGATCGGAATTATTCCCATACTTTGGCATTTTTTTGTCTAATTGCACTGGGCTATATCTAAAATAAAAATAATAAAAAAAAAACAACATAAAAACAGTCTGATGAAATTCTTTAGACATTACGTCGCCCAAATTTTACAACCCTCACACCTGTGAAAAACTAGTGTTCAACAAATATCCGGATATCCAAATACTATTTCGCACCTCCAGTGCAATAACAACACATCTCAAAAAAAAATTAACTTCTTTATTTTTGATGTAAATTGAAAACTGATCAAAGATGAGCACGTTTCAGGAAAAAATACGAAGGTCAAATTTTTTTGAGATGTGTTGTTATTGCACTAGGGGTGCGATTTGGATAAATAGGGTTCAACAAATATCCGGATAATCCAAATGCTATCCAAATATTCGGATATTTGGAAAATATCCGGATAATCGAAAAGAAGGAATTTCATTGGATATTCTCTTAGTCAAAAAAATTCCGCCAGGAGTGCTAAATGAAATTACAAAAAATTGAAATTAGGCAACGCTGCGCAGGAGGTGGACGAAAATTTAAAATTTTGCGAAATGGTTTGTAGACGACTTTCGGAAGCTGTCGGAAAAGTTCAATCCTTTTCGGGACGTCTTCGGGAGCTGTTCGGCAATTTCCGTGATATCCGGATATTATCCGGATGTCTGGCGATTTCGGATCTTCCACCCTGCACTGTGTACTGAGCGTTATCTAGCCATCTGATTGGCCGTTTCAGTCAGGTGCCTATCGCATCGCCGCGTCTTATCACTCGCTGGACTTAGAATAATTTTATTAAGCAATGAAGCAAATTCAGAAATAAACGAATACACTTTTTTTCTATTCCAATATAAGCCGCTAAATCTTCAAATTAATTCGCGAATATATATTTCTGCTGTGCGCTTCTATCTTTAATCTTTATACTTGTCGTGATGTTCCATTCCATTGTTTTAGTGTTAACTGTTACGCGTTTCATGTATTTACTAGAATCATGTAATTTTATTATATTTTTTGATGCGTTTTAGGGCAAATAATGAAAATTTCCGGCGTAATTGTGATATTACATATTGCAATGGTTATTATTTTTCTTAAATGCGATGATAACTGATAAGACAAGTATAAAGGCAGGGGCGAGCGGCAAAAATATATATTCGCGAATTAATTTGAAGATTTGGCAGCTTATATTGGAATAGAAAGAAAAGGCGATGCCTTAAGACAGGAGCGAGCTGTGAAAATATATATTCGCGAATTAATTGTTTATTCCTGAATTTACTTCATAAAATTATTCTAAGTCCAGCGGGTGATAAGACGCCAAGATGTGATAGGCACGTGACTGAAACAGCCAATCAGATGGCTAGATAACGCTCAATACACAGTGCAGGGTGGAAGATCCGAAATCGCGATATTTGGATGTTTATCCAAATAGTATTTGGTATTTGGATATCCGGATATTTGTTGAACACTAATATCCAAATATTCAGATAATATCCGGATATCACACGGAAATTGCCGAACAGCTCCGAAAACATCCCGAAAACGGTTGAATTTTTCCGAGAGTTCCCGAATTCTTTTACAAACCCTCACAAAATTTAAAGCTCGATTATCGAAATCGAAAAATCGAAATTGAAAAATCGATTATCGAAATTGAAAAATTGATTATCGAAATTGGAAAATCGATTATCGAAATCGAAAAATCGATTATCGAAATCGAAAAATCGATTATCGAAATCGAAAAATCGAAATTTAAAAATCGATTATCGAAATCGAAAAATCAAAATTTAAAAATCGATTATCGAAATCGAAAAATCGAAAATGAAAAATCGATTATCGAAATCGAAAAATCGAAAATGAAAAATCGATTATCGAAATCAAAAAATCGAAATTGAACAATCGATTATCGAAATCGAAAAATCGAAATTGAAGAATCGATTATCGAAATCGAAAATTCAATTTTTTCCCGTTGAAACTCTTCATTTCGTTTATCCGGATATTTGTTGAACACTATGAAATAGGAATAGATAAAAATACAAAAGTAACGCCGCGCCGCCAGACATTATTGAATTTAATATCCTCAGACATGAATTTATCAAAATTCCAAAAAAGGAACATGTGTTCAGAATTCTATAACTGGGGAGGTAGGCAGGTGAAATATTTCTTTTATACCCCTGCTGTCTATTGTATCTGAGTTTATACCACCTGCTGCTTAGTCATTTCAAACCAGCACAATGACTGGTTTTATTGCCCTATTTGAGGCCTTTTGTCCTGTTATCTTACACCTACTGGTTGGCCTTTTTATGTCAACTTCGGCGGATCCGGAGCTACTCAACTCAGTCTAGTTTTGGCTCTCCTTCTAGAAAGGTTACTTAGAACAACATGACAAACCCATACCAGAATCTCATCTTGTGTGCGCGTATTTTTTTCGGAAATTTTACATTTTTTGATAATTTGTTTTATTTATTTTCTACCGACTATCTAGTATCTGTGTTCTGTGATATGATAAACGTTAAATTTTGCCATTGGCTAATTACTCCCTGCAAACGCGTTGACGAGGTGTATTTTATGTGACAGGTGGGCTTTATCGATTATATCGTGCATCCATTGTGGGAAACCTGGGCCGATCTAGTTCATCCGGATGCCCAAGATATTTTGGATACATTGGAAGAAAATCGTGACTGGTATCAAAGTAAGTTATTTATGCGTGTATTTTTCGTATCAACTAATACGCGACTTTGCGTTAAGCTTCTTAATTGTGCCTACATTTGACACGCGCGCTTTTCAATGTTAAATATACCTACCTATCTTACTTATAAACTTACCCGTGTCCCTGCGCCGAATTGCGGATGTAATACCTACAGAATGTCTTACCAACAGGGTTAGTGAAAGTGAAGAAAGTTAGTACAGAAGTGAGTGAGCGAGCGAACCGAAGTGATGGACGAAAAAAGAAAATGAGTCGGTTTAGTTGCGTAGTTACCGCAGCGGTAAAGAAACTCGTACTGCTTCCAACTTTTTACCTCATTACTCGCTTCCAACTTTACTCCTGAAAGTTGATTTTCTACATCTTCCGTGTTTTTCATTTCGATCTTAACAATAAATCAAAGAAATTGAATTCCTGGCGCAGATTTAGGCGTGTTTTGCCTTTGGTACTCGTATTTTAGTAACAAACTAATAAGCTTCGTAGAGTGCGCTTGAGTTGATTTTTCTTTACTTTTTTTCTTTTTTCTTTCATCTTACATCTTCATTATAAAAGGCGAGCCTTTCGCTGGTGGGTTTTGATTCGGTTGTTTTGTTATGCCCTTATTTTTTCTTGTTCCATGCGTACCGCGTGTGTTGTCTATCAAGAGTCGTACCTGGATTTATTATGCTCGACTGAGTACCTATTTTTGTGTATAAAATTTAAACAATAAGGAATACCTTTTGAAAAAGTTGAAATTTCGTTTTGCGAGTCGTAAAAACACGGAAATGTCATTTGAGAAGACCAATAAAATAACAAAGAAGCCATTAAATCGATTAATTTCGTCCGCCAGAAAGTCAAGTTCTAAAAAAATACAACACTATCACGGCCAGAAAAGCAAGATTTTTTGAAAAAAAAAATTCTACAACTATTTGAATGTAAACCTATTTTTTTATGACCCCATCAAACCCTCTCTCTCCTTATACCAAGTAGGTACCTACCGTAAAAGGTGAATGCAAAACAATTATCAGAAAAGAAAGGTTTGTAGGGTACCTAACGATCCTGAAAAGTCAGGCGAGTCAAGAAAAGTCGAACTTTTTGACTCATTTGACTCAAAGGTCAAGCATTTTTTCAAAAATTGAAAAACATTGAAATTTTTTTTCATTTACCCATTTAAAAAAAGTTGAAAATAATGTGCCTGATTTTTCGTTAAAATTGAAATTTAGGAGCTCATTGTGATTTTTTTGGAATCATAATTGTTTGAAGTTTTTCGTGAAAATTATTATTTTTTGATGGGGGGGGGGGGGGAGATCCCATAAAAAAGTCATGCAAAAAGGTCATGCAAAGTCTAGCTTTTTTCTCAAAAAATTTTGTTGGACACCTTGGTTTAGGTGAGATCGTATCAAAAAAATCTCGTATTTTAGCTCAGAGTCTCAACAAAACTCAAATGAGGGGAAGAGAGTCAAAAGTCAGAACCAAAAAATAACTCCGTTTATTTTTGAAATGCAATTCATAATTTTCACTTATGAAGCATCGCTGCCTTCCAGGGTTCAAAATTCCAGTATTAAAATCTTTGTTCGTGAGTAAAACTATAAAAAGATGTAATTGTCTTATTTTTAATCGTTTTTTAATAAGGCCCTTGATACTTTTTGAAATGTTTAAAAACCAAGCTTCTCACAAAAAAGCCTAACATTCATTTTTTTAAATTTTTGAATTTACTTTGGATGTAACTTCGGAAAACGGTACTACAAGAGATATAAGACTACCAATTTGGGTATTTCTAGTGGAACCCGTGAAAATGAGACCCCCCCCCCTCCTCCTCATCAATAATATAATTTTAGGAGGAAGCAATAGTAGACATTTGCATGTCGCGAAAAGACCGAAGTCTGTTGAAAAAATTCGAACAAAATTAAACGTAAATAAAAATATGATGTAATGACTCTTTTCTGACTTCATTTTTCATGATAATTTTCGCGTTTGCTTCGTTCGAGCATTTAAAATACATTATAGGTACCTATGTGCTAAGTCTCATTTTGTGTGAAATATTCCTGTATTTTGAAAAATCTCATCTGAAATTGTGCTAACTTTTCAATTTCTCTTCTCGCTTGGACCTTGACTTTCTTGATTTTCCAACATAACCGTAGTCGTATAACATGTTTTACCCTTTCCATCCTTAAGGAAATACCTCCAGGTGGGTCTCTGTATTAGGCCAAATAAAGTAGGTTGAATAGAAATCACTTATCATATTTTGAGAATTGTAACACGTTAAGAAATCCAACTTTAGGCTTTTCAATATTGTACTCCGCCCTTTAAATCTAAAGGCCACCAAACCTTCGTATGTACATACATACGCGTACAGTGGTGCGGTAATCTCATTAGGCCTTCGAGAAGTCCTTCCTCCACCCATCTGGACAAAAGTCCTCCAATTTCTCCAACAGGTCCATTAAAAAAAAATTGTACGTCATTTTGACCATATTTTTTTTTTTACCCAAAATGAACATTAGGGTGGAATAAAAAAAAAATCTGTTGAGAAGTGAATTTGAGTAATTTTTGATTTTTACCAAATTCAAATCGTTCACTCAAACACCTAAAAATCAAGCTATTTTTTTGGCCACCTACAATAATTTTTGATGAAATTTTTCAAAAAAATTTAATTTTCAGTGCTAAAAAATTTTAACTAATTTTTTGATACTTTTAGTAAAAGTGCTGCCAAATAAAATTTTCTAAAAATTGCATAGTTGAAATGTAGTTGGCAGCACTGGTATGAAATTTTTTTGAAAATTTTCATTATAGTACAGGAAATATAGCAAAATTTGGAATCGTTGGGGGAAAGCTGAATTTTACATTATTTGTACATAATAGCCTACCAAACAGGCTCCTAAAAGTTGCACACCCAACTCGCAGTCTACCCCGCAAGAGGTCAATAACCTCTGCGGATATACGTATTTTGACTGTAGCGCCGAAAGGAAGGGTCGGAGAGGGAAAAGTGGCGAAATAAAAAATTTTCTACGTGAAATTTCATACAAACTTGACCAGTTCAGTTGTTCTAGAAATTGCGTTATTCAACTTACAGTGGGGATTAAACTTTTCCAACTTTGAAAAAATTTGAAAAAGTTGGTCATTTTAGGTGTAATTTTAAATTCAAATGAGCTCAAAAATTTTCTGTCGAAAGTTGCATCCGGCAACTTGTGAGTCACCCCCGTATGAGGTCAATAACCTTTGCGAATATGTTTTTTGACTGTTTGGAAAAATTTGTAAAAATAGGTAATTTCAAATGAATCGGTCCTATCCTTACATATTAACTTTTGACAGCATATTTCTGAGCCCATCCTAACTTTAAATTACACCTAAAATTATTATTATTATTTTTTTTTTAATTTCAAAGTTGAAAAAGTGTAACCCCCACTGTAAGTCGAATGTCGCAATTTTGAGAACAACTGAACTGGTCAAAGTTGTATGAAATTTCACGTAGAACATTTTTTATTTCACCACTTTTCCCTCTCCGACCCTTCCTTTCGGCGGCACTGTCAAAAAACGTTTTTCCGCAAAGGTTATTGACCTCGTGTGGGGGTAGCCGGCGAGTTCGGGGGTGCAACTTTTAGGGAGTATGTTTGGTAGGTTATTATGTACAAATAATTTAAAATTCAGCTTTCCCCCAACGATTCCGAGGGTCGCATAAAAATTTTCCCATTATTTCCTGTACTATTATTGGGGACCAAAAAAATAATTATGTGTTTTTTTCGAAAATGAACCTTTTTTGAGGTTCTTAGCTCCGTCCTCCTTTGAGCTGGGAGCCTCAACAATTTTTTGAGATGTCTCATATCCAAAATACACTACTTCACCAATATTCGTCAAAATCTGAAATATTTTTCTTTTTGTTCCACTCTAATGAACATTCCTATTTTTGTACATTCATTAGGTGAGGAGCCCCGGAAGGATTTGTTAGATTTGTATGACCCCTGATTTATAACCCCCCCCCCCAGAATGAATATTTTTTGTTTTGGAGATTTATTGGGGGGGGGGGAGATTTGTGAGATTTTTAAAACCACAAGTTTTGATATTTTTTCACCAAATTTTTCTACTTAGAATGAACATTCTTTATTTTGGAGGTTTCGTACTTTTTTTAATCGTAAACATTGTCGTTACGAGATAATGTCACTTAACATTTTGTTGTGTGAAACAATTATACCGACCTGCGATTTTTTATTTATCGTTGAATGTATTTTTTTTGGCGTTCGACGCATTTTTCTGTCGTGGTTTCTTTATTCCGTTGCAATTTATTGTAACGATAAATCATACCCTTTCTTTTGTTGAGTTCATGTGGATGAGCACCTATCTACTTATTTGATTGAAGGGGGTCCTACACCCCTTCTCCCATCATCAAGGAGGAATTGCTGTTTGAAAATATTCCTTCGCCACACCCCTGTGTGTACCACTGTACCTGTACATTCATAGTCGATTACTTTGGGCTACGTACTGCATAAGCTGACGAATATTTAAGACTCTGAATGAAACACACGGTATTTCCCCAAGATTTTGAGATGCCCTTGGGAACAATACAGACCGTACTAACGTTATAAAATTATGTTTTTTAAGTACTACGTAGGTACTTCCGACGGAAGATGAATAATATAATGTCAAACGTCAATTTTTAAATTGTTTCCTTTAAATTGTTGATCGTTCGAGCATACTCTAAACACGAGCTTTTAATTAAATTAACAGAGAAATCGTTTCCTGGTCATGAATTATAAAAACGACTCGGTCAAAAACTTAACGACGAATATTTCTGTTGAGAATCTCTCGACATTATTCGAATGTTTGGGTACTCTTGATCGATGGAACGCGTACCGTACGAAACGCATGGAATAAAAATGGGCCTGTGTTGTGAAAATTCGGATTTCTGTTCGACTACCTATCGAAACGCAGGCTGATTAGTTATGGATGAAGTGCTAGTAGGTACGTCTGCGTCTACGTCCTACCTTGGTCTTCTGTATGAGGTGGTTCCGAGTTCCGAAAGAGAGCCGGTTACCCGATTTTTCGGGATGTTTGGTTTTAGTCAGGTCTCAATCATTGATTTTATGATCGATTCTTGTTCTGGACACTAAAACAAAGAAATTAAGCCCGTATGCCTTTTTTATCCCCACCCCCCAACATTTCAAACGTGTTTATCGCCTTATCTATGGGTCGTAATGAAAAAATTTTCAAACAGAAGTTGTTCCTTAGCACCTAATGTACATTTTCATTTCTTATCAAAATCCATTTTGGAGCAACTCCTGCCTCCCAAAGGGTACCCCCGGTTAAGATAGGTGAATCGGCCTAAGAGCTACTTTATGAAATTGACCATCAGACATTATTAGGGACCCCAAAAAATAATTTTGGGCCGTATTTTCAACCCCCCACCTCACTCCCCTTCACCCTCACCCCCCAAAATGTCGAATTTTCGTCAAAAAATCTTATCTCGGAACCTAATGAACCAAAAGTTCTGAAATTTATGTGGTGTATACGGGGAGTGGTGACCAATTTTTGAGAATTTTTTCAGATTTTTTTGCACCGCCTTCTAGCCAAAATCCCACTTTGAAAACTTAAAATCGCTCTAATTTCGAAACAAAGACATATATTTTTTCTTTTTGGCACAAATATAGTCCTATTTTGGTACAATAAAATGATATTTTTTTCAGATTTTTAGCGTTTTGAGAACAGACGAAAAAAATGCGGTTTTCTATTGCAAAAAAAATCTGAAAAATTCTCAAAAGTTTGTTCCTCTCACTGTTCATACCTTACCATATAAATTTCAACGACTTTAAATTTATTGAGGGGGGGGGGGGGTGACTAAAACGAGGTGCAAAAAAATCTGAAAAATTCTCAGTTGGTAACCAATTACCATTCTCCATATACAAAAAAAATGAATTTCAAAATTTTGGTTCATTGAGGTACCAAAATGGGATTTTTTGACAAAACTAAATATTGGGAGGATGAGGGTGAAACGGAGTGAGATGGGAGGCGGAATATGCATCCTAAGATTTTTTGGAGTCCTTAATTATGTGTGGTGGTTAGTTTCAAAAAATAGAACGAATGTTTGCCTTATAGTTTTGGAATTGGAGCAATTTTAAAAGTTTGAGGGTGGGTTTTTGGCTGGAATGCATTGCAAAAAAAATCATAAAAAATTCTCAAAAGATGTTACCTTTCCCCATTCATACCATATAAATATTTTCAAAATTTTTGGTTGCGTGAATGACGAAATGAGCATTTTTGAATAGAAAACCGCATTTTTTTCGTCTGTTCTCCCAACACTAAAAATCTGAAAAAAAATATCAGTATATTGTACCAAAGTAGGACTATATTTATGGCAAAAAGAAAATATGTATGTCTTTTAGTTTCGAAATTAGAGCGATTTTAAGTTTTCAAAGTGGGATTTTGGCTAGAAGGCGGTGCAAAAAAATCTGAAAAAATTCTCAAAAGTTGGTCACCACTCCCCGTATACACCACATAAATTTCAGAACTTTTGGTTCATTAGGTTTCGAGATGGGGGTTTTTGACGAAAATTTGACATTTTGGGGGTGTGGTGAAGGGGAGTGAGGTGGGGGGTTGAAAATGCGCCTAAAATTATTTTTTAGGGTCCCTAATAATGTCTGATGGTCAGTTTCAAAATGTAGCTCTTAGGCCGATTCACCTATTTTAACCGGGGGTACCCTTTGGAAACAAAACATGAGTTTTCGAAAAACTTCAAAATCACGTTTTCTTTATTTTAATCGAATAGTTTCGGAGATACGACAAAATTTGTCATCATAAAAAGTATTCAGAATTGAATTTCCTTTCCAATGAGCTCTATCACGACCATTTTCATCAACTTTTCCTGAAAGAGTGGGTCTCTCCCCCTTTCTCATTTTCACAGAAGTTGGACCCACGAACGAAATTTGTTTCAAAATGAAACCCATTAATGAATGAAATTCTACATTATATATCGAAGAACAAAAATCGTCCAATTTGTTTTCGTGGGTTCAACTTTTGAGATAAGGGGGAGGGGGAGAGATCCACCCTGTCGGGAAAAATTGATGAAAATGGTCGTGAAACAGTTCATTGGAAAGGAAATTCAATTCTGAATACTTTTTATGATTACAAATTTTGTCGTATCTCTGAAACTTTTCGCTTAAAATGAAGAAAACGTGATTTTGAAGTTTTCTGAAAATTGTTTCATTTTCAAATTTGGGGGTAGGAGTTGCTCCATAATGGATTTTGATGAGAAATGAAAATATACATTAGGTACTGAGGAACAATTTCTGTTTGGAAATTTTTTCATTACGACCCATAGATAAGGCAATACACTCGTTTGAAATGTTGGTGGGTGGACCCTGAGAAAAGGGGAAGGGGATAAAAAGGGCATACGGGCTTATTTTCTTTGT
This sequence comes from Pseudococcus viburni, assembly GCA_033439095.1. NCBI lineage: Eukaryota > Metazoa > Arthropoda > Insecta > Hemiptera > Pseudococcidae > Pseudococcus > Pseudococcus viburni. Next base: position 2,150,839 of record JAVBJF010000002.1, on the reverse strand, counting down.
ATTAGGGTCCAGAACAAGAATCAACCATGAAATCAATTTTAACAGAAATTTCGCGTGGAAGCCTTTTTTGTACGGTTGAGACCGGACTATTTTTTAAATAGCGATCCTTCGGCTGGTATTATTTGGCAACCCGCATGGCTATAACATAACCTTTTATCCGCTTTCCGCTACGTCTCCTACCAGTAATGCACAGTGCAGCGCAACATTGCGGCGCTGCGGCTGTGCGAGTCGAATAAGTTGCCTAACTAACTGATTAGTTGCAGTCGAAAAGATGGAACGAGTGACGGAGTGTAGAGTGTAAAAATATTGCCCACGGTGGTGGTTTTTGTTTTTTGCTGGGCGAAAAGTTGTGACGAAATTTTTCCAATTCGAGATAAGACTCGCCTCATTGCCATCTCACGCCAGCTACTCGATTCTACGGCGTTTAATCGTAGTATTTCCTTTGCAAGGTATGATTCCGCCTAGTCCTCCGCCTCAGGACGAACCGGTCAGCGGTGGCGACGAAAAATCCGAATCGGCCGGCTCGGGCGTGAGTAACATTCGGTTCCACGTGACCGTCGAGGAAGGCGACGACGACGACGACGATATGGACGAGGGCACGACTTTCGGCGGAGGAACGTTTTCCGAAATGTGACTAGATCGGCGTAGCCAACGTGAACGTGAACGTGAGGTTATCGTGACGCCAGCGTCAACGACAGCGACAGCATCGCCGGTACTAGCCCGTATCGTGGGCACGTTGAACGCGTCCGCTCTCAGCAAACGCCTTTTTCACATCATCTCGCATTAGGAATACGATACCGTGCCGTCGCTGTGTATCTCTTTTTTAAAGTTACCATTTTTTTGTGCTAATTTGCATTTGTTTTTTCTATTTGTAGTCTCTTTTTTTCTCTGACGTGTTTTTGTTTTCCTTCCTGTCTCCCTTCCTCGCTCTCCTCTTTCTTCCTCTCTGTACCTATCTCGCTCCCTCCTCCTCTCTCTATCTCCTCTTTCTCTCTCCCTTTCTTTACATATTATTATTTTTTCATTTTTTCGTTTTGTTTTTTTGTCATGTTTTGTTTTGTTTTGTCTTGTCTCGTTCGTCGATCGTCGATCGTTGATTGTATACACGACGCGGCGACGGCGACGCGACGCGACGGTGAAAGTGTAAAACTTCGCCGGTATTGACCATTATTGTGTACCTAGTACCTACGTATGTATCTAATTATACACACCCGAGTGTAATACCTATACGATGTATGATGTAGATTCGCCGGACAAGGATATTCCATCTTTTTCGTCCGATCGCGAATTATTCAATACCTAAGTCTATTTTACAATGGCCGAAGGCGAGAAAATTCATTTTTTTGTAACTAGTCAATGAGATATATTATACGCGGTTCTCGGCGCTGATTACATACGGGTTCTCTTCTGTGATGTTGAAAGTATCTTCGATGCTTTTTCACCTAATACCTACATGCCGATCCCGTCTCTTACCTTATTTCATCAAAAGTCGAGTTAACGGAATAGAAGTTGATCCCAGGCCCAGTTTCGATAAATGTACGTACTATAAAAGTGGTCCAGCAAAATAACCGAGTTTTTTGTACGTGACGGTTGAGTCGTCGTAAACGAAATTTTTTCGAGCTCGGTGCAGCAGGGTGTCCACTTTTTGAAAAACTTTCGGGAATTTTAAAAATCTGGAAAAGTTGGGAAATTTTAGAAGTTTACCTGGAATTTTTCTAAAAGTCAAAAAAAGGATTAATCATCTGAAACGGGTTTCTTTGCTTATTTTATTCTTTTTCGAACAAATTTTCGTCCTTGCTTTACTGGCACTTTGCAAAATTAAACTGAATTTTTTTTTGTAATTTATTTTTAAAAAGTTGTGATGAAAAAAAAAACATGATTTCCTTGAGCATTAGGTATGTTGAATACAAGGGGGAGGCGATTGCAAAAGCAAAAGAAAATTATCAGTAATGTTTTGGAAAACTTCATTGCCTTCCAAAATGGAAACGATAATGAAAAATTCATGGAAAAATTACGAGATGATCCAATCTGCAGGAATTTTGGGCACTAAGGTAAGATTGCTATATATGGATCCCGTTTTGTTTTTAGGCTCTGAACTGACTCCATTACCCCCCAAAAATGAGGGAATAGGCTTAAATTGCACCCAGAAGTGTTGGCTGTCACCCCCTCTCAACAGAATTTCAGAAATTGGACTTCTCTGATTTTCGGCAATTTTTTATGTAAAAAGGTGATTTTCAAAAAAAAAATAAAAATGGGCGCCTATGAACTCCCACAAGTTAATAAAAAACATTTTGGGGGCTTTGCAAACTTTTCTCATCTGTAATGGTGAATATTCAAAAAAAATTGGGCGTCCATGAGCTCTCAAAAGTTAAAAAAACATTTTTGGGGGAGGGGAGTCTATGCTTTGCAAACTTCACGTGATTTTTCAAAAAAAATTGGGCGCCTATGAACTCCCAAAAGTTGAAAAAACATTTTTCGGTGGGAGGGGGGTCCATGCTTTGTAAACTTTACTCATCTGTAACGGGTAGCAATTTTTCAAAAAAAAAAATTGGGCGCCTATGAACTCTCAAAAGTTGAAAAAACATTTTCTGGGGAGGGGAGTCCATGCTTTGCAAACTTCACTCATCTGTAATGGTGATTTTTCAAAAAAAAAATTGGGCGCCTATGAACTCCCAAAAGTTGATAAAACATTTTTCGGTGGGAGGGGGTCCATGCTTTGTGAACTTTACTCATCTGTAACGGTGGGTGATTTTTCAAAAAAAAAAATTGGGCGCCTATGAACTTCCAAAAGTTGGAAAAACCATTTTTCGGTGGGAGGGGGGTCCATGCTTTGTGAACTTTACTCATCTGAAACAGTGATTTTTCAAAGAAAAAAAATGGGCGCCCATGAACTTCCAAAAGTTTTGAAAAAAAGCATTTTTCGGGAGGGGGTCCATGCTTTGTGAACTTACTCATTTGTAACATTATGAGTCAAAAATAACGCAAAATTACAAAATTTCAATCATTTTGATACCTGATGAAAACAGAATCAAAAGGGTCCATATTAAGAGCCTTCAAATCATAATTTTAAGATCGACCTATATCGAACTGGGATCATCCGATGTCCAAAATCAATAAATTATATTCTTTCGAAAGTACTTAAAATGTACTACAACTTATACGAAACGAAAATTTAAAAAAAATCCATGAGCAATTATCACACAAAAAGTGATGGGCAAAAAAAGGTTGAAAAGTGAAATTTTGTTTTTCGGCTCTAATTTTTCAAGAGGGCTTATACGATGGAACTTTCTTCATGTACTTCATCTGTGGCATTGAGGGCAACTAAAAGGCCGAGGTCCATAATAGATACGGATTCATATATTATGGTAACCTTACCTTAATATTTGACATTTCAAAGAGGGAGGGAAAATTTTGAACCTACAAGATTGCAGGAAAATAATAAATGTGTTGCTAGGTATCATCTCAAACCATTCCTCTGGACAACCTCAACCTGTGCATCACATGAAGGAATATCCCCTATCCCCCTCTAATGCTTCATAGATATTTTTGTAAACGATCTGGAAACTCATGGAAAATTCATTTCTGAAATATTGTGGACACGCTGCGCAAAAATGCTCTCAAAATTTTGAAAGAGTGTGTAGGGAGTGGATGATAATACATCATTTTTGGATATAACGGGGTACCATTAAAAAAAACTTGAGATGAACACGTTGCCTATCTTGATACCTAATTGAAGGGGCAAATGCTGGTTCCAAAAAAATCATGTAAAAATTTTTTCAACCATGGGAATGGATAGTACTTTGAAAACTGAACAAATTTTCATCTGATGACTTTTTGCCTAACTTTGAAATTGAAGGGGCTATTAAAAAATTTTTTAGTTAAAAGAATTATTTTAAAATGATTCAACCAACACCAAGAGACTGAATAATACGTTGAGAACTGAAAAAAATTATTCTGAAGACTTCTTGCCTAACATGAAAAATAAAGGGGCTGCGGGTCATTCAAAATTGAGAATATTTGAAAATTTTTTGTAGCTCGCTTATTTTGAAAGATCCGTCGCCCCTTTATTTTTCATGTTAGGCAAAAAGTCTTCAGGACAAGATTTGTTTAGTTTTCAACGTATTACCCAGTCCCTTGGTTGAATCATTTTAAATTAATAATTCTTTATACCTAAAAAAAATTTTATAGCCCCTTCAATTTCAAAGTTAGGCAAAAAGTCATCAGATGAAAATTTGTTCAGTTTTCAAAGTGCTATCCATTCCCATGATTGAAAAAATTTTACATGCTTTTTTGGAGCCAGCTTTTGTCCCTTCAATTATCAAGATAGGCAACATGTTCATCTCGAATTTTTTTTCTGTATTGTTTTTCCATTAAACAGCTGAAAAACACCTACTCTGAAAAAATTTTACGTTACTGGAAAAAGCTAAAGATATTTGAAATAAGGGAAATCTGTACCATTTCAATTTACATTTACTTAATGTGCACCATCGACGATGGTAAAAAATTCATCGATTTCATTTCTGTTTGGGTTCACTTCGTATTACTTCGGAAACTCGTGCCAACTGAAATACCTACCAGAACCCAGGATGTATGGAACTAGCCGTGTCATCGTGTGCGCATTTAGAGCCTTTATACCTACCTACCTATCAATCTATCTATGTGATAACTACGAGTATACCAAATTCGAGTTGCGTTCTGTCAGGGTCGATACATCCGACAGCTGAGCACTGAATTAATTTTTTCCACCAGGTAGTCCATCTGATTTGCGAATACGAATTTTTGTGCAATTTTTATGCACAGCTGAAAGTTAAATTGAAGGGTGTATCGGTCGTTTCAGCTACGCCGTCCATTATTATTACCTACCTACCTACCTACGTATATTCTATAATGATTGCATTTCGTATGTATGGGTGCGATGCACCTACATATACCTTTATAATTGAGTAGGTACTAGGTATATATATTTTGTATTTGTGTGGTGCAGTAGTCTGTAGACGATTATCGGAAAAATTACCGACTCGATGGTCTCTACATGTATCACGACTACGATGCGATGTACCTATACCTAAATTGCCTACCTATTTACGAGTATTTGAATAAAATTACGTGTAACGCGCCTAGTATAGGAATCTTTTACGCGGTATTTGTACGTATATGATAATTCATACATATAGGCTATACTGTAATACATTACAACATAATGAATCTCCTTTCAACGCTATTAACATTATTCTAGTCCAAGTTAGAAAAATTTTTTTTATCATTTTTCCTTCGTATTCGTTGTTTAGCGCGTGTTTTGTCGTGTTTGATGACTCTTTTGTTTATGTATTGTTTTATGTCGCATTACCTCTTATATTACCTATTTATTCTAGGATATCTAATCTACGATTAATTTTGATTAAGTACGTGTGAATGATACGCCCCTCCCTTCGCCCTGCTCCCCCGGCCCCCTGTCCCTCTATTTCGCAATACTACATATCTATACGTATGTTTTCTTTTTCGTTTTTTTTTTCGTTTCTGTTTTTGTTTTTGTTTTGTTTATCATTTTTTACATCACCGTGTACTAATTTTTTTACTATTATTGTTACTACCACTATCGCATAATTATTCTTTTATTTTTCTTTTGTATTTTATATTTTGCGTTATATACAGTAGCGGAATAATTATCTCTGTATCGTACGTTTTTGAGACACTCATTTTTTTTTTTTTTGGAAGCGTTGCCGCGCGCGTAGCTATATCCTCTTCCGAGATATACCTATTCATAGAAAAGAAGCTTACCTAATGTGATAAAATATACTTTTATACGAGATACGTGATAAGGTTTTTCAGTTTCTCCCCCTTTGTTTTCCCCTCTCTTTTACGCGGTATAACGAAAATCAAAATCAATTGTATAAAATACGTACCATATTGAATACCTACTTGTGTTCGAAAGGTTTCTGTGGTAGTGGCGAAAATAAAATTTCCCTGATTGCGAGCGGATTTGGTGAAACTGCACGCAGATATCGTAGTGTAACCAATTCGCTTGACACTTGTCAGAAATGATGACTGATGAAAAATTTTTCGCGCTGTTACGACATGGAACCGGTTGATCGCTGTAGGTATCCAAATAAAGGAAAATTTTCTACATATCATCATTTAGATATAGGTACCTGTTACTTAATTCGTAGATTCCTTTCTTTTTTTCTCTCTTTCTGTTTTTTTTTTTTTTGGCTTCTTGGAAGTATTAATTTTTCTCGACACGTAGGTGTCGTGTAGGTACTATGTAAACTTATGCACTCACTCAGCACTCTTAATTTCATTGCGAATTGTTCGACTTGATAATCTCGTTTACTCGCTACCGTATGTACGTCTTGCGACTACGGTTGCAAGAAGTATTAGGGTGGATTGAAAAACATCGTATCTCGGATTTGACGAAAATTGGCGAGGTGGTTTATGTTGTGTGGGATACCTCTCAAAAAATTGTCAGTCCTCAGCTCGAAGAAATACGGAGCAAGGAGACTTCAATGAAAGATTATCTTTAAAAAAATGGAATTTTCAACTTCTGGACAGTGTCACCTGCTGAGAACCCCGATCGTCTCGCTAAAAAGGTGAGATTTGAGCCCCCCCCCCCTTCAAACCATCAACTTTGAAATTGAATCGCTCGAACATCTCAAACGAATCAAAAATAATATTCCGTCACCTAGAATATTTTTGATGGAATTTTTCAAAAAAAAATAATTTGAATTTTTTTAGTGATCAAGAAATGTTTTGGCTTACATTTCGAGTCATCGAAGAATCAATTTCAATTTTACGAAAATTCGTGAATTAAAATGCAATTGGCAGAACTGGTATGAATTGAATTTTGAAAAAATTTGTCAAAAAATTATTCTAGGCGATCAAAAAAATTCTCGAATTTTTCACTATTCGAATGATTGATTAGAATTTGGTAAAAATCAAAAAATCTTCAAATTCACAATTTGCCACTTTTCAGCCTTTTTTATGAAAGACAAAAAGTACCTAATTCCAAATTTTAAAATTGGCACGGTTTAGGGAAGTGTAGAAATTGAATTCGTGTCTTCTTAGGAGGGTGGCTGAGATTCCCAGTTGGTGGCATTACTGAAAGTGGAAAAATTGTGTTTTTTTCGAAAATTAACCTAATTTGAGATCCTCTAGTTCCGTCTCTTTTTGATCTAAAATGCTCAAATTTTTTTAAGGGGCTCTCTCAAAAGGAGGTGGAGTGGTGAGTTGATTCCTTGAATTCAGAAATGTGTGAATTGATTCCCACTTTTTTTTTTAGGTATGTACGAATTGGCTCCCATTTTTTTCCCGGGTATATACGAATTAATTCCGAACCCTTTAAATTTTTGAAAATGTGGGAAATTCCTTCGATTTGATATCGTATTTCGTAAAGTCAGGCATCATAGCGGGTCACTTTTTTAGGGTGTTTGTCACTTTTTTCGACTTCAGTCACTTTTGGTCACTTTTCACGTCTAAAAGGTCACTTTGGTCACTTTTCCCTTCAAAAGTCACTTTTTTTGCATTTTCAAGCAAAAATTCAAATTTTCACGTGAAAATTCAAAATTCATCAATAAAAAAATTAAAAGTTGATGATGATTTTTCAAAAAAAATTGCATTCTATTTCTAAATTTGAAAAAATTCTATTTTTTTAAATCAGTAAAGTAATTGATTTTTGAGTCAATTCCCCATTTGACGGAATAAATCAATAATTTTGACTAAAATAAATAAATCAAACAATTGAAATATCACAGATTTTCAAATAAATCCATTTCACTGATTCAAAAAGGCACAGTTTTACGAAAATTGATGATTTAGATTTAGAGAATAGATACTTATATAGGTCATATATTCAGTTTTCAATTTTTCTTTGCTCAAATCTGTATAATTAAATTAATTAAGTATGTATACCTATCTGCCTCCTAAAGTGCCACTAAAAAAAATTAGATTTTTAGATTACCTAATTTTTTCATTGAATTTTGACCCCCTCCCCTCATTTTTTCTTGAATTCTCAGCCCTCTTTTTTTTGATATAGTAGAGGTGAAATATAAAACCGGAACTTTTTACGAATTCCGGAACATTTTTGGAAACTTATTAGAATTTGGCAACACTGTGTGTTACAACCGCAATGAAATTATTATTTGTTTGTAGTTTTGACGAAGGAATTTAATAAAATTATTCACGTTCTTTCAGTTTGTCTTTAAAATGATTGCAGGACACTTCAAAAAAAATCCCCCCATCTTAAAAATTGAATTTGTGGTTACATTTTGCTCATTTTTTGGTTACTTCTTGTTCGAAAAAAGTCACTAAAAGTTACTTAATTTTGAGAGAATTTCGCTATGATACCTGGAATGAAATTATTCGCGTCGTTTCAGTTGATTTATCTTTGAAATGTTTGCAGAAAACTACAAAAAAAAAATCCCCCGAAAAAATCGAATTGTTGGTTACTTTTGGTCATTTTTTGGTCACTTTTTGTTCAAAAAAAGTCATTAAAAGTCACTTTTTTTCTTCGAAATTTCGCTATGATGCCTGTGTAAAGTAAGAAAACCTAAAATCTAACCATCTGAGACCTGGGGGGGGGGGGAGAAAGATAATAATATTGGGATATACCACTTGAAAAAAAATTGGAAATCAACTCGCTCATATCTCTCCCCCCCCCCCTCCCACAAAAAAAGGAAACCAACTCGTACGTACTCCGAAAAAAAAGAATCATTTCGCTCATCCTTTCACATGAATATGTCGTTGGGAATTAACTCACCTACAGCCCTCAAAAGTGAATCATTTCCCAATTTTTTTTAAAATCCAGAACTATTTTTTTTTAACCTGCCCTAATAGTTTGGTACTCTGAAAGATAATGATTTTGAAAATTGAAAATCGTTTGCGATTGACATTTTTAAAAAGAGCGCATATTGCACAAAATATGACCAATTTTTCGTTCAATTTTTTCTCCAATTACGTACATGGCAGTCGCATTTGAGATACGCGAATGCGGGCATTTTTACGTACAAAATTTTATCGTTTATTGTCGATTTGGTGTTCTATTGTATGTACTACCGTCTGTATTTTGTTTTCATTTGAAATTTTTAGGTATTAGAATATAAGTTCCTAATTCCTGTATTGTGACGGATGATCTGCCGAAGTGCGAGCTTCGGTTCATACTTACATTTTACATAGATACATATGGAAATAAGTTACTGCCGCATTTATTATGATTAGACAATTTGGAAAAGAAAGAACGATAAACATAAGTATATGTATTACCGAAGGCAATACCTAAAAATACTTTTACTTATAAGTAGGTTCATATTTTCGATTAACCGCATCATTCGCTTGCGTAGGTATTTTTAATTTTGAAATTTGTATTGTAAATACGCGGTTTTTTTTTTGTTCAGCTATAATAGTACATTACATTACTAGGTTAAAAAAGTGGGTGATTATAAACGAGTGTAAAGTTACAGCGCGAGCCGAAGGCGAGAGCTGTAATTGCACGAGTTTATAATCGCTCACTTCTTTAATCAAGTAATGTAACGTGCTTTTTATAACGAACGTGTATAGTACACCATTGTACCTTTGTTGTTTAGATGCAAAAAGTTCGTCTTTTCGGCGACCAAAATAAACCAGTTTGCAAAATGAAACAGTTTCAAGATTTCAATGGTTTCATTTCATTAACCAAAAATAAACGAGTGATTCTGATTTTGAAGAAAATAAAACATATTCGTCATGTATTACAATTCATAGATTACTTTACAAGCTGGTGATTGCGCGTTTTTCTGCCATTTATCAACTGTATTCAAATCACCAGACCACTGATTAACGTAATTTCATGAAATTCACCATCAATAGGTATGTTCTTTTTGATCATTTTACAAGTAAATTACTGATATGTTCGCGGATTTTTTAAATTCCTTAACAAATTACGTGATACATTTACAAAATTCCAAAATTGGCAAGCAGAAACAAATTCTATCCTCTTATCTGTTATGTTTACCAAAAATGGTGTAGCCAAATGATCAACTTTTACGAAAAACCGTTGCATAAAGTTTACATTATGACACTAGGGAGTTTGAATTACTTTATAGCCCTACAATTTTGGTCGCTCATAAAGACGTACTTTTTGCAACTAGCAACAAAGGTATAATGGTGTACATTATACACGTAAGTTATGAAAAAATCATTATACGTAGCTTATTACGATATTATTATTATTACGATCGTTCTCAAAAAAAAAAAAGAAAATAATAAAAAAATAGGAATTTGTTCGCCAATATAGATTTTTGGTTAGTAGGTATATCTACTAAACGAATGAGCGAGAATACTTACAGATGATTTTAGCTTCCGTAGGCAGGATCGACCTGCCCACATCCTCCATATTGTGTGGTACTGATTTTAAAATCATCTGCGGTACCTACGAAATTAGATGAACTTACTGTTTCTTCCATAGGTAATGTAGAAAATTTTGTGATTAGAGAAAAACCTCGTGTGTAATTTTTTTGTATATTATAATACCCACCCAATTGTATTTATATAGGTACCTAGGTACTTGTAAGATTATGTAGAGTCGATTTTTGCGTTATATTTCGGCCTCTCTGTCTTTGTGAGACATTTCCGCAAACGGAGCATCAAAACGAGTGCGAAAATAATTTTTAGCATCTTGTTCGATGGTCGGAAATCGATCAATAATATACCTTAACTTTATACGTATCCCTCGTCAGTACCTAATATGTTAAAATCAAAAGGTCAATTTCGTGCTATAATGCAATTGGTCTCGTATACCTATTAAATTTGTATATTGTCTTCTTACTAAATTATTAGGTATAGAATGTACGAATAATAGGTACATAGTGTATGTTCCGGATTTTTTTTTTAAGTACTTAAATCTAACAGTTAAGTTCAATTTTTACTCTCAAAAATCCAATCGATAATTCGACTAAAATTAAAAATTCAGGGGGGAGGGGTTGTCGAAAGAAAAGAAATATTTAGTTTCGTGTGTTTTCATTTTACTGATTTTTAGATTCTTCATTCAATAGTATAATTAGGCGTCTATTTTTTTTAAATATCTATGTGAAAATTGAAGTATACTGGCATCTGGCAACACTGTAGAAGTATTCATAAGGAGACGAATTCAACTGCAACAGTTATCAAAATCCCAAAAATTTGACTTCTTACTGGCCTAATAAGTAGGTAATACCTGCCTACCTACCTACCTACCTACCTAAACATATTTTCAAAAATAATATAAAAAGACAAAATTGTATGCTCAACTCACCTACTGCTCGAGGCGAACCGATGATGACGAATATACCGAAAAAATACCTATTGTGATTGAAAAAAGAGTAAACAATTTCTATGCTTTTTCAGCATATTTTCCAAATATATTTTCGACGTGTTAGGATTGGAAATTTCTTCGTTGAAAAAAAAAACAAAGAATTATTAGCTTCGCTTCGGGCATTCCTGAAAAACTAAACATCCTGAACTAAAATGGGCATTGTTGGTCTCCTCTAACCCCCCCTCCCCCCGATTCATGAACAAGCCTGTTTGATTAATATATAAGTTATTGATAAACCTGAAAGTATACCTAAAACTAATCTTCAGTACAGTACGACACAGAAATTTTGTCCATCAAATTTTCAGTCCTACCTATAGGGTGTCCACAAATTGAGAAACCGGTTAGGTCAAAAAATTGGGATCCGAGTTTTTTTTATTGAAATAGAGTCTACACCCCGACGCGATTAAAATGTGGTACGTTTTTTTGAAACCGGTTCAACAGTTTCGAACCAGTTGTCAATAATTTCCAAAAAAGTGGAGATATGAAAAAAAGTCTGAAACAAAAGTTGTAGAGAATTCAAAAAAAATCATTTTTTGTTCCATAATTTTTTTCCCATCTTGCAAAGGAAGGAAGTTATGGTACAAAGAACTCAGTATTTTCTCTTTTTTAAACAATAATTCTTTTCCGCTGCTAGATGGAAAAAAAATTACAGAACGTAAAATGTCCAGTTTTTGATTCTCTGCAACTTTTATTTCGAGCTTTTTTTGATATCTCCACTTTTTGATAACTGGTTATCGACTTGAAAAAAATCTAAGAACGGTTTCAAAAAAGTGGAGATATCAAAAAAAGTGTGAAATAAAAGTTGTAGAGAATTAAAAACTGAGCATTTTGTGTTCTGTGCTTTTTTTTCTCACCTAGCAATGGAGACGAGTTATGGCTTGAAAAAGACAAAATTATACTCAAATCTTTTATACGAAAACTTCTTTCCATTGCAAGATGGAAAAAAAGTTATGGAATAGAAAATAATTGTTTTTTAATTCTCTACAACTTTTGTTTCAAACTTTTTTCCATTTTTCCACTTTTTCAAATATTATTGACAACTGGTTCGAAACTGCTGAACCGGTTTCAGTACTGTGTAAACTTGATTTCAACAAAAAAAAAAGAACCCTGATTTTTTGAGCCAAACCGGTTTCTCAATTTGTGGACACCCTATAAGTCGGACTAAAAGTTTGATTATCGATCTTCAATAATGTCCCGTTTCGTCTTGGCATCTCTTTTCAGTTCTAAGATACTGAGAAGTGTTTCAAGTGGACAAGACTTTTGTGTCATACTGTATATTCAACTCCCTTTTGAAAAAAATTTCAGTTGTGAGCTCTAAACATTGTAGTCTTAAGTGATTAGCCATCAGTGTTGCCAATAATGAACGATTAATGACTGATTCTATGTAGATCCCTCGTGGTATTTTTTAGACTAGTTTTTGTTCGTTTTTAAAATTCTCAATTTTTTATAGCAGCGAAATTATTGTAAAATCTACCTATCAAAAATCAGGCTATCGCAATTTTTTAGTGACCTAAAATGTATACCAACTCGAAATTGCGTTGGTAGAAGTGTGTCCAAACATGATTCTTGTTGGTAGGCATTTAAATATTTCCAAATTAGGTACCGAAAATGTATCAATAAAGATGTAATATAATTAAATATGTACAAGATCAAGATGTACCTGACTTATACAAATCGATGTAATGATTTTGAAAAATCAAGCAGTCTACTCGTAAATCATACATGCCTCATCTCATAACCTTCATTTATTACATATTTACCTACCTACCTAGTACCTACCTAGATCTAAAATCTAATTACATACTAATACCTATAGCTTTTTAAGTGAGATTTCAACCAAAAAAATAGGTATTTTTATAGAAATAGACTCTTATCGCTTGATTAATTTTAATTTTTTCCCCTCTCTAGTGTAATCGCGATACGTTTACCGTTACGCGATTAAATTAAATTTTAAGCGTCAGTTGAACTGGTTGTATTAAAAAGTAGAGTATTACCCATATATCACGTTTGTACTGTACGTACTGTCTGAGAAAGTATTACGCGTATGTAGCCTGCGCAAAGTGCCATAGATTTTTTTTTGTTAAAATGTATAATAAATATTTAGTTTTTAATTTGTGTACATATAATTACGTATATACATTTTAAGAAACGATGATGTGCTTTTATCGTTCTGTGTTTTTTTCCCCCGTATGCATGTATTTGAATTGAATTACTTACTATTCGTATAAATGTTTTTACAATATGAAAAAAAATTGTAACGTAGTAACTATTTTTAATTAACGATTTTCCGTATTTTCTTTTTTCTGTCGTGTTTTTTTTCTGTTTATCTTTCTTTTTTTTCTGTACAAATGTTATGAACAATAAATTCTTTGTTATAAAAATTTACACGGTTGTTTAAGCTTTCTTTTTTGTATGGGTTTGGGTTTAGGTTTAGGTTCTTGTACATGTACACTTATTTACTTATTAGTGTGATAGAGGCGTTTGCTTGGCTAGATGAGAGACGACAAAGACGTGAATTATTCGTGCGCCAATTGTATAACATAATTGAGCGTGTCCGATTCGCGAGAGTTGAATTATCGCTATACTTTGGAAATGATTACCCACTATTACTATTTCGATCTCATCTGCTGCAATATTATCGTCGAAGTCGAATACTTGCAGCGTTCGGATCGATAATGAATACAAATCATTGTTCTCTTCAAGTTCAGTGTGTCAATGTAGCCATCAACCCATCGGAATGCTTTAGTTTCAAAGCGATTAAGTATAAGCAAATACAAAAATACATTGGTACCAGTGACGTACCGATGGGGGGGGGGAACTTCCCCCCGAGGAAATTTTTTACTTGTGAGTTGGGAAAATTGAACATTTCAACACATCAGTTGGGAAAATTGGACAGTTGGGATTAATTTTTTTGATGAAAAATAATAAATAAAATATAATTATTTCAAAAGTTGGAAATCAACAAAATTTTCACTTGTTCCAACTCAAAATTGGTAATTTTCCCAACTCGAAAACGGTAAATTTCCCAACTCAACATTGGTAATTTTCCCAATTCAAAATTGGTTATTTTTCCAACTCAAAATTGGTCGTTCTCCCAAGTGATGAGTAAAAATGTCAGTTGGGACGATTAGTATTTATTTTTTTAATTAAAAAATGAATAAATAAAATGGTTGCCTATTTTAACAGTCGGAAATCAACAAAATTTTCAATTGTTAGTTGGGAAAATTAGTCATTTTCCCAACCTTTTCCAACTGAAAATTGATCATTTTCTCAGCGAAGAATTATTAAATCGTTGTAATAAATGCTTTTTTAGAAAAAAAATTATTAATTACCTTGCAATTTAAAAATTTTCACTCGTCAACCAAAAAAAATTTATAGTTGTACTTGTAATTTAAAAGAGATTTTTTCGCACTTTTCTTCAAAATTATTCCAATTAATTTCATTGTTGTTAATTTATTCTCCTTAAAACTTAGTTTTGATGTTTGAAAATTCAATTTTTCAAAAGCTTCGGCCTCGCTACGCTCGGCCATGATATATGTATTTCTGCTTTAATCATTTCAAAGTAGAAACCGTCGATTTTTCATTAAAGTTTATTTTTCCAAAACATTATTTTATTGCACATTCAATTTGAGGTTTTCTAAAATTTTCGCCCTCGCTTCGCTCGGGCCAAATCCATCTCCCTATTCTTTACATTGAAATTACAAAATTTTATTGATGTAAAATTATAATTTTACTTCGAAACTCCACCCTTTCTTCGCTCAAGGCAAATAAACTATTTCGTATGTTTTTTCAACTACAATGACATTGCTTGTAGGTTTAAAAAATAATAGTTTGGAGCACCTAACCAATGAAAAATTTATTCAGATTTCTTATCTCAAAAAGGGTCTTATAGTAATGGGTTGTAAAAACTTCAAAAGTTCGCAAAAATGATGAAAACGAGTAAAAAAATCAAAAAACCTCGCGACTTGGGGAAAAATCAGTACCTACGGAAAAGTTTGAAAAAAAATTGGATTGGTTCGCAAATTTGAATCCCCCCCTCCCCCCCACGAATTCTGATATCGGCTATATGTAGTTGGGAATTTTGAGAATTTGAGTTGGGATTTTCACCTCTTCTCCCCCCCCCCCCCCCTGGAAAATGCCTTCGGTACGTCACTGATTGGTACAATTCGATCTATCTCTGAAATATTGTTGAAAAAAATTATCTCATTGGACCAAGTGAACGCGGTTGAACGTTCTTACCTATAGACCTATCTGGCTAAAAAATTGAATGCTACCGCTGGACATCGCGCAGTGTGAATGCATTTGGAGAATTCTAAACAGCTAGTAGAATGTCGCGTTTATGTGTATAAGTAGGTACCTACCTAAGTTTACGTGCGGTGCGTGATATATTGACCGAGTGCCCGCGTCTTTTGACCTCCATACAGGCATACAACTCGGCTAAATTTACTGAGAACAGATAACGGATTCGGATTCCAGTGATCGACTGTAAAGTACCTTTCAGGTATGCTCTGTAGCCGCCGCGTTGATGACCGTTTGAAAACCTATATTTTTTTTCGATTTCCACGTGACATGTACGTAAATTTTTATTTTTTCATTCTTAGTGATTAGTGCGGTTGCGATTTTGTTATGTGTGTACTGGGCTATTCCATAGTAACTCGAATCAAAAATGAAGTCTGGTCTTCTGATGTCGCTCAAATTTTTTTACGAGTTCCCCTTGATGGTCTATTTACATAAACCCAATCATTTCTCTCCTGACTCTCATGGTGGTAGGGGGGGGGCGGCTCATCATTTTTATGCGATTGCGATTTTATGCAAAATTACCCAAATTTGAAGGCTCATATCTCGAGATTAGTTGTACTTGGGGGAAAACTGTTTGCGGAGTTTGAAAGAAAATTGAGTAGAGATTCAAAAACAATAATCACATTTTATAAAGCTCAACGTTGAACTTTGCTGGTGAAATCTCAACTTTCATAATAAGCACAAAAGATAAAAGTAGCCATTAAAAAATCTGAAAAAATTACAGTAAGTAGCCCTTTTTACCCTTTTTTTAACCAATAAAGATGGGATCTCTAGAATCTTGAAGGGTACTACAAAAGTCCACAATTTTGACCAAAATCGAAAAAAATCGAAAAAGTAAAGAAACACTTCGATTTCTACTAATTCGAAGGTGCTGAGTTCGAATATGTATTCAGTTTTTTCATCCGACCCCTTTGAACCCCCATTTCAGCCCTCTTGATGGTGTCAAAATTCAAAAAAAAGAAAAATAACGTGTGACCTATCATTTGTTAAGTTTTTGAGAGCACTGAGTTCGAATATTTACTAATTTTTCGGGTTTGAGCCCCCAATTTTGGGGAAAAGTATGTTAAGAAATGAAAATAGCGTGTGACATATCGATTCTCACTTATTTGAGGGCGTACAATTCGAATATCGGTTTACTTTCAGATCCGACCCCCTCCCCGTGCTCTAATTGACCCCCCCCCCAATTTTAAGCACCACATCTATTTCTATTAATTTGAAGACGCTGAGTTGGGTTATTAACTAACTTGAAGGCGCTGAGTTTGAATATGTGTTAAATTTTTCCTCCAACCTTTCTGCCCCCCCCCCATCTTCCACCTCGATAAGATCAAAATTTAAAAAAAATGAAAAACAGCGTGTTACATGTCGTTTTTCGGGGTTTTGAAGGCGCTGAGTTCAAATATGTGCTTAATTTTTTCATCTGACCCCCCTCCCCCTACCAAATCAACTTCCTCGATGAAGTCGAAATTCAAAAAGCGTGTTACGTGTCGTTGGTCAGGTTTCTGAAGACGCTGAGTTTGATTATGTGCTTAGTTTTTTCATCTGACCCCTCTGAACCTCCCCATCAGCCCCCATGATGAGGTTAGGATTCAAAAAAATGAAAAATAACGTGTTACGTATCGTTTGTCAGGTTTTTGAAGGCTCTGAGTTCAAATATTTGCCCATCTTTAGGATTTCTAGCTCCTCTTCCATTTTCAAAAAAGGGTGCAAAAGATGCAAGTAGTGTATGGCGCATCAAAAACTGTATCTTTCGATACCCCATTTGAAAAATTCCAACCATTTGATTTGTAACCCCTTCCTCCACTCTCCTAATGCAAAATTCGAATTCAGGAGACAAAAACCCGCAAATTTGGACACCCCACTTGAAAAATTCCAAAAATTGGAAATCAGACCGCATTCGAATTCAGGAGACAAAAAACCGCAAATTTGGACACCCCCACTTGAAAAATTCTAAAAATTGGAGATCAGACCCCACCTCCACTCTCCTTTGAACTTTTTTGCAAAACTAATGCACGCCGAAATCGAATTCAGGAGACTAAAAAATGTATATTTTGATACCCACTTGAAAAATTTCAAAAATTCAAGATTTCAC
This sequence comes from Pseudococcus viburni, assembly GCA_033439095.1. NCBI lineage: Eukaryota > Metazoa > Arthropoda > Insecta > Hemiptera > Pseudococcidae > Pseudococcus > Pseudococcus viburni. The sequence goes on along the minus strand of JAVBJF010000002.1, from coordinate 2,133,131 downwards.
CCCTTCCTCCACTCCCCTTTGAACTTTTTTGAAAAAATAATGTCAGAATCGAATTCAGGAGGCAAAAAACGTATATTTTGATACCCCACTCGAAAAATTCTGAAAATTTGATTTTCAAGCCCCATTTAGGGTCCTCTTTGAACTGGGCTCGAAATAATTCGAAAAATGGATTCAGCGCCCCCAAAAACCTCTCTTTACTCGGTTTATTACTTTTGACCACCTAGAAAATTTTTCATCCCCCTGTGACTCCTAGCCCCCTTGAAGGTTAGAAAAGAAACTATCGTGGGTGTGTGAATAGATCATCAAGGGAAACTCGTAAAAAAAATTGAGCGAAATCGAATGACCCGACTTCATTTTTGGTTCGAGTTGGTATGGAATAGCCCTTCTTGCTTTCTCATGACTGACTAATGTTAGAATGTTACGAAGAAACCTCTCGATAATTACGTTTTAAATTTTTTTAAATCAAACTTATAACTCTGGAAAGGTGGATTTAATGAAGGTAGCGAAGTGCGATTATTTGACATCAGTTAACGAAAGTGGATATGTTAAGCATGGATTGCAAATCTGGCAAATTTTCAACCATGGTGGATCTCAATGAAAGCAAATGGGTAAATGGATAATGCAAGCGTACGCGATCGTTAGCACATAACACACGCGAATGAGTACAAATCGTTATGGTACGTTTGTTTTTCACCTACGATTAGGTACCACTTTGAAAAGGTTTCGTCTGTCAAATGTTGGAACCTACGTTCTTAATTACGTATACGTATAGGTACGTGGGTGTAATTTATAATGCATGAATAGCTTCGTCGGAAACGATATCCATAATTAAGAAAATATTGTCATTTCTAACCGGATGAAGACCATGGGTAACGAAAACCTTTTTGGAATTTGAATAATGAAATTATCTATTACCTACCAACATACGAGTAATAGGTAAGTAAGTACTCTGTTTTACGTACTTACTTCAAACGAAAGTTCTCTCTTACAATAGTTCTGTTTCTAAATGCCTAAAACGTAAATAATTTTAACCGAAAACTGCCACATCTTGAAAACCTTTTTACTTTTGGCCAAAGGTTTGTTTTGTTGCAATCCTTCAAATAAAAACTATAATTAATTTTAATAAATGAAATGTAAAATTTGAAAATTTAAAATTCAAAATTTTCTCAATTTTTTCCAATTTTTAAAATTTTACCCATTTTTTATTTTTTTTTAAATTCAGAATTCTTGAACGAAGAATAACTACCTACGAGTTTATCAACCTCCCACCTCCGCTCCTCACACTACACCAGTTTTGTAACAGAGAACGTTTCATTTTGATAGGAAAAGTAATTTTTTGTGGGGAAGGGGTAGGGTGGACTAAATGAGTCTTTTTAGTGATTACAAATTTCAAAGGTACTTACTCGTATTTTTTTCAGATTTTTCGTCAAGTAAGTAGGTAAATATTTACAGCTGCTAGAAACGATTATCTTAATCATGACGTTGCTTTCCGATCGAAGGTAAAAATAACGATACCGAATCGGTAATATCGTAATCGCAGTCTGACGAATTTTTTCGCGCAATAAATCGACGTCACTTTTTCGCAAAACATGATTAGTCGGATTTTTAGTTTCTTTCGTCAAGTAGATAAATATAATATTCGATGTACTTGAAAATTGATCCGTCTTTACTGAAAGGTTGGAGAAGAACGCTACGCGACGAGGCGGTTTCAGTTCATTACATAGACCATAAAAATCACTTTTGAATTTTGTTACACGGTCTTCAAATGTCGAGATTAGCTGACAATTACCTAGAAATTAGCTGTTTTACCATGAATCGTGGAAATTCACTGTCTACCTGAAATTATATCAAATACTGTACCTAAAAATCGACAATGGAATTATTTGCCGTTAACGTTTATGAGTTTATTACAGGAATAATTATTGCGATATCGCAGATCTTTTCTTTGATAGATAAAAAAATAAAAATTTTATTGTAACATAGAATATTGAATGCTTAGTAGATGCGGTATGCAATAGGATGGATGGTTCAAGTAGTCATTTTGGAGAATTGTGCCAAGAAATTTAAACGTAGTGTTCCGAAAAATTCATTTGGAACGCAGTGTCTTAAAAAAATTTGGACATATCGTCCCATCCCCGTATTGGACATGGTGTTCCATAACCCCTTAATTGGAACTCAACTCAATGTTCTAAGAAGTTTGGGCATTTCAATCGTCTTCATACTGACATGCTGTTTCAAGAACCCAAATTTGGACTTACTTGGCCTCCGTGTAATTTAATTGGTCAATATGGACTTTTGTCCCAAAAAACCAATTTGAACATGTGTCCCAAAAAACCTAAATTGAGATTACCTAAAAAGTCTCAATTTGATAACAGTGTCCCAAGAACTCCAATTGAGACACCTCCCTTCCCTCCCTCCCTTCCTCCCTCCCTCCCAAAAAAAACACAATTGGAACAAACTGGAACACAGTGTTTCAAAAAATCCAACCTAGGTACTCAGTTTAGACATACGGTCTCAAAAAACCAAAAATGAGCCATATACCTCAATTTAGACACAGTGTCTCAACAATAACCTCAATTTGGACATAGTGTCCCAAAGAACCATCCACTTTGGTAACTTTTAACAGGGTAGATGAAAAATCAAAATTTTATGCAATATGGACATAGCGTTCCAAAAAATCCTCATTTTAGACATAGTGTCCCAAAACTTGTATATTATTAAGTAAGTAAGTATGTAGATTAGGGTGGATCGAAAAAAAATACATATCTTGGATTTTGACCAAATTTGGTGGGGTTGTTTACTTTGAGTGGGAGACTACACAAAATAATTTTGAGCCTCCGAGGGGCAAGGGGAGGGGAGCAGGAGGTGCTCAAAGTGCACCTCCTTTTGAAAAAACGCTGTTTTTTGCGTTTTTTACCCAATCAAAACTGTGCAAGAAGTCTTCGTAGGACTTAATGATGCGATTTGAGTTTCTACATCTCCCTAAACCATCGTCATCCTTCTCCGATCAAAACTCTGACTGCTACCAGGGGGTTGAAAAGTTTCAGATTACAATATTTCAATAATATTTTGATTGGCTAAAAACCGCAAAAACAGCGTTTTTTTCAAAAGTAGGTGCACTTTGAGCACCTCCTGCTCCTCTCCCCTTGCCCCTCGGGGGCTAAAAATTTTCTTGTGAAGTTTACCGCTCAAAGTAAGCCATCCCACCAAATTTGGTCAAAATCCGAGATATGTTTTTTTTTCGGTTCACCCAAATGTAGATATTATGATGTCTCGATGTACTCCTATAGTTGGATATGATACAAATGCCCCCCCCCCCCCAAAAAAAAAAAAAACAATCTAGACACAGTGTCCCGAAAAAAAAACCCTCCAAATTCGACATGATGTCTCCAAAAAAAACTAATTTGGACAGTGTCCCAAAAAATATCAATTTTGACATACCTAGAGTCCTAAAAAACCGACGTTTATCTCAAAAAATCTCGATTTGACATTATGCTCCAAAAATATGGTAAAAATTTCAAAAAGGAAATGGATCAATTAATGATTAGTAATACCAATTACTACTTATTATTTATACTTACTGCAATACAATTTCAATACCACGAACGAATATGAATCCTTGAATCTTCTCGAGTACCTCGTCTGCCTACCTACCAATGAAAGCCTATGCATGCTCATACTTTTGCCTTTATAAAACGAAGAAATTAGGTTAGACTTGAAAGATGAAAAACTTTTCCATCGTAAAATATAAATTATTAGGTAGGTACGTTTGTAGCAGCACATAATGCAAATACAGTAAAAATTAAGTACCTACGATTTAATTGGAAAGAATTACTGATTTGTAATGTTTGCAACCTTGCACAATCAAGTTTTTTCTTCGAAAAACACCACATTCCGCGGATAAATCACACGCGAGAAGAGTAGATATGGATATTTGGTACAAAAATTCATGTTCCTTATCAGCGAGGTAATTGCGAATAAAAATTTTGCAAGTTGTTATCCATCGAAATGCGAATGACGACAATCGTATCAAGGCTCTATTCACTTCTAATGGAATGGATAGGTATTCGAATATCTCACGCTACGATGAGATTAATTCGAAATTACTCGTAGATTTGTCCGATAGGTAGCCTATACCTAATGGGAACTATTTTACTTTTGGCAAGTAGGTAAACCGTTTATATGTTTCCTTAACCATGCTATAGCCAGTTAAATAGGGTGATTTGGCCTTGGAAACCGATTTCGACCGTTCCTACCCCAAAAGAGTAGCCAATTCTGGCAAATAATCTTGATACCAATTTTGAACTCCAACTCGAGTATGGGAGGGGGGATGTGATTTTCTAATTTTTCGCTGAATGCAGATAAAAATATCGCGGATTTTTTATAGTTTCTAGAGAATAACAGAAACCCTAAAAAAAAATCCCAAAATTTTTGGGCAATTTTTCGCTAAGTTACACAATTTTGAAAATTTTGAACACCTCTTTTGTAATGAAGGGTGAAAGGTGCAATGGAATTTTTTTCCTCAACTTAAGTGCCATTTATCTATTAGTATACTTACCACGAAAATTTAAAAAATTTTCAAGTGGTGAAAGTATGTTCAAAAAAATTGAAACTGGCGTCCCGACGTCCCGAGCAATAAAAAACGTGTAGGTAAAGGTACCTATTTGAGTGGGCCGAAAAACCAAAAATTTGATTTTTGAAAAGTTACCCCAGCAAAATTTGATGGCTGGATAGACTAGAAAAATGAAAATAAATATTTCAAAATCGATTCATATCTTCTGATCGCGCAATAGCCTTCAATGCTTCGGAAATTTTCAAAAAAATCAATATCATCAGAAATTTCAAAAAATCCCCAAAAAATCAAAATCCATTAAAATTAATTTTAGAGCTTATTTAGGGACTATTTGAAGCAAAAAGCACCACTTTTTTGAAAAAAATCCACGTTTTATAGTTTTTTTTTTAATTTCTCATATTTCTTCACCTCTGAAGAAAATTAAAAAAGGCTAAACGCGGATTTTTTCAAAAAAAAATGTAATTTTTGGTCTAGATAGTCACTAAATAAGCTCTAAAATTATTTTTTATCAATTAAAATTTTGAATTTTTGGGCAATTTTTGAAGATTTGAAGGTTTTTGCGCGATCGGAAGATATAAATCGATTCGGAAATTTATTTATTTATTTTTTTTAGTCCATCCAGCCAACAACTTTTGCAGGGGTAACTTTTCAAAAATCAAAATTTTTTGTTTTTCAGCCCACCCTAGTACCTATTTTCCACGCATTTCAGTAGCAACAAAAAAAAGTTCGTCCCAAAAAGTAAGATTTACGATGCTATATAACGTTAAAATCGACATAAAATCATAATCGAAAGACTCGATTTCTCGGGACCCCATTTGGCACTTCACCTCCTCCCCTCGATTTTGAGTGAAGATAAGATAGACAATATGGAGTAGATTTCGCATAAGTCGACCCTTCTGAGTACGAATGTGAAATCGTGCAATATTGGAGCTTTCAAGTGTCTTGTACGATTTTTCAATCAAAACATGACCAAAAATAGAAACAATAACATGCAATGTCATGCGAAAAACAATATTTATGCAGTTCAAAATACATAGTGTCGCCTTAATGCTAAAACCAAGTGCCAAATTTATTATTTTACAGGAGAGCTAAAATACGTAGGCCTAACAAAATTTACATTGCGCTTTTGGACTTGGCAGATTTTAAAATCCACTGCATTGAGGCTTAAATTAATTTTTTACTTCTGTTTTTTTTTAATCAATGCAGCTTGATTCCCTGAATCCGAAACACTAAAAAAGTCAATTTGAAAAAAAAAATGGCACGTAGAAGGTTTTAGCATTACGGCGACGATAGGCGCAAGAAAAGAAGAATTTTGTGGTATGTTTTTGACTCAAAAACTAGTATTTGATTTGTGAAAAAGTCGAAATAAAGGTAAAATTTTGATGTTGAAATTTACCAAACCACATGCAATTAAAAATTTTTTACTAAAAACCCCCAAACCTTGAAAATTTACGTCAAAAAGTGGATAAAGAAAAATATTGTGTTGTAAACTTTAAAATTTTATCCAATTAAAGACGTCCTCTCATACATTAGGTATTCAAATTTTTTGTAGAAAAATTCAGGCTTTAGTCACAACATTTTTGAAAAATACTACTAATGACAATGACTTTTTTTCTAGAATTCTTTTGTTTTGAGCTTGAAGCCTTGAACAGAGGAAAAATTGTACTTTGAATCAGAAAAAGAAAAACAACAAAGTTCAAATTTAACAGAAAATTTTGCATTTTTTTGTCCTTCAAAATTTAAAAAACTGAAATTTTAAAACTGATATTTGGAATTGGAACTGGAACTGAAAACTGGAACTAAAAAAATTTGAGAACTGGAACTAAAAAATTTTGATAACTGGAACTAGAACTGGAACTAGAACTGGAACTAGAACTGGAACTAGAACTGGAACTAGAACTGGAACTAGAACTGGAACTAGAACTGGAACTAAAACTGGAACTAGAACTAATATCATTTCAGTTTCCGATCACTGGTCTTCCGATTTCGCTCAAATTTTTTTTACGAGTTCTCCTCGATGATCTAATGGAGGAATCACCGTCATTCCGATCCTAATCCTTCAGAGGGGTGGGGGGTGGGCCTTGTAATTTTCGTATAATTAGAATTTTTTGCGAAATGACTCAACTTCGAGGGCGCATATCTCGAGATCGGTTAGGTCCAAGATGAATCTGTTCATGAGGATTTGCAAAGAATGGAAAGGAAATTCAAAATTGATAATCACATTTTGAAAAGTTCAAAGTTGAACTTTTGTGATGAAAGCTCAACTTTCATGATAAGTACAAAACATCAGGGCCCCCATTTAACAATCTGAAAAAATTACCATGAAGAGAACTTTTTATATATTTTTCAACTAATTACTTAACAAGATGGGATCTCAATACCCCTGGGGGGCACAGGGGTCCTAAATTTTGGTCGAAATTCAAAAAAATGGAAAAAGTGAAGTGATACATCGTTTTCTTTTAATTCGAAGGCGCTGAGTTCGAATATGTGCTTAGTTTTTTCACTTGGCCCCTCTGAACCCCTCTATCAGCCCCCTAATGAGATCAAAATTCAAAAAAATGAAAAATAACGTATGACGTGTCGTTTGTTGGGGTTTTTAGGGCGCTGAGTTCGAATATTTGTTTATTTTTGGGATTCGACCCTTTGGTGCCCCCTAGCCCCCAATTTTGAAAAAAACACAAGCAAAAAAATAGAAATAGCATGTGTTGTATCGATTTCTACCAATTCGAGGGTGCTGGGCTCGATTATCAACTTACTTTCTCGATCCGCCTCCTTCGCTTCCCACACTGACTCCCAAATTACTAAAAAATTTAAAAAATCAATGTGTTTTTTTCAAAATTGGGGGCTATGGGGCTCCAAAGGGTTGAACCCCAAAAATAAGCAAATATTCGAACTCAGCGCTCTAAAAACCCCAACAAACGACACGTCATACGTCATTTTTCATTTTTTTTGAATTTTGACCTCATTAGGAGGCTGATAGAGGAGTTCAGAGGGGTCAAGTGAAAAAACTAAGCACATATTCGAACTCAGCGCCTTCGAATTAGTAGAAATTGATGTATCACTTCACTTTTTCTATTTTTTTGAATTTTAACCAAAATTTAGGACCCCTCCTGTGCCCTGTGCCCCCCAGGGGTATTGAGATCCCATCTTGAAAAGTAATTAGTTGAAAAATATATAAAAAGTTCTCTTCATAGTAATTTTTTCAGATTTTGAAATGGGGGCCCTGATGTTTTGTACTTATCATGAAAGTTGAGCTTTCATCACAAAAGTTCAACTTTGAACTTTTCAAAATGTGATTATCAATTTTGAATTTCCTTTCTATTCTTTACAAATCCTCATGAACAAATTCATCTTGGACCTAACCGATCTCGAGATATGCGCCCTCAAAGTTGAGCCATTTCGCAAAAAATTCTAATTATACGAAAATTACAAGGCCCACCCCCCGCCTCTCTGAAGGATTAGGATCGGAATGACGGTGATTCCTTGATTAGACCATCGGGGAGAACTCGTAAAAAAATTTTGAGCGAAATCGGAAGATCCAAGGTCAAAACCTGGTCGAGTTGACATGGAATGAGCCAATTTAATTTGAGAGAAAAAATTCCATTGCGCCTTTGACCTTTCATTACAAAACAGGGGTTAAAAATTTTCTAAATGGTGTAACTGGGCGAAAAATTGCCCAAAAATTTTGAAAAATTTTTTATGGTTCCTCTTACCCTCCAGAAATTATCTAAAAAGACGCGAAATTTTCATCTGCATTTGGCAAAAATGTGAAAATTTTGAAAGAAAACTCACATTTTGACTTCCCCCTCCCCAATACTCGAGCTAGGGGTCCAAAATCAATGTCAAAATTATTATGCAGAATAAGCATCCGTTTTGGAGTGAAAACGGTCAAAATCAGTTTCCATAAGGCCAAATCACCCTACTTAAACCGGCTATACTTCAAAATTTCGACTTTGTGGAGCATGTAAAAAAGAAAAGTACCATAAAAACGTACCCGCGAGCTATTTCTCAACACGTGTTATAATCTTGCCGTATTACGTCCGATCAGCGATGATAATCCAAACGGTTGGAACGATACGACGCGATGGCATAGACGCTGAGACTGATCAGTCTGCTGATCTCGGAGAAGAGTCGCAGTCGGCATCGGCAGAGCGACCAGAGAAACCTCGACCACGATGACGGTAATGAATGTTCCGTCTCGAAGTCGAAAAGTAGGTGACCGATTGTAATAACGTATGGTGTGTGTACCTGGTCGTTGTTTGGACATGACGGTATCCTCTTTCCCTTCAGTTTCTTTGTCTTTTACTACCGCAGCCATCATCTTCCCCTACTTGTTGGTCGATAGTCGATTGTTTCAGTGTGGTTTTATTGACGATGGGCCGAACCGGCGGCCAGCGGCGGCTGCCGCCGGCGATCCGATGCCAATGGTAACTTGAATGTTGATACGATTCGTTTCAGAGCGGATGGGAATGGGATAGGGCAGCATGGTATGGGAATGCGTATGATAACGTTGATCGTCGGCTAGGCACTGTGAATTGTCGTTATCATAACTGTAAGAATCTGCCAAGTACGAACATACTCGTACAACCATCAGCCATCAGCCAACAGCCATCAACCATACAACGAAAGCGAGCGAGGTAAACGTAAGTACGAGTACGAGTATTAGAAAGTCACAAGTCAATGTTATTTTGACGCGCACGGTAGCTCTTTGGTGCGCGGTCGTTCGGTGCCTGTGCTGTGTTCTGTGCGGATTCTGCGATTCTCCGCTGTTATCACTTATCAGCGAAACGGTGCGGTGCGTTTGCGGTTCGCGTATCCGCGTCAATTTACTCGTACTTTCCTACGTAAATATTTTTGCGCGAATTTTTCTCAAGTTTTTTATTCGTACGTTTCAGTAGAAAAATTTGTTTCGTTGCAGATTCGCGGTTTGATACACTTACCTAATTTCATCAATTTTTTCGTGCTGTTATCTCGCTTTTGACGAGGTGTTTACGGTGTTAATTCGTTTATTTGTCTTTTTCGGATGCGAGTCGTCGAATCCCATCACCTGTCCGATGAATTTTAAAATAGGTAATGAAATTTTATATCTTTATAACTTGACTTTTGTAGGTGCATCGGTACATTACTGATATTTCGTGTCCGGATCTGTACTCTGCCTGTATTTAATGAGCGTAGCTACCTTATTTTCACGTTGGAGAAATTTTTATGCGATTTCATCGCGCAATAAACTACTCGTACAGGTAGATCTATAAATTTTCCTCGTGTGGTTGGTTAAAAGATCATTTACGAGTGCCTAACCATGTTTGGTAATATTTGCCGTAGAATTTTTATCAAAGGTGCAGCGATGTCATTAGAATGTGAAAGGTGGGGAGGCACAAAGGACGTGCCAATGTGTGAAAGTCAAGGTTTTCCGGTGAAAAATGCGTTTGAATGGTTTCTTTAACGACGCGACGTCAGTGGGAACAAGATTAGTATTTCGAAATCAAAATAATATTCAGGTTCAACGATATGCCTAACAAGGAAAGTATCTTCAACTCAAAGTGGAATTTTGAGCCCCAACAAAAAGAAATCGAAAGTAGATCATAAATGAACCTCATATCCAAAATTTCAGCTGGTGAAGTTCATTTTTCGAATTTAGGCGAATTTTTGAAATTTCAAAATAACCTCATCGTCTCGAAAAATATGAAAATTTGATCTTATCAAGGGAAAAATATGAAATTTGGTATATACCCTATTTTCGAGCTGTCGAATCGATTAGAAGCAATTTCGAGACGTTTCGGAGCCACCAGAAAATTTTGGAATTTTCCAGCGCTGGAGAAAAGTCCATAAAAATGATCCATATGCACTGCAGCACCCATAATCGCGGATTATCCATATTGGTGACCTATTTGATCGATTAAAACACAATTTTCCAAAATTCGTAACTTTGAGTTCAAATTTGCTCTTTTGGATAAGGAATTTTTCTGGAAAAAATTGAAAAATTCGCGTAATCCGCATGGTTACCGGACATTTTCCCGAATCTAAGTACCCGAATTTTGAAATCCCGAATGCCCTTTACCTAAAAAAATATTATCCAGAATTTATGGACCCGAATTGACATTTGCTCGAATACCACTGCCCCGAACGGTAAAATTCCGAATCCATTAACCCCAATTTTGAAACCCCGAACACCGTTTCCCCGAAAAATATTACTCCGAATCTGAAATCCCGAACAAAAATTTTCCCGAACTCCGTACTGCCACACATGTAATCCCGAATCCATTTACTCGAATACAGACAGGATTTTAACAGGACCGTTCAAACAAATTTTGCAGAAATTTTTCCCCTGATGAGCTTTGGAAAAACATATTCTCCTCCTTACTCTCCAATTTATTGTTTTTTAAACGCTTCCCCTTGCTCCTCCCCTTCTTCTCTTCAAAAGGTTGCATTCCCATTCGCCTATGAATTTGATCCCAGGGAAACAGGGAAAAAAAATTTGAAAATAAAAATGTTCAATGCGAAAAGAATATTTTGAATAAATCTCATGGATTTTTTACCAATATTTAAGGCAAAAAAACTAGAATATAAAAATTATAAATTTTTGGGGAAAATATTTTCAACGCGAATGAAGAGAAGGTGAAATCTTCAAAAAATAGAGATTTCAAACACTAAATATTGAGACATTTTTTATCCATATAAATTCATCAAAATTCTAAACATCAGAAAAGGAAAAACAATCCGGCCCAAGAGAAGTGAGAGCAAAAAATTTGAAAATCGAAATATCAAATGCGCACAAAAATGAGTTGAACACGAATATTTGATCACCCCAAAATAATTTTAAAAAGTTTTAGATAAGCAAAAAATGAATCATTTTTCAAAAAAGTTGAAAAATTTGGCCTCACCCGCAACTCATCGACAATAAAATTTCTCCGGGTATTCGGGATTTCACATTTGGGATATTTTTCGGGAAAACGATGTTTGGGATTTCAGAATTAGGGTAAATTAGTTCGGGGTTAAACCATTCGGGGTAATGGTACATATTTGGGTAGATGACAATTCGGGTTCATAAATTCGGGATGATATTTTTCGGAGAAAGGGCTTTCGGGATTTCAAAATTCGGGTAAACAGATTCTGAATTATATCATTCGGGGTAATGGTATTTGGGCAAATGCCAATTCGGGTTCTTGGATTCGGGGAAATGTACCGTTATCAATGCATAATGCGCATACATCGAGATAAAAAGTTGAAACTTGGCAGATACCCTATTTTCGACCTTCCGAATCGATTGGAAGCGGTTTCAAGACGTTTCAGAATTTCCAGAAAATTTTGGTAGTCTCCGACTTGCAACTTTTTGCCTCAATGCATACGCAGTGGCCTTATTTTCAAGTTTTTCCCAGAAAAATTGTCTATCCAAAAATGTAAATTTGTCCGCAAAGTTGCGAATTTTGTAAAATTGTGCTTTAATCGATTAATTAAGTCACCAGTATGGGTAATCCGCGATTATAGGTGCTGAAGTTCATATGGACCATTTTAATGGGCTTTTCTTCAGCGCTGGAAAATCCCAAAATTTTCGAGAAGCTCCAAAACGTCTTGAAAATGCTTCTAATCGATTCTGCAGGTCGAAAATTGAGTATATACCAAATTTCAGTTTTTTCTGTTGATTAGATCAAATTTTTATATTTTTTTGCAGGGTGATGGGGTAATTTTTAAATTTCAAAAATTCGCCAAAATTCGAGAAATGAACTTCAGCACCTGAAATTTTGGATTTGGGGTTCTTTTATGATGTACTTTTGATTGCTTTTTGTTAGGGCTCAAAATTTTACTTTGAGTTGGGATACCTCCCTTGTAAGTAGTTTGAAATTTGTTATGGTGGTATTGAATCTGGAAATTTTACATAGGTATTCAGTAAACTACGTATAGTAATTTTTATTAAATGAGACAGACTTCTCATTTCAATGTAAGAAGAGAGTAGTAGGCACAAATACTCTCCTAAGTTATAATGTTGAACAGCCCATGTAATATTTTTGATATCATTGGACGAAAAAAAAGATAGTGAAACTTTATGGCTGGAACAGTATGTTCAATGGGCATAAACTCGAAAAAATTTTGGAGGTTGGTAATTTAACTGTCCTCCCGGGATGCACCCTAAATCCGCCTATGCCCTGAGATCATTCAAGCCTCTAAATCTCGTATTATTTTTACTACCTATGCAGAAAATGCAGATTGCAAATGCTTAGTTGAAATTTAATTTTGAACTAAAGAATCTCCCTGGGATATGTAGGTACTCACTTAATTTCGATGCATAAAATATCGACAGTTTCCCAGCGTTGTCGGCACTTTCTTCTAACCATAAACGCGATAGAGCGAAAAAAATTGGTAAGTAAGAAATCTAGCTATATAAGCTACATATATCGAACAAGAGAATTTAGGAAACCATATGCTCACTCTCCCTTTTTGTGTTGTTTTCTGGTCGCAAATCTTGGGTCAGCTACCTTTGAGACTATGTTTACAAGTAGGCAGGAATACGTGTTGGGAAAGTAAATAATTTGACATATGCGAGTGTTTGGAAATGACATATAAATGGCCATAATATACGATGAAATAGAAATTCAAATAAATCGCCTGCGACACTTAATCGCTTGTTACATTTGCCGTTCACATAGGTATCTATTTACCGGTTTTATGCATAGGTACTTATTACATTATTATACACACGCGAATGTGCTGTGTAGGTAATATATGTACTATATGTACTATATACAGTATCCCTACAGACAAGTTTACTCCCTCATAACCTTTACTCAATTTCTAGATACCTAATTACCTACCTATGTAGTATTGGTAGTTAGACTGTAGGCACGTATGGAGAGGTAGATTGGTATTGGAAAATTAATTATTTGATTTTTTGGGTTATATGTATTTGAATATTTTTGACCAAATTTGGTAGGGTGGTTTACTTTGAGTGAGAGACTTCGTGAAACTTCACAAAAAAATTTGAACCCCCGAGGGGCAAGGGGAGGGGAGCAGGTGGTGCTCAAAGTGCACCTCCTTTTGGAAAAAAAACGTTTTTTTTTTTAGCCAATCAAAACTGTGTGAGAAACCTTCGTAGGACTTAAAAGATGCGATTTGAGTTTCTACATCTCCCTAAACCATCGCCATCCTTCTCCGATCAAAACTCTGACTGCTACCAGGGGGTTGAAAAGTTGCAGATTGCAATATTTCAATAATATGAAATTATCAATGATTTTTTTTTTCATCGAGTAAGGGAACAAACATTTTTTCAACCACTGAAAGTGAATTTTGAAAAAAAATTGAAAATTTTGTACACCAGTGCAGCCAACAGCAATTCATAAAATTCCAAAATACGGAATTTATATAAACTTTGAATTGATTATTTTTTCGCCTGAAAATATGTATTATGTATTTTTTTTCAATCATTGAAAGTATATTTCGAAATTTTTTTTCGAAAATTTTGTATGTCAGTGCAGCCAGTTACAAATCGTGACATGCTACACTATGGAGTTAACGTTGACCTCGAATTAATTTTTTTATCGTTTGAAAAATACACAATAATTTTGTTTTCAATCATCAGAAATAAAATTTTTTTAATTTTTCTTTAAAAATTTTGTACATTAGTGCAGCCAGTTGCTAATTGTGATGTTTCGATGTCTTCAAATTCGAAACGTACTTCTATTGATTGGGAGAAAAAATTGGTCCAATCACTTGAAAAAATAATGGATTCGAGTTCATAATATCAGAATATCACAATTAGCAACTGGCTGCACTGACGTACAAAATTTTCAAAGAAAAATTAAAAAAATTTTATTTCTGATGATTGAAAACAAAATTATTGTGTATTTTTCAAACGATAAAAAAATTAATTCGAGGTCAACGTTAACTCCATAGTGTAGCATGTCACGATTTGTAACTGGCTGCACTGACATACAAAATTTTCGAAAAAAATTTTCGAAATATACTTTCAGTGATTGAAAAAAAATACATAGGTAATACATATTTTCACTCGGGCGAAAAAATAATCAATTCAAAGTCTATATAAATTTCGTATTTTGGAATTTATGAATTGCTGTTGGCTGCACTGGTGTATAAAATTTTCTTAGACCAAAAATTTTCATTTTTTTTTCAAAATTCACTTTCAGTGATTGAAAAAAATTTTTGTTCACTTACTCGACGAAAAAAAAATCATTCCAGCTTTAGTGATAATTTCATATTATTGAAATATTGCAATCTGCAATTTTTCAACCCCCAGAGTTTTGATCGGAGAAGGATGGCGATAGTTTAGGGAGATGTAGAAACTCAAATCGCATCTTTTAAGTCCTACGAAGGCTTCTCACACAGTTTTGATTGGCTAAAAAACGCAAGAAACAGTGTTTTTTTCAAAAGGAGGTGCACTTTGAGCACCACCTGCTCCCCTCCTCTTGCCCCTCGGGGGCTCAATTTTTTTTGTGAATTCTCCCACTCAAAGTAAACCACCCAACCAAATTTTGTCAAAATCCAAGATATGTTTTGTTTTTTTCGACCCACCCTAATGTATACCTAGGTAGAGCCGGATTTGGTGCAGTGACGCTTATAGGCAATGCAAAATTTTCCGCTCTTAAAAAGTAACTCCCCTGCCTTTTGCTCGAATTTTTGTTTCTCATTCAAATATTGAACCAAGTGGTGAAAAAATTCGATTTTTCAAGAAGAAAAAGGACGCAATTTCATGAACAATTTTTTAGAGCATTTATCATTTTATAAATGGCATCTACGAGTAATGTTTTTGAGTCCTCGCTTTGCTCGAGCTAAAATTTTTGTAAAAACGAGGTAAAAAAGCTGAAATTAGACTGTTTTTTCAACATTTCAATCCTCACGAACACGTTTGAAATAAATATTTTAAAAAAAGGTCAAAAAATCACCAAAATTTGCTCCCCTCCCCCTAAAATCTGCCGCCCTAGCCAGCTGCGTACAATGCCTAAGCGTAAATCCGGCCCTGTACCTAGGTATGCATTTCTGTCTGTGCATTGTGATCGTACAAACAAAAATGCAGACAGGCGAGAGGACTTGAATGCGAGCACAGTTACATTTACGTTAGATATACACGTATGTACGTAAGTACGGTACACAGCAGCACACCTACCTGCTGTATATTTTAAAGAAGAGAAGAAAATGTGAAAGCTGATTCAAATTACAAAAGAAATACCTACTGCTCGTCGCGTCGTGTCGCGTCGATCGTTGTGTTAATGCGAACATGCGCCCATTTTTCGTTAATTACCGCCGATCACTTTTCAATGAGACAAATGTACCAATTAAACTCGATAAATTGGATGCGTATAGATTTGTGTTGTCATCATCTTCTTTACAAAATCCCATAAGTGAACCCAATCGGTATTCTGGTACTCTCGAAAAATGTATGCTTATTTTTTGCCAATGCCTTACCATTATCAATGCAGGTTGGTAGGGCTAAGTAACTCACACCGCGAATGGATTTTTTGTATTTATACAGAATACGAGTGTGTAGGTAGCTAGGTACACTGTACACGTACTATAAATATATGTCCGTGTTACCTACTGGCGCGTAAGAGCATTTAGCTACGAGAATAGGTACTACTTATGAACATAACGCTAGATACTTTATTGCATAATTTTGCGGCCACGTGATAAATTTAATTTTTCGCAGTTCAGAAAGAACAAAATTTAACGGTAGTTAATGATGGATTTTGTTAAATTACGAATTAGTCCCTGCGGTTAGCTCAGGCATATTGCACTTTTGAACACGAGTTGAAATGTGGTTTTTATTTTAGTTTGATCCATGAGGAAAATTTCGAGAAGTGGGGCCATCAAAAATTTCTCCAAGGAGTTGAGAGAGGGGGAGTTTTAGGAGGGGTTTAACCCCTATTTTTTCACACGAAGGGGTTGGGGTAAATTTGATGTCATTTTCATTTAATTCGACCCTCCTGAACTCTAATCTGCGATTAGTTTTCCAATCAAAAGTATAGAACTCGCATAATCGTACAATTTGTGTCCCGAAAAGTGGCCGATTTTTAGAAAAAAATAGGCGAAATTTCGATTTTTTTCATCTTGAGTCGAATACCTACTATTGTTCAATTAGGGTGTGAAACCAGATCTCATTTTAATTCGAACCTCCTGAATTCGAATTTGTTATTATTTTTCAGATAGTAAGTGAAATATATTTTTGATGGACAATATTTGGTAGCGAAAAACAGCCGATTTTCACCAGAATCGACTCGAATTTCGAAATTTCTCATTTTCTCAACCCGATACCTCGAATCAATCCTGGTATGAAGCCATTTTTAGACATGATTTGAACCTCCTGAACGCGAATTTTCGGTTAGTGTTTCAATTGGGAGCAGAGAATTCTCTCAATCGTAAAATTGGTGTGACGTGCAACGTACAATTTTGGCCATAACTGACATGAAATTGCGATTTTCAATTTTCCCAAACCCACATGTCCTACCGTTTGCGGTATAAAATCACTTTTTCGCCTAATTCAAACTTTTTGGACACGGATAATGTACCATTAAAATTTTTAACTTTTTGCTACTCCAGGAGGCTGAGCCATGGTTTCTCAAAATAGGGACTTCTTTTTAAAAAATTGACTCAGCCCCCTGGAGTCGAATGCCGTGTGTATTCTATGCTTTTTTGGAGCTACTCAAATTGAAAAATTGATGGTTTTTTACAATTTTTTTCCATTCGGCTACTTCCCCCCTCCCCCGGGGGAGGGGGACAAAAATATTCAATCCGATTTCAACTTTCCGTTCGATGTGAAAATCTTCAATAATAGGTACTTAAAAATTACGACGGTAAGAATCAGGGATGAAACTCGGGCAAAAATCTTGGAGGAGGTGAAAATGAAAAATTTCCTGGCTCGCATTTTTTTCAAAAATGGAAATTTTCCCGACCAATCTTACTAAAAATAAAATATAAAAATTCGTGATTTTTTAAGCTAAGTACTCTGTTGACTTCTAAAAAGAACTATATTTTTCTTAATGACCATTTCTCTTTCAAAAATCGAAAAAATTCGAAAATTCCATTCCACGCCGCCACTAAGTCCCCCGATAAAGAAGAAGAGCTGATTTTTTCCATTTCAAAATATCAATTATTTGGAATGGAAGGAAACAGAGCGTATCATCATTTTGAGAATTAATTGTGTAAATTTATTGAGCCCGAACGAAGCGAGAGCGAAAATTTTTGAAGAAAAATGGATCCAGAAGCTGAAATTTCCTCATCAAAATTCGTGCCTTTTTTGTACTACTTTTTTGGCTTCCAAAGAAAACAACATTCCTTAACGAGCTCCTCTGCTTCCAGAAAATCGAATCAGAAAATTCCCTTCGAGATTGTCACCAAGTCCTCGAGTAAAAGAGGACAATTTTTTTTCACTTGAAAACATCCAATTATCTGGGCTGGAAGGGAAGAAGATTCATACCATCATTTTAAAAATGGACCGTGTGTAGTTACTGAGCCCGAGTGAAACGAGGGAGAAAATTTTTCATGAAACAATTTGTTTTCATTTTTTAGGACAAATTAAAATTTTAAAAACGTGTTTGAATGGTTATTTTCAGAATTTTTTTCGGAGCTGCCAAAAGTTTTTGGAGCTGCCCACCATATTTTTGAAGCTACCCAAACAAAACCTAAAACCCCCTTAGGATACACACTGATCGAATGAAGCTAAAAAAAATTTGGAGCATTCTCATTTTATCAGCTACTACTTTCATAAGTTGGAACAAAATTGGAGCTTTTTTGTATTTTTTTTTACAAAATGTGTGAAAAACGTTGGCTTGTGAACTCCGTACTTCCCACGAGAGAGCCGTGGAAAATTTGACGCATCGGTACGAGTTTAATTAAATTTTTGCGACCGGTCCCAGCTTTATACCTTTTCAAGTAAATTTCAGTAGGTTCAGCTCTCATACTATGGGGGCTAGAGATCGACTTGAAAAGTATCGTAATCGGTTCGAAGGGAGGGGATAGAATTAAGCTCAAAAGGTAATTGAGCTGAGGGTCGATTAGAAATTAGGTACCAAAAAATACTATAAGTCAGGCAAAATAAGTTCTGCTTTCTCTTTAGACCCAATGGACCTAATATTCAATTTTTATTCAGTTGATAACGTTTTGATTCGAGTGGATATTGGAATTTTCGACAATCCCCCCCCCCCTTCGTTCGAAAGAAATTTTAGAAAAATGGGTAAAACTTCAGCTTTTAAAGCCTTTTTTTTTTTTTTTTTTTAGAAAATTCGTCATTGGTATTTTGAAAAATTCAAAATCAGAACCTACTTATACGTCTTTTTTGTCAAAAAAAATCTTAAAATTACTTTATAATTTCTTTCCGGCTATGCCATGCCACACAGTGGGATATTTGAGAATTTGAGCGTTCAAAAGTCAAAATTTTATTTTCTTCAAATGATGCGAAAAATATAGCAGGGGTTTGTCAACACTCCAAGTACAACCCCTGAATAGTTTCAGGACCTTGAATAATTATTTGGTCCTTCTAGCTAGGCGATCAAAATCACATCATGCGCGACTTGGTGAAGCGTCTGCCAACGTGCGTTAGTTGAATGCGTATTGGTTCGTTTGTATTTTTCCGAATGTGGTTTTCAAATACATCATTGGAAAGAGAATTTCTTGCTCTTTCACATGGTGCATTTGGTTTTGCGATTTCATTTTGTATTTTTGAATGAAATGGAAACTAAGAAAATGCAATTTTTACGCTAGGCTGTGTTATATTACAGGGTTTAAGTTTTTTTTGCCAAACTTTGCCAATATGGCATTTGCGTCAATAATTTCATAATATCATGTACTTTCAGCTAGAATAGGTACATTTTCCAACAACGTCCAACATTTTGAGTCAGAAGCTGGTGTCAAATGCATTGAAAACACGTATTTTGACACCCAACATGATATTTTTCGAAATTTTGAGGTTTCCGTTCCCTCAGGAGAGGTTTTTAATGAGCTGAGGACACACTAATTATGAAAATGAAATTGACATATCCAGAAACAATTTTTTCTACACCTCACACAATATTTCACAACATTTTGGATTTTTCCCCCTGGGGGGAGGGGTTCTTGTGATCAGAGGGTCAAAATAAGTTCAAAAATGAATTCAGCACATCAAAAAACATATATTTCGACACCAAACACGATATTTTTCAAAATTTTGAGTTTAAAATCCCCTAAATGGGGGGTTCCTGGGGGGGTAGGGGTCAAAAGAAGTCCAAAAATGAAATCAGCACATCAAAAAAACCCTACATTGATAATTTGGTGATACATATGTCGCGAATTCGATTTTTGCACTCTCAAATCCTGAAATATCCCACTGTGTGCCACCGCGAATTATTTGCGTGAAAAGGCGGAAATATCTGAACACCTATTTATATACATACTATATCTATTATCTATCAAATACACTGAAATATAAGACTACTTACTCTCACATTAGGTCTTTCTTTATCGGTGTAGCGATAACGACGACGAGTGCATGCTAAATTTTGATACCGTGATCCTTTCAACATTCTCACTCGTTTAGACTTATTTGATATTCCGCGTTAATTAAATTTTGTTAACTTATTTGGAAATTAATTTTCTTTCTTTATCTTTTCACCAGCGAAGCGAATCCGCATGTAATTAACCCATTAAGTATGAAGAATCTGCTCTTCAATTCATATAGCACGTACCTGTAAGAGAAAGGTGTAGATACTAGGTACCTATGCGAATGAATTTTCTTTTTTGTTTTGTTTTTGGAGAATTAGCTTATAAAGCACGCACGAAGCGGTCTTGTTAAGATAGAAAAAAGACACCGGAATCTGATGCAAGAGTGATTCCGTGATATGCGATGATAAGTGCACGTATTGTCAACTGGAAATTTTTTAATGCGTGTGCCTTATGGAATATTACTTTTCTTCCAAATACACCTTTGTTCAGTAAAAAGGATAGAAAATGAGCTGTTGTGAAGGTTTTTTGGGTGAGATAAAAATCAAAATTTAAATGAGGCGCTGCTTCCCTCTTCCCGTCCTTACCCATTCTTCCTATCTTTCGATCTTCAAAGATTTGAATACCTACAATAGTCCAGTCATTCCCCAAAAATTAAATCCTGATTTTTTTCGTGTTTTACGTTCGTAATGGTCCACTACACAACATACTAAAATGGACACCCCACACCCCCGCTACCCCAGGGGAGGGGTAAATGTCTGCTGAAAACCGGTTTTTCGTGACTATCTCCTCAAATAAGCCTCAAAATTGAAAAATAATTATGAACGATCTTGTTCTACGTGTAATTTCCTATCAGAAAGTTTTTTCGTTTTTTCAAAAACACTCACTTCCTTGACCAAAAATTAAGGGTAAAAAACACCTAATTTTCAACAATTTATTACAGCATTTTTTGGAAAAATCGAAACTTTTGTGAATATCTCCTCAAATAAGCCTCAAAATGGAAAAATGGTTATGAACAATCTTGTTCTACGTGTAATTTCCTATCAGAAGGGGTTTTGGTTTTTTCAAAAACACTCACTTCCTTGACCAAAAATTAAGGGTAAAAACACCTATTTTTCAACAATTTACAGCATTTTTGGAAAAATCGAACTTTTGTGAATATCTCCTCAAATAAGCCTCAAAATGGAAAAATGGTTATGAACAATCTTGTTCTACGTGTAATTTCCTATCAGAAGGGGTTTTGGTTTTTTCAAAAACACTCACTTCCTTGACCAAAAATTAAGGGTAAAAACACCTATTTTTCAACAATTTACAGCATTTTTGGAAAAATCGAACTTTTGTGAATATCTCCTCAAATAAGCCTCAAAATGGAAAAATAGTTATGAACAATCATGTTCCACGTGTGATTTCCTATCAGATAGGTCTGTTTTTTTCGAAAACACACACTCCTTCGCCCAAAAATTAAGGGTGAAAACGCCTATTTTTCCAATATTTACAGTATTTTTGGAAATGATGGAAATACGAAGTTGAAAGTACCCAAAATTATACCAGTGAAGAGTAATTTTTTTATACATGCTGGTGGGGATTCCAAAAAAAGTCACCACAAGAATTTCAACCTCTACCTTTCGGTTTTTAGCGGACATTTACCCCTTCTCTGGGGGTAGCGGAGAGTTGTGGGGTGTCCATTTTAGTATGTTGTGTAAAGGACCATTACGAACGTAAAACGCGAAAAAAAAAACAGGATTTAATTTTTGGGGGGTTTGGTACATTTTTTCTCTTATTTTCCTGGACTACAAGGAAAGTGTCCTAACTCAACGTAAAATTTTGAGCCAAAACAAAAATAAATCGAAATACACGATTAAAAAAAATATTCAAAATTTCAGAAACTGAAGTTCATTGCTCGAATTTTGACGAATTTTTGAAATTTCAAAATTACCTCATCGTGCTACAAAATACGCATGAAAATTTGATCTAATCAACAAAAAAAGCTGAAATTTAGTACATAGGTAGGTACCTATTTTTGACCTCCCGAATCGATTGGAAGCAGTTTCGAGATGTTTCGGAGCCTCCAGAAAATTTTGGACTTTTCCAGCACTAGATAAAAGCCCATAAAAATGGTCGATGTGAACTTCAGCACCTATAATCGTGGAGAGCCAATATTGGTGACCTATTTAATAGATTTGAGCAGAATTCCCCAAAATTCTCCACTTTCAGTTCAAATTCTTATTTTCTAATGGAAAATTTAATTTTTTCCTGGAAAATTTTTGAACTCAAAGTTGCGAATTTTAGAAAATTCTGCTTTAATCGATTAAGTAGGTCACCAATATTGGTAATTTGCGATTGTAGGCAGGGCTGGTGGAACAGAACAGAACAGAACAGTATGAACAAATAAAAACACTAAAATTTCTGTTTTCGTGGAACAATAACCGGAACAGAACAAAATAATGTTCTGAACAAATGAACGAGAACAGAACAGAACAGAACGTATGAAAAATATTGTTTTGTTCTGTTCAGAACAGAACAATATAATTTTTTTCTGTTCGTGAATTTATAATTTTTCAGAATTTTCAAGCTTTTTTGAGGATTTGAAAATTCCCCCCTTCCCTCCTCCCCATGAGTCCAAGCCTAGCATACCAGAAAACCACATTTTCTCACTTGGACATCAATTTATCAATTTTTAAAAAATTGAACAGAACAGAACAGAACATAACAAAAAAGACCAGACCAGACCAGAACAGAACAGAACAGAACAGAATAGAACAGAACAAAACAACTGGAACAAAACCAGAACAGAACAAAACAATTTGTTTAAGGATTCGTTCCTGAACAGAACAGAACAAAACGACGTTCTGTTCCACCAGCCCTGATTGTAGGTGCTCAAATTCACATGAACTACATTTTTATAGATTTTTCTTCAACGCTCGAAAATTCTAAAATTTGCTGATGGCTTCGAAACGTCTTGAAACCACTTCCAATCGATTCGGGAGGTTCAAAATAGGGGATATGCCTTTCAACTTTTTTTGTTGGTTAGATCAAATTTTCATATTTTGCAGGGTGCTGAGGTAATTTTGAAATTTCAAAAATTCTCAAAATTTGAGAAATGAACTTCAGCACCTGAAATTTTGGATCTGAAGTTCTTTCATGATGTACTTTCGATTTCTTTTTGCTTGGGCTCAAAATTTTACTTTGAGATGGGATACCTCCCTTGTTAGTTGAGATGAAATTATTAATTTTTTTTGCAAATAATTCTCGATAGTTCATCTTAGCCAATGTGGTTTAATTAAAAATACCTACGATTCGCGTAACATCGATTGAGTAATAAAATTAGCGATTTTACATATGTAGGTATTAATTTTCATTACCATTTGGTATTGTCGATAGCCGCGAACAAGCCTGACAGTGAAAAGGGTCACACGCATAGAGACATCTATATGTACCCTAATTATGCAAATTTATATTTCATAAGTTGATTTTCGACCATTTATATTCTCGAGTTTATTTTTATGAGAACCTGTTTTTCGCATATTTTATTCGATTGTCTATTGTGTATGCGGTGTCTAATAGCAATACCAATACCCAGCTGACAGCTACGAATTTCTTATTAGGTAGTTGTTTAATAGATGACAAGATGATAGCACCGGCACACTAGGAAGTTGAATGTGAGGACATTGAAGAAGGTATCATACTTGTGCGCAAGGCTATTAGCATTACAGGCATGTACCTATACCTATCGCGGAGGGAGGATAACTACTCGTCGGTTCTTGGTTGACGTTGATTGCGAATTTGATACGCGACTTGAGTACTCGCAGCCTCCCTATCCCTAGTACGTACCTATCAACGGCGTCGCTTTTTATAAGTATAAATTACATACGTAGACGTACGTAGGTACTAGGTAGTAGGTACCTAGGCTACCTACACATATCGACTGATTCTCGTATTCAAATATGCTGAGAATGATGAGGCAAGTATTTGCATTGCCAACAGGTAGAACTCGTCCGTTTAAGAAATGAACTAGAAAAAGGTTATATAAAAGTTCCACCCGAGCCTCGAGGGTGCTTTTCGAAGTGCGATGACTTACATATTGGCTCTTTGTGAACTGCTCGCAACTCTGCGTGATGTTAAAAATAAACGACGTATTCCGCAAGATTGACAATTTCATCATTTTTGAGTAACACTAATTGGTGAAATTATTGCGCATATTTGATATTTCCCGGTGTACCTGTACAATAAATTGATCGTAGATATTGGAGAGAGTATGTTCAAAAATTTAATAGATTGCTCAAGTTGATCTCCTGATTTTTGACGAATTTTTCAAAAATTAAAAGACGAATTTTTGGCAAAATGTTATACTTACCTATTTTTAAAAGAAGTTTTTTTTCGCCGAACTTGATGTTTGAATCTGTACGAAATATCGACCTCTTCAACTCTTCGATCATTTTCAGCCATTCTGGAACCTCTATTGCAATTTCTATAGGTATCCTTTTAGTTTTGAGCAGTTGAAAATAAGAGTTCTCGCTTTCGTTTGTTTAGTTTACTTAGGTAGTTGGGTGCCATCTTTGGTAAAAATGCCCATTTTCTGAATAAAATTATTAGGTAAGTATTTCTGATGAAAATCTTGATTTTTGGGGTTTTCGAGTTTTTTGAATACTATCCTCAAAAATAACAATTTCTTAACAGTACAAAAATTCGAGAAAAGCACCTATAGGTATTTTCAACTGTTTTGGTCTGCGTTAGACCATTGAAGATTTTTTGGTTGAATTTTCGAAAACTTTTTTTCTTGTTTTTTTTTTTACCATGCTGCCCAAAAATGACTATTTTTCAGAAATAGATACATAGATACCAAAATCCAAGGAGTTATACTTTTGTAGTAAAAATTACCATTTTCTGAAAATTATCATCATTTATGGTAAAAATTTTAGTTTCCAGAATAAAATCATCATTTTTGGCAAAAATTTTCATTTTTTGGATTTTTTGGTCACTGTCCTCAAAAAATAAATTTTTCAAGAGTACACGCGAACGTGTATTTTCAACCGTTTTGGTTTGCACTTGTCCATCAAAGCAATTTTGGCTCAAAAATCGAAAATGTGTTTTTTTTAAATCTCAAACGACTCTGAGATTTTTTTATCATCACCCAAAAATGACCATTTTTCAGAAGTAGATAGGCCTGCCGAAATTCAAGAAATTATCATTTTGTAGTAAAAATTATCGTTTCCTGAAAATAATAATCACTTTCGATGAAAATTTACAGTTTCAAAAGAAGTCATTTTTAATAAAAATTATTTAGGTAGGTACCTACTTGACGAGAAAATCCATTTTTGGCTGGAATTCACGGCGGACACCTCAACTCCTCAAGTTTGCATGTATTTTTGACCAGCTATTCATTAAATTGGAAAAAAATCAAAATTATCGACTGCATGGAGGCTTCAGTATGTCTTGAAATAGTCACATTTGATTTTTGGGAGCCGATATTGGGCAAATAAGGTACATTGTTGGTGTATACCGGGGATCTGGTTCGGTGGCTTGGCGATTTACTCATTTTCAATTATTTTGGACGTACTTAAAGTGTTCAATTGGTTGAAAGAAAGTGAAAACTCGATTTTTAGCTGTCCGAAATAAGGGAGCTTATTCTAGAAAAATTCGAAACCGAAGGAGAAAATCAAAATCGTATTGGAGACTCCAGAAGGCTGAGATAAAATGGCGATGGCTGATTAAGGATACCTACGCTCTTTCCAAAAATCGAATTCTTGTTCCAGTAGGAGGTGAAAATGTCAAATGGTTCCCTTGTAAATCCACACCTTTATCTTTCGATTAAAAATCACTCCAAAAATTTTCAAAAGTGATGATTTTTTTGAAAAATTTTTATTTATGTCGAGTTTTTAAAAATGCCAGAAATTGTACCCCTGAGTCGAAAAAATTAGAAAAAATATATCAATCGAAAATTTTTCATAAATTCGCAAAGGTCAACTTCGATTCGTCCCTCTAAGTGAGTGGATCGTTTGATTATCAATTGGGTGAATAATTTTCCACCTGTGACCATGGCCTTGATTATACTTGATTTACAAGTAAGTAGCTACCTACCATAAACGCGAACGCGACGTAAAAAGGATGATTTTACAATCTTTTTATGAAGTGAAAGGATATCTGTGAAGTGTGAAGATTGAAACGAACCCACGGTGTCGAAGCGGTGAGTTGACGCCGAATAATTCATTAATTGAGTATTAAAATAAAAAAAGATAGTACCTATTAATCGAAGTTTTCGACATTTTTTACACTTTTTGATAACTTTTGACACTTGAAGTCAATTTTCTGAGTAAAGGAAGGATTCAACGAAAAAAATTAATGGAATATAAATTGTAGAGCATAAAATTTTCTTTCTGCAAAGTTCAACTAGTTTTTTCTAAAGAGGCTTTAGCTTTCGAAATATTTTAGTTGGAAGTTCATTTTTTTTAAAAATTGAAAATATCTCAGAAACTAAGCCTTCAAAGAAAAAACAAACTGAACTCTACAGAAAGAAAATTTTACGCTCTACAATTTATGTTCCATTCATTTTTTTCGTTGAACCCTTTCTTTGCTCAGAAAATCGAATTTAAGGGTCAAAAGTTGAATCAAAAAATATAAAATAAACTTTCAAAAAAGAATTTCAATTATAAAAAATCCTGACGTGACAGAGTAAAACTAAAATCATATTCGAACTTATCACTGCGGGGTTCGAAAATTTTTCATCAACGCAATAAATTACACGTTTGTAGGCCTGGCATAAAATCTAGCGAACCAATAGCCCAACAAGTGGGTTTCTGTGGTTTTCGTGGTCACTAAAGTCGATTTTTATAATCATCTAACCCCTGAACCCAAGTTGGACCCCAAAAGAGGGGGTTTAAAATTTTGTGAGAAATTTTCGAACGCTGCGTCGATCTTTTTTCTTTTTGCAATAGCTCGACCCCAAAACCACGAAGAAAAAATGTAAAAAAAAAGGAACATGTTCGTCTTTTAACGCTCTACAACGTTTGTTTGAACCAATTTTTCGAATTTTTCACTGTAGCTGAGATATTCCAGGGGGAAAATGCAACTTTTTCTACTGGGGGTACACCCCCCTACTTTGAGATGAGGGGTCGGTTGTTCATTTTTCTTATTCTACATAGAAATAGGATGTACTATGCAAAAGAGCCGTTCCTAAAAGTCGATTAACCCGATTTTTGGTGATTTTTTCTGATAATGGGAAATTTTCAAAATTGATTTTTTTCTGAAGCTCCTAGCTTTCTTCCATGACGTTCTAGAAAAAAATGATAAATAAAAAAATTGTCTGTTTTTAAATTCTCTACAATTTTTGTTTCAACTTTTTTTTCGTACGGGCGTAATTTCGAAAGCTATAGCCGAAAACCCAAAATTTGAACCCCTCACCCCCAAAAGGGGGACAAAATATTCCCCAATTTTAGGGAAAGTCGGGTATGTTGAAACACACCCTCTACAAAGCTTATATACGAACTTCCCCATTTCCGGTAATTTTTTTCGGGTCAAAACATAAAATGACCGTACTATAAAAAATAGGTCAGAATCACCAATCAGAATCAATTATGAAGAAAAAAATTGTTGATTTACCAGCCTTGATATATTTCCATTATTACAAATGGGAGATGTTAAAAATATGGCTCATTACAAAAAATCGATTTTCTGGGAAAATCAATCCTCCGGGAAAAATTCTAATAAAACATTAATTATAAAGCGTAAAATTTCTCTTCTGCGGAGTTCAATCAGTTTTTTTCTAAGAGGCTTCATTTTCGGGGTATTTTCAATAAAAAAAATAAGTTGTACTTTGAACTTTCAACTGAAATATTTCGAATCTAAGCCTCCCAAGGAAAAATTAATTGGACTCTACAGAAAGGAAATTTTATGCTCTACAATTTATTTTCTATTCATTTTTTTCGTTTAACCCTCCCTCTGGTCAGAAAATTGACTTCAAGTGTCAAAAGGTATCAAAAAATGCAAAAAAAAAATGTTCAATAAAAAATTCAAGTCGTTAAAAATTCTTGGGTGATGGAATTTTTTCACTACTTTTTCGTGACTAGTATGAAAAATATTACAAAAATCATCCATTAATCTTCAACCAGCAATTCAAAAGTTTAAAAATGTCGAACTGTGATAATTATAGTGAAAATCATCTCGTTCGATCTGTACTGTCCCTATATGCAGATATATCTACGTCTACTTATTATAAGTCTTTTTATGATAGGTTCGTAGATAGGCACTTAGGCAGTTAGGCACTAGGCAGGTATAGTTTTCACGCTCAACTCGCGCCTAGAATAAATTTAAATAAGAAAATAGCGCGTTTACGACACCCTTTCAACAATGGTTACGTGATATGCAAGATACGTACTCGTATGTGTATCTAGTGCTCAGTATCTACAGTACATCTAGGTACATCTACATAGACATGCCTACGAGTACTCGTATGTATTAATTACAGCTAGAATTACCGATTGAAAATATCGACATGCCACATACCGTCTATTATATTCTCGATAAAACGAGCTAGTTAACTTTCGTTCCATTTAAGATTTTACTTTCTACATTAATATTAGTCATCTCTCGCCCCTTTTCCCTTTCTATATGTATTACCTACACCTAAACCTAACTTATGAGCGCGTGCATGTGTAGAAACTCGAAAGGATAAACGTGAAACTGAAAATAAATCAAACCATCGAAAGTGATCCGAGCAGCAGAAGACGCTTAAAAAATAAAAACAGACATCGAGGAATTTTTAAAATACAACGTACCTTCGAGTTAAAAGTTACTCGCAATTGAATCGTACGTACATATTTCAGTCTGATCGTAGAATATCAAACCATTAACCAGTTGTTTTACTTATCTGGGCATCTATATTACCATTTTCTAGGTGGTATAGGTAAAAACGATACCTATATAGGTACGTTCGACCTAAGCAGATACGATGTAGATATAGAAAGCATCAAATATCGGGGATCGTTTTACTTTTACGACTTATTATAAAATGCACCCGATGCGATGTAACGTAATGGTATCGATTTTTACTCGGTCGAGATCACTTTCATCTCACCCACATCTTTGAAATCGCTTTTCGACGACACGCCATCGCCACGACCTACTTAATAATCGTCGTTTGGCTCGCGTTGAGTTCATCTCGAGCTCGACGGAGACTCGTCCTCCTGTTGCGAGCGCGACGCGACGCTTTATTTTCACATTTTCGCAATACTCGTATTAGTCATTTGAAATTTCACTCGTTGCAAATTTAACCCGTTTTGGACGAGGACCGCATGTAGGTATCGCTCAGGAACTTGGGTATTTTCACTTTTGTTTGTTTCGTATTGTCGAATTTTCTGAATGAGAAATGAAAAAGAGGAAAATAGAAGAAGAAACTCGACCAATTGCTTACTCGGGTTCGTTGGTTGGCCCGTGAAAATGTCATTTCGTTTCGTTGTTAGGTAAATGAGAACACGCTCTCGCAGTTTACTAATTAAAACTGTAATAAGTGGTATACATATGTAATGTAAAGATGTGCAGCGTAATAATTTTAACGACATAAACGAATGCCATTTCACAATTTCACCTTATCTTCACAACAATAAGTAAGCGATTACGAACGTTTTGTTTGGTTTCTCGACGGTCTCGGACTTCAACGTGTACTTACTCGAGTATTGAACTTATGGCGGTGCGGTGCAGCGTAACGGTCATACATATAAATAATTGGTACTTTTTACTTATTAATGACTGGTGAGCTCCATTTACTACATTCAAAATGACCATTCGTAAAGTACAAATCAAAAATTGAAAAATCACATTTAAAAACATTCGAAAAAAAAGGGGGGAAAAAACCTTACTTCAGATTTTGATAAAAATTGATGAATTAGGTTGAATTTTTTCGAGTGAGGGACCTCTCTAAAAAAAATTGAGCTCCTTGTGGTTCTCATACCGGTGCTTTTTCATCGCCCCTCCCCCTCCCCCCTCCTTCCATCCCTTTCCCAAAAAAAGTAAAATTCACCTTCTCCGGTAAAAATTTTCGTTTCTAGTGAAAAATGGGGTTTTGGATAAAAATTATCATTTTTAGGTAAGTAAAAGTTACTGCCTACTTATTTTCCGAACAAAATAATATTTTTTCAGTGAAAATCATAATTTTGCAGTAAAAATACCCACTTCTTGAAAAAATAAGTAATTTTTCGTAAAAACTTCCATTATTTGAAACATTCCACTTTCTGGAATCATTTTTAGTAAAATATTACCATTTGTGGTGAAAATTGAAATTTTTGGTGAAAGGGTTTCGGTGGATAAGATAGTCGAATCTTCCTCATAGCTGAAATTCGAAACTAGTCGATGAAATTTGGTATTGGTATGGTCGGACAACTACATAGTAAAAATGTTGGCTCTCTACCCCTCTCCTAACCCTTGTTATGGACAAAACGTTACTTTTTTAAGCCTACTCATTGAGAATTTTTATTCTTGCGAGTTTTCAATCGAATTTTTTCGGGAGTTGGTGAATTGATTCCCAGCTTTGAAAAGGTTCTGATTGATTCCCATTTTTTTTTTGAAATGTCCGAATTGATTCCCACTTTTTTTCAGTGGTAGTACAAATTGATTCTCCCTTTTTTTCAGGCGTATATACGAATTGATTCCCAACCTCTTTCAACAAAGGAATTTTTCAGGAGAGCGAATTAATATGCACAAAACGTTTCTACGACTTAAAATTAGGCTCAACGAATGTTGGTTTGTTTCAAAATGTGGATTTGGGGCCTACAGAGCCGGTTTCACTCCAGTTCTCAAGAATTGAAATGAAAAATTTTCCCATATGTTTTTAAATCACAAATCTTCGAAGTTTTCGAGCTTTTTATTTAAAAAACACAAAAAAGGTGTTGAAATAATTTTTTAAATCCAAAATAAATAACACCATTGTTTTTTTCGTAAAATTTTATTTCCGAAACTGCGATTAAAAAATTCCCAATCATAAGCGCACCCAGATGGGAAAATTTTTCATTTCAATTTTTGAGACTTGGAGTGAAACCTGCTCTGTAGGACCCAAATCTACATTTTGAAACAAACCAACATTTGCTGAACCTAATTTCAAGTCGTAGAAACGTTTTGTGCATATTAATTCGCTCTCCTGAAAAATTCAATTTTTGAAAAATAAAGTGATGGGAATCAATTCATACATACCCTGCCAAAGAAATGGGAATCAATTCGCACATTCACTCTTGAAAAAGGGGGAATCAATTCGTACATCTCCAAAAAAAAAAAAAAAAAAAAGGAAACAATTCCCTTGTGTTTTTACACAAATATTTCTTTGGGAATCAACTCACCTACAGCCCTTACAATCTTACGTGGATAGTATACCGTACTGATGGGTATTAGGGGATGGATTGAAAAAAAATTTCGACAATTTTTTCTAAACGAAATTCGTGTTTGAAAACTTCAAATTGAGTTTTCTACGTGATGTTTCAGAGATGCAATTCTGAAAAAAAAAATTATAGTACCTAGTCCCTATGTACAACGTGATATTTTTTTAGAATTTTCTAGGTGGTAGAACATTTTGAAAATAGCAGAAATCCATTTTCCACCACGTTTTTCACTCATAAAAGGTAATTTTTGGTCGAAATTTTTTTTATTGTAATTACACCCCGAAATAAGCAATTCCGATTTTTACGTTATTTCATTCTTTTTTCGTGATATTTGAAATTTCAAGTAATTAGGTACCTATAAATAGATATACCTATAGCAAAAGGCTAAAAATTGAACATCTCCCTTTCTTTGACATGAAATTGTCTTACGAAAAAATTTGCAACAGATTCGTGTCCAACAGCTCAAACTACCTTCACAAACTCCATTTGCATGATCAAAGCCCTCAAATTTCGAAAATTCAGTTTTCACCCAACAAATTTTTTTTCAATAATACGCCGCGCCGCTACTAGGGTTGTCTACATTTACATGAGAATTTTTTTTTAGATATCTGTCATACCACCCCATCAATTTTTATTACACAAAAAAATTCCAGCCCGATCGGTGGGGAGAATCCACTTTTTGGAGGAGGGGGAGGAGGAGGAGGGGAGGAGGGGGGGAGGAGGGGAGGAGGCACAGATTCCCCTCATCGATCTGGCTGGAATTTTTTCTCTGGGTACATAATACCTACCCATAAAAGAAAAAAATGACGTGGTGGCATGACCGATATCCAGGGGCGTAGCTAAGGGGGGGGTTTTGGGGGTCTCGACTCACCCTCCTTGGCGTCAGGAACTTACGTTAAAAAGTGCCTTTTTGGAGCATTAAAAATCACATTTCCTCAAAGCTTCGCCCTCGCTTCGCTCGGGCATGAATCAACTATATAAAAAATAGTTTCCTTTTGATATTCCAAGTCTCCATACCCACTTTGCACCCTCCCAAAAAAAGCTTCGGACGCCAATTCTTGGATTTGTTGGTATTTTTTATTGATTTTTAAGTTGTTCCAAAATTACATTTGCATCAGTTTTTTTCCTTAAACGTGCTATGCAAATCGCATGAAAACTTTATAAAGTTTGAATTTTGTGTTTTTATAGTAAAAAGAAATTTGATGGGGGGGGGGGGGGACTTGGAATAACTCAAAAAAATTATGAAATTTCGGATCGCCCCCCCCCCTTGAGAAATTTCTGGCTACGCCACTGCCGATATCTAAAAAAAATTCCCCATGTAAATGTAGACAACTCAGGTACCTACCTAACTATTACCCTTAAAGAATTTTTCTGAGTTAGAGTTACCACGGGGGGGGGGGGAGATGAAGGGTAATTTGGTGAAATGTAATATAGAGAATATTTGTGTGCCCTATGTAGCACAACTTCACCGAATTTTAGCTTCGCTGCTTCTTTTTTTATGGACCCTACATTTTAGGGATCTGCCCCCACAAAGAGGTAGGGGGTAGACGACAATTCTAACAATGTAAACGGAATGTATCAATGAATATATAACAGTAAATGTCATAATATTTCAATTTTAACGAAATCTTGAGCAACAGGAAATTTTCATAATTAGAAGCTCTGTGGGAACGCGCTGGGGAGAGGAAGTCAGGGACACAAACGTTTTCACGTCCTATTTTGCTTTGCAAAAATATTTCCAATAACGGTTATCTTTTGGTTCACTATTTCTGTAGTGTTTCGGAGTTATAATGCAATTTTGAGCGTTTTTCAAGTTCTAAGGGTCCACAGGAGGCAGAAGGGGTGGGAATCGAAAATTTTCACAAAATTTCGATCTCGAGTGTCCACTTCCACGAAATCCACATTTTAGGCGGTTGTGCCCCTCCGGGGGGGGAGTGGAGCAATGATTTTAATAGTGAAAATGAAATCTACGAATCAGTATCTACCAGTAGACTTCAAGATATTTCATTTCTAGCAAAAACTCGATTTTTAGAAATTTTTTCCGAAATTGCGAATCCCACTCTCTCAAAGAGAAGGGGGGTGCGGATGGCTCTCGGTCTCAAAAACTTTGTTTTGGCCCCATAATTTATCACACCAAAATTTACGCTTCATTCATTAAATGCAGTTTTTTTGGGGTTGGTCTCTCCACTATAAATACGAATACGATTTTTCATACAAAAATAATCATTTTTTATGAATGTGATTTTTTGAAATAACTTTAATTTTTGTGGAAAAATCGTCATTTTTGTTGAAATCATGATTTTTGTAAAATTTCCCATTTTCTGAAAATAATCATTTTAAGGATTTTATTTCATTTTCTGAAAAAAAGTACATTTGTACGATTTTTTAAAAACGCGTCTTCTCAAACCTCTAACGAATCTGGCAAATTCCAT
This sequence comes from Pseudococcus viburni, assembly GCA_033439095.1. Taxonomy (NCBI): domain Eukaryota; kingdom Metazoa; phylum Arthropoda; class Insecta; order Hemiptera; family Pseudococcidae; genus Pseudococcus; species Pseudococcus viburni. The sequence goes on along the minus strand of JAVBJF010000002.1, from coordinate 2,099,349 downwards.
TAATTTTTTTGACCATTACCCAAAAATAACCATTTTCAAGTATCGTTTTTGAGAGAAATTGCCTTTTCTGGTGAAAATTTGCGAACAGGAGTGAATTATCGGGTTTAATCGGTGCAATTTTAAAATTATACTGTAATGCACAGAAATGATAAGGAAAAGGTTAACGACCAAAACAGGAACTGCTAATCACCGATCAAAAGATACGACTACACTACCCAAGTAGTTTGAGTAGGTAATTGTTTTTCAATTTCACGCGTTTGACATTTGCCATTTACGTTGTAACGACTACGCGACTATTTACTATATATAGTACGTGTACCTAAAGCGAATAGCGAATACATAACATACAGTGCACTTTCTTGAAGAATTTTTCCCTTTATAAATTATCGATTGTAGACGTAACAATATAATGTTATTAACAAAGCACATTCTGCTGCCGCGCCGCGGCCCGGCCGCAGTTATCAAAACATCTACGAACACAACTGCACAAGAATTCAAATCATTTCGATGAATAAGTAGAAAAAAGTATAGATTCTAAACGTAGACGAGTAAAAGAAAAGGTAATTGCGTGAAATTTTTTTCACTCAAAATTTATAGGTTCTATAGCTAAATAGGTTGAATGACTTTGGCTATTGGCAAAGTTAAATAAGTCACGACGTTGTGACTGGCGAGGTTAATGATGGACGTGAAACAACTCTCGATCGGCGTGATTATAAAATTGACCTTCCTGGTGAGGTGTCGTGGTTTTTGGGCTCATGGGACTATACCACGTATTTCGCTGTTTATGCGTAGATAATTGTATATCATTTGTACACCTATATCTAGCCTATACTTGTACCTACTTGAGTGGAAAATTTCCAAAAAATGTCTCGCATATCAATATCTCAATGATTAGATGATCAATATAGGTAGTAGGTAGGTAGAGGTACCTATGTCGGTTTTATTTGTTTGAAATAGGTATTCAAAGACAATTTCGGTAATTTTTTGGGAGACAAAGGGGTATAGATCGGAAAAATTTGAAATGAAAATTATTTCAGTGAACGATTCCTAATTTTAATCGATGATTTTTGAAAGACTGAAAGTGATAAAGACGTAATCAGATATTTTTTAAAGAGGGGGAAAACATTCAAGTAGGTACCTACTGAACTGGGCAGATATGGTAACAAAAATTTAAACCAGAAAAAATTGAAAAATGACATGAACTCTGGAAAAATGTTAACATAAGGATATGCATTTCTTATGCAAAAGAAAAAATAATTACCGTCCGAGAACCCAAACGAAGTAAAGGTGAAAATTTTTCGCGAAAAACTTTTTGGTAAAGAAGAAGGTTTTCTCGAAGGTAAATAAATGCTTCAGGGGTCGGAGATGAGCTGCAATTAGATCCCAAAAGAATAGTATTTTTTTGTAAAGGTCGTTCTAGAGAAATATGAGTTTAAAGTTTGAATCCTTGTGATTGGTCAAGTTTTCTAGTTCGATAAATTGACAGTACACAAAATGAATAAAAGGAAGTCCGCTATTATGACACAGTGTGTCTAGTTTTCAATTTTGGTCAAAATTGTAGACTCAGCTGTACCCTTCAAGGGTGTAGCGATCTCGTATTGAAAATTTGTTGGTTAAAGGTAAACAAGGGCTATTTACTGTAGGTAATTTTTTCAGATTTTTAAATGGTAGCTTTCTTCTTTTGTACTTACATGAACGTTGAGCTTTCACCATCAAAGTTAAACTTTGAGCTTTTCAAAATCTGCTTATTGTTTTTGAGTCTCTCATCAATTCTCTTTCAAACTCCGCAAACAGTTTTCCATCAAGTACCACTGATATCGAGATATGAGCTTTTAAAGTTAGATAATTTGGCAAAAAATCACAATTGCACAAAAATTGCGAGGCGAGGCTCCCCCCTCCCGTCCCCTTGAGGGTTAGAAGGGAAATGATTGTGGTTATGTTAATAGATCATCAAAAGGAAGTTGTAAAAAAATTGAGCGAAATCGGAAGACCCGACTTTAATAGCGAACTTCCCACTCTAGCGGGAATCCGCAATTACGATCATAAGGGGTTGTTTGCTTCAGAGCTGCGAGAACGAAGAAATTTTAATTCCTGTACTCGTTCTCATTCTTCATAAGCCATTCCCGTTCTTGTTCTCGTTCTTCAATAATATTTAATATCGTTCTCGTTCTTGTTCTCGTTCTTGTTCTTCAAAACTTGTTCTCGTTCTCGTTTTTAAATTTTTTTGTTCTTTTTGGTTCTTGGTTCTTTATTTTTCTCGAAGTCAAAACTCAAAAATATTGGCATTTTTCAAGCAAAAAATTGAAAAAATGCAAAATCATTGTTCTCGTTCTCGTTCTTTACTTATTGTTCTCATTCTCATTCTTGTTCTTTTAATGCTTTCAAAGTTGTTCTTGTTCTTGTTCTCATTCTCAAAATTTTGGTTCTTTTTGGTTTGGTACTTTGTTCTTTGTTCTCATTCATTCTTGCAGCCCTGGTTTACTTACATATGTATTTATTTTGTGGCAATTCGATTTGAAGTGGCTGAATCTATCAGAAGTTATTAGAACTATTTTTTGATTTTCAAGAAAAACTGTGGTTTTGATGAAATTTAGTAAACCTACGATCTACAGAGAATTTCAATAGCTTCAATTTATGTCTTAACAAAATTTTTCCGAAATCCCACAGTTTTCCATAGAAATCCAAAAACATATATTTTTCCATATAAGCAATTTACACTATCCCCTCTTGGCTTTAACGCTTCCTGTGAGCGTCAAATTGCCAATTTGTTGAAGCCTTTTTTTTTCTAACTCAATTGAACCACGTTAAATCAAAAATCAAAAGCGACTAAGCGACATAAAATTTTTTACCAAAAAACATTTTTGAAAGTAGGATAACTTCTGAAAAAGTTGAAGAAAAGAAGATAAGTATGAGAAATATGTGCTTTAGTAACATTGATCTATCAGTAATTTACAAGTTTAACAGCTTATTCTGCATTACCACTTACCAGCGAAGAAAATGTTAAAGGTTGAAATCTTAGCACTTCCAATTTTGTCGCTTTTGACTTAACACTGTTTAATTTCTCTTTGCTAAACTAAACAAATCGGGCTGGAAATTTCTCAGTAGCTGCAGATTATGTAGGTAAAGAGCTGATCAGTTTTTGGTGCAATTCTGTGCACACTGTACAGGAAGCTGAGCTTCTCAACTTTAAAGTTTATTTTTGGGATTTTGGGACATTTCTTTCTGACGCAATAACTGATGCTACAATTGATTGAGACTTGAAATTTTTATGAAGATTACTGATTAGAAGGTGTATAAGAGAAGAGTTGATTAAATTTTGAAGTCGATCTGTACTTTGAAAGTTGAGCTTTTTGAGTTCAAAGTTTATTCAGTTTTTCGAAAATATCTCGCAAATGGCACATCGTAGAGGAAAACGCAGGCTAAACGGATTGTCAGGAATTTCATGCTCTACAACTTTTGTTCTGAGGAATTTTTCTTCAAAGCTCACTGTTTATGAGAAAAGACGAGTTCAAAGTTTGAAGGCTTGTGATTGGTCAAGTTATCTGCTGCAATTTCATCAAATTTCTCATCAAGGGGTCGGGAGGTGAAACATTTTTTCAAAATTAAACTTTGTAAGTTTTATTGTCTTACTTATCACCTGCTGTGTCGGCATTTTTAGATAAGACTGGTTCAGTGGGTTAGCAGTTTTATTGCCCTAAGTGACCTGAATTTTCAATGAAATTTATAATGAAAATTCCACGGTATTCCATTTTCTTTGTGGTGCCAAAGCGACAGATGTAATTTAAAATTAAATTTTTATTGTTTTTTCCTTTATGATGGGCCTCCTGCTGTGTCGTCATTTTTAGACCAGGGCAACTACTGGTTTTATTGCCCTTTTGAGGCATTATATTTCTCTGCAGGTAGTCGGCACCTTTGTTAGTTTTATTGCCCTGTGTGACTGTTCCACCTGCCAGTTGATTGAAGCCCCGACTTCCCTTTGTTGAGTTTATTTCTTCAACCTTTGATCTTATTGCCCTACTTACCACCTGCTGTGTCGGCATTTTTGGACCAGACCAAAGACTGGTTTATTGCCCTATGTGACCTGATGACCTGAATCTTCAATAAAAATTTCATTTTCTTTGTGGTGCGAAGCCGACAGATGTGATTTAAAATGGAATTTGTATTGTTTTTTTTCTTTGTGATGGGCCTCCTGCTGGGTCGGCATTTTTAGACCAGGACAAAGACTGGTTTTATTGCTCATTTAAGGCTTATAGACCTTTCCGCATAAAGCGGGTTGCAGAATTGTTTGCCTGAATTTCTGGTAAAATCTTGTGGATCAGGGTGTGACTTTCTACAAAAACATTGTTGTTGTTGATTATTTTACCAATGATTCAGGGGAATCAGGTATGCAGCCCCACAATATTATACCATTCATGATGCACGAAGCGAAAAGGTCTATATTTCTCAGCAGGTGGTCGGCACCTTTGTTCAAAATGAATAAAAGGAAGTCCGCTATTTTGACACAGTATGTCTAGTTTTTCCCCTCCCCACCCCCAGTCATATTCCTAGTGCTAAATAAAAACAAGTGGGTGAGGTGGGGGTGAGTACATAAGGAGGGAAAGGGGGTCAAGTTGTATTAATACCATCAATTTACATATTAATACTATACTATTTTCATGCCCAATACATACAGTTTAGTACGATTTTATACATTATACCTACATATTATCACGTTTTCAAGTAATATCATATTTTTCAAAACCCCCTTCCTTCAGGACTCTCCATCTCCTCTGCTATTGGTCGTACAAAAAAAAAATTCATACAAAAAATGTCGGAAATTGAGTGTAGAACAAAAAAGTACTGAGCTACTTTTGCCGTAAAACCAAATCCTGAGAAGTTATTTGGGATCGGGAAAAACTATTTTTGAGGGGAGTGGAGCGTCCATAATAAACTTCGGGGTCTAGGGGGTGCGGACTTTTTAGAGGTTAGTCAGGGAACCACTCTCGACAGTTTTTGGCGATGAAATCTTGGCTAGCTAAAAATGTTTTTTTATTTCCTTATTCGCCTACACTAATTAAACGGATGCGATATCTGTAAAAGCTCTATTTTCAGACCGCCATAGTGACGGTTTACCTTGTTCAACTAAGTACTCGTATGTGACAAAAATTTATGAATTTTGGTGACGACACTTACCAGTACCGAGTACCGAGTACCAATATGTGTGTATTTTTACGTCGACTACGCCAGCCTGGTAGATAGGTAGGTACTTAACTTAGCTACTTACCATATGCAAGAGCATCGTGTACTTACCATATACTTGATATAATTAACAAGTTATTTGTACCATGAGTTGGGTAACAACCATTTGCACAAAAGAACAAACCTGTATTAATTTTCACTTGTCATGGAAGAACAGTTCGACAATTGTTTTTTTCTTCTTCACTTCGTCGTATCTTTTGCAACAAACGACTACGAGACGACATTTTGAAATACTTAAGCACACGCATTTACAACTTACAAGTCAAGTTTGTAAAAATATACATAAGTATAGACTGGACAAGATACCACGAACCACGAGTAAACTGTACACAATATTCAAGTGAAACGGGTTTACCCGAAACGATTTCATTAGGATGTTGTAGATTGTGGATGCAAAATGAAAATAAGTTGATAATTTTAAGTAAAAGCTTAATTTTTTGATTAGGTACCTACTACAGAAAGCTATAGTGGATTGCTCGGTATGTTTTCAGGTAATTCGTAAGGAGATGAAGTTTCCGTCGTCATGGAAGATGATCGGCGTACTGGCGGCGTAAAAAAAAAGAAAAAAAGAAAGAAGCTCGATATAATAAAAATATTCGGCGCCGCGACCCCGCCAAAGGGCGACATATTCCGCCGATGGATCGCAGAAGGTGAAAATGAAGACTGCCAGTTCGCTACTCGTCAATCAGTTAAATCAAAAATATACCAAAGGGCCATTCTCAGACGAAATGATAAGAAAGAAAAAACGAAAAAGACCTTGGTGGAGGGAGAAAATCACATCGACTGCCTTTTTTACTCTAATTTTATTATATTTAGCATCGTTTGATTTAGCTTCGGCATCGTCTCATGGTAAGTTTTTCAAGTTTAATTCTTGCTACCTATTTAATTTATTTACGAATATTTACCTTGCCATATTTATTTGCATGATGTTGAACTTCAACGTGTTCCAAAAGTTCTGACGAGGGAGGTATCCAAAGTTATCTCAACCGGTGCGGTGGTAAAATTTTAGGCTGAAATACAAATACAAATTTTGAAAACAAGTACCTCCAAAAAAATTTCTACAAAATTCAGGCAATAATATTCATAATATTTAAAATTTTGACGAATTTTTGAAAATTCTAAATTATCCTGTGATCCTGCAAAAGCGCAAAATTTGAAATTTTAATCTCGGTGAAATCATTTAATTTTAAACGCCTCAAATAGTGTCCCTTAATGTAAAAAAATTCATGAAAATTGTTTAACCCTCTTTTCCCCCTTTTGAAATTATACGCATTTTTTGAATTATTTTCAAGAATTTTTAATTTCCATGGAAATGAAGGAAAATTTTCTGTTCTGGGTCTATTTACAGTGTTTTTTTCTTCAATTTTGGTGCACTCCTTCATGTTTTTTCAGCTGTTTGAAGTTTTTTAACGTAAATACCACACTTATAACCAAAAAGCGATCGTCCAGGAAAAATTACTTGAAAAATACGTTTTTTTAGGTAGAATTTCCCTGTGTATTTCATTTTGGATTTTGGTTGTTTTTTTTTTAACTAAGAGGCGAAAATCGCCAAAAATCGTACAGAAGTGGTCGTTATATTAGCAGTTTTTTCAAATTTTGAACGTTTTATGTGGAAAAAATGGCCAAATGAAGAAACTAACATCAGATTCGTGTTCTGCGGGTAAAAATACTCCAATAAACCCCTTTTTTCGCGATCATTTTCCTTAAAATTTCGAAATTCATTTTTTTCCCTACTGATTTTATCATTAAAAAAGTGAATTCAGGTACTTGGAGTTTTCAAGTAAAATGATCGCGAAAAGATTTTTTTTCGTGGTATTTTGACCCGCAAAACACAAATCTGAGGTCAGTTTTTTCATTTGGTCATCTCTTTCATAAAAATCTGTCATTTTCAAGTTTGGATGGGGCCTCACTGGCAAGAAAATTACGATAATAAGTAATTAATGCTATAGGTACATATTTGTGTTCCACGACCCAAAACTAGTTAGAAATCAATTCCTGTTCGATTTCAAAATTTTCGAGTCACCCTTCGTAGATATGAATATTTTTCTTTACTGGGACAATTTTCTCCACAATCTGTGCAATTTACAAAAAAATTGAAGAATTTCCCTAAACTTGAACAATTTTCAAAACTTGAATAGTTTCTTAAAAATTTGACATACAATTTTCGAAATTTCTCAAGACTTGAACAATTTTTTTTAATTCCGTCATTTTATAAGAAATACCGCGATTTTCCAAAAATTGATCAACTTGTTTAACTAAAATTGTTTACGCCGAAGATTTGGCACTGAAATCAAAATTTGATAAATCGATTTCAAAAACTATTATGGTTGCAATTTTTCATCGATAATTTGCAATGGCGATAACGTGAACTACTCGAGCTTCTAAAATTGCCTATTGTGAAATTTCAAGGCGAGAAAATAATAAAGTATGTTGAAATCTTTGATCATCGAGCCATTTTCACGTAAAAATTACGAGTCGAGTATAGAACTGGAGAATTTTAACGTCGCATCTGTCACCTTCACATCCATTAAAGGTTAGCCTACTCTTAGGCACAGATTAGCATAGTTTGGGAATGGGGACTTTGGAGCACACTAAACATAATAGGTACTAAATCGCATTTATTGTGTAGTCTCAAGACCGCGTGAGAGAATTAAAATAAAAAAGACGAAATTGAAAGAGTAGGTAGTCAGACTGAACTTTTTTTTTGTTTAATATTATAATTACAGTTGACGATCGTAACGGTTGGCTGTCTGCAAATAATGTGTTCACTCATCATAATGGGATAAATAATGAAATTGATATACCGAGGACTGATATAGATGAAAAAGGTGGCGGTACTCCGTGGGCGAGTGCTACCGAAGAAGCGTTCGACGAGCGACGAGACGCTGAGATACTCCACTCGGTCGTAAGTTCCATAGCCGAATGGAAGGAAAGGCAGCGAATTCGCCACGCCAAGTAATAACACGTAAATACCTACGTGTGTTTATCTTTTTTTTCTCACTTTTTTTCTTTCTTTACAAATGGTGTAAAGTAATAAACGATAGATAATTTTTTTTACTTTTAACTACGGATCGTCGTTGTATTTATTTTGATTTTTTTCTTTTTTCTTCTTCTTAGAGAACAAAATCACGCTAAATTGCGTAAAAAACGATCCGAAGATGATGGTAAATCGAGTGGCGGCGAAAAAAAGATAGACGATGAAACGGCGGAAAAAGAACCATTAAAAGTATGCTACGACGAATTAGGTTGTTTTCAAGAAGCCGGTTATATTGATATATTACCAAACTCTCCCGAAGAAGTAAATACCAGATATTTGCTTTATAATTCTCGTCGTAGTCGAGGCGATACGCCATTGTTAGACGTATCGGCGCAGAATATCTCTTCCATATGGGAATGGGCTGGTAAAGCTTTTAATGTCTCAGCGCCTACCAAAGTAATTATACACGGATTCGGAAGCTCCTGTTCCAATGTTTGGGTCTACGAAATGAGATCTGCTTTGATGTCTGTTGTGAGTATCCTCCACTTACTTATGCTAAAAATTATGTTTAGAGTTACCTGCCTATTCCTATAGTGTAGGCAAATTAAACAAAAATCGACATTTCTGGCCAGCAAAGCTTTTATTGCAGAAAATTGTCGAGAGAGGTCCCCTGAGTAATCTCTAAAAGTTACCACCCCCCAGATCCCTTGCTAATTTTTTTATGGAGGTTTCACCCCCTAAAAAACGGTTTTTAGCTTCTATCTCCTTTGGATTTGATTTTGCGGTAAAAACAGTTCAGTACTTTTTTGTTCTACAGTCAATTTTCAACATTTTTTGTGGGAAAAATTTTTCTGTATAACGAAGAGCACAGGAGATAGAGAGTCCTGAAGGAAGGGGGTTATCAGAAAAATACTATCATTTAAAAACGTATAAAATCGTACTAAACTGTATGTTTTGGCCATAAATAAAGTAGTATCATGTAAATTGGTAGTATTAATACCCACTCGACCCCCTCCCCTTCCTATGTGCCACCCCACCATACCCATTTGTTTTTATTTAGCAGTGGCAATATGATTGAGGGGTGAGGTGGGATGGACTCGTAAAAGGGGGAGAGAGCCAAGATACCTTTTTGAACCTATTCCCCCTCCTACGAGTCCATCCCACCTCACATCTCAATCATATTGCCACTGCTAAATAAAAACAAATGGGTATGGTGGGGTGGGCACATAGGAAGGGGAGGGGGGTCGAGTGGGTATTAATACTACCAATTTACATGATACTACTTTATTTATGGCCAAAACATACAATTTAGTACGATTTTATACGTTTTTAAATGATAGTATTTTTCTGATAACCCCTTCCTTCAGGACTCTCTATCTCCTGTGCTCTTCGTTATACAGAAAAATTTTTCTCACAAAAATTTTTGAAAATTGACTGTAGAACAAAAAAGTACTGAACTATTTTTACCGTAAAATCAAATCTAAAGGAGATAGAAGCGAAAATCCGTTTTTTAGGGGGGGTGAAACCCCTATAAAAAAAATTAGCAAGGGATCTGGGGGGTGGTAACTTTTAGGGGTTACTCAGGGGACCTCTCTCGACAATTTTCTGCAATAAAAGCTTTGCTGCCCAGAAATGTTGATTTTTGTCTTATTTGCCTACCACTACTAGGGTTAGCCTAGTGCCAAATTTATTATCGTTAAGTAGATGTTAGCCGTATTTAAGAATGATAGTAAGTATTAATTGGCAATTTTTGTCTAATATTTTTCGTCGCAGGAAGAATGTAACATAATCTGCGTAGATTGGGAGGCCGGAGCAACGATACCGAACTACGTAAGAGCAGCAGCCAACACGAGATTGGTGGGAAAACAAGTGGCCATATTATTGTCTGGACTAGAGAAATATGTAAATTTATCGGTGCGCAACGTACATGTGATCGGATTCAGTTTAGGAGCACACGTAGCCGGCTTCGCTGGATCGGAATTAAAAAACCTCAGTCGAATTACAGGTACGTAGTACGTAGTACGTACCGTTATTCGCACAAAATAATGTATACCTACGAAGATAAGCGTATGTACGAGTAAACGTGTTCTGCGTACCCTACAAGCACCTACGTACCTTGCGTCCGGTCGTGTCGGTCGTATTGCTCGTACTGGCTTCTCGTTCTGCCTTCTGCCAGAGCGGTGTACGCGTAGGTACCTATACCTACAGTATAAGTGTGATGTAGTCAGTCACTGGGCCAGCCATCCAGTCGAGCCAACGAAATGCATTTCTCCAGTACCGCTGCGTAGGAGGGGCGATTACGTTGTCCTTGACCCTGAACTCGTAACACTGTTTCGGTGTTTCACTTAGGTACGATCGACTTTACGAGCACAACACTGTGTCAGTACAAAGAACCCTATTTCGGTAGCCAGATTCGTAGAAGTAAATGGAAGCTCGGTGCTTCGAGTGTTTATTATACGGGAAAGCTGTTTTTTTTTTTTTTAAATAGGTGCAATCGTCTGTGAGTCATCAGTTCATATTGAAGCATGGACATAGGCGCACCCAAAAATTATGTAAGGGAGGGGCTTAGATTTCGAGAAAAATGGGGAGGGGGTCAAAATTCAATGAAAAAATTGAAGCAACCTGTTATTTCAGTAGGGCTGAAGAAATTAGGGTATTTTCAATAGGCATTGAGCGAAGAAAAATTGAAAAATGAAAAAATTTTCTGATTTTTTTAAAGGTAGAATTATTGATTTTTTCTGATAAATGGAGCATTGATTGAGAAATTAGTAATATTTGACCGAAAAATCAGTGAAAATCACTAATTTTCGATGAAAACTATTATGCTGATTAAAAAAGACAGAATTTCTGCAAATTTACCTGGTTCATTCAAGAAAAAGTTATTAAAACACTGATTGAGGGAAGCGAGGGCAAAATTTTTTTTAAAAATCATACTCTTTTTTGACATTTTTATGATAAAAAAATCCTTTTGCCGAGCTTGAGAGGGGAGGCCTCGAGCCCCCCCCCCGTGCGCTTATGTTCACGGAAGGTCGAGGTTAATTTTTGCTTCCTTAGATGAAAATCTGGGATTGCAATGAAACAAAGTATCTGTTTAGGCCCCACTGATGAGTCCCATTCCGTTTAATTGAACGACGAATATATAATATAATCCCATCATGTCATATCATATTACATTGTTGTTTGTTATCGATCCATGGATCATTGTATGTTGTCCCTGGGAATCGGAATCTGATCACGTTTTATTGCCTCCTGAACTTACTGTAGTTACCTACATTTCAAGATTTATGATACCTAAATTACCCATCCATTGTGTTCTGAATTTTATTGTGGTCCGGTCTACAAGAATGCGGCGAAGGTGTATTCTTGAGGAGAAATTGCTCGTTAACGATTTTTTTTTTGTAGCAAGGAGAGAGGAGTCAAACTAACCCCTTTTTTAAATCACGAAGTAGAAACGAATAGAAAAAATATTCTAAGGCCATCAAAACAAGATTTTTATTACTTGCAAAGGAGGCCCAACTCGAAGTAAAATTTTGAGCCTAAATAAAAATTAATCGAAAATAGACCATAAAAGAACCCCAAATCCAAAATTTCAGGTGATGAAGTTCATTTATCGAATTTTGGCGAATTTTTGAAATTTCAAAATTACCTCATCGCTCTGAAAAATATGAAAATTTGATCTAATCGACGAAAAAAGCTAAAATTTGGTATATACCCTATTTTCCCCCTCCCGAATCGATTGAACGCGGTTTCAACTAAATTTACCCCAAAAAAATCATCTACAGCAATTTTTCTCCCATTGATCAATTTTAGAAAAAGCACATAATTATTAGTAGGGCTGAGATTTTTATGCGCTATCAAATCGATTATAAGCGCTTATAAAAAGCGATTAAAATTGCCTAAAAAAGCATTTGTATGCGCTATCAAACCCCACCATGCAGCATATCAAAATGTAGGTATTTTTAATCTGAATGCAGAAATGCTATCAAAATTACTAAATTAGAATAAGGAAAGAAGTAAAGTGAGAAAATCATCGAACTTTTATAAAATTATGAATTATGAGAAGAAAAAACATCGAACTTTTATAAAATTATGAATTACCTATGAGAAGAAAAAACATCGAACTTTTTATTTTAAAATTTTCGTGAAAACGATGCGACTACAAATCGAAAACTCGTTCGATAAGTCACAGACAAAATCTTGAATTTTTTTTTTAATTTTGAAGAGTTTATTTTTTTTAAGCTCAAAATTTCAACTTTTATGCTGTTTTTTAGTGATTTTTTTCAAATATGCGAGAACGGTCGAAATAAGCGTTAAATAAGCGGTTTAAGGGTCTTTTTTTGGCTAAAATAAGCATTTTCAAGCAATTACGTCGAAATAAGCAAAAATATGCGATATAAAATTGCATAATTCGGCGTAGAAATGCATGAATCGCAAAAGAAACCATGATATGCGGTATCTACTATCACGCTATCAAATATGCGATATCATAAAAATCTCAGCCCTAATTATTAGGTATAAAATGTATTTTCATTCATTTTGAAAAATGGTCCAGAACCGGCTGCAATGATTTTTTTCAGTACAAGTATTTATACTGAAATCATCGATTTTTTAAAATTGGCCATTTCTTTCATTTTACGGGGTTATTCGGTCGTTTAGAAAAAAAATTATGAGGAACAAAATTATTTTACGTCAAATTTCCAATAAACGGCGTTCCAGACATCCCTTAGTTTTTGCGGGCGGAAAAGGGTGCGAGGAAAAAGACGGTTCGAGGGCTCTAGAAAATTTTGGAATTTTTCAGCGCTGGAATTTGAGCACCTATAATCGCGGATTACCAATATTGGTGACCTATTTGATCAATTAAAGCAGAATTTTCTAAAATTCGCAATTTTGATAATTTTTTTGAAAAAAAATTTCTGTCAAAAAATATGAATTTGAGCTCAAAGTTTGCGAATTTTGGAAAATTCTATTTAATCGATCAAATTGGTCACCAATATTAGTGCGATTTTAGGTGCTGAAGTTCATATGGATATCTTTTATGGGGGTTTCTCCGGAGCTGGAAAATTCCAAAAATTTTCTGGAGGCTCCGAAACGTCTTGAAACTGTTTCCAATCCATTTGAGAGTTAAAAAATAGGATATATTTGTATCTACCAAATTTTAGCTTTTTTCGTTGATTAGATCAAATTTTCATATTTTGCAAGGTGATGAGGTAATTTTGAAATTTCAAAAATTCGCCAAAATTCGAGAAATGAACCTCTGCACTTGAAATTTTGGATATAGGGTTCTGTTTACTTTTGGAAATCACCGCAGCCTTCAATTACTGTGAGGCGGTAACCTTTGAGACGTCAGCAGTATTGTGCAGAGAATTTGAATAGAGTTTCTGAAAATTCAAGGTCAATCAAAGTAATTGTAAACAGATTCAGCGTTTTTATATTTTCGTGCGTTTGAAAACTTTTCTATGTGAACTAGTTTTGAATAATGAAGTGCTTACAATTGACCGACCAATGTTCTCAATTACCAAGCAAAAACTTGGTAATTGTTAACAGAGGCATTCAAAATAAAATTAAAACCGTACAGTCTTCATAATGATGGAATTTTTTATTTTTACGATTTATTATACTTGAAGTGTTTAAAGATTTTGAACGCATGTCTATATTGCAAAGTTTTTGAAAAATGATAATTTTTGGGATGAAATTGAATTTTGAGGCACTGAGATATTGGGGCATTGAAGGTTCATAAGTAATTTGGGGTTGATTTTGAGAAATGGATACTTATTTTCAGCAGATGATGTGAAAGAAAATTTCGTGAATCGATGACACCGAACCATTCCGTAAAATGGAATTTTACGTAAAGAGAGTTGAATTTGGAACTTTTGACATCACTCTGTTTAATAATTACATATTAACTTGATCTCCAATCTATGATCTTTGACTTTTGACCTTCGATTCTGACCCTTGACCTTGATACGAGTAGGTGAAGGGCATTCTGGGTGATTTGAAACATCTTCGATGTTCCAATATAGGTTCTAAACATTTCATATTTCATGTAGGATTAATTTGGGCGAATTTTTCGCTTTTGTGCTGACGAATGGAAAGAAACCTCTGTGAATTGATGATATACTCATCCGGCTTTGGGTATGAACTCAAAAAATTTTGAAATTTTCAATGTAACGCTCATATACATTAGCATAATTTTTTAAGGAAGTAGTCGTTATTTATTTGTAACGAATTAATTATGCAACTTTATTAAAGCCAATGAAAGGGATCGTCCAGCACAAATGTAGGAGTTGAAATATTCCATTGCAGCGATGGAACATTTTTTTCGACGATAAAACAACTGTTCTAGTGGTTCAAAAGACGTCAGAATATGTATTCGCGATTTTAGTTTCGTTTTTGCGAAGAACATTTCAACCCCTACATTTGTGCTGGGCGATTTTTTTTCCTGGCGTTAATAAAATTGCCTAACTAGTTTGCCGTAAATACGCAAAAATCAAACTTTGAAGTCTTATATCTTAAACCCGGTAACGCATGAAGCAATTAAGCTCACGCAGCAAGAAAGAGCATTAAAAATAGACTCAAAATTGTACATACAAATTTTTCAAAGTTGAAAATTGAGCTTTTTGGTAAAAGCTCGATTTTCAGGGATACACCAAAATTCAAGGATGCGAGTTGAAATTTTGCTAAAAATCCTGCCAGTAGGTGTTCATAATATCTAGTATTAAAACATGGCAATTTTCGTGATGGAATCTTGACCCTCTAGGAAGGCACGGTGTCCCAAAATTATGAGCAAAATTCAAAAAATTTGAAAATTATATCCGATATTTCGATTGTTATATTTTTTGAGGTGCTGATTTCAAATATCTGTTTAGTTTTTGGATCTGAGGTTCCTAATTTCCTCCATGAGTGCTCGAATTCGATTTCGCTCAAAATTTTTTTACGAGTTCTCTTCGATGGTCTAATAATGAAGGAATCACCGTCATTCCGATCCTAATCCTGGGGGGAGGGGTGGCCCTTGTAATTTTCGTATAATTGGGATTTTTTGCGAACTTGCTTAGCTTTGAAGGAAAATATCTCGAGATTGGTTAGGTCTAAGATAAATCCGTTCATGCTGTTTTGTAGAGAATTGAAAGGAGATTCAAAATTGATAATCACTTTTTGAAAAGTTCAAAGTTGAGCTTTTGTGATGGAAGCTCAACTTTTATAATAAGTACAAAAGATGAAGGGCCCCATTAAAAAATCTGAAAAAAATACTATGAAGAGAACTTTCAATGCACTTTTCAACTAATTACTTTTCAAGATGCATTCTTGATACCCTTGGGGGGCACAGGGGTCCTAAATTTTGGTCGAAATTCAAAAAAATGGAAAAAGTGAAGTAATATATCGATTTCTACTAATTCGAAGGCGCTGAGTTTGAATATGTGCTTAGTTTTTTCATTCGACCCCTCTGAACCCCCCTATTAGCCCCCTAATGAGACCAAAATTCAAAATAATGAAAAATAACGTATGACGTGTCGTTTGTTGGGTTTTTGAGGGTGCTGAGTTCGAATATTTGCTTATTTTTGGGTTTCGACCCTTTAGTGCCCCCTAGCCCCCAATTTTGAAAAAACACATTGATTTTTTAAATGAATTAGTAATTTTGGAGTCAGTGTGGAGAACGAAGGAGGCGGATCAAGAAAGTAAGTTGATAATCGAGCTCAGCACTCTCGAATTAGTAGAAATCGATATGACACATGCTATTTCCATTTTTTTGCATGTGTTTTTTCAAAATTGGGGGCTAGGGGGTCACTAATGGGTCGAATCCCAAAAATAAGCAAATATTCGAACTCAGCGCCCTCAAAAACTTATCAAACGACACGTCATAGGTACGTTATTTTTCATTTTTTTGAATTTTGACCTCATTAGGGGGCTGATAGGGGAGTTCAGAGGAGTCGAATGAAAAAACTAAGCACATATTCGAACTCAGCGCTTTTGAATTAGTAGAAATCGATATATTACTTCACTTTTTCCATTTTTTTGAATTTTGACCAAAATCTAGGACCCCTGTGCCCTCCAGGGGTATTGAGATCCCATCTTGAAAGTAATTAGTTGAAAAATGCATTAAAAGTTCTCTTTATAGTAATTTTTCAGATTTTTTAATGGGGCCCTTCATCTTTTGTACTTATCATGAAAGTTGAGCTTCCATCACAAAAGCTCAACTTTGAACTTTTCGAAAAGTGATTATCAATTTTGAATCTCCTTTCAATTCTCTACAAAACAGCATGAACAGATTTATCTTAGACCTAACCAATCTCGAGAGATGCTCCTTCAAAGTTGAGCAATTTCGCAAAAAATCCCAATTATACAAAAATTACAAGGGCCACCCCCCCCCCCGGATTAGGATAGGAATGACGGTGATTCCTTCATTAGACCATCGAGGAGAACTCGTAAAAAAAATTTGAGCGAAATCGGAAAACCCAAGGTCAAAACCTGGTCGAGTTGACATAGAATGAGCCTTCTGTATTGTTGAGTTCGAATATGAACTCCTTTTCATTTGGTACGATCCTACCTAGACTAACTTTCCTTATAAATATTTATTTTTGTAATTTTCCGGTGTTGAAAATTCCTTAGAAGAGGGTTGGCGAGTAATTTTTTTGACCCCTACTGTGCATTTTGTCAGAGTTTATACCACCTGCTGAGTCGGCATTTTGGAATAGCACAAAAGCTGGTTTTATTGTCCCTTTGCGATTTTTTTATTGCATTACTGGTTTGATTACTAGGACAGGTGGAGGAAAAAAAAGGCGTGGGTCTGCCTCTACACCAAAACATTGTTAACCTACAGCGCTCTCGGAGTTGTTTAGATCAGTCTACTTCGACTCTCTTCCAGTAAGGTTACTTGGAACATTTGATATAAGGGGAATGGGTTTTAAATTTTTATAAAAGTTCAGTTGGCAGCGTTGCTACAAATTATCTAAGAGATTGATTAAAATTTACTGTCACCAGCAAAAAAAATTCTGACTCATTGTACCCAGTCATAGTTATCAGCAATTCTACATGCATGTTAGTGAGTAACTATATTTTATAGTTGCACCTATACATACTTAGAATATACATTCTGTATAATGCGATGCGTGAGTGGTGAAACGATTACGCGTTGGAAGTATTATACACATGTGAAAGTGATGGTACGACTGCTACGTGTATCTACACCACACACTTACTCACCGCCTTAGATTGTGTAAGCAGATATTTATAGAGGTGGAAATGAAATATGAAATCGAATGTCTACGTGTATATTTACACTTCCAGGTCTCGATCCGGCCGGACCGTTGTTCGAAAGTCAAGATCGGAGAGCTCGTTTAGACTCGATGGATGCCCAGTTCGTTGACGTGATTCATTCGAACGGAGAAAATCTGATATTAGGCGGCCTAGGCGCATGGCAACCCATGGGGCACGTCGACTTTTACCCGAACGGTGGCAGAATGCAAAAAGGGTGCACGAATTTGTTCGTGGGCGCAGTATCCGATATGATTTGGTGTAAGTATTCGATCAAACGGTGATCTGGACCGAAGGCTGTACATAGCAAACCATATACCTTGGGATTTTTAATCTGTACAGCTACCATTTACGTTTCAGCCGCTAACGAAGTGTACGGAAGGAGTTTATGTAATCATCGAAGGGCGTATAAATTTTTCACCGATAGCGTATCGCCCAAGTGCCAGTTTCCTGCTGTACCCTGCGAGTCGTACGATCACTTCATTGAAGGGAAGTGTTTCCCGTGTCAGAATTTGAAGGATTGTAATAATATGGGATACTATGCGGATAAATTTTCCGGCCGAGGGACCTTGTATCTGTTGACCAGGGATGAAGAACCGTTTTGTGGTAGGTGTTGATTACAGATATTACATACCAGACCAAAAATCAAGTCGGGTCTTTCGATTTCGCTTAGATTTTTTTTACAAGTTCCCCTTTATGGTCTATTTACATAAACACAATAATTTCCCTTCTGACTCTCAAGGGGCTAGGAAGTGGGGAGGAGGTGGCCATTTTTATGCAATTGCGATTTTATGCCAATTTACCCAAATTTGAAGGTTCATATCTCGAGATTAGTTGTACTTGGGGGAAAACTGTTTGCGGAGTTTGAAAGAAAATTGATGAGAGATTCAAAAACAATAACCGCATTCTGAAAAGCTCAAAGTTGAACTTTGGTGGTGAAATCTCAAATTTCATAATAAGCACAAAAGATGAAAGCTGCCATTAAAAAATCTGAAAAATTACAGTGAGTAGCCTTTTTTACCCCCTTTTCAACCAACAAACTTTTAATATGGGATTTCTAGACCCCTGGGAGGCACAGGGGTCCACAATTTTGACCAAAATTGAAAAAAAATCGAAAAGGGAAAGTAACACTTCGATTTCTACTAATTTGGAGGTGCTGAGTTCGAATATGTACTCAGTTTTTTCATCCGGCCCCTTTGAACCCTCATTTCAGCCCTCTTGATGGGGTCAAAATTCAAAAAAATGAAAAATAACGTGTAACCTATCATTTGTTAGGTTTTTGAGAGCACTGAGTTCGAATATTTGCTTATTTTTTGGGTTTGACGCTTCAGTGCCCTTCTAACCCCCCAATTTTCGGGGAAAAGTATGTCATGAAATGAAAATAACGTGTGACATATCGATTCTAACTAATTTTAGGAAGTAGAATTCGAATATCGACTTACTTTTTTGCTCGACCCCCCTCACCGTAATTTCTTGAAATATTCAATTTTGTATCGATCACTTAAAACTGGTGGAAGGGGTCAATTAAAGTGCGGGGGAGGGGGTCGAATCTAAAAGTAAGCCGATATTCGAATTGTACGCCCTCAAATTAGTGAGACTGTGAGAATCGATATGTCATACGCTATTTTGATTTCTTAAGATATTTTCCCCCAAAATTGGGGGCTAGAGGGCCTCTGAAGGTCCAAAACCAAAAAATAAGCAAATATTTGAGCTCAGTGCTTACAAAAACCTAACAAACGACAGGTCACATATTATTTTTCATTTTTTTAAATTTGGACCCCCCATCAAGAGGGCTGAAATGAGGGTTCAAAGGGGTCGTATGAAAACACTGAGTACATATTCGAACTCGGCACCTTCAAATTAGTAGAAATCGAAGTTTTACTTTACTTTTTCGATTTTTCTCGATTTTTGTCAAAATTGTGAACTCCTGTACTTACTCTTCAATAGTCTAGAGATCCTATATTGAAAATTTGATGGTTGAAGAAAAAAGGAAAAAGGGCTACTTACTGTAATTTTTTCAGATTTTTTAATGACAGCTTTTATCTTTTGTGCTTATTATGAAAGTTGAGATTTCACCACCAAAGTTCAACTTTGAGCTTTTTAAAAAGTGATTATCATTTTTGAATCCCTTACTAATCCTTTTTTAAACCCTGGAAACAGTTTTACCCCAAGTACGACCGATCTCGAGATATGCCCCTTCAAATTTGGATAATTTGGCATAGTATCGCAATTGCAAAAAATGACGACCCCCCAGCCCCTTTGAGCGTTAGAAGGGAAATTATTGTGTTTATGTGAATAGACCATCAAGGCCAACTTGTAAAAAAAAAAAATGATTGAAATTAGAACTAGAAGACCCGACTTCATTTTTGGTTCGAGTTGAGATGGAACAGCTCAGATTTTATTAAAGTATATACTTAGACTACTTGAATTAGTAGTCAGGTCTCAATTGGACAAAAAAAGGCTCCCGCGCGAGATTCCTGTTAAAATTGATTTTATGATTGATTCTTATTCTAGACACTAAAACAAATAAATTTCGCTTGATGCCTATTTTTCCTCCCCCCCCCCCCTTTTCACAGGGTCTACCTCCCAACATTTCAAACGTGGTGTGTGTACCGCTTGATCTATGGGTTGTAATGAAAAAATGTTCAAACAAAAGTTGTTCCTCAACACCTAACATATATTTTCATTTCTCGTCAAAATCCAGTTTGAAGCAACTCCTGCTGCCCAAATTTGGAAATAAAATTTTTTTGAAAAAACTTCAGAATTACGTTTTCTTTATTTTCAACGAAAATTTTCAGAGATACGGGAAAATTTGTAACCACCAATAGTATTCAGAATTAAATTTCCTTTCTGATGAATTGTTTTACTCGTATGACCATTTTCTTCAACTTTTCCTGGCAGAGTGGACCTTTCCCCCTCCCCCCCTTATTTCAAAAGTTGTACCCTTGAAAAAAAAACTTGAACGATTTTTGTTCTTCAATATGTGGTGTACAATTTCACTTGGTTTCGGAATTCATCTTGGCGAAATTTTTTTTGGTGGATCCAACTTTTGAGATGGGGAGGGGGAGAGGTCCACTCTATCAGGAAAAGTTGAGAAAAATGGTCGTGAAACAATTCATCAGAAAGGAAATTTAATTCTGAATACTTTTGGTGGTTACAAATTTTCCCGTACCCCGGAAACTTTTCGTTGAAAATAAAGAAAACGTGATTTTGAAGTTTTCTCAAAAAAAAATTCATTTCCAAATTTGGGTGGCAGGAGTTGCTCCAAAATGGAGTTTGATGAGGAATGAAAATGTACATTAGGTGTTGAGGAACAACTTTTATTTGAACATTTTTTCATTACGACCCATAGATCAGGCGGTACACACGTTTGAAATGTTGGGGGTGGACCCTGTGAAAAGGGGGGGAGAGGAAAAATAGGGATCCTAGCGAAATTTATTTGTTTTAGTGTCTAGAATATTGAAAAAATAAAGACTATAGGTATCTACATCGAATTGATATCTTGGTCTCCACCTTCAAGTCCTCCTCCCCATTCCAATTCATACCTCTTTTGATCTTTTTCAAAAAATTAGCATTTTTTGCTTTCGAAAAGTCAAAAAAAACATTACCTACCCACCTACTTAGATTGAATACTTATTATTTGACACACTCCGTGTCCTCGAATGACAACCTTGAATCCGATAATTTATTTGAATTCTATTCGTTCAAATATTTACCTACTTTTTTTTTACTCTGTTCACAGCAAATCAGTACATGGTGAAAGTTGAAAATTCTCCCGATAAAGACTCGTCGTCGGTGGAAAAATCGGTGACATTTGGTAAAATTCAGATAACACTGATCGGAGACCTGGAGCTGAACGAAACATTCGTCATTACTCAGTAAGTAGATAGTGAACCCGTACTCTCCACTCTTCGTCTGTGCGCCGAAATTCTCGGAAATACGATCGATAAATAATAATCGACGGTATGATTGACGTAGGTATGCTTATGGTACTTACTTAACCGGATACGTATTTTCGGTTACAGGAAAAAAGATGAAAAATTAATCAGCGGAGATTCCGTGAGCAGAATAATTGTACCGCATCCGGCACTTCAAAATTTTTTGGAAATTCAAGTGCTGTACGTAGCATACAACGGGTGGTTATCCAGCGGTACATCCAAATGGAGAATAAATAAAATTTCTCTTACCAATAGTTACGGCCATGTGTAAGTTACCCGTCCACTTACATAGAATTATTACGGTAAAATTTAGTCATAGGCGAGAACACGAGATGGTCTTTTTTCCTATACCACCATCTCGCCGAGCTGCATTAATATTCATGCCGGGAGAATGTTTTACTTTCGTTGAGTAATTTTACGAAACTAGAAATACTAGATTTACAAAGATCGGCGACGCGGGCGTGGCCTTGTATAACGGAAATGATTTCATTATCGAATACGCACCCGCGATCACTGTCCCGGGTACATGCAAAAATAGAAAAAAAAACTTTCTCGGCGGTCGAAGTGAATAAAACCGTTATTGTACGATTTGAAATATTTCTTCGCTGCGATGCGTAAAAATATAAATATAGGTAGGCACTGCCTAGAGGAATCTTAAGCACCTCGTACGGTCGATTTGTTAAACTGACCATGCACACCGGGTTTGTTTGCGTATTCGAACGTGATGGGAGAATAAATGAGCGTCAATTGACAAACGTATCGCAACAATGCTGCTGGCATCTGCGCCTAGTTTTGATTGATTTATGATCATTTGATGAAAGCTGAACCTGCCTCGCGAGCCAAGCTTTACGATGGTGGAAATGTTACGAATATGGCTAAATTTTTTCTTCTCATACCTTCCCACAGATTATCAGCTTGTAAAGAAGATCTAGTATTGGAAACCGGTGTTCCCGTTATGCTCGAGCTGGTGCCCAGAAATTGCAACGCGCACGAAACCAATCAGACTTTTACTAGCGTTGAAGTACGTTGCCGGATTGACAGCTTCGCTAGTCGATTCTTTTGTTTTTACGAGTAACTGGACGGTGAATTTTGAATGAATAAATGACAAACACGATCGTCGATAAATCTAGCTGATAATTTGGTTCATTAGATTCTTTGATCGCGTTGTTTCTTCATCCGCATAGTGGTTGGTTGATTCGACCGATAATTTACATACGCGTCGGGCTATTCCCACGACGTTATATGACTAGATTTATTTGAATAAAATCACATCTTTGTGTAGTTTGAAGGATTAGTGAGGCTTAGACAGGTCATTGTTTTGTTTGATAGGTAATCTTACGTATATCGACTGAACTAACAGAGCGTAACTGAATGTGAGAATTATGATAGGGCACAAAAAAAGGAAGGGATCTTGCGACTAATTGAAAAGTTTACGTTTTTGCGGATTATTAATAAAGACGGTCATGTCGTGACAGTTTAACTGGGTTTTGACTTGGAGTACTTCGATTTTGCCCACAATTTTTTTCTAGTCATGATTTTATCCAATTATATTGGAAACTATCTTCATATCCCTCCCGAGCTCCTTCGCTTGAGGACGTGTGAAGAAGGATTTATTTTTTTCATATCTTTAATTCCTAGTGAAGGAGCCTCTCCGGGTAAGATGTTGAAATCCACCCACTCACCGATTGGGACAAAACTCACCCAAAGGGTCAGTCTTTATGTAAAACCACCTCAAAAATTTTTTTGGCTTGATCCCTTGATCCCTATCCGAATAATACGGCCGTAAATGCCAAAAATTAAATATTTTATATCTTTGGAGAGGGTGATCCAAAAATTTTGAAATTTTCACAGAAAATGGTCAATTAGTCCAGTCATTTTAGGAGTTGACCCCCAAAAATTAAATCCTGATTTTTTTACGTTTTACGTTCGTAATGGTCCACTACACAACATACTAAAATGGACGCCCCGCAACCCTCCGCTACCCCCAGGGGAGGAGTAAATGTCTGCTAAAACTCGGTTTTTCGTGAATATCTCCTCAAATAAGCCTCAAAATTGAAAAATAGTTATGAACAATCTTGTTCTACGTGTAATTTCCTATCAGAGGGGGGGGGGGTTGTTTTTTTTCCAAAACACTCACTTCCTTGACCAAAAATTAAGGGTAAAAAACACCTATTTTTCAACATTACCTACAGCATTTTTGGAAAAAATCGAAACGTTTGTGAATATCTCCGCAAATAATCCTCAAAATGGAAAAATGGCTGCAATAACCTCCCTTATAATTAATGGTAGAGGTTGAAATTCTTGCGGTGACTTTTTTTGGAATACCGTACCAGCATGTATAAAAAAATTACTCTTCACTGGTATAAATTTAGGTACTTTCAACTTCGTATTTCCATCATTTCCAAAAATACTGTAAATATTGGAAAAATAGGCGATTTCACCCTTAATTTTTGGGCAAAGAAGTGAATGTTTTCGAAAAAAACGAACCTGCCTGATAGGAAATTACACGCAGAACATGATTGTTCATAACCATTTTTCCATTTTGAAGCTTATTTGCGGAGATATTCACAAAAGTTTCGATTTTTTCCAAAAATACTGCAAATTGTTGACAAATAGGTGTTTTTTACCTTTAATTTTTGGTCAAGGAAATGAGTGTTTTTGAAAAAACAAAAACCCCCTCTGATAGAAAATTACACGTAGAACAAGATTGTGCATAACTATTTTTCAATTTTGAGGCTTATTTGAGGAGATATTCACGAAAACCCGGGTTTTAGCAGACATTTACCCCTCCCCTAGGGGTAGCGGAGGGTTGTGGGGTGTCCATTTTAGTATGTTGTGCAGTGGACCATTACGAACGTAATATTCGAAAAAAAATCAGGATTTAATTTTTGGGGGCTTGATACACTTTTTCTCTCATTTGCCTGGACTAAATAAGTAGGTGTATACGTGATGTTTTTTTCACTCTTTTTTCGCAAAATTGGATGGTCTTGGGGGGGGGGGAGTTGAAAATTTCAAAAATTCAAAAATTCGTAGAAAAAAATTGAGACGGGAAAGCCATGGGTGGAATTTTTCTTAAAAAATTAAGGTATAACATATGTTTTTTACAGACCTCGAGGGAGAATATGGTCAAAAAAATAACAAATTTTTCTATTATAAAGCCACCCCAAATTTTTTTGAAAAATTTGTAATTTTTTGTATACATTTCAGATGATGAATCCGACTATCCTATCAACTTTTTTATTCAGGATGTTTATCACCCACCCCCCCCTCCATAAAAGCATGCAGATCGCGGTTTTTTCAACCAGAAATTAATGATAGCATCATGACATTATCAACTGTCTATTTTTGGTGAAAATTTCAAAATTTTTAAACCACCCCTCCAAAGATATATAGAATATTTAATTTTCGGCACTTACGGACACATCATTCAGGTGGGGGTGGGGGATCAAGCCAAAAAAATGTTTGAGGTGATTTTACATCAAGACTGACGTTTTGGGTGAGTTTTGTCCCAATCGGTGAAAGGGCGGATTTCATCATCTTACCCGTGAGGGGGGGGGGACTCTTTGAAACGTAAATCTATTCAAGTGCCACATGAAATTTTCAATTTTTTTGAATTTTGCTCAAAATTTTGTAACACTGTGTCCTCTAAAGAATCAATATCTCATCACCAAATTACCACGTTCGAATTACTCTAAAAGCTTATTCGCAGCTTACTTCTTGCAGATTTTCAAATTGTGTCCTCGAACACGGGTGTATCAAAAAATGGAACTTTTTACAAAAAGCTCAACTTTGAACTTTGAAAAATTGTCATAAACGATTCCGAATTCCTTTTCGATCTTTTTTTCAATGGCGGAAGCCAAATTGCTCCAAGTATCGCCGATTTTAAAATACAAGACCTAAAAGTTGAGTATTTTTATGAAAAATCGCCGAAGAAAAAAACAAAAATGCCCCCTTTGGAAGCCCCTCACGGGGCTGGAACCAAAACAGCAATGGTTCCCCAACTTTTGGAAAGGGAGAACCGCATAAAAAAAATCAGAAAAATTTGAAAACCCGTGGTGAAAAAAGTGGTGGAATTGACACGAAAGAAACATAGATAGCATATTTACGGCAAACCGAGTATGCAATTTTATTAACACCAATGAAAAATATCGTCTAGCACAAATGTAGGGGTTGGAAAATTTTTAAACTAAGTTCGCGAATGTGAATGTATCTTGACGATGTGACGACCTCTAAATATCAAAACTGTTACTTATATTTTATCGACGGGAAAAACGTTCATTTGCGATAGACCGCAGTTTATAAAGACGAACTGAAAAATGAGAAATTTACAGTTCTCTTTTTTAATACAGGAAATAGTCTCGATTTTTAATTTTTTTTTTTTTGAATTTGAATCCAAACTTTGGAGTGTCGTCGCTTCCTATGGTTCCAAGATCCTAGAATGAAATATTTACTCGTTTATTACTAATAGTCATGATGATGTGCATTTACCATATGTATTTTTGACAAACAGGCACTTAAAAGGATCTTGAGAGCTTTTTTCAAAATAGTTCAATCTGAAAACTTCAGAAAATTCTTGTAAATGAGTTTGGATTTTTTAAAGTTTCTTTTCTTTACGCCAAATATTACTGTTCGCGAATTACATACCTACATGCTCTCAAACTTGAATACATTCACAAGAAATTGAATAGGTGAAAAAAAAAAGAAGGAAACTCTTCCACGAATTCTAGCAAGCTCGCGACATGAAGGTGGTTTTCCAGTTAGTGGCGATGGCACGAAAATTTTTTGGGCAAAACTGAAGGACCTCTGGTCAAAAATCGGTTGAACTGACGTGGAATGACTCAAAAACATTAAATCGATAATTAGTGAAGCACTTAGTTCATTGATAGACAGTCGCTGACAATTTCTGTTTCTGTGCTTACCTGTGAAATTATTTTTTATTTTTTATTATAGGTACAGGCGAACCATGTAGGCTTCTCAAATGAATTCTATCGCAACAAGAGCTACGAAAATACTTACCCCAGAACACAGGTGGTACGTATCGGTAACGAGATTCTAGTGAATCGTACCAGCAACGGAGGCAACATAGATAACGTGACCAAAATCGGTATAGGAGTTACCGAATACATAAACGATCCGTGGAAACAAAAAGGAGACTTGACCGAGGTACCGGCCAATTTGCACAATCACTTGGACGATACGAAATTCGACAACGGCGGTGGCCGTCATCTAGTTTACATCAACGCTGCCGAAATGGAAAAGTCTGCCAATCAAACGTCGGATATTTCTTCGACCAGCAGCGCCGCATCCGAAACAGACTCGACGGCGACTAGAAAGAAAGATAAAAATCCTTACGAATTCGTGACTGAACAATTACCGGCCGCCGCCGCCGCCCCCGATACAGTCATCGTTTTGGATACGGACGCGGCGAGATTAGAATCAGAGATCACCGAACCGGTTCTGAAGCCTAAAAGTTCGGGAACATTGAGGACGCGCAAATCGCAACATACGTACAGACCTCAATATGGTAAATCGATCAACGTAGCGAATCCTAAATGGCGATCGACGCCCACTACTTACGTCAAAGCGCTCACCAACGCGATATTTTCTCAGTCGACGACCATATCGCCGCATCATCAAAATTCGACTCATTCTACCGGATTCAATTCTGTAGTAACTTCTTTGCCGGATACGAGTAGTATTCGTTCGGCCAAGAATACCGAAGAGAGACCCCGAAAGTACGACGATAATAAGAATTCTTCTTCGTTGTTTGTCGTGCAGTTCTTACCGCAAAAACTAATATCGTTTTTCGAACAAGCCGAGAGATACGCTCGGATGGCATTTTTACCTTTTATAACGCCCTCCGACCGTGACGGCGCCAGAAGTACCACCGAAAGGTCTAGAAGGATTCGTACGTTCAATACGAATCGATGGACAAATGTTCCTAACAAAGAAACGTTCAACGAAAGGTACGACTTGAACGTAGACGAGACACGTAACGTAGCTCCGATAGTGGTCGCAGCGCCTACCAAAGTTGCCAACTTTCCTTACGCTTTTCACCAATCGACGAATCAGCTATGGCAGCAAATGTCGTACGAAGATAGTGAACGTAAATATATACCTTTAACAGAACCCAAGGCTACGTTTGAAGCCGAACAAATTACTAGAAATACTCAGCTCGATGACGCGAAATGATTTTTTTTACTTGTAATTATTTTATAAAAACTTTCTTTCCAACATTGCGATTATTTTTTTTTATGATAATAAAACGTTGAAAACGATAATTTTATTTGAAATAAAAACAAAATGACTACCTAGAGTATGTTTAATTTGCTGCTTTTTGCTTATCTTCGTCTTTTTTATCCTCTTTTTTGTCACTATTTTCAGTCTGCTCTACGGAAGAATCTTTACTAGAAGTTAATTTTTTGATATCTTCTATACTCAAGTCGTCAATTTTACGACCTTCGATTAGTTTAGGTCCGGTAGGCAGTTTACCAGTCTTACGATAGATTTCCAAATCGGCGTAAATCTGTTCTTTCTGAATAGCGGATTCTTTCGAGAGTAAATTCTCGGCTGGTTTGTCAGATTCGATAGAAATTTCATCTTTAGAGGCTCTCAGTTTCGTCGCCCTTTCGAATAATAGTTTGGATCTCCTCTGGGCTTCTGCCTCCATTTCGTCCAACAATTCCCACTCCGATTTACCCTGGTAGGATCGCGGTATCAAATCTCTCATTCTTAACTCACGTTTAGTTTCTTTTCTTGTTGTATCGAAGTAATCTAATATTTTAACGTGTTTGGTTATGTTGGCTGAAAAAATTGAGAAGAAAAATTACGTAATTGAAACATCATGCAGATTGATAACGTTAGATAGAGCACTTACCAATAACAGAGGGTTCTAAATTGAACTTAGTAGCTAAAGCTTTCGGCGTATTCATCATAGGATTTGTTTGATACTCAGTCATTATTGATAGGGCTTGCTCCATTGTGTACTTTCCGGGTGGAACGGCTGGACGTACTTCCCGATTCAAATTCATAGCTTCTAAAAATCGTGCATCCCCACTACAATCTACTCTTTTAGTTGAAAAGCTATCCTGTAGGGAATTTTGACCATTAAAAAAAGTTATACGAAAGAAAATCCGCTACCATATTACTTTGTATACCTTATTGTCACCGGTAGAAGTTACATAAACTTTACTTAAGTTGTTCAACAACGCACCATCTTTCTTTTTGATTTCTTCGGTCATATCGGGCAGTTCTAAAACATACGAAGTTCAGTAAGATATGTAATTGATTATGAAAGTTTACTCTAATCATACCTTTCATCAATTTTTCTACTTCTTTCATCGTAGATTCGTACATGGGTGCTCTTTCCGGCTTATCTTCATGTCTTTCTAGATATTTTTCTGTTCTAGTTTGTACATTGAATCGGCGAACTCTTTTAAGAGCATGCCGGCCTAAAATAGTGAACGTGTTTCCCATCTGAAATGATATCGAGAATTCGAAGGTGATTTCCTCATGTGCCACAGATGTAACCGATTATGGCAGCTTGAAGCCGATAAAGCACATTACAACATTATAAAAATGAATTCATATTTTGAGGGGGATTTTACAGGATCGAAAGGTACTTCAAGGCATTTAATAGAATTTAAATATTTTCTATTCACTTTCGACCTTTCAGAATTTTCCGATTATCCGAATTTCTTATCAATTTCATCCTTATCATTAATTTTTTTTTACAATTTTTAGTCATGTTGCCCAACTCATTTTCTCTAAGAAAAAATTAGAAGCTAAAGTTGCACTTTTATTTGACTATTGGCAACACTGAAAAAAATCACAAAATTTTATTTTCAATTTTGGGATTTTTTTGATTTGAAGAACTTGAAAATTAATTTTTGTTCCAACTAATGATGAAAATTTAAAGTTTTCTAAATAATTTTATAAGATAATAAATTTTAAAACTTTTTTGATTGAAAAAAACGAAAATTAAAAAATACGTTTAAAATCATTCAGATTTCTCTTAACTGGGTCTTATTGTGGAAAATCTCGTACCCGTCGTCCCCACCATCAACCAGTTTGAGAACTACTTGTTTTTAGAAAAAAAAAGTAAATAGAAATAAACTTTCGTTACTTGTATTTTCGTGTTTATTTTCGAAATAATAAATATTTCGCGAATCGTGATAAAAATTGATACAGAAATTGTTATTATTTTGGGTTTCATTCCATTATGAACAGGAATTCGTACTACAAGCTATTGAAATGTGTCTTGAACTCATTTCGTGTGTATCAAACTTACTACCTAACATAACCCACATTCGTTCAGGTATATATCAGATACCTTTATTAACATAGATAATCGTTAGAAAAAAAAGTATATATTAATGTACAGATACTTAACAATGAATCCATCATTGCCATTCAATGGTTAAGATGTTTACTGATCGTTTTTATTTAAACTAACACTCACTCTGCGTTCTGTCCGTAGGTCCCGTTAAATGTTGCCACACGCAAGTTGAATCGTTATGATTTTAGATCTGATGACATTATCGATAATTCTAGCTGTCATTCTTTTCATAATGGTTTCATCAATTATTGCTTGTTTGTGCGGTTGCTGTAGAAAAACTCAAAGGTGTGCCCTATGATAAACACATCTGCTCTAAAACTTGTCATACTAACACCTAGTTGTGATTACAGAGATGAACTTATGGGATTATCGGGTAAAGTTAAAATAACCAATCCGGATATTCTTCAAAATAACAACGCTCCGTTGGCATTATCGATCACTAGAACACCATCGGATGATAATATTCCATTGTCCAGTATACCATCGAGTAATGCTTCAGCGAAAAGGTACATATATTCATAATGGCATCCGTAATCTTCATTAGATTGGATTCTAACGTTAAATTTCGTTATCAGAACTTCTACCATGGGTAGTAATAGTCACCCTGGGACTGCCACCAGAAGTCTTCCAGAGATACCAGTTGATGCTGCCAAAGCTACATCTACCTCAGCAGTGAACTCGCATGCGAGTAATTTTATCAGTTATGTTGGTGATACAAATTCTGATTTGTATGCAACGCTGGAAGAACATAAAATAAGTAATGTTTCAATGGTTATCGATACGTTTTAATTTTAAAAATGTAGAGTGTTATATACTAATTTGGTTTTCGAATAGCATCATCATCAGCAAAACCAAAACTTTCTGCTAATATGTTTGGATCATCGTCGCAATCCAATGGTACCGTAACTTACGAACAAATCGATGAAAGTTCAACGTACAATAATATCAAAGGTAAACGTATTTTCGGTGATTTTTGATCTCGTGTTTTTTTTTTGTTTTCTTGTTTTAATTTTGGAATTTTTTCTGTTTTCAGAACATCCTTACGCTCAAGTGGATAACGATATTGATACTAATGTACCATCTACATCCAGGTAAATTGTTGATAATTTCATCTTACTAATAGATACATAAGTTTTCTGATTAAAAATCTAAAAATTATTGAAACTATGTTTGAAATTTTAGAATGGAACACGATATACCAGATAATGCGATTATTTCTCGAGAAGAATTGAATTCACCGATTGATATTCCTGCTGCGAGTGCGATCACCGGCAATGTAGCAGCTAGTAACGAACTGCCGTATATGACGCCTCCTATACATAATAATTTCAGCGGTGATTCTCAAGATTCGACAAGTTAGTTCTATACTGGCTTTATTTAGAATTTTTAAATGTATTTGTTTGATAAACGAAAAATCGTTGCTTTTTTGTAGAAGGCTACACGAGTATCACTGTAAGAGAACCGTTGGCTCGAATTAGACCGCAGAACAAACCAGCCAATCAAGATACCGCCGATTCTCACTACACAGTTTTATCAGACGATTCTGGTAGGTACCACGTGGGTTGGCGGATGATTTTTTGAAATGTTTCAAATTCATTTTACGTTTTTTTCGTCGACGCAATTATCGAAGACCAAACGACCTCTTGAAAATTCATCATAGATGAGAAGCGTTTCAAGGTTGTGTCTAAATTGATAAATTATTACGTACTTTGTTTCCTATTACGTCACAATGGTGTTGATATAGGCGATGAGATGTCGTACTGCAGCACAGTCGGTAGATAATTTAAAATAGGTTGATTACGACGGGCGACAGATGAGTCAGAAGTTGATCAGACCGTTTGGAGAAGAGCAAAAAATTTTGATAGCCATTAAAAAGAACGACGAGCATTGATGGTGTGAATTTAAAAAAGAAAGCTAACTTAAAATCATATTTTGAGTTTGATTTCATTCGTAGCTAACAATAAGTTCCCTAATTTGAATTCTAAGATGAATTGTGAAGTAACTAGGGTAGCTTAATGATACTTTTGTTACGTCTTGAAATTTTCTAGACGCTCGTTAAAATCTGTTATGCCTCATACGACATATAATTTAATTTAATCGCACGTGTATTTTTACAGACGAAATGTACGCTGCTATTCAAGACGCTTATACAAGCGGAAGCGAAACTTACGCTCAAATCCAACCTGTGGCCACAAATTCGTCCATATACCACACCTCAACAAATAACCCCGGTTCTCCTAGAACAGCAAACGTTACTCAGAAATTCAGCGACGTGTCGATTCACTCTAGACAAGGTAACGAGTCGCATGATTCGGTATATTCCGAATAACTCATTTTATAAAAACATTATCCCGTTTAATTTAATATTGTGTATTGCGTAGCTTCGACTTCGAGTATATCTAGCTCGCTGACGAATCGTAATAATTCACCGAAGGAAAAACGCCAAGCTAATTCGCCACTTCCGAAGCCACCGGATGTTACACCGGATGATATGTATGCCAAAGTGTTGAAAAAACGAAAATACGAATCCGAATGGAGTAGCAATAAAGATACTGCGGATCACGAACCCAGCGTATCTGGCTTCCATTCTGGAGCAGTTGCGAACGTCGATCCGAATCACTTAAAAGATAACGAAGATTGTGATAAGCACAACGATATGGATTTGATGCAAGGAACAGATGAAATCGATGGTATTGGAATGAATGGATGCTACGAAACATTACCCGAGAGAAAGTACGTATAGTGCTTAAATGTGCAGCATCTGAAAACTTCTCTTTGTTTTAATGACTTGTTCGATTTTTTATTATTTTATGTAGTTACGAAATGTTGAACGATTCGAATCAATGTCCCGGATACGAAACGGTCGCAGAACAAAACTCTGGAGGCTACGAATCGTTACCAGAACCGCCTGACAGTTTCACTCCGGGATACGAACGTATTCGCGACTCGTCGTCCGTTCCCGGATACGAGAAATTGAAATACGAAATGGTCGACGAAGAAGATATCTCTGAACCAAATTACGAAGAGTTGAAACCTCGCAAGGAATCTCATCAAAGTTTCCATTGTTACGCGACCATCGATAAGAAGAAAACACTCAGCTCGGGTAATATTCCCGAACCCGATTACGCCAGTTTAACGAGAAGGCATCACGACGACGATAACTGGAATAATTCTGACCCGTTTTACGAACGAATTCGTAAGCGAACCGGAGAAGAAGATGACGATGCCGACGAAGGCGACGATTACGATGTAGCCAAATACAACGACAGAAATAATAATCATTCGAATGTGGCGCCGTCGCCGAAAACCGAACGTTTAACCAGGAATCATTCGGTGTCTGAGAATGATCTCAGCGATTTGTACTCAAAAGTGAACAAAACCAAAAGATAGTATAAGGCCAAACTTCCCGTCAGGGTGTATTTTATTGATCAACTTTGATAAATTGTGTTAAAAAAATCATCTCAACCAAATCGAATGTGCTTCCGATTTTAAAATCAATTTTTAAATATTTTACTACCTTTTTTTTTAGTGTCCAATGATTTATGTATACCCATTTATTAGTTGTTTTGAAAGAGCTGCTCCTACAAGGTGGTAATGTACAAAGCGTTAACTCGATGCTCGAACGATTTCGAGAAATTGAAAATTCTCATCCGTCGATTGTCGGATTTTAATTTTATTAACGATGTAGGTAAATGTAAGGTAATGTTTCCAACTTGTTTTTACCCCCTTTTTCCTAATAAGCCGGTGCTCGTTACGTCCCTGATCATATTTTCTAATGAATATTTTGTACCTGTGCAGATTATGGAGGTTTTTTTTTGAATAGTTTTAATATGTTTTGTTTTCTTCTTTTATTTATTTCTTGTACTTTTTTCTTCTTATACATTTTACAAATGTGTAGAAATTTTTGGAGTTCGCAAACTTTTTCAAGGTAAATGTTTATTTTTAAGTATGGAATGAGTGAATTTGTTCCGCGTACCTATTTTTTATTTCTTATTAACTTGAAAAATTGTGTAATAAATTTTACGACTTATGTTCTCGTCTACGTGCGAAACTTGCTTAGGTTTGCAGGTTTGTCATCGATGGAAAAAACGTTTAAATTTAATTAATTTTTGTAAAAACGACAATCAGTTTTTGATTTGGATCAGATGGATTGTAACCCATTTTTGAACTAGAATTTACTGTTTGGTATTAAATTCCTTTGTACATTTTTTTATGCGTGCGGGTGTTGAATGTATTGGCAAATTCGCCGAAAATTTTAGATTGTGTTCATAATTATTCGATAATTGGGATGATCTGAAAACAAACCATCATCTGGAAATTCTGGAATGCCTACTTTAGCATGCGTGAAATTAGGAAAAATGTTTAGATGTTGGTCATTAGACACCAAAAGGTGATTGAAAATTACGTACATTTCGAATTTTGATCTTTAAAAGTTCATTTTATTGCTAGTTGATTAGAGAAAATCGTTATCACCGAAAAATCGCAATTTCGTATTAAAAATGACAAAGAATTCGTAAAATATTTATCCAAAAATAACAATTCCGTTGGATCCTTCGCATCACAACACAAGTTCTCTCACATTTTCTGCCTTTTAATCAGAAATGCGAATTAAATTATTCAACTCACCTAAAAACTGATTTGTGAGAGCGAATTCATTCAGCTTTGTGCTGAGCAGGTGTGCGATCCAAAAAGGAAGTTCGAGTTCCTCTTTATGGTCTATTCACATAAAAACGATGATTTCCCTTCTAACCCTTCCGAGGGCTGGAGGTGGGCATCGTAATTTTTATCCAACTGCGATTTTTTGCCAAATTACGCAACTTTGAAGGCATATATCCATAGGTGTGCCTTGGCACACTCCATTTTCCCCAGATTTTTCAATTTTTTTTCTCTCCAGGGACATTTTTTTGGTAAAATTCCCAGATATGTCCTGGTAGAATGTTCTTTTTTCAAGAAAATTTTCAATAGGTACTGAAAACTATTTTGAGAAAAAATTCAGAAAAGTACATTTAAATTTACATGGAAAAATTCGAGAAAAGTTTAGGCTGAAAAAATTCTGGTGTTGGAAATAATTGTGAAAAAAATTAAGAGTTGAAAATCATTTTAAGAAAATAGGAGTTGAAATTTGAAAAAAATCGCCAGAATTTTTGGTTCGAGTTGGTATGAAAGTAGCCCTGCTGGGTTGCGTTGTTTCGATCATAATTGTTTTACTTTTAGTGTGGTATTGTTTAAGCAAAAATTCTAAGAACTTTTCAAATATTCATGTCCAACAATGAAAAAAGAAAGTTCGATAAACGTTTATTGAAAACAATAATACAATAAAGTACCGATGACTAGTTTCGAGGTAACAAAAAAAGATACAAAAAATAAGCTACTTAAGCATGAATAAAAAAGTCGCGTCATTCGTAAAACCTGATACATAATTCTTATAAGTAAGTACGTTGTACATATAACTATCGAATATAATTTTGTTCGTAATTAATACTGAAGCAGAATATACGAGTAGACATAGTATTTACATTTAGATTGCATATGGCAAATTGTACAAGAGTAAATAAGAAAAAAAAGTAACAACTCCACTTAAAAATATCGTTTCCGCTATTTTAAAAAAAGAAAAAAAAGACTTAGATATTATTTTGGAATACATAAAGAATCACAATGAATGATAAAATACATACAAAAAATCGTCGTCGAGTCTCAAAAAGACTTTGAAATATCAAAGTTAATTACAAAAGGGAGTCTGTAAATTTTCAATGTAAATTTTCAATTTACAGACGATGAGGATGGATTACCCATATGTCTATGAGGTATTCTAGCGTGGATTATTTTACGCGGATAATAGTCGACATCATTGGTGGCGGGAAAATACATAATATCTTCGCGTTTATTCCATTCTTTGCGTTTTTCTTCTTTACGCAGTCGTTTCTTGTCGAAATAACTGATCAAAAAGGACGCCGGTATCCATATTAGAGCTGTTAGCAAGATTACAGTGCCTACGACGTTGTCTCGCAGAAATAAAAGCAACTTATTGATGTTGATTTCTTCGATAATATCCCAAAATCGTTCCACAACGTCTTGGACAGTTTTTTCGCAAACTCCCTGAAATCGTAGATCGCATGTTAATGAATATGGTAAAATGATAATCGTTATTTGAAAAGTATTCAACCGACTTCGTTACAAAATCCTTGAATGCAGGGTGTCCCATTGGGAAGTATATCGATAGGTTCAATCGGTTCGCAAGTATCGTTCATCGATGGCCGGCAACATCTCTTACACGAATTTGGTACTGAAAATCAAATGCATGGTAGTGTGAACAGGTAATTGGTAAGTTTGGTATTAATTTCACCATTTTGAAACTTGACATAGGTGCTTACCAACGTCACACATGCAACTTTGTTTGCCTTGAGTTTCGCAATAAGGTATACATTTTCCACCGCGACATTGTCCCCGTTCTAGGCATGTTGTACCGTCTGGCATAGGTGGACTGGGAGGGCAATCCGCTGATTTGCCGGTACATCTCGATTCTTGTTCACAAGTTGGATATTGAGCATCGCGACATTTCACGTTCACTAGCATAAAATTACAACCTTGACAACAAGGCGAATTTTTGTCACTATTTGAACAAAAAAGTGAAACGAGTGAAAACCATGGATTATTAGGTATGCGATTTCTAACAAATGCACTAAAATGATTAACGCGATCGATACAATTTATTTCATCGCAGAAAAATATTTCTTTCCTTTTGCATTTTCCTTTGTATTTCATTTCGCGAAAATAAAACGAACGCGGATTCCGGTAAAAAAAATCGACGCCGGAGCCTGGGGACCTTATTCCTCCTAGGGTTGGAGTCCGACGGCAATAGACCGATACGATATTTCATGTTAGAGAGGTAACTTATTTCGAGTCAAAAATTACACAGAAAAATTTATTAGTTGGATCGCATTTAGAATCGGTCTAGGGGTAGAT